>CM067224.1:70390106-71590106 GCA_034190945.1 Octodonta nipae
GAGTACCAGAAACAGTACCACGAGTAGTTCACTTTTGGATAGGAGGTTCACCGAAATGGAATGATTGTATAGGCTAACATTAATGAATTACAATGAAAATTCTATTTTGCTTAATTACAAATATATTATAAAACGTAACAAATTGAACCAGATCACATAGTGACAGCTTTCATCATAATGAGTCATGAATGGGGACAGCCATTCTATTTTTTTAAACAACCAGGTATGTACTATGTTTTGAACAAACCATTAACATGGACTGTAAACATTCCATGAAAGGAATTATTTGTCAAAAAATTTAAAGTTTGGTTCAAGCACTGTATTCATGCCAGAATGAAATAATGAAAATATTGGTGTTTGAAATTGGTGCGGTGTCCATCTAGAAAATTTCGCCTTCTAAAGTTGGTATTGGCGCCAAGCACGGTGAATTCATGTCGCAGTAAGTAGTGAGTAGTCAGGTCCGAAGAAAATGGGGACGCATAATGAGTGAGAATGAAAACCAAGAGGGCGTATCCAACTGTCTTGCTTGTAGCAGAGTTGTCACTTGGTTTCCTGTCTCTCTCATCTGGCGTTACGATTCCTCTTACTCTATATTACAGGGGCTGATCCAATAATGAACTAGAAGGGGGCAGATGGAGTGCGTCCAATGGACGATCTCGTATGAAAATTACTTAAGTATGGTTGGGGCTTCATAAGGATTTCGAGTATTTCCTGGGTTATTTTATGAAAAATAGTCGTTTTTCGATTGTTATTGAATGAAGGATTTCCTCGTTTTTGTCTTAAATTGACTGACCCTGATACTCTCGGAATTCACTCCTACCTTAGAGCTTGTACCTTCTGGAGATAGCCTGCAGTGCACAAATGTCGTGGTAAGACTAAAGAGAGGGCAATAGAGGGGGGCAAGAGGGTATTTCACTCGGTTGGGTGCTTCTTCCAATCAATATGATCAGCATGTTGTTCATAGGCTGCTTTAACCCACAAAGAAATAGCCTGTTACTGTCTCTATTGTCCTCATTTTCTAGCCTCACCACGATTTTGTGCATTGCAGACCATCTCCAGAAGAAACATGATCTAAGACTCCTACTATATTAAGTATTACCTCTATGAGTAAAGCAACATGGCGTTTGGTACCAACTCTTATAAATAAAATACCCAGCGGAAAATTCAATCATTTGCAAATGCACTATATTTAAAACGTTATTTAATGGATCTCCACATTGAAGTTTTGATTATCAGACAAGATAAGATATATTTATTCATTCTGCAATTGAAAAACGAAAATGTCGCTTATGTCAGCACCAAATACAGTTCTATTTTTAAATAACAATTGTTTTGTTAGTAATTTTAATGTACTTCCAAAGAACTATCCGGATTCAAATTACTATACCCGATCACTAACGCATTTTTTACACAGTTTTCTATAGCTATATTGAAAAATTATTAAGATAATATCTTCACCATATATATTGATAAAATAATACATTTTGAATGCTTTCCACACTGAGAAATCGTTGAGAGTATAACTTTTGATAAATAAAGTAACTAAAGAATAAACGCAATACCTACAGTTACACTGGCAACAACGACATACCCCAACATTAATAAACAATACAAAATAAATTTTGTAAAAGAAGTCCAATATAATTCAGTACCTCTAGTTCGTGATTATTTTTTTTACCCTCTGGATATTTTCGTAACACCGTAATAATTTTACCTTAAAAGTTTCAAACATAGAATAGTAAAAACGTTCAAAAGAGTTGTCAGTCTTTAAAATTTTGAATTACATAAGTACTTAAATATACAATAGCTATATAAATAACTTAGAAAATAACGATCGATTTATTTACACTATAAAACTGACAATTATATATAAAACGTTGTTGAGAAAAAATACGCAAAGTGGGATTTTGAGCTGGATTGTAAAAAATAAATTTATAATATGTTCATCATTCAATTAACATTTTATTTAAGAAAGAATATTACTGTTGTATTTTTTAATTACGCCTATTTAACTGGTAGAAGTCGAATTAAAGTGATGGAAGACACAAATATCCACCCCATTTTTTGTTTTTTAAATTAATGATACAATTTGTTAAATTTGAAGACACGAGATATAAAGACCGACATCTAGGATTTTCGGGGAAACTAGCACGTAGAGGTTCTGAATCTGAAGCTGTTCCATGTAATTGCTGTTACCCGTAATTCCTAGGTTAGAATGTCACCATAAAAGTTTCAGGATAACTTCACCTGTCAGAGATATTGAATACTCTCTTCGAGGTGTCATGTACGAAAGTATTCAATATCTCTGACAGGTGAACTTATCCTGAAAATTTCATCGTGACATTTTAACCCAGGAAATACGGGTAACAGCAATTACATGGAACGGCTACAGATTCGGAACCTCTATGTGCTAGTTTCCCCGAAAATCCTAGATGTCGGTCTTTACATCTCGCGTCTTCTAATTTAACGAAATGTATCAAATGCATAAAGAAGTGTTCGTTCCCTAACCAGAAACAATATATTATATATATTGTCTTGCGTACAAAAGAATGACACCGCGAAGAGAGTATACAATTTGTTAAGTTCATAAAGAAAGAAATTCCGTAATCTTTTTTTTTAAACAATTATTTTGTAAACGACAACTAAAAAAATATATAACTTTTAAGTAGCACCTAATTATTATCGATAAATAAACAAAATTGGTTTTAATTTATGTAACTACAAAAAATTTTGTATAGTTTTAGTTTCTATTATATATTGAGATAATGCGCAATAATTTGAAACTAAATGCTTTCCAAGTTATTGTGACAGCATATAACTGTGTTAAGATTTCGTTGTATCTCTTTAGCGAATTTCAAATACTAGTTTACTACTTAGTGAAGTCCGTACTAGATACTAGTAAGAATGATGAAGCATGAACGATACCGTCCTGGTTAAATGGAAGTCGTCGTTTGGTCTATTGGGTTGTAAAAACAGCCTAGTGCTAAAGTATTTAATCATAATTAGAATTAAGTTTTTCAAACTTTATAAACTTTTATAAGGTAAAATTGTTTATTGTTATCTATGGCAGTTTTCTTTGCAATAAAAAAATTGTCTTTATAACATCTTATTGGCTAAATGAAGAAATAATAAAAATAACATGATATTTAAGTGATAAGTTTAGAATTAACAACCTCAGATATGCTAATGACGACGAAATAATGGCAGACAGTCTAGAACAAATATTTATAATATTAAAAACCTCAGAGTTACCAACAGATATTAGTGTAGATGAGAAACAAATAGACGCGGTAGAAACTACTATTCAAATATGGACCTCGACTAGTAACAACCTAGATCCAGAAGTAGAAATTAGATCCAGGATCGAATATATGTGACGCGGTCATTACTAAAGCTTAGAAAGCGAAAGTCTGGGTGTGTGGGTATGTAGCATGAAATCTTAAGATTAGGACTATTAACAGATGAATCGATGCTCTTGGATACTCGGGGCACTTCTCAAAGTATCAGCGCATGTCACAAACGAACAGGTGTTGAGGCAAGCATTGTGCTGGAAAAGAATTAGTCAAAAAATTACATACTTGGGTCATTTAATGTGTGAAAGTATATATGAACTCTTGAAATTGTGGAAAAACAGGTATATGCAGAAAGAAATACTCCTTGTTAAGAATCATCTGAGATTCGACTATCGTGAATGCTCACTCCCTATTTGAGCTGCAGACATTCGCCGAGGTTGTCACCAAGAAAGGACACTCTAATAATAAAAAGAAGAGAATTCCAACACTGATGTCTTAACAAATAATGTTCATTCGGTTTTGAAAGAATTTACCATAATTTAAAAATCCAAACAGGATTTTTATGTGTTCAAGAGATCAAATAAAAAAAAGTCCGTTTATCAGACCTGAAAAGTCTTATGCAGAGCTACGAAGACTTTTTAAAAGGTTTTTCCGATAAATATTCCACCAGGGATACACTATATTTTTTAAGTAAAAGAATGAAGCGATTTAGGTTTTTCTTTTTAGGGTTCCGTATATACAGTATACGGATACCCTTATAATATCACTCAGGATTTCTGCCTCTGTCACATTACAGCAATTTTCTGCTAAACTACTGGACGGAAGAGGTTGAAATTTGGTATGAAGGTATAGTTTGGTGACTTGATCAGGAGCACATATCGCAAAAGAAGAAATTTTGATTTAAGGGGTACTTCTGGGGGGAAAAACTAAAAAAATCGACCGTTCCCCCCCCTGATCTCCGAAAATACTGAACCTAAAATTTTGAAAAAAATAGAAAATATAGAACGTTGCCCGAACTTTACAGGAAAAATAAGGAGAAACCATTAATATTAATTTTGGGGGGCAAATTATAGAATTAAATAAAAATTTAAAAATAAAAAAAAATTCAAACTCATTATGTAATATATCAAATGAAAGGTCTCATTCTGATGAACACAAATATATTTTTTTCATATTTAAAAAAAAATCAATTAAAAAGATATTAAAGAAAATATACCAAAATTTACCCATTCCCCCCCCCCCTTATCTCCGAAACTATAAAACGTAAAGTTTTGAAAAAAAAAATACTTTCATAGGTTCTGACCTGAAGTTTACTGGAAAAATAAGGAGAAACATCTAGTTTTCATTTTGGGGGGCAAATAACAGAATTAAATGGAAAATATAAAATTAAAATTGTTTCTAACCCATCATGTTATATATCAGATGAAAGGGCTCATTACGACGAAAATAAACATATTTTTTTCATATTTTTAAAATAAATAAATTAAAAGATATTAACAAAAATATAAAAAAATTTACCCATTCCCCCCCCCCTTATCTCCGAAACCATGAGCTGGAAAATTTTGAAAAAAAATTGAGTTATAGCTCCTTACCTGAACTTTACTGGAAAATTAAGGAGAAACCCCCAATATTTATTTTGGGGGGCAAATTATAGAATTAAATGGAAAATATAAAATTAAAATTATTTTGTAACCCATCATGTTATATATCAAATAAAAGGGCTCATTATGACGAAAACAAATATATTTTTTTCATATTTTTAAAATAAATTAATTAAAAGTTATTAACAAAAATATAAAAAATTTTACTCATTCCCCCCCCCCTTATCTCCGAAACCACAAGCTGTAAAATTTTGAAAAAAAAATAGGTATAGCGCCTCACCTGAACTTTACTGGAAAAATAAGGAGAAACCCCTAATATTCATTTTGGGGGGCAAATTATAGAATTAAATGGAAAATAAAAAATTAAAATTATTTCTAACGTATCATGTAATATATCAAATCACAGGGCTCATTATGACTAATACAAATATATTTTTTTTATTTTTTTTATATTGTTTTAAATAAATATTTTAAAATATATTTAAAAAAATATTTAAAAAATACCCATTCCCCCCTTTATTCCCCAAACTAAAAGAACTAATTTTTTTTATTTGCAGGAAAAATACGAAGAAATCTTTAATATTAATAATGGGGGGCAATTTTTAGAAATAAACGGAAAATAAAAAAATATTTTTTTAACGTGTCATGCAATATATCAAATGAAGGGGCTCGTTATGAGAAATACAAATATATTTTTTTAAAATTAATTGTTTACAAGATATTAACATAAAGATATAAAAAATTCTCATTTCTCGCTTTATTTCCGAAACCATACTACCTAAAATTTTGAAAATAATTAGGGGTACTGGGGCTGACTTGAAATTTATAAGAAAAATTATTAGAAAACCTTCATGGTAATTTTAGGGACAAATTATACAATTAAATGGAAAATAAAAATTCAATTTTCAAACGAATCATGTAACATATCAAATAAAAGACTCATTATGTGAATTACAAATATATCATATTTTTAAAACATTTGTTTAGTAAAGATATTAAACATCGACTTAATTCCCATTTTAGAAACTATTCTATTTAAATTTTGAAAAATATATTTTATTTGTATTTTTTAATAATTTGAATAACAGATTTAATAATTTATAATTTAAAACTTGACCTATTGTGCCCTTTATCTTCCAATCTATAGAGCCTCAAAATTCAGACAATAGATTATAAAAGGCTTCCCTGAAAGTTTATTAGTAAAATAAAACTCTAATGTTAATTTTTGGGGGCAAAATTAGAAAACTAAATACAGCGAATCTTGAAGGTGGTACGGAACCCTTACAATGCGAGTCCAACTCGCACTTGACCAAATTTATTTTCATATTAGTACTTTATTTTTACTTGTTGATATAAAAATCATAGGATCTTCCACATCTAACGTCCGTCTGTCACTCTATTTTCTTAGTTTCCAAATATTGAAGAAAATATATAAAAAGGTAAAATTAATGGCAATTTTGGACACCAAAATTAAAATATAAAATTATTAGTCCCTGAGTCTAAGTCGCACTTGACAATTTTTTTTTAAAATATCTGCAGATTTGGACCTAAAATAAAGCAACATTTTTTGTATGTTAAGTTCGTTGTTTTCAAACCTGGAGTTTTAACATCAATTTTCATGACTTTTTTAGAAAAATAATTTTTATATATAGTGGAAATAAATTATACCTACTAATCCAATCAAGTCTCCCTCAAAAAATTTCTAACTGCGGACAAGATAATGACAGAATCTATGCAATCAATTCTCAAAAAACTAATATTTGTTCACCTCAACGTAAGCACAATTAACCTTGCTTACCATTTATTTAAATTAGGCTATTTTTAGGGTTCCGTATATACAGTATACGGATACCCTTATAATATCACTCAGGATTTCTGCCTCTGTCACATCACAGCAATTTTCTCCTAAACTACTGGATGGAAGAGGTTGAAATTTGGTACGAAGATATAGTTTGGTGACCTGATCAGGAGCACATATCGCAAAACAAGAAATTTTGATTTTACGGGTACTTCTGGGGGGAAAAACTAAAAAAATCGACCGTTCCCCCCCCCCTGATCTCCGAAACTACTGAACCTAAAATTTTGAAAAAAATAGAAAATATAGAAAGTTGCCTGAACTTTACAGGAAAAATAAGGAGAAACCATTAATGTTAATTTTGGGGGGCAAATTATAGAATTAAATAAAAATTTAAAAATAAAAAAAATTCAAACTCATCATGTAATATATCAAATGAAAGGTCTCATTCTGAGGAACACAAATATATTTTTTTCATATTTAAAAAAAAATTAATTAAAAAGATATTAAAGAAAATATACCAAAATTTACCCATTCCCCCCCCCTTATCTCCGAAACTGTAAAACGTAAAGTTTTGAAAAAAAATATTTTTATAGGTTCTGACCTGAAGTTTACTGGAAAAATAAGGAGAAACCTCTACTTTTCATTTTGGGGGGCAAATTACAGAATTAAATGGAAAATATAAAATTAAAATTGTTTCTAACCCATCATGTTATATATCAAATGAAAGGGCTCGTTATGACGAAAACAAATATATTTTTTTCATATTTTTAAAATAAATTAATTAAAAGTTAACAAAAATATAAAAAATGTTACCCATTCCCTCCCCTTATCTCCGAAACCATAAGCTGTAAAATTTTGAAAAAAAATATAGGTATAGCGCCTCACCTGAACTTTACTGGAAAAATAAGGAGAATCCCCTAATATTCATTTTGGGGGGCAAATTATAGAATTAAAGGGAAAATAAAAAATTAAACTTATTTCTAACGTATCATGTAATATATCAAATCACCGGGCTCATTATGACTAATATAAATATATTTTTTTAATTTTTTTTTAAATAAATTTTTTAAAATATATTAAAAAAATATTAAAAAAATTACCCATTCCCCCCTTTATTCCCCAAACTATAAGACCTAATTTTTTTATTTACAGGAAAAATACGAATAAATCTTTAATATTAATAATGGGGGGCAATTTATAAAAATAAACGGAAAATAAAAAATATTTTTTTAACGTGTCATGCAATATATCAAATGAAGGGGCTTGTTATGAGGAATACAAATATATATTTTTCATATTTTTAAAATTAATTGTTTACAAGATATTAACATGAAGATATAAAAAATTCTCATTTCTCGCTTTATTTCCGAAACCATACTACCTAAAATTTTGAAAATAATTAGGGGTACTGGGACTCACTTGAGATTTATAAGAAAAATTATTAGAAAACCTCTATAGTAATTTTAGTGACAAATTATACAATTAACTGGAAAATAAAAATTCAATTTTCAAACGAATCATGTAACATATCAAATAAAAGACTCATTATGTGAATTACAAATATATCATATTTTTAAAACATTTGTTTAGTAAAGATATTAAACATCGACTTAATTCCCATTTTAGAAACTATACTATTTAAATTTTGAAAAATATATTTTATTTGTATTTTTAAATAATTTGAATAACAGATTTAATAATTTATAATTTAAAACTTGACCTATTGTGCCCTTTATCTTCCAATCTATAGAGCCTCAAAATTCAGACAATAGATTATAAAAGGCTTCCCTGAAAGTTTATTAGTAAATTAAAACTCTAATGTTAATTTTTGGGGGCCAAATTAGAAAACTAAATACAGCGAATCTTGAAGGTGGTACGGAACCCTTACAATGCGAGTCCAACTCGCACTTGACCAAATTATTTCTCTGTTAAATGCGTCACCTATATTCTTATTCTCGGCCTAAGCCTGTGACAAATAAAAATGTTCTACAGTAATATTCTTTCTCAAATACTAACGCAATATAAATTCGAGTTCTAAGTAAAACAGACATTTTGCTTTCGTATATGCTAAGTCTCAACAAATACCAAGATTTTTAAAATAATTATCATACAATATTATACAAATTTCATATAATTAAAAGTAAAGCTTGTTTTATTCCATAGAACACACATGCAATATACAGTTTATGTTTTTTTATATATTTTTGGTTCACATTTCAGCTATAATAGCACTGACGAGAAATTAAAAGAGCTGGCAAGAGAAATTCCTAATATAATGAGCATTCGTGGTTACAATAATCTCACAATGAATGATATTCCTTGATGGTCACCTTGATAGCTCTCAGTCAATTATATTTGTTTTTTTTTTTCAGTCAACAGTAGTAATTCAAAATTATTGAAAATTATTTAAATGTGTTTTTTTGAAATTAACATCGTACTGCTGACAAAATAATCAAATAAGGCCCATCATATTAATACGTCAAAAACTTTAGTCTAAAATTCCGTAAGATACAACATTCTGGCCAACCCAATACGCACAATGAGAGTACGTGGAGTTAGGCAACACGTCAGGCCCTACTAGAAGTACCTTCATACCGAACATTTCTTGTTCTATTCTACCGTGCCAGACGTAGTTATAGAACAGGTCTTGGATGGCAGTTACATACCTCGTTTGTTGAGGAGTTGTTGGTAGATAATTACCCAGAATCGCGTCAATGTCTGCATCTATATCTGCCACGTTTTGCTCTCCTCTAGGTTGAATGGCCACGTAAAAGGGCACCCCTTGCATTTTTGACATAATCGTGAACAACGGACATGTTATCCTTATGTCGGTAATCAGAGACGTCAATCCTTTGTATGTAGCTGGATACATTTTCGGAATTTCTTCCAAGAGATTCTTTTCCGTGAGGAATGAGTTGTTTATGTGTTGCTTGATCAGAAGTTCAGTCCATTCGGTGTATTTCATGAGTAGTTTGTCTGAACTACCTGCTTGAGCGGTTGTGCCTAAAACTAAGGGTACAGGAAGAGGTTTTTCGGTGTTGTTCCAAACGCTTTCAGGGCTTTCTTTCAGAATTCGTCCATCCAGAACCTATAAAATAAGAGCATTAGCTACATTTGTATAAAAATGTACGGAATAGCATGATAAATATAGCAAATGGTTTACATAGAAAAATTTATCGCATTTTTATGGAGGACGGTTTACATATTCAACGAAATTGGAGCTAAATATATTTTTTAACCAAATTGTTGTTCTTGTTGTGTACTATATTGTTCTTCAAATGTAAAATCGTGTTACGTCTAGAATGTGAGATGTTATAAAATGCCGAACCAAGAACACTACTACCCTATTTTTTTGTGTCTCAAATAGATGTTTCTTTTTTGCTTATTTTGTGAGGATTTTGAGGGCATGTAGCTGTTTCGTGAAACAAATAAGTGGTGAAGTGGTGTTCTGGAATAACACTATTTAACAAAGCTTGGACCCCTTTTTGAAGTGGCGGCGTGAACTGAAACCAAACTTTGTAACAAATTTGTTACTCATATCACCGCTGCCTAATCGCATGGCACGCCCTTGTTTACCAGTAGTTTTAGTTGCGCCAGTGAAAGGTAAATCCTACAATAAATCGAACTCAAGTATACTTAATGTAAGTGGTTTCAATACAAGGAGTATAGAAGAAAACATAAAAATAAAAAATAAGGATATACAAAATCTAATGATTAATCATTAGATGTGTAACGAACAAAATAGAAACTCTTTAAGAAAACATTAAAACCAATTGTCTTCTAAACGTTGTTTGTGGCATATTCTTGATTACTTTTATGTTTTTTTTGGGCAATAACACCACAATAGAAATAAAATGACGTATATTGCAGGAATACCAAACGTTTCAAAGTCTATTCTGACTTTGTTGTCAATGGCATTGGCAAGTCAGAATAGACTTTGAAACGTTTGGTATTCCTGCAATATACGTCGTTTTATTTCTATTGTGGTGTTATTGCCCAAAAAAAAACATAAAAGTAATTAAAACCAATGAACGAAAAACAACAAAATATCAGATTAATGGAACAATAGCAATAAAAACTTATTATATCAAAAGAACGATGATTTGCAAAATTTATTTAAAATAAACCGACAACAATTTGAGAAATTGTAGCATATATCAAAGAGATCTAATGGAATCGTAGTATAAAATATAAAGTTGATAACATAGGTACAAATGAAAATCAACTGTATTTAAAACAAAGAAAAACACGAAATACAGGTAGCCAAAATTCGTCAGCAGTTACACAATTTTCTGTTGTGAAACCACCCAGTTTTGATGATGATTTGATGATACATATTTAATAGTTTTTAAAGTCTGTGGATAGGACAATCATGAAAAGGTCATATTACTTGAGATTTCTCTAAAAAACTATGCCCTCAAACCACTCCAAAGCATTCTGGTAGAACCACAAGGAGGTTTTGATATATTAATTTTAGTCATCAATGCAAGGAATGGCAACTAATCTTTACACCACAGTTACCAAGTTCAAACCTGGGGTATTTGAGGCTGCAAACTGAAGTTTGAAACATTCGGATGAACCCGAGGTATTTAGAAAGCAGAGACGTAGCAGCGCGAGCTTAAACTCGCGTTTACTAGGAATTCCTCGTTCATGGAAAGCAATTGCAATCCACAGTCTTGAGCACGAAGGGGTTGCGCGTGAGGCTCACAACATCTAAGAGCATCAGATACCAATTATTGCACAATCTCCTGCAACTAGTAGCCGCCTGGCCCGCTTAGAAGAATTGTGTGTACTCCGAAAATAAAAACCGCGGATAGCAGAGGCTGAAACCAACTACTGTCGAGCCCATCGGGATGTCTAAATACGCCTAAATTCAAGTTCCTTACCAGAATTAACCAGACATCTCGCTCCACTAAGATGTGTGGGGTATACCAGAAAAGTCAAGTTAACCATCCAATTAAAATACATTATTAGCGAACTAAGGTCTGTGACGAAACAACCCGAAAAAAGGGCAGTCCGTTACAAAGAGAACAATAGAGGCGGTCTGTCTCTACAATCGCGAACCAAGGCACAGCTTATCCAATTTCACCACAGTAAAATGTTTCCCCTGCGGGAATCAACTCTCGAGACAGTAACCAGTTGGGGATTCTACATATTCTAAATCGTGTTAAGACCATCGCAAAATATCACCAGCGAGTCTGTTAATATAGAGTAAGGCAGAGGCAGAAATAATGTTAGGTTTAAGAACTTATTTTGACACAACCTAACAACAACCATAGAGATTCTAACCACGATAAAGGCAAGTGTAGATATCGTAGAGGAGAATAACCAGGCTTTGAGTTTACCAGATTTTTTGACCACCCTGACCAACCTAAAGCATCACCAAAGTTGAGACTAGCTTCACATCTCAAACTTAATGAACATGCACTTGGGAATTAAGTACCATTTCCAGCTACAGGAAATGTGACACTTCTGACAATAGCCCCAAAAGAATGAGGATTTTGAGAAAAATTGGCTAAAGAACATCGTGAGAGGAATATTGATATACGGCGTTCATTTTCTCGAAGAATATCGCGAGAAACAATACCCTCGAGGACCTATAAGAACTAGAAGACAACATCTTTAAGAAATTACTTTTGGTGTGACAAACCAGACCGAAGAAAAGGATTGACTGTCTCCTTATCAGGGTTAAGATTCGTTGGATCAATGGGCAAGGTTACTTTGCCGCTAGCTAGTTTGGCATTTGTTTTGATCAATATCGGTGTCCATCGATCAATGACTACCAACTGTCAGTGAGAAATGTGGCTTCAAAAAATCATTCGAGAAAAAATCACGGAAAATGTAGATAAATTGTTCGATATTCTAGTAAAAATCTGTGCAAAAAGTTCAAAAAAGCTCTAGTTTTTTATTGACATTGGTGCCCTGATAAAGTGCTTTCATTAAAAATACAAAAGTCTACTTGATTTTGATGCCTGCTACGTTTATGAATAAAGCGCACATGTCAGAGGAATTTTGAGCACAAATTTCATGCCCAGTTAAAGAGGAAGTTAAGACAAAAATAGTTTTATGACATTTGTAACACAAGTCGTGCAAACTGCTTTTCAATTGACTGACAGTAATATCCTTTTACGAAATATGTCCAAATTGTCGAGGACAGTACATTGCTAACAATTTGGAATGAGTTGTATGAAGAACTAAGTCACTACCTGCTAATAAAGAATGTGATTCTAATGTTGCGTTTCATAGAAGAAAGTTGCGAACTGTATGAAGAAAAGACTGATAAATTCTTTAAAACTACTGTGCATCAAACTTACCACCAGATTACTCAAACAACATTTTTTACGAGAACATATTTCATGACACAAATTTGGAGGATGGTAGAAAAAAAATCTGTATTCGTATAAAACTTCGTTTACTACAAACGGAATTTGGTTGGGTTTTGGACATTTAAGAGACAGTAAGGCAAAAAAAACTGTAGATTTAAACAACAACGAACTTCTAAGGGGCAGTTTATGCCCTGTGATTATTGTATACTTTTTTGTAAAAATGACAATATTAAACCAAACCTATTAATAACATTAACTTAGTGAGGAAATCATAAAATATATAACTTACCAACCACTGATGTCTTTTTGTAGGACTTCCTTTAGGAGGTAAATCAACTTGAGGCTTCCTCCATGTATCCTCAACAGCAGTAATTAATTTAACAGCATCCATATTCTTCAAACATTCAGCATTTTCACATTGTACTGCTTCTAAAAAGCTTTTATTTTCAAGTTCAGCTTCCATCAAAGTTCTATTGGGGAAAATGGCGCTACCTGAGGTAGCCCAAGCTCTAGAGAAATATTTAGTAGCGTTGGGAATTGTCGCCAAAGCAGTCACTAGTGTTCCACCAGCTTTGTGACCCACGACAGTCACTGATTTTGGATCGCCACCAAAATGTTCGATATTCAACTGCACCCACTTTAAGGCCTCCAAGATATCGGACAAACCATAATTACCGGACGAATTTGGGTAATCGGCTCTCGACAGTACGTTTAAAGCTAAAAATCCTAGAGCTCCTAACCTAAAATTAGGCCTGACAAATACAATTTCCTTGTTCTTGCACTGAGTCGTGGACGGTATTAATTTCCCGGGTGAGCCCCCCATCAGACTGTCAGCTCCAATTAAAACTACGACCGGCAAAGGGTTGTCATATCGGACAAAAGGCGTTACGATGTCCAGAGTAAGACAGTCCTCTTTGCCTACCACAGTACCGTTACTCAAAATTTGAAGACAAACTTCTGTCTTATTGTACGCTAAGAAGGTTCCGTTCCAACAATAGTCCAAGCTGTTGAGAGGTTTGGCGTGTTTGAAACGCAAATCTTCAACTGGTGGTCTGGCGTATGGAATTCCATAAAATGCAAAAGCGCCGTCGGCCATTTGACTGGAAAGCACAAATAACGTTATGTACATTAAAATGATTAATTATACAACGTGTTATTTATTATTGAACCCCCCCCCCCCCCCCCCTATGTGTCATCGGCTAAGTAGGGGAGAACGGGGCAAATAGAGCTTCGGGACATGAGGGGAAATGTGCCAGTGTTTGTTTCAGGGGGTGGAAACTCATATAGGAAATTCGGTTCGCTTTTTAAGCGCCCTCAGTAAACTCCCTAGTAGCTTAAGTTTTAGAAAAATTCATTTTGAGGGCGCCATCACAAGCGTCATTATCGAACGTCAAGATTGGTTGCGCAAGCGTATTTACGTTTTCGGACATTACATTTTATTGATTTCTGTTTTGGTGTGTTATAAACGTAATGTCCATTAATCGGTCATCGGTTTATATTTCTATTGTAACGCACATCATAATATTGCTGGAATATACAAAATAAAGAATATCATACCAGTAAAGTCATTTGAATATACAGAAGTGCTAATGGCTGTTTAGGCAAGTGATGTTCCTAGTGATTTTAATAAAACCTCTAAAAGGTTATGTGAGTTATGGTATTTATTGCTTAATTTCAAAATTCTTTTTTTAGGCATCATTTTACAACCAACAAAACAGGAAATGCTAGAAACTGTGGCTTCAGAGTATAAATTATGAAGAGCTCTTTACTGCAAACCTGAAGGTGGTTTGTGAAATATATTCTGAAATGGAATGCCTGGTATGCAGGTATTTTTCAGTTATACTTTCACAAAGGCTTCATATATGTTGTTGTTTCAGGAAACGGAAGAAGTGCAGAAGACAGTTTTGTATTATCTGTAGAAAAACATGCTAATTACCTAATTAAGTTCACCGATAATAAGAGTTAAAACATGTGAATCCAACCCCCAAATCAGTAAAAACCTTAAAAAGTAAATAGGAGAAAACTTCTTAGTATCACATTGAAGAACTTGTTTGTCTGGAGTTGCAGATGTGATAGAATCTGCTGTTACATCATTTGCATTACGAAATAAAAATATATGTAATGATAAACATTTTTAGAGGTTGTTGAATAATTCATATATTGATCTTTATGTCGACAAATCAATTACCTACGTTTATAATTTTATCAGTGAAAGATTTATGACATAAAGATCATAATCAAGCAATGCAAAAAACATCAAACATTTATAACATTTTACTGTTTTTTTGTACCCATTTTTTCCTTTAATTTTAAAACTAGGTTAAAACAGGGTGGTCATAACCTAGAATATTTTCATACCCTTAAGTATTTGAGGTATTTCGGACTTAGTGATTTGTCTATAGCATATTGTCATACTTTTTATTTATTAAAGTTTATATATTGAATTGTAATTATTTGGTTTTTATAAATAAAAAGTAATCTCCAGTTGGTAGTTTTATTTCGGAAGTACAGCCATCTAGGGGTATTTTGTGAAGCAATAAATGTAGGTAAGGTAGATCGCTGTTTTATTTTCTGGTAAAAAGCATACTATAGGTTTCTGTCCTGTAAAAGCTTCTAGGGATGCCGTAGACGGCGCTAGTCGTAATTTTTGAACACAATTTATAACATTGAGTTTCCCATTTATCCTCTGTATGTCTGTATGATCTGTGGTTTGTTTGACCAGCAGACGCAAATGTGCAAAAAACAGTGCTAATCGCAGGAATTTCAGTCACTTTACATCAGTCAACCGAAGAGAAACAAGTCGCTACTTGTTTACACGGCGAGAAATGACCAAGAATTGGTATATGTTTTTTTATGTATGTTCAACGATTATTCGAAAACAGCTCAACGAATTTGGGTAGTTGAAACTAGATTCTGTTAAGGGGTCTTCCGGAGGTATTTTCATATCCAACGCAGCGTATCGCAGTTCGGGATTTTGGCGAAACACATTTTATAAGCCACGTTCGTAAGCAAATCATTTGGGGATACCGCACGTGGAATAATCGGTACCCTGTAATTCTCATATTTGTTAACATGTTATTTATAAGTTAAGTGATACCATTTTTTGTACCTATTCAAATTACCAAGATATCAATACTGACGTATGTACTAAAATCATAGTTGAAATTATTTAAAAAAATACTAAGAATGTTTTTGTTTAAGAATAAAATACACACTGTCTTCGAATTTTATTTGCCAGATACAAAAACAAGAACCACTGTACTTCGAAAATATATCATAAGTATAATATCATGTTCGTTAAAGCCTTGTTTTATGGCTTCAAAGAAGATTACAAAAACGATATATTAAATGTATACAATGAAAGCTAAAGGTGGTAAGTATAATAGGTTCGATTTAAAAAAAGGTTCACCATTTTCTTGACAGGTACTTCAACAACCAGCTACTAAAATGTCAGTTAACAATTTATTATTTTTTTCTACGTATTCTAATAGTAAATGTACATCTTTTCACTTTTTCTTAATTAATCTTGCTGTTTGTCTCCGATAACTTACAACAGTGTTCGCCTTGCAACAGATGTCGGCTGAACTCCTGTTTTCTTATAGTCTAAGAGATAGAGCCGGTTTTTGCTTGTCATCTAGAAAATGGACAGAATGTATCGTATTAAGTTCAATTCCTGAACTACATCACGTTTCTAGTCAGGCGCCTGTGGAAGGGATAACCGAGGATAGTTACAAGGGATGAAAGTGGCAATTTTTTTTTATCATGCTCATCATCGAGTAAACGTTCCAAAATTGGCTGCATACAAGATTGTGATGCATTTAAGCAAATTCCCGGGAGGCGTCTGCCTAGAGCGTTACCATCAAGGTGGCGGACAGGGGTAAACTTGTCAAAAATAGGGGTGAACTTCGTCATTAAATAAAAAGAACGCCATTTGCACCATTTTTTTTCTTACACAAAAGAAGGAAATCATAATCCAAAAGATTTTTTTATGACGTCATTAATGTGGTCTGTATGACGTCATACACATTTTTTTAATGCGAAGCCACATTTTTTATTAAGGATTCGGAATGAGCGGAAAATTTCATCTGCGAATATGACTTTGACCATGACCTTTATAAATGATAAATTAGGTGCATGGGGGTTTTCGACATCGCTGATGATCGCAGCGTCTTCGTACCTGGCGGCAGAGGCCGAAGAAGAGCTCGCGGGTACGACGATGCTGATTGGAACGTATAAGATTATATTATAATATAAATATGACGGATAATCTGAATTTACTATCATTTACCTGATGACGATAGCAGATACACAGCTATTGAAACGTTGTGAGATCAACCACTTGAAGACGATGGAAGGCCAAGGAAACTTCGAGGAATCATAAAAGTTAATTAGATTTGAAAAGTGCATCCATTAAGCTAAGAATTTTAAAATACATTAAACAAAAACAAAAAACGATTCGAAAAAAAGGAACTTGAAATAAAAAAATTGGTAAAAGTTTTTTCATGTTAACTTTTTTTTATCAGTTAATATTTTAATCGTTTTTTCCAAGTCTTTAATTTAGCAAATAAACAAACTGTTTGTTGGGATTCAAAAGCGATGTTACAATGCCTAGAGTACATGTACGGTGAATAAGCTAAGTGAATTTAAAAGAGGTCGAATTATTCATTAACAAGTCAGATATTTGATCGAATTATTTCATCCAAAATGTTTGTATTTTAGTAAAAATGCCTTAACTAAAAACTCCCAAACCCAAAAATGAAATTGCTAAACCGAATTCTACAAATTTTTTATCAAAAATCAGAAGTTGGAACAGATAATTAAATCCAAATTCCTACCATGAAAAACGTCCAACTAACTGTAAGATTTTTTGTACCATACATGCTATATTATTCTTATTTGTTGAAATCAATTATTAATTTAAAGAAACTGTTATCGAAAACTGAAAACCAACTTCATTTTATTTTGTGAGACACACTATATCCCATTTCAATAGTGCTTAGATTTTGCGTGGTTTGATAATACCCAAAATCGAAGAAGAGTAGGTACCGGACGTACACAAATGAAGTTCAAACTCCTTGGCATTTTTATTCTAATATTAATCATTTAATCCTTACTATAGCATCTTTGTTTTACCAAAACAATATTAAAATTAAACATCTCCTTTTGGGTGGTCCGATTACTTTGTCATTTATGTTAGATTTCTATTTCATTTCTAGTATTAAGCAATGAAGGACACAACACTTTCTTACTTGAATGACTGGTACAAATGCTGGGTTTTATATTTATCAGATAACCTTTACAACACTTAAATCGATATTAATGGACCGAATTAATAGACGATACACAGAACAGTCATGAATTGGCCATAAAATCGTTGCAGGTCTTCACATAAAAGTATACAAGGGCACTATGTTAATTCTAGGAATACGCTATAATTAAAAGTGTATAAATAGCACGTTAAATTGTTGCTGTGAATCGGATTAAAGACGATGGATGATCAGCAGTAATAATATGTATAATCTAAATAAAAAAGTTGTAAATTGCCTTGAAACTAGTACATCACTGCATATATACGGGGCGTTTTATTTAAATACAACGCATCGGAAAAACCTGCTGCACAAAGATGGCAGGAACTTGCAAGACATACAAAGGAAGAGATCCTGTGGTGGCACTATAACCAGTGAAAAGAGTACGTGATCGAACCCAAGTACTCAAGAATATTAACGAAAAAAATAATAAACATATTTGTTCTAACTATTTTTAAATATATGTTATATCTATTTTATGTAATTGACCTTTCCCGTGAAGTTTTTCATCAAAAATCGCGCACATATTAACTTATGGAGAAAACAAAAATCTGTTAATATGGTTTAATATAAGTTTATAGATGTAGATTATTTATTATCAATTTAATATTAAAGTTAAATTTAACAGCAATATTTAACTCCTGTCACCATAATACAGGTCAACATTTGAACGAAGCGGGAACACGGCATCCCTTATAGGGTACTAGGGGTTTTTCCGATCGCTGATTACGATGAGAGGGTCGGTTGACCTTCATCATGGCAGGGTCAAGAGCATTTGAAGGTCAAATCGAGAGAGTTCTACCAAAAAATCTGAAAAAATGTTTGCTATGTTTTTGAGGTCTCTGAGTCCAAATCCGTACTTTGTTTGACGTTGCGCTTTTCCCCAGAGATCATTTGAAGGTCATTTGAAAGTTATTTGTAGGACAAGAGAGAGACGAAAGAATTCTTCTAAAAAATCTGAAAAAATTCACGCTTATGTTTTTGAAGTCCCTGTGTCCGAATCCATAGTTTGTTTTAGCTTTTCCCAGCCAGTTAAGGCAAGGTTATGATCCCGGCCAGTTAAGGCAAGGCCACTCAACCCTTGCCTTGGACGCTTTTTGTAAAGATTGACTTGTCCCACCAACCTAGAGCAACGGTCGCATAATGACGATGCCTGCGGGCCCGCTTTCCTACCCTGACCAGCCGCCGATTCTGGGTTTCCGAAGCCTTGTCTTGAATTTTTTTCTGTGAGGTTGCCATGACGGCATGAAAGCCGCTACCCAAGGACTTCACCGGATAGTGAAACAACTCCGTTGCCCACCGTCACCGCGTGGAAGTGTCCTGGGTGCAACCACATATTTTTTTTCAGATTTTTTTGTAGAATTCACTCGATTTGACGTTCAAATGAGCTTCAAATGACCTCTGGGAAAAAGCGCAAGGTCAAACAAATTACGGGTTCGGACTCAGAAACCTTAAAACCATAAGCATGAATTTTATCATATTTTTTGGTAGAACTCACTCGATTTGGCCTTCAAATGACCTTCAAATGACCTCCAAATGACCTCTGAGAAAAAGCGCAAGGTCAAACAAATTACGGGTTCGGACTCAGAGACCTTAAAACCATAAGCATGAATTTTATCATACTTTTTGGTAGAACTCACTCGATTTGGCCTTCAAATGACCTCCAAATGACCTCTGGGAAAAAGCGCAAGGTCAAACAAATTACGGGTTCGGGCTCAGAGACTTTAAAACCATAAGAATGAATTTTGCCATATTTTTTGGAAGACTCAGTCGATTTGGCCTTCAAATGACCTTCAAATGACCTCTGGGAAAAAGCGCAAGGACAAACAAACCACGGATTCGGATTCAGAGACTTCCAAAACATAAGGAAGCATTTTTTCAAATTTTTTGGTAGAACTCTCTCGATATGACCATCAATATAAAATAACTTCTGGGAAAAAGCGCAGTCAAACAAACTACGGATTCGGACTCAGAGACGTCAAAAACATACGCAAGAATTTTTTCATAATTTTTGATAGAACTCTCTCCATTTGACCTTCAAATGCCCTTGACCCTGACGTGATAAAGGTCAACCAACCCTCTCATCGAAATCAGCGACCCGAGAAACCCCTAGTACCCTATACGGCATGCCGTGTTCCCGCTTAGATCAAATGTTGACCTGTGAATTAGTTGATAGCTGATTCCTCATTTAACGAATAAAGTTAGTTATTTTAATTAGTGTCTTCAAAAAATAAACAAGTATGTGTGTTGAAAAAATTGCCACAGAATTGAAGTTTAGTTCATTAATAGGAACCTGCAGGAAGAGTATGTCTCAGTGTTCCAGGGGCGGATTTCTACCAGAGATTCCGAGGGAGGGGAGGGGGATCTGGCACTAAATTTACCCAAATAGTGGAGGAGCTTCTCTATGGTTTTATACGCATAGTAGTCTCAGGGTTATAGTCAACCTGAGGTTTAAACCAATTTAAACTCTAGGAGTTGAGATTTCCTTTCTTTAATCTTTAACTTAAACTCAGTAAGGGGTGTTCCTCCTATAGCTCCTTGATATTATTCTTAAAAAAACACTTTTTTAGATATGCTTCTACTCACCCTTCCACTTTCCCGCAACCAGTAATAGTTTCTATGAATTTTCCATCTCTGATTGGTGGTGACACTTCTATTCTTTGCCTCGGTATCGAAATTGCTATAATGATTATAGCAACTATGACAAATAAAAATAAGGCACCTAAAATAAAACAAAATTTTAAATATCTACAAAACCTTACTCAAAAACTATTCCTTACAAATAGCACTTCTGTACAGCCTCAACTTATCTCCCCACGTTTCTGGACCCTTTGTTTCGATTTGTTGCTCGATGTCAGCCTTATCATCCAAAGGTACGTTCTTAAGATCGTCTCCCCCATTTTTATCATCGGTACTCTTCTCATCCAACGTTTCCATGGATGCCAAACCCGCTTGGCCGGATTGCTGTCCTAATGAATCATCTTTTCGCTTCTTAGGCAGTACTGAAACGAGCGGTAATTTTATTGCATCCAAAAATGTTTTCTTTTCTTTTGGTTCGGTGGATTTGTCACCTACAACATATGATATTTAAAAGTGTACTACAAACTAATCAGATATCTAAAAGTAATAATAACCCGACTTTTAAAATACTTTTTTTCATATTGTTTATATATTTTTTCATATGAACATATTTTGTACGTTACAAAATGCATGTTGTTGCATAAAAGCTGTGTATTAAAATATAGAGATATCTAAAGATTCTGAAGACTTTACCACTCTGTATCACAAAAGTTATGACGTTTAGAACATACGAACTAGGGATGTAACGAATATTCGCATTTGCATATGTTTGACAATGAAAAGTGTAAATATTATGCTGTTACTTACATTGCACACTGTTTAACTTACTTTTGATTTCAAAAGTTGAGTCTTACAGGTAGGACAAGTAGGTATTTACTTGTACTTGCAATGAGAAATAACAGTTGTATTATGACATAAATGTCAACTACATATATACATTTCTTCTGGAATCCTGACATGTATATGTAATCAGGCAACAATTTAAATGCTAAATAAAATTAAGCAAGTTATGTCAGTTTCGCAACATGATATAGGATTTTATGGCTAAATGAATTTCGAGATTTGGAAGTTTCAGGGAAAACTAGTCACAGAGACTCAAAATCAGGAGTCATACTGCCTATAACGCCGTTTCCTTGTGATTTCTAGTACAAAGAATTCTTAGGTTAACGAAAACCTGTCAAAGAAATATGATACAATCTTCTGGTGATTCAATCAGTTGAGGAGAGCGCAACTGATTAAGGTTCTCGACAATTGATGCTGACTTCATTTTTTAAATCAGTTTTAAAAACAAAATTGCATACATATCTAACCTTTGACAAACTTTAAAATATGCTGGTACTTTCTTGGGTTACACTTCTAGTTTTAAAAATAAGTGTAAAGCTTGAATATTTGCAGATACAACAAGAGGTCACGTTCAAGAATCTGTCAAAAAATAAAAACACTATAAAGGTGCGTATGTTTTAAATCTCCGGATAACAAATTTTGCTTCGTTGGGTAGCGCTGCTAAATCCACAGACATCATTATATAGTTAGTGAACTTGCCCCTTTGTCTAAAAAACGGTTTATGGTATTTCACGTTTCTTTTTTTTGGTTGGTAGGAAAATATACAACCTATCGTGTTTGTAGAACGCTCAGACTAGCTGCAAGCCTTTTGTCAGAGCTGTAAACGAGCTATGTGCGGTTCGGGCCGTCAGTTGCGTCAAAGTGACAGGCACACGCTGAAACTGGGGGCGAAAACAAACCACTGAGCGATCGGACAATATAAAATCGCTACAAAAGACCTAATTTAATTTCCAGTAAAGACACAATGAACGCTTTGTATGTGTTTACACGGGAAACAGCCTATAAAACCCCATTAGTTAGATAATTTGAAATAAAAGCAGCATAACTGTCGTACTTGCGTTCTTACATTCCTTGGGCACCTGCCTACTTTCGTCCGCCTGGCAATCGTGTTAGGTGAAATTTCTTAACAAAATTGTGGCAGAACTCGCCATGGATCATTCTCTAATTTAAATTATTGATGCAACTTTTATCGTCATTAGCTAGTACCATTTTCGCAGCTGTCAATTCAAATTAGTAGCGATAGCCAACGAAGCGAAATTTGTGTGCTTAGTTAATTTTGCAAAATAAGAGAAATTAGCTGTCAGGATGTTAAAACATACCTCGTCATAAGTCAGTTATTTTTTGACCAATTCTCATGCATTTATTCTCATTTTACTCAGAAATATACAAGCTTGCAGAATCTTACTTTCAAACCTATATAAAGGTTAGACTCGTTCGTAACTATTGTTTTTGAAACTGATTTTAAAAATATGTAAATGAATCCATAAATAAGATAAGTTATAACATGACAATAAAAATCCTTTGTTTTTGGCAATCCATATAATTTTAGTTTTTATTTGACTCCATAAATTTAATTACATAATTTTTCTGTTTAATTATAATAACTGCTTATAACTTCTCTCATAAATCAAAAAAACTGTTTTGGTTCACGCCAATATGATGACAGCTTAACTGTTGAAAGAGCGTTGAGTGTAAGGGTTTGGTGTTAGTATACAAAATTTTGTGCTTATACATCTGTGAGACAACAAAGATCCCACAGCTATTTCAATTTATATATTAAAAATGGAAGAG
The DNA here is from genome assembly GCA_034190945.1 of Octodonta nipae. Classification (NCBI taxonomy): domain Eukaryota; kingdom Metazoa; phylum Arthropoda; class Insecta; order Coleoptera; family Chrysomelidae; genus Octodonta; species Octodonta nipae. The sequence goes on from CM067224.1 coordinate 70,413,645, forward strand.
TGACTTTCTATAATGATTACGAAGCACAATTTAGGTTATAATTTTTGAATAAACCAAAATAAGTAAATTTTGATCTGATATTCGCATTCGCATTCGTATTCGCGAATATCGAAAATCGGATATTCGTTACATCCTAAATACGAACATAAAAGGTTTTCTAATGGGTCTACAAATCACATGTTTAAATATCAGCAACTCATTAAGAAACACTTTATATTATATGGTCATCAATTTTTTAAAGAGATGTTGGTTAACCCTACAGAGGGTTGGCTAGTGAATTCAGTGCACCAATGACAATTTTTAGAAAATATGTCATCCCTTCTACTTTCAGTATTTCTTAATTAAAACTTGGGCCACAAAAGCAGTTTAGGCTTTCTTTCATGTTATTGTAACAACATAAAAATTAATTACAAATATTTATTTTATTTGTCAAGAACTTGAATTAAAATTAAATGTCATTTAGTAACAGTAATCACGAACAACTTTTTATTTCTGACTGTAGACCAGCTACAAAATATTCTACATGTTACATCAGCCAGTCATAACCTTTTTTCGTTTTATTTTAAAATGATGACATAAATAACAATAATAATACAAATCCATTAACCGAATACACTCTCAGTGGAATGGAGAAAACATAACATTTCAGCAGTGTCTGGCCCAGTGCTGCCGTTTCTACCGATTTTTCGGTAGTCTACTGATTTTTTACCATTTTCAAGTTATTCTACCAATCTACCGAATTTCAAATGAAATTTACCGATTTTTTAGAGTGACGACCAATTTGCCATTTTTTTCTATTTTATCAATAAAATCTTTAAAAAATCAAATAAATAAGGATGAAACGAGTTTTTTTATCAACTATTAATAAATAGCTGTAGTTACAATTTTGCAAATCAAATTTAAATTTAATAAATATTATAATACTATTCTAAAAAGTACTTAAACAACGAATAGGAAATGTAAACAGTGGTGATCTGAAAATGCTTGGCCCCAAAAAAAGATATTTTTATTACAAACGAGTAAATTCTTATTAAAACTAACATCTAGGTAATACAAATTTGTACGTGAAAAAGGAGTTATTTCGGTTGGTAGAGTATTAAAAAATATTTGTAATGTTTTACGAACTATATACGATTGTTTTTTGAAACGAGGTTATATTTTAAAAACTCCTTTCGAGAAAATAGATTTTAAAAATCCTAGTAATTTCCTAGAAATAAAAAATATGTATTTCGGAGCAAACATAGGAAAATATATTCTTAATAGCGATATAACTGAACAACAAAAATTAACTTCTTCCAGTTACGGTGTCTCGATTTTTATATAGAAAGTTGCTCACAAATTGTTAGTCGCTTTCCGTTAGAAAAAAATCCTATAGAAAGTTTTGGTTTTTTGGATCCATTAGTGGTTAAATCTGGAACTAGAACCTCCATTTTAGATGTAGTGGTACATTTTCCAAATTTAGTTGATGACAACCAATTGCAAATTCTTGACACGGAGTGGCGCTTACTAAGAAATGTGGAACAAATTCAAACATTTAGTGATAGAGTCGAAATATTTTGGTCAGAAATTAAGGAACTTAAATTAGGGGATGGTCAGTTAATATTTTCTTTTTTGATTAATTTTGTATTTAATATTATATGTTTGCCTCATTCATCAGCCAATGTGGAACGCATTTTTTCATCAATTAATTTGATGAACACTAAACAAAGAAATGCTCTAAACACAGAAACCATAACAGGGTTGTTACATACTAAACAACACATTGGAAATAAAAGCTGTTTTGATTTTCCAATTGAAAACAATTTAATTTCAAATTTCAAAACCAACAAATAAATACTATTGTCTAATAATTTATTTATTATGGTATTTACGATTGTATTATTTTCATTAATTTTTTTAAATTTTATATGCATAAATAATTTTTTTTGAGAACATTTTATACTATTTATTTTCCTAGCAAATATGTCTCTTGCTTTTCTATTATATATCACATTTAAACCATGTAGTATACCAACTTTCCGATGGCTACCGAAATCTACCGAAATTTACTCTTGAATTCTACCGATTTCTATACTTTGGGCTGTGGCAGCACTGGTCTGGCCCTGTGGTCTGGCCAGTCTATGACAAAAGCTCTCCGTCTACACAAGTCGATTGAGAAGGTACAAAACCAGTAACCAACGGAAACTAGACAACGCACTATTCCCACAGTCAGAAAATGGGTTTTATAGAAAACTCAACAACATCAATAATAATGATGATTAAGTAATTTCGAAAAGATTGTTGAGGAGGTCTTGAATTATTTTGTCTATTCATGGGTTTTCTCTCCTCCAAATTTTTTTCTGTTACAGGAAAAAATTTGGAGGAGAGAAAACCCATGAATAGACAAAATAATAATGATGATGTTGAATGAAATAAAATATTGTTCTGCAACAACTTATTTGGAAGTCTGTGTCGTGTTTAATCCATCCTAATATATAAATATGTAAAATTTGTTTCCTTTGTTTGTGGTGGTAATCTGTGGAAGTAGTGAACCGATTTTAAAAATTGTTGCACTAATAGAAAGCTACATTATCCTCTAGTAATATAGGATATATTTTATTTTGATGAAATGTTTAATTACGTGATGGGAGATCAGTTTTTACTTATTTTAATAGTTGGAAACAAAAAGTGAAAAAAAGGTATGAAAATTGGTGTCTATACTCTTCTATATCCTATCATTTTGTAAAAGTCAATTGTCTTTTTCGGGAATGTTAAGAAATATTTTGCGAAAATTGAAATATTGGAAGGGGTCACTATTGTTTTACAGAGAATTTAATATTTTCGAAATAGGAAGTAATACTGGTGTGAATCTTGGGATATATACTCTGCTAAAATAATTATAGAAGCTGGTTTATCAGTTATTAAATAGGGGACAAGGTGGTTTTTAAAAAAAATCTCGGGAACCTGAAATATGCCGGTAAGATAATTATAATATTAAACCTTTAAATTAAAAGAAATTTTATATGACAATTGCGAAAAAAAAAAATCCATTACTTAATGAAGGAATGAATTTCAGTAAATTTTAGGAAATAAAAAAATAGGAAGCCATAAAAATGAAAATTGAAAAATTACAAAAATATAAAAAATGTAATCTATATATATAAATAGGCAAAGACAAAACGATTAGGTACCATTTTCTCCTCTGTTTCTCAACCGATTTCCTTCATTTTTGTTTTGTTTAGTAGCTACTGACGACCTTCAGTGCAGAACGCTAATATTAATTTATAATATTGGTTCATGCATTAAATGAAATATAATAAAAATTCATTTTTTCCGTCCATACTGACAACACCAAACAACTGATATTGCCGCCGCCGCCAGACGGTCAAAACTCAAAACATTGAGTAATTATATATGGAGAGAACGATCGTTAGATGCTGTTATATTCTTAGAGCATGTAATTCTGGAAGTGGCATGCAAGCGTTGTTATTCTTTAGTGGTAAAATAGTCAATGTAGTATATCAGTGTTGATTTTTCGGACGCGTTGCACTAACTTTCATATTAAATATTCTGTTTTTAAAGTGAATTTAGTTATTTGATCAATATATTATTATCACAACCTTCCCGAAGGTGTTCTGTAAAAAATTGTCAGACAGCGGAGAATAGAGAATGTATTAAATATTTAAGTTCTCCTAGGGTTGTCGGTCCTCTCTTTTCTTTAATATTCCCGAACTTGATTGAAACCGCAAATGACGAAAACTTTTAGGCTGCAAAGAACAATCTTCCAATTATTATATCGAATATTTTGTCAGGAGCGTCTCCAGCCAAAAATTTGGGGAGTCATTCATTTGTCAAAAATACCAATATTTGATTACATTTTTATTTTCTTTTTATTTCAATAGATTTGTCAATATGAGTGAACAATTTTGGTCATTACATCTACGTCTCCGATTTATCCACAACTCTTCTTGTAAAAATATACTTTTTACAATTTCATGAAATAGGGTCGAATTTCGACCACTGGGCGACCACTAGTAAATGTTATATGTCATAAATATCATTTAAAAATGTCAAATATGTGAAAAATGTTAAATATGTAAATGTCACAAACATGAAAAATGTCAAAAATTACAAAACTGTCAAACTATCATAAATTTCAAAAATGCAAAAATATCAAAAAAACGTCAAAAATGGCAATATAAATATCAATGTTTCCACAAAAAATGTACAGGATGGATGTGAGAATTACCAAATGAAAAAAATGTAAAATACCACAAGTACCCCAGACATGTGCAAAGCAGGGACGGGTCAGCTAGTAGAAAATAACTAAGTTTGCAATTTTTAATAATTCGCTTTTTATATATTCCTAGAACTTCTACTTTGCACATTCTTGAACATATTTAATTGTTACAGAAATATTGTACATCTTGCTTTTCAGTTACTTGGGTTACTTTTTTCGAATTCCGGTAAATATTATATTTTCTTCAATAGCCCGTCTTAAAATCTACTAATGGTGAAAAAAATATTTTCATTTGAGCTCATTGTAACATCAAAGAAGTTCCAATAATTGTAGTTTGAATTCTACCTTATGATCGATGCAGCATTCAAAAAACATTACAAAACACACACACTGATAAACGCGTTTTATTAATCCAAATATATGATCGATAAGCAAACACTCAAACAGTCGGCACCGCACGGATTGAGGCGACGGCGACGATACCATCTGGACTGTATAAACTAATCCTGCTTCCGAACGCGGTGGTGGGAAATTTTATGACTCGGTCATAAAAGGGGGTTATTATCGGGCGTCTACCAAGGAGAAGCCGGGAAATGAGTTTTTCGCTGAATCGTTTGTTGTAAAACCTTTTAAGACCAGGAATATCACAACAATTTATGATTTTCCGGTATTAAAAATGTTTTCTGGAAACTTCACTTAACACGACGTCCCAGAATTCTGTGTTAGAATTAGAAAAAAATCGTCATGCAAACGTTGATTGCATGACAGAATATAATCGAAAACTTGCTCAAATTTTATTCGAATGGCGAATACAGTATTCGTGGAAATAAACTGTACCAAACATGTAAGTTACCTACATTTGTATTTGGAGCCTTGGAACTTATATATGGGTTCTGAATCCCACAGTGTTCGTATATTTTATTATTTCCTGCATGCATTCTGAACGCAGCAACCGCTTCTTCAGGTGTGTAAAAATGTTGACCTCTCAGTTTTTTTTTTACGTACGGGAATAAAAAGAAGTCATTTGGTGACAAGTCAGGACTATACGGCGGATGACTCACCAAATCGATGTTTTGAGTAGTCAAAAATGCAGTTGTTTGAGCCGATGTGTGAGAGCTCGCATTGTCGTGGTGAAGAGTGATCCGTCTTCAGCTGTTGGTTTTCCTCATTTCTTGGAAGACAACTGGCAAACAAATGGTTGTGTACCACTGAGAATTGACTGTTCTGCGTTATTTGCTTGGTAGTGCGCGAACAAACTTTGTTGGATTCGGCTCATCTTGAAACACCCATACAGTCGACGGCTGTTTACTTTCGGGCTCATACGCGTAAATCCACGATTCATCACCTGTCACTATGTCATAAACGTGTTTTGAAGCACCGCGATCGTATTTTTTGAGCTTTCCTTTCAACCAATCGACACGAGCCTTTTTTTGAACGATTGACAAATTGTGTGGGATCCAACGCGAACAATTTTTTTGACATTCAAATGTTTATGCAATATTGAATGTATACTGGTCCCACTAATGTGTAAGGTTGACTCAATCTCACGATGGGTCACATGACGATCTTGCAATATCAGTTCGCGCACAGCATCAATGGTTTCCGGAACAACAACTGTTTTTGGACGACCTTCACGAAATTCGTCTTGGAGTGAACTACGACCTCCATTGAATTCACCATACCATCGATAAACAGTGGTCCTTGATGGAGTTTCATCGCCAAAAATTAAATTAAGTTCATCCATGCACTCTTGCTGACTTTAATCCACGTCGAAAGTTGTAAAAAATAATCGCAGGAAAATGTTCACGATTTAAGTCAATTTTTTTGGCCGAGATGAATCCTTTAAGTTACTGTAAACAACACATAGCGCTTGTATGTCAAAACGTTCTGAGTACGTATAACCTCAAAAATGTCACACTTTACGATAGAGCTGTCAGTTGTCAGATTGCAACACTAGGGTTGTTCAATCCCGAAATATAAAAGGCAGCCCTCGTATTAAAGCTGGCAATGGGGAACAACTGCCCACTAAGCAAAAAACATGACAAATGACAATTTTTATATCTGTAATAACATAATAACACTTTGGGAATGTATATTTTTTTAGTATGACAATACAATTTCTTGAGAAAATCCTCTATACCTTAGGTCTCCAAAATAATTGTCTAGGGTACCCCATAAGCAGTTGGAAATTAATGATAGCTGACATATAGGGCGGAGTAAAAGTATTGTTATGCAGGTAGATAAAAAATGTTTAATAGAATGTTATACCTATAGGGTAACTTATTAGCATTTGCATTTACAGAGTGGTTGCAATATAGGATGTACTGGAATTATAATTATCCATGGTGGTTCAAAAAAATTACAATAGGTGGCCATAAACAAATGCATATACAGGGTAGTTAAAACATTTGGTGGTGTGAAATTATAGTTATACAGTGTGATTTAAAATATGTTATATTTGGTAGCCTGTAAAAAGTTATATATAATATATATATATATATATATATATATATATATATATATATATATATAGGGTGGAACAGAATTATAGTTATATAAAGTGTTTACAATAATGTTAGAATATAAATGTATTATAGCGTATATATAATGGTTGAAATATAGGGCGAAGTAGAATTATAGTTACAGCAGGTAATTGAAAGATTTTGTAAACAAAAGTGTTTGTAAAATGGCCAAAAGCGGTCGCATATACAAGGTTGTTGGAATATGGAATCAAGTGGAATTGTAACGTGATTAAACAAAATGTTAGAAAAAATGTTTGAATGGGTTTTTCTTAAGAAGTTGCATATATAGGGTGTTTGAAATATAGGGGGGGGGGTAGAATTGTAGTAACACCATGTAAATAAAAAATGTAAGAAAAAAACATTATTTGGATATATGTACGTTTATGATAAAACCTTGAATTTACGAATGAAGCTCGGTCACCCAGTTACTGAAAAGTACTATATTCAAAAACAAATCCCTTGATGTAGAAGAATAACGCCACTCAAGGGCCCTATGTTCGAAACCATTCGAATGCTCTACCACTCAGCTTTCGACGTAAGTCGCATGAATATTGACATAAATGAGTTTAACCCATATATTAAACCTTATTTATGTCATATGACATACGTCCTTACTCGAGTGGTAGAGCTGTTGATTGGTTTCAAGAATCGGGGATGTTGAATAACGTTCGAAGGCATTTCAAGGTAAGTGAGTTTGACACTAAATCGAGAAATTTTCCATCCAATGGAACTTATAACAACAATAAAATAAATTAAGTAAACTTTGTAGAATTAAACAAAGATAAAGTATTTTTAATCCAACAGCATATGAAATACCCTGTATTCAAAGCCATAAAAAAGTCCCCCCCCCCATTATTTAGGCAAATTTCCTATGACATTCCGATATCCCCCCGACGCTCAAGATCAACCCTAATGGTTGGCGCTGAATCCGCCCTTTTTTCATTGACATTAATGTTTTTTTGTTTTCTTCCTTAATCAATAATTAAACATTATAGTTTTGAGTGTAATCTAGAATCAGATGATTTTATTTTTTATTGTGTTAACTTTTGCAAAAAAAAATTAATACAATAACAGTTTTATCATTTACCATAAGCAACTTTAATCCATAATCTAAAATATTAAATAATTGTCGATATTTTTAAAAATATGTACAATAATTTTGTCTCATTTGAATGTGCCACCCTGTATAACTACCTTCAACGATTGAGCTTAAGTCTTCAGAAATTACCAGGAAAACGACATTAAGAAATATTGGCTAAGTAGCTTCTTCTGAATTTTTGTTATGCATTTGACCTTTTTAATTGACATTCATTACCGACTAGACATTCCGCAATTTTGTGGAACAATTAAAATAAAACGACATCTTACCGTCTTCCTCAATTTTTGATTTTCGAAACGGATTTGGTAGAATCATCTTCGACTGAGTTGATTCTGCCTTCGGCTCGGTATTTTTGTCAATCAATTCTGTGCCTTCAGCCTCGTTTTGTTCCCCATCCTCCTGAAAATGTTTAGTGCATTAAGATATTTTATATTTTAATCATGTGATATATGTAAACATTATTTATTTATATATGGGCTAGAGCTAGAAACCCTTCACATGGGTTAAAAGTTATAACAAAGAAAATATTTTAACAATGATATTACCATTATGTAAGATGTGGCCAAGTGTGCAGAAACAAGATGTAAGTAAGACAAAACTTTTAAGGTTGGCTCTGCCAGAGGGATGCGTCAGCCTGGCTTTTGCAGACGACTTGTCAATCGTCGTGAGGGCCAGGGGTCTGGATGAGATGGTAGCTAAGGGCAACGAGTCTTTGGCTATCATCAGGGAGTGGTTCGATAGGAACCATCTAAGGGTAGCTCCTCAGAGGACGGAATGCGTCATTCGGAGGGGCCCCCTTGGGAAGAGGAGAGGCGTTGCCTTCTCTTGGGCCGGGGTGAGGGTGGTCCCTAGGAAATTTATTAAATGTCTGGGGATCACCCTCGATGATAGGCTCATCTGGAATGAGCATATTCGAAGGGCTACCCAGAAAGCCAAGGGGGTGGTGGCGGCACTGTCAAGGATACTCCCCAACATCGGGGGTCCGCGGGGGCAGAAAAGGATGGTGTTGTGTAGTGTCGTTAGGTCTGTTCTGCTCTATGGCGCACGGGTATGGAAAAAGGTTATGAGAGTGGGAACGTATGCGCGGATGATTCAGGGCACCTATAGACAGATGCTTCTGCGGGTGGCGTGTGCTTACCGGACGGTCTCATACGAGGGGCTGTGCGTCATCACGGGGCAGCGTCCTATAGGAATCGAGGTCGATGAAAGGAGTAGGATCTTTGAAAGGGTCGAGAGGGGGGAGGATCGAGTGAGAGTGAGAAAGGAAGAGAGGGAGAGATCCTTAGATATATGGGAGATGGAATGGAGAAGTGAGGATGCGGGAACGGCGTCCTGGACGAGGAGGCTCGTCAGAGACCTGAAAGCGTGGGTTGGCTGTCCACATAGGCAGTCCAGCTATTATCTGACACAGCTGCTGTCTGGACACGGGTGCTTTCGGCAGTATTTGTTCAGATTCAAGAGGAAGGAGGATGAGTGGTGCGTTTACTGTGGACAAGTGGATACCCCTGAACATACTTTCTTTGAGTGTGAAAGATGGCAGGGGTATAGAATGCGAGCAGAGAATGAGTTGGGGTGCGCTCTAGAGGCGAGGAATGTCGTAGAACGGTTGATGGAGAGCAAAAGGAAGTGGGGAGTGATTCTAGAGTTCCTGGCCAGGGTGGTCAGGGACAAAGAGAGAGGAGAGGGAGGTGATTGAAATTAGGGAACTGGTAGGTTAGGGACTAGGGGCCGGGGTACCTGACGTAATATCTTCGTTGATAGTTCCAGGTACCTAGAGCGCAATTGGAGGTGTTTTAGTGAGTATACGGGTAACCGGGAGCCTCACATACAGCATGTCGTGATTGAACCAAGCGCATGGCCAATCCGTAATAGGATTTCACCTCGGCAAAAAAAAAGTAAGACAAAACTAGCCACCCAAAATAACTTTTAGATTATATTTAAAAGAAGAAGACAAAAACACGTCAATTTATATTTTAATTAAGTAACCTAGGTAGAGCATTGGCTTCATTCAGTGGAAATCAATAGTTTTCCTTTGAATGGCTATTCTCTGGCAACTAGTTTTTGTAGAACTCACCATATTCGAGGGGGAGTTGCAATCTGGGTAAAAAAGAAATAATAACTAATGAACTTTAGCTCAGCACAATATTGAACAAATTTTCGAATGCTATGGATGTGAATGGAAATCCTATAATAATAAAATACATAAAATATTAGCAATATATCGATCTCCTTCTGCTGACTTTGAACTTTTTCTACAAAAATTACAAATTATTTTAGATAGTATTTTTACTGCAGACTCAGTTCTTTGGGTTACAGGCGATTTCAATGTGGATATTACTGATCACAGAAATAGATATAGGGAAAAGCTTTTAAATGTTATGTCTCAATTTGGGTTAAATAGTATGGTAAATGATTATACTAAAGTAACAAGTTCAAGTAAGTCAACAATCGACAATATCTGTGTAAATTTAGACATATCTACAGATGTTGTTGATAAATATATGTCTGATTATAGGTTTATCTTGGTCCCAAATGATTTTACAACTGTCATAAAAAATTCACAAATGAGTAGAAAGTTTAGTAAAACCAAAATAAACAAAGTAAAACAGATTCTCCATGAAGAGGTTTGGACAGACCTGTACATTGAAACAAACTTAGATAATAAACTCAATATTTCCTCATCAATAATTGTAAAACATTTCAACAATATTTTTCCATTAAAAAGTAAAGTCCATGTTAAAAAAAACTGGGTTACTGATGAAATAAGAGTATCCAGTCAAAATTTAAAAGATCCACATAAAATGCAAAAATTATATCCACTCCTGACTACTGTTTTTATAGAGCAGAAAAGACAACATATCGAATTACTAAACAATACAAAAAAAGATATTATAATAAGAAAATTATGATGTCTAAAAACAAAAACAAATCTGCATGGGATGTAATAAAAGACACTTGCAACAAAAACGCCACTAAAAGGGCCAACATAGAGCTATTGCATAATGGACACTGTCTATCAGCTCCTGAAAAGATAGCAAATGCTTTTAATTATTTCTTTGTCAATGCTCCATATGATATAATAAAGAGTAATTTTCTTCAAAATCCTAGCTTTTCAAATAAACATACAATTGGACTAAGTCCGTTCTCTGAGGAGGAAATGCTCTCAATGTTGTCAAAATTAAAAAATAAAAGCTCAAGTGGCCCAGATGAATTACCCTGTAAACTTATAAAAGACTACAAATATGAAATTGTAAGTCCAATGGTACATCTAATTAACTATTCTTTTGAAAAAGGAAAATTCCCAGAAGGATTAAAAGTGGCAAAAGTTGTTCCTGTTCATAAGAGAGATTCTAAATCAGAAGTTAATAATTATAGGCCAATTTCGCTCACCTCAAGCATTTCTAAAATATTTGAATACTGCATCATCACTATGATGTTTTAAAGCTGAATAAAAATTTAAACAAAAGGTAGTCCAAGATATAACAGTTAAAACCCAAAATTCAATAGTTTCACGCAGCAATACAACAAAATTTCTGGGCATTACACTAAATGAGAACCTAACATGGAAAGAACATATATATGAAGTAATAAAAATAGTAAATACTAAGGTATTTCAGTTGAGATGTCTAGTGAAAGTTTTAAACTTAGAAGCATTAAAAAATTTCTATTATGCAGAAGTACAATCAAGGTTAACTTATGGTATTTTATTATGGCGATCTTCTTCACTTCAGAAAATGCTTTTTGTTTTACAGAAAAAATGTATTAGAATTATTATGATGAAAAAATGGAATGATCCTTGCAGATCTCTCTTCTCTTCATTACATATTTTAACTTTACCAAGTCTCTATATTTTAGAGGCTGCTAGTTATATTTACAGGAATAGAAATACACTAATCACTCCGAGTGATGCACACCAGTTATAACACCAGAACTAGATATCTGATTAAAACCCCTATTAATACAATGAAACTTGCATTTAATGGCCCACTAAGTATGGGAATTCGAATCTTTAATAAACCTCCAGAAAATATCACACAAGTAGAGGGTTACATTTTTAGGAGATACTTAAAAAAATACTTACATGAAAACATTTTTTATGATATTACAGATGTTCTCAAGTAGGTGAGTGATCCCTTGGAAGCCAACTATATTAGATTTTTCCACAAATTATATTTTTCTATTTACTTTTATCTGCTTTATATTAGTTTTGTCCCTACCTACTTTGTATTGTTGTACTTAGTTTGTAATTTGTTTTTTTTGTGACCTGTTTTATACTTTGTATTACAAAACCAATAAATGATTGATTGATTGATTGATTTACACTTATCGGTCACCCTTCAGTTTAAATACAAAGGGATATCATGTGATACCTCTTTTTAAAGGCCTCTTTTTTGCTAATCTTTTGACAAATCATTTTCTAAAATAAGATTATATTTTACAGAGTAAACCGTAAAAAAATAAAAATTTTGAATTGTAATTCAAAAAAGCATGAGTATAAATACCGAGATAAATAAGTGAAAAAATTCTTAAATATTTTTGGAAAACATATTTGTGATTGTAAATGTAAACAATTTATTGGTATTCGTGGTTTCGTTGTATACTGACCTTCAAATTTCGACAATGGTTTATTCTTTACAAGAAAGAAATGAAATAATATTTTTTATTTGGAAGAACACTGCTCTGCACGCAGAACTGCTCATGTTTTTCATCAGAGACATCCCGATAAAAATATTGGGCATTAGTATCTGTTGGATTTAGTTCATAAATCATAAAGAAACTAGACGGGTGACAATAAAATTGTCAAGAATCGTAGAGTTTTAGCCGTACAGGTTGAAATTTTAGGTCATTTTGCCATGGTTACTCAAACATCAATACCAATATTTTTCCGTGGGCTCTATGCTTAAAACAATACGCCGAAATAAATTCTTTCCCTACAAAATACAGCTTTTACAACAGATTGTTGAGGATGATTACCACAGAAGGTTAGAATTGTTGGTCCTTTATTCGTGGCAGAAAATTCAGCTGGGGAATTGTATTTGGACTTATTAGAAAATGTGATAAATCCCCTTATAACCGAATCTTTAGAAAACCAAATAGATCAAGATGGAACTTTGTTGCTAGGCGAAGAAAACCTATTTTTTCAACACGACATTGGCTTAATGAGACATTTCCAGATAAATGCATTGGAAGAAGGGCGGCTATAGATGGCCAGCAAAATCACCCGACTTAATGCCCCTTGACTTTTTATGGGGACATCTAAAAGCCGTGATATATAAAACTCAATCTCGCGATATTCGTGAACTTAGACGTAGAATAGTGGAGGAGTGTGAGCGGATTCCACCAGAGACGCATCAAAAAGTGGGGGGGAATTCGAGCTGCGACTTTACCATTGTCCTACCAACAATGGCGGACATTTTGAACACCTAATTTAAATACAAGGTAATACAATATTAATAATGTAAATACAATTTAAATAATAATTATTTTAATTTGAAAGTTTAAGTAACTTTAAACTTTATTTTATTTATTTTGGGTGGCTAGTTCTGAAATGAAAGCCCTATATCAACGTCTTAAAAAATCTATATTTACATTGCTGTACTGTGGTTAAGCTAGGGAAGAACTTCCCAACCTTCAAAGTTCGTAAGGAGTTAATTGAGTGGAAAAGCAAATGCAGTAGAATGAGTATCTAAATTGGAGATGAAACTATGTATACTTTATTATTTGCAGACGGCCAGATTATTATTGCAGCTGATGGAGGTGATTCAAGTTATATACTTAGACTTTACTGGCTTATCGCAAATTGAGACTATCAGTACATATCGCCAAAACAGAATATCTCGTCGTCGGGGAAAACAACTAAACAAATACAGAAAAACAAAAATAAAACATTTAAATATCTCGGAGTAACCTTTTCGGATACCAATAGGGATGATGTAACAAATTAGGTAAATGAAGGAAGAAATGTCATACGCCAACTCAATTTTGTGGTTTTGGATGAGAAAATAACCAAAAGGGCAAAAAGCACTTTATGTGTAACAATCCTGGGAAAATATTGCCACATATTTCTTAGACATATGGGAACTTACAAAAAAAAAATGATCGAAATAAGCTTCTTGTCAAGGAGATGGAAGAACATGTACGAAATTTTGATGATGTTGGACCACCCCTGAACGCAAGAAAAACAGCCAGGGATCTCCAAAAGGAGACTGGAAGACAGAAAGCGCTGGAAATTGCTACTGGAAATGTACCAGGATTTGACCCACCCTGTATGACTTAATTTTTAATACAAATTATATCGTCGCTAGCTAGCACCATTTTCACAGCCGTCAATAATTCTAAATGGCAGCGGTACTCAACGAAACGATTTTTTTTATTACGCCTATTAGAAATTAGATCTCAAGGTGTTGAAACATAACATCTATTTAACTTCACATAGATCAGTTATTTTTTGTGGATTCTAATGCGTGGACTATCGGTTTTACTCAGAAACCTGGCGGATCCAGGGGCTGGGCTAAGAGGTTGAAGCCCCCCAAATCATCTGGTATGTGTTTATAGTTTTAATTGTGCAAAAATCAACCTTCAGTGACGCCAACGACATCAAGCCCCCACAGATGACAATCCTGGATCCGCCCCTGCTCAGAAATACTCAGGATTTTGGAATCTTACTTTTAAAACTATACAGAGTGACCCAAGCGAGTACCACCATGTTTTAAAATTTCTCAAAATTTAAACATGTACGTCAGCCATTTTATATTTAAAACATGAAATTAGCACTCTTAATTCCATCACTTGTCTCTTAAGCAAGCTAAATTTAGTCAAAATCGGACCATAAATAAAAAAGTTATTGTCTTCTAAATGTTATTTGTGGCATATTCTTGATTATTTTTATGTGTTCTTGGGAAACAACACCACAATTGAAACAACAATCTGTATATTCAAGGAACCAAACTTTTCCAGGTCTATTCTGACCTCGTTTTCAATGGCTTTAAACATATATTGAAAACGAATGAGGTCAGAATAGACATGGAGACGTTTGGTTCTTTGAGTATACAGATTTTTGTGTCCATTATGGTGTTATTTCCCAAGAACACATAAAAATATTATAACATCAAAATTAAATTTCTTTTTTGGCAATCCTATATATTCAATATTATTATTATTGTATCAGAGGTAGTTTACATAAATTATTAGTGCAATATACTTCAATCAACGACAAGGTTAGTGATTTATAAGCATAAATACAGGTGTTCCCCAAGGAATAATACATTGCACTTTATATTGTATGTTAATGCTCTTCTAGAAGATACATCTTGATGATTTGATGTTAATGATGAAGTTATAATCACTAGCAGATCCGGGGGTGGGTTTAGGGGCTGAAGCCCCCCTCCAAATCACCTGAGTGGTATGCTTTTACAGTGTTTATTGTGCTAAAATCAACCTTCAGTGACGACAAGCCCCCCCCCAAAAAACGAGATCAAGCCCTCCCAAATGACAATCCTGGATCCGCCCCTGTTATAATACTACATCATAAAATGTAACCAGAGGTAGAATTAAATAATTTAAACTGTTTATAAGTATTTTCAGTGACCAATCCAGTATTGTCGTTTGGGGGGGTGACATCGTTTGGGGGGAGCTTGACGTCACTAAAGGTAAAAACTTTTTTTTTAATATAACCGACTTCTACCTATAACTAAAAAGCTAAAAATAATTATAACAAAATACAACTCTAGCAAATAAATAACATATTCAATGTTAGGTACCTACCCAGGAACTAAAAAATGTAAACATTAAAAGGTGCTCATTCTGTACAAATTAATTACCTACCAATCTAGTATATTTTTGAAGTCGGTGCCAAGCAACAATTAAGTTTGATGATTTAGTACGCAATGAAGGATTTTAGATTTGCTTGGCACCGGCTTCAAAATATACTAGATTGGCAGGTAATTAATTTGTACAGAATGAGCACCTTAATGTTTACATTTTTTACTTCCTGGGTAGGTACCTAACAACATTGAATGTGTTATTTATTTGCTAGAGTTGTATTTTGTTATAATTATTTTTAGCTTTTTAGTTATAGGTAGAAGTCAGTTATATATTTTTTTAAAAATGTTTTATTTTCAACTTTTTAGTATTTTTGAACTCAGGTAGTTTTCATTCTTTATTTTTTATTTTGTATGTATAACCTTTAATAGACAGAATCAGGTAACATCGAAAGCCTCAACATTACACAATGATACTTTCTCATTTAAATTGACAGGTAAATCTTTACGAACAAAATGTACTAGTACTCGTTGACTTAATAAGCCCAAAATATATGTATGCCTTATGGACTACGCGATGTAACCTTTTTTCAACTTTTTTGACAGCCCTGTATAACTATAGATAATTCCACTCCAACCTATGTACCAACCATCCTGTACATACGACTGCCCACGGACAAGCATAAATTTGTTAGCTGCCTTCTATAGGACGGAGTAGAAGCCATCCCATATTTACGGAGTCAAATCCTTCCTACATTTCAACCATAGTATATAACTCCTTGTGGGCTAGCCCATAAATTAGTTCATTTTTTACATTTTATATTATCGTCCTGTGTAACATTAATTCCTCTCCACACTTTATGCAACTTCTTATGGGCTATAAAAGAAATAATTTTTTAATCACACTGTATAAACATAATCCAACTGCAGCATATATTTCAACCATTCTGTATATGATTTGCTTATCTCCACATCATATAACAGTTTTTTAATCACCCTATATAAGTTTAATTTCACATTTTTTCCAATATTTTTATACCACCAAACGTCCACTCCACCCTATATTCCAACCATCCTGTATATACGGCTGCCTACGGACCACTATCATTCTAGTCCGTCCTATATTTCAATCTTCATATAAATGCAACTCCTTCTATCACTTTACTTTGTGATTTTGTTTGCTATAACTAAACACCCTGTCTATAAACGTACCAAATAGCAGTTTAAAGTTTGACATGTGTTGTCACTGAATTTTCTATTAGGCCGGGAGAATGTGACAACCAAAAGCACCGTCTTCGCAAAATGGAAAAATTTGCATTTAAATAGGTATTTGCCTGGTATACAAACAAAACGAGCTTGGTACTCATTGATTTAAGGAGCCGAAAATACTATGCTTTACTACCTATATGCTTGAGATGTACATAGAAAATTTTCAAATTGGCAATTAAAACTTCCAGTGCCTAAAATTACCGCACTATTACGTTGGAATTAAAATATTTATGAGGAAATGTCCGTTATGTCATTTCGATGAAATTTTTGATAAGAATTTTGGAATTTTCGGCGATTTTCTGCAAAACTGCAAGTTGCACGTCGCAGAAAAGAATATGAGATCACCTAAGGATCTTCCTTAATAGATTAAACGTTAAAAAACTATACACATCCATAAGGAGTTATCGAAAAATCTAAAATATTAGGGATATTGGTCGATTTCCATGCACGCATGTGTTCATTCACAAATTTCATGGCTTTACCAATTCTTTTGCAAAATTTCAAGTTTCACCAATCCGGATATATACTCTATTAAACAAGACCATATTCATTCAAAATGGTGCACCACAGGAGAAGAAATCAGGTAACATACATACAAAAAAAAGCGAAAAATTACGCGGCGAATTGATAACCTCCTGCTTTTTGGTAGTCGGTTAAAAAAGCATACTCAGGAGATTTGGGGGGGGCTTCAGCCCCTTAGCTTGACAAAGTTGAAGGAAAATTTTAGGAAAATAAACGCCAAACAGCATATAACTCAGTAGATTAGGGAGGGCTTGGACCCCCCCCTTGGATCAGCCAGTATGAATTTTGGTAACACCTGCAACAGTTTAACTGTTTTCAACATCCAAAGGGTGAATGAGTGCACATATTTTGAAGTTATTTTTTATAGGAAATACTTGGTATATATTTTGTGGCAAATACATTGTTTGGTATAATCAGTTATGGAGTTATAGTGCAAGGGGTTTTGGGGTCTAGATGGTAATAATTGAATTCTGCATAGATTCATTACTAGAAAATATAATATACTATTACTTGGGCGTACCGGGGGGCAGCTCCCCCCCGCGGACCTGAAAAATCTGCTGTGAATCATTAAACCTTCTCATAAGATTGCTGACTTGCCCCCCCCCTGGACTAACAATTTTTCTGAATTATCTCTATTTCTAGGACTTTTTTTCTGATTTGCCTCCCCTCTATGTCAATTTTTTTCTTAATTTGTGCCTCCCTAAACCAAAAGTTGGGTACGCCCTTGAACTATTATACTAAAGTAAATACTAGATACCTGCATTAAACAGATTAGTGAGAAGATGTATATTAGATTATTTAATGGATAAAAGCAATTTAAAAACACCAAGAGTTATAAATTCACACTTTATATATATATATATATATATATATATGTATTAGATGGTTTCCGGGAATTCATCCGCGTAGTTGATAACTGATCCCTGCCGGGATCAATGGTAAAATTGTGGGTAAAATGACGACGTTTCGGCAGAGTCACATCTGCCCTCTTCAGGTCGGTTCGCATAATTTTCGTAGCCTTCTGCTTTCGCTTCTAGTTGAATACTATGCCGAAACATCGTCATATTACCATCGATCCCGGCAGGGATCAGTTATCAACTACGCGGATGAATTCCCGGAAACCATCTAATTACATTTAGTGCCCGCGAGAACTTAAAAACAAACATATATATATATATATATATATATATATATATATATATGTGTGTGTGTGTGTTTGTGTGTGTGTTTGTATTCGAGTATTCGAGTAACTAGAAGCGAAAGCAGAAGGCTACGAGAATTATGCGAACCGGCCTGAAGAGGGCAGATGTGACTCTGCCGAAACGTCGTCATTTTACCATCGATCCCGGCAGGGATCAGTTATCAACTACGCGGATGAATTCCTGGAAACCACCTAAAACATAATATATATATATATATATATATATATATATATATATATAGTGTGAATTTAATTGTTTTAATTATTAATGTCAAGAATAATAATTAGATAATTATATTCCAATCCTAAAAACACATAACAAGTTCACTTTTGTTTACTTTTTAAGTATTTACAACGATTTGTTGTTTATTAGACTGCAATATATAAATAAATTATTTTGAATTTTGTGATGTTAAGAAGGGACTGAAAGACAAATATCATCTTATATTCTCCATTTTGTGATAAAATTACTAACTTTCATATGAATATACCTATTAAAAATGAAAATTCCTTACAGACAAAAAAAACTCAAAAACTCTTCTGTTATAAATATTGGCAAATGATAAATTTAAGTAAATTATTAATTTAAGTAAATATTATGTGATAAAATTCAGTACACATATTTTAGTACTTAATTTAAGTAAATGGAAATTTATTTCTCTATGAAATGAATAAGCAGTCAAGTGCTATAAAAAACTAGCCAAGCCCTTTTTTATAAATCATCTGGAAATATGATAAAATAAACTTACCTTGCATCTCTCCTTTGATTTGCTTCTTGTAAAGAAACCAGGCATCTGAATACCCCCAATTGGTATTTTTTTAGGTTTTACCTCCATACCCTCTTTCATTTCCTTCGATACTTTTTTGTCATCACTCTCACCGTCCGTTTGTTTAGCCTCCTGGGACTCGGGGGCTTGATCTTGAGCTTTATTTTCAGCGTTCAACATTTTTTCTCTCTCCTCGATTTCTATATCCTTTTTATCGTCACTTTTTTCATTTCTCACTTCACTAATTTCGCTCATATTACTTCAGTTTTGAACTTGAAAAGCTGCCTTGGCCTTTGGAAAACACAGGACGTTCTATTGATTTTGTCTTGCACCCAAGCAGACAATACTGCGCCTGTTAATTGCTTTCAGAAGACACTTTTTTTCAACGAAACATACGTAAAAAAATTGTCAACGGCCCTTACCAGCTACCATTTCACGTAATTCACTTTTATTTAAGTTAAAAAGTAAATAAAATTCTGTAAACAAAGAAGTTATAATGCCGTTAAAGGTCTACCGAAGCTTTTTCGACTCCGTCATGCGTTCGGCGTTTGCGATTGTTTATCTCACTCTAACGAAATGTGCCTCTATCAAAACAAAACAGTTGAAAGCTCGGCTTGGCTTCCTTCAGTTGTCGGTTCGCTTTCAGTTCAACCACCCCAGCTGCTATTCACAGGATTCATCGACGTTGCCTGAGTTGGACTTAATTCCCCATAAATAACGTGTAACGTACAGCGTGTTACGTTTACGTTGGTCCTTTTTTGAAAGCTCAAAGCACAGTAGCAAACGTTAAAGAAGCACATTATAACCAGCAGCTTTATGTAACTTCTTGTTAAAATTTTACTTCATTCATTAGTGCAAAAGCAAAACTGTTTAGGGAACTGAAATTTAACTGCAAGTCAACAATGATATTTTTTGAAAACTGGTCCCTGGGTGATAACAAACGAAAATCCACTATGCAACGCCGTAGCCAGCGGGAGGGTTTTCCGAGGTTCCACCCCTTCCTCGCCCGATTTTTTTGGCTACAGCCTTGCCACCAGAAAAGTCCCTTTTTCCTTTTCTAAGGTTCTGTCTATTACAGCTTATTTTCTCAGATACTACTGAACGTAAATGATGAACACATTTGGTATCAGGAGATATTTTGGTGAACTTTTCAGGAGCATGTAGCGTAAATAAACGATTTTTGATTTTTGGTGGTACTTCTGGGAGAAATTTGACAAAAATTGGCCATCCCAACTTATCCACGAATCTATTGAGTTTAAAATTTGAACGAAATAGGAAAAATAGAGCGACACCCAAAATTTATAGGAAAAATAGACCGAAAATACTGATATTAATTTTGGAATCCAAATTCTAGAATTAAGTGAAAAATTTTTCCCTTTCATCGCATTATCAAATGTATCAAATTATCTTGAATGGGGAATAAAAGTTTTTTTCAAGTATTTAAATTAATTTGTTTTAAAAATATTAAATTATATAATGAATGGAAAATAAAACGTTATTTTTTTCAAGCGCATCCATAACGTTTTCGTCATAAAAAATACAAAATTATTTTATTAGTGTTTTAAAAATAATTTGTTTAAAAAAATATTATCTATTTTTTTTTTCAAGGGCAACCATCACGAATTCTATCAAAAGGATCGTCATCTAAATACCAATGCGTCATTCCTTGAAAACGAATGACCCTACACAAGCCAAAAATGGTTTAGTCCATTAAAGCTTTATAGACTGTCAACTGCAAGGCCTACTTTTAAAATGCAAAACATCATGCCAGCTCAGATATGCCCGCCAAAACCAGCCGATCTCCATTTTTTTTACTAAATTGATAATAAAACTAGCATCGGAAACTACAACGTTACAAATAAAAGTTCTTGATCGTTACTTTCAAATGCCATATGATAAAAATTTTCGTGACTGGTTAAATCCAATATGGCGGCCAAAACTACGTGACAAGTGATAACCTAAAAATTCACCCGATTTCCATTAAATTTAGATAAACGGGTTTTCGGGGTCGCTGATCATGTATTCCAAATCAGCGATCCCGAAAACCCCCGGATATCAGATTTGAAGAAAAACGCACGATTTTTGTTTGTGGTCATGAATTTTGCAAATTGTATGGAAAAACCCCGATATATCAAATTTTATTCGGTTGATTTTTTAAGTCTCCCCTTGTCACGTGGTTTTGGCTGCCATATTGGATTTTATTCATTCCGAAAAAAATTTCCATATGGCACTTGAAAGTACAGTTCAATACCTATCTTTTGCGAGGATGTGGACCTCAATTGGTTTCATAATGCTAGTTTTATAATCAATTTAGCAAAAAAAATACCATCTGTTTTTGGCGGCCATATTGGATCTACCATTATGTTTCGATAAACACGCCACTCGGATTTTAAAAGTAAACTTCAAAACCTTTAGATTGACCTCTTATAGACCTTTAAAGGACTAAACTATTTTTCGCTTGTAGGGGTTCCTTCATTAATTCTATTAGTATTTTTTAAATATTCTTTTAAAGATTAGATGTTTTAATTATTTTATCGTGAACTGTATTCCGATATCCAGGAGTTTCAGGAAAATCTAGCTCACAGAGACTCCAAATCGGGAGTCGAATTGTGTGTAACGCCGTTTCCTTGTGATTCCTAGGATGGAAATCACACGAAAAAAATCGTAGGTGTAATAAAACCTGTCAAAGAAATTACGATATTAACTTTTCGAGATCTTTCTATCCATTGAACGCAAGGTAATGTATTGTTTCTAGTCGAGAACCTTCATCAGTTGCGCTCCCCTAAACTGATTGTATTCTCGAATAATTATTTATGTATATAGTACATATAACTGAATTTATTTATTTTATAGCGAAGTGTATTCCGACATCCAGGAGTTTCAGGCAAATCTAGCTCACAAAGACTCCAAATCGGGAGTCGAACTGTGTGTAACGCCGTTTTCCTGTGATTCCTAAGATGGAAATCACACGAAAAAATTCGTAGGTTTACTAAAACGAGTCAAAGAAATTACGATATCAATAACTTTTCGCGATCTTTCAATTCATTGCTTTGCGTTATGAAATAAATAAGGTTGGTTTTTTTGTTTTTTGACAAAAAGTACAAATTACCTGCTAAATACCACCGCACTTGAAATGAATTGCTACCACTTTACAAATAACTTGACTTACTTATTTAAAATAGGCTCCAAAAGTTTGACCAGTTTAAAGCAAGTAGTTTTGAAAAAGTCGAGCTTCAAGAGAATATTTGTAGTTTTGTAATTTTGCAAAAAATTGTCTTTTTTTCAAAATAATTTAAAAACTATTAGAGATAGGCAAAATTTTGTAAATTGTAGGTTTTTTTAATCTATGTTTTTTTTTGTAGAATAAAAATTAAGTTAGATATGGCCGTTTAAAGTTTGTACATGTTCGTAAATAGTACTACTAGGCCACCCTTTCAGCTCAAGCCCTTTCAAAAATAAGGGTTAAATACATGTTCAATTTACATGAGCTTTTAAGTTATAAAAAAACCTACAAATTAGTCATTTGTGAAGTAGTAGCAATTAATTTCAACTGGGGTGGTATGTAGGGGTAGTATGTATGTTTTTTATCAAAAAACAAAAAATTATTTATTTCATAACTCACTTAATTTTCATGTTAGACACTTTTATAAAAAAAACATTTTAAAGGATTTCAAAAAAATGTTTGTAAACTTTTCCCGAAAAATGCGTTGTTTTTCAGTTATTTCAAGATAAACCTTTCAATTTATGTATTGACAAATAAAAACAAAATTGCAACAAGCTATAACTTTACTCTCTTCGAGGTGTCATTCTTTTGTACGCTAGATATCGGTCTTTACATGTCGCGTTTTCAAAGCTATAACTCTGTTTGTATTGGTTCTACAGAAACCATAAACACAACATTTAATATTTGTTTTTTTATAAACTACATTTTTTATCTAAACGATTTTTTTTCTTAAGGCATATTTTTAAAGTTATATAAGAAAAAACGCATGAAAACATGTTTTTTGGGTTGAAAAATCGATACTTTCACTTACGGTTAAGTCGAAAAGAATTGACTTTCAGAAAAAAAGTTATTGGAACAAAAGTTGCTTAAAATTTATTATATATATTTTTTTAAATTATTGTTATTCAAATGAAAATGAACCATATGTATCTTAGTTAATGTTGTGCAGATAGTTTAGTGTTAATTTTTTTAATGGGAAAATATAAATCTTTTTATAGGTAGGTACTTCACATCTAGGTAGAAATACGTGATTTCTGAATCACACTAGTGACTATCATCCCAATATTCCCAATGAAGGGTAAAATGTTTAAATTCCAATTTATACTTATGGGCAATATATTTAGGTAATTTACTTCCTTTAATTCTAAACAATTTAAGCAAAAAACAGTAAACGATTTTTATTTTTCAATGTGAATATGAGGAAGATTCACGGAACGTCAACCGCATACTGGCGCCACTGCATACAAGGGTGCAATGGCCGCCACATATTCAAAATTCTCATGCATGGCGGCCATTGTACCCTTGTATGCAGTGGCGCCACCATGCGGTTGACGTTTCGTGAATCTTCTGCATTACACAACGACTGTGAATGGCAACACTGAAGTTTTTGACCTTCTTTATGTCATCACTGGGGTAGAACGTTTTTGTTGGGTTTCCTACACTGTTTATTGTTCACTTTGGAGCTCTGCGGAGCTGTCGAAAATTTGTAACGTTTTACCAATAAATAAAAGAATTACAAGATACAAAAAACCTTTGACACTTTCATATTAATATTAAAGAAAGATTATAATTTAAAGTGATTACTTCTACATTAATTTATTGTTTCATGTTTAATTAAATGAGTTGTGCTTTTTTCAAATTCGTTATTAATCGTTGTTTGTTCCAAAATAGATGAAGTTATTCAAATAAAAACAAGAACAGTTATCTATTTA
This sequence comes from Octodonta nipae, assembly GCA_034190945.1. Lineage (NCBI taxonomy): Eukaryota > Metazoa > Arthropoda > Insecta > Coleoptera > Chrysomelidae > Octodonta > Octodonta nipae. Next base: position 70,437,939 of record CM067224.1, read on the forward strand.
AGTATGTCCCTCACGATTCAGCAAATCATTACAGATGCGAAACGTTTGGCGAGCCGCCTAAAAGAAAGGGATATATCAGCAGATGCTTTGTTGAATGAGACTCAGGTTATTAACAAAAAAATTGATGCAATGAAACAGGTTAGTGTTTTCCAGGACATCTTTTAAGTTAGTTTGCAATTTTTGTTCAGTTCCAGGAAGAAGTTGAACATCTCAATGAAGTAGCACATCAGAAACCACATTCACAACTGATAGCTAACATACAGAAGGAAAATAGACATTTACGTGAGATTCAGCAAGAAAACAGAGAGCTACGAGCTGCTCTTGAAGATTATCACATAACTTTAGAACATATAATGAGTAAATATAGAGAGCATACCTCAAAACAGATTTACAAGACTAGAATTAATTTTAAAGCATTTCAAGATCACAAATATAGTGAAATTATAAGTCATCAAGCTGAGAAAATACAGGAAATGGCTGCTGTAATGGAAAAAGCAGCTGAGATTGATGAGAGCACTCAGATTCAGAGAGAGGAACTTGTCTCAATGTTGAAAGTGGAAAATCAGGTATTAAAAAGCCAAAAGCAAATAAATTGTGTGAATTTATTATGGGTGGTTTTTGAATAGTTTGTTATAGGTGTTTCAGGTACACCATCAAAGGTGTCATATTTACTTAAGGTAATAAAACTTAGACAACAGAAAGGATGGAATAGGACAATCAAATTAAATGACTATTAAATGCTTGCCAACGTTTCGCTTTAATCAATTTAAAGTGTTATCAGGTCTTGCATTCATTCATTGCTTGCCGGGTTCAAAAAATAAAACATCACAGGAGTTTATTAAGACATGAGCAATGCATATAGGAAATCTTGAATATATTTAGCGACTAAACTTTATCAAATGCAATAATTTTGTTTTCTTCTGTTAGGAACACGTCAAAATTATGTTGATAATAAACCCCTGTGATTATTTTTTCAACCCAGCAAGCAATGAATAAATGCAAGCCCTGATGAAGCTTTTAATCCATTAGAGAGAAACATTGGCAAGCATTTAATAGCATTTTAATTTGATTGTCCTATTCGGACATTCTCCTGTCTTACTGATATTAAGGACACTAAGGACTTCTGGTAAAAAAATTAACCAACTCCCACTGAAATTCAATGCAGATCTAAATAAACACTGTAAGTCAGCTTAATGTGGGGCAGAGCTGGTCAGTGAGCCACATTTTGGTGTTACAGGGAATGGCTTGCACAATTATTACTATATTCAATGTACTATTACAATAATTTTCAAAAATGTAATTTCTAGTAATACATAATATCTAAATTAAATGCATAGATCATTTATTGAGTTAATAATCTTAAACAGACCTCCATTTTGATAGAAATATTGAAAATTCCCTGTGAAAAAAATATATTTAATAGATGATGTCACTTGATGTTCCAAAGAGGATAAATGCAATCTTGTTGAAATGTCAAAAGTTGTCTTTTATAACACAAACCAATGTATATGAGAAATCCAAGAACCTTCACACATATATGCAAGGCCGTAGCCAGGATTTTTTTTGGGGGGGGGAGGGGGGACAATTGTTTTTATTGGTGATGGGCTAATTAGGACTGCAAAATGTATATTTTTGTTCATGTATTTCCAGGGTATATAAATTCGTATAAATATAAAATTTATTCTTATGAAAAACATGATTAATTGGTTAAAATTTGCATCTCGAAAGCAAAAATTCCAAATTATTTATTGAACCCCCCGCTGGCTACAGGCTTGCATATATGTATATATTAAAGTATATATTTTTTAATGGAACTTCAATAATATTTAGGTTGGCAAAACATGGTTAATGCCAATAATGAAATTTTTTACTTTCATTCAAATATTCTAAATAGTATATGTAAATATGTAAACAATACACATTTTTGAAGGAAAACATTCAATTCTGTAAAGAAAAGGTCTGAAGCAAATTTTCAACCAAACTGTTTCCAATTAATCATGCCTTGAACATTGATCTATTGTTATGATTTAACTTTTCAGTTTTGGAATTTTGTAATTAACAGCTAGATCTGTTTCTAAGAATGTTTTTAAAGAAATAAGCCTCATTATATTTTTTGTTAAATTCACTCTTTCAAATGTTGTTCAAAGTTCAAGTTTCAGTAAAAATATATGTTTTTGTCACTGAAGTATGTTCCATCAAATGGTTGACTGATCAGTTTATTTATGATTAATATATCAATACACTCACAAAAGTTTTGAAGTATAGTAAATAAATTGCACAATATTTATTTTCTGTAGATAAATTTGCACTGAGCAGCTCTACCCCAACATTCAGTTGACTGACATAACTTATTTATGTATAAAACATAATTTGTATGAGTTAATATTAGTAAAATTATTTTATTACCTTGCGGACAATGGTGACACCTTTGAGTGTGTGCTTGAAATACTTATTCTCATGTTCACTTAACTAAACATGGTGTATTTGTATACACAACTTGTATCAGCTTTCAACAAACTGAGATAAGTAAATTGAAATTTTTTGCCTCTGGCTCTTCATCTAGTTTATCAAAATATATATCAAAATTTGGTAAATGTTTTTTCATGTAAACTTTTTTTATCAATTAATATTGTAGTCTCTTTTTGCATTTTTTAAAATTTACTAAAAAGCAAATTGATGGGATCCAAAATCAATGTTTAGTAGGGGAGGGCGGGGTTCAACGTGCCGATTTCACTAAAACGCAATATATCTTCCGCATTATTTAAGTAAAAAATATCTTTTTTGTAGTATGTTATGTGAAATTTTATGTAGTTTTTGACACAATATACTGCTTTAATCATATGCGTAGTTAATTAAATTATAAGCAATGTTATACAAAAAGTCAGAAGAGCACAACTTACCCTATCAAGGGGCGAGTTGTGTCGATGATGAGGTAAGTTGTGCCACTTGTATTTATAATATGTTAAACTAAACTTTTTGGGTTTTAAAACAGTAATAAAATGTGTAATTTAGTAATAGCGTATATTTATCAAAAATTTAACAACTTGTAACTTACATAAATTTATATATGTAAAAACATTGTAGTTTTTAATGAGATTAACACAGGAACTTTTCTATTTTAAACAAAACTTCAAAAAGTAAACATAAAACTTAATATTTAGCAATTATTTTTCTAAATTAACAAAATAAACATAAATATTTTCTTGTAACACACATTTGCTAACGTAGTAATTTATATATCTCCACAGGATATCATATGTTACCTTATTAAAAAAATCTACATAACGTTAATCAATCAGTTAGTCAGTCAGAAAAATCAGAAAAGCAATTTGGGCAAGTATATATTGTGCAATTTTCATCAGCGGTGCATTCTGAATGTGCCCAGTTTTTGCATGTAGTGCATTGTATCCACTGCTCTCCTGGCCGAGAGTTAGAATAGGAGTCACAACAAATAAGACAATAGCATTCATCGTCATCTTCTTCATCTGTTTCTTGCAATACTCTTCTTTTTACTGATTTGTTTCCTGTTTTTTTGCGTTAGTTTTTGTTTTCTTTATGGTACTTTTTCCTTTTCCTTTCCCTTTCTGGCTTGTAACTGTTTCCACTTTCCTTTTCTTATTTGCTTGTTCTTCGGCTTTCGCATTCTTTTCTGGGGTGTCGGTAAGAATGGGACTCTTTCTGATTCTTCGTTTACGCCCTGTTTCCACTCGAGGTGGAGCTTTGGGTAGTGGTCTAATACTTTCTGGTAAGAAAGGGGCATCTTTAGATGTTCCTGGTTGTGGTTCGTCATCGTGAGCTGCAAAGGACGTGTCTGGTTCCGTCTCGGTATGTTCTGTGGTGCTTATATGACTGATATTGAAAATACCAGTTTGAGAATATTGCTCCGCAGATTGTTGAAAAACATCTGGGTTAGACGCTGTAGATTCGTTAGTCGTTTGTTGCAGTCCTGATGGGCCAGGCTGATTCGCGAGATCTATGGATTCATAAGACTAAGACCGCCTCTTCTTCAGCATTGAACACCAACTTACAGATATATCCAACTGTAGGAGTTTGTCCGAGTTGAAGTTTCTTGACATATCTTTGTAAGGTAGCATAACATATTTCCAGTTCACGAGCTACAGTTTTTAATTTTTGCCCGTCATTTATAACAGCTTCAGCAGCTTTTTGGAGTAAGTCTTGAGAAGTGGTACCCCTATTTGTCTTCCTTTTGTAAACTCTCATCCTAAAAACAATACAAATAATAATTAGATTCATGGAGGGTTAGTTGTGCCCTAAACGGGGTTCGTTGTGCCGCGGCACAATGTACCTCCAACCATCGGCACTTTTAACCCCCTTAGCAACACAACAACCAACAAACCGATATCAACAAGCAAGTTGAACATAGAGTTATTACACAATATCCTCACGATTCTTTAATAAACTGTCAACACTTTATCCACACACGTAAAACAATAGGTTGTAAAATGACAGGAACAGACCAAAAAACATAAATAAGAAAATATTTACTTAGGTGGCACCGGGAAGGCATGTGGCGGCTAGCTACTGAGACCGCGGCGCTGGCGCAACTAAAATGACCGCCGAATGTGCGCGTGAGGAAAGCAATTTTAGACGCAACAACATAATATGTCTATCTCTTTTCGTCTTTGTGATATTCTCATCGGCACAACCTACCCGCGGCACGTTGAACCCCGCCTTCCCCTAATGTTAAAATGCCTAGGGTAGGTGCTAAGTGAATTTAAAAGAGGTTGAATTATTGGTTTACTCTGGTAAATATACCTAATAAAAGCCGACTGTCATACGAGTTTTGGGTGTTTTAATTATTTTATAAATATTTTATTTAATTCCAGGGACTCCGAGATATGCTAGAGATAGTAGTTAAACATGGTAATTTGCGTAAGGCCGATAAAACTGTACAAACAGACAGTGATAAATCATAGTAAGTTATTAAGCATCTGTGAGTAATTTAAAGCCTAAATAATAATTTTTAAAACTTTTGTTATTTATTACTTCATTTTTAAATCATTTTCAGTGTCTCATATTTTGTATTTTTCAATCAAAAAAGCTGTCAATTGTATTTTTATGTCATAATTTGTTGCAATTAGTTGTATTGTTCTTATTTAATCTTTAATGTTACCTTTTTTTAAATTAATTAAATTCTTTTATACAATTGGTGTCTACAATTTTGTTAACCTTTTACTAATGGGTCACACAGTGATATACCTAAATTTCAGATTGCAAAAGATGGCTTGTTGAAATTCAGAAGTAAAACATAAGGAAATTGGGAATATGATTGATTACATTCTGGTATACAATGTGTTAAAGTCTCTGAAGAATTATATTTTTCAGAACTAAACCTGTTGTTTCTAAGCAGGGCTAATATTCAGGGGTGGGTCTAAAAATGTCCTTAAGACTAATCGTAAAATGAGGCGCAGCTTGGTGACTTGACGCCGGGTGAGTCACGCCGAGAATTTGTAATCCACTGCGATATAATATATTCATTACTAAAATGGAAAATGACATTGATAAGGATTCAGGAAGCTTTTTTAGGTATGCAAAGTCAACTAAGAGTAACTCTGACATGGCTAATGAATGTATGGTATTTGATGGCAGGACAATTAGTAGTAATGAAACTATCGCCGAGACATTTGCTAACTATTTTGAAAGTATTTATCAAAAACGGGATGCCAACAGCATAGTTTTGCATAATTCAAATACATGCCTAATAACCGAAATCTTAGCAGTCACAGAAATCAATGACAATGATATCCGCCACGCTGCAAAAAAAATTAAGCCTAAAAAATCATGTGGTCCGGACGTTACCTTACCGCCTTATATATTTAAGGGTTGTGTTGATTCACTAATGCAGCCCCTGGAATTAATATATAACTGTATAATAAAAACGACTATGTTCCCAGTTGCATGGAAGATAACAAAAGTTGTCCCAATTTTTAAAAGCGGTGAAATGAATGACAAAAAACTATAGACCCGTTGCTATGTTGTCTACTGCATGTAAGATATTTGAAATGATACTATATGAAAAAGTTTACTCTCATGTATCCCCAATTATTCCTGAAGAACCGCACGGATTTATGAAAAAAATGATCAACTATTACTAATTTGCTTACATTTGCTCAAAGCGCATTTGAGGTTGTAGGAAACGCTGGGCAAATGGATGTTATATATACTGACTTTGCAAAAGCCTTCGAAGAAATTGAACATTTAGTACTATCATAAAAACTACAGGGGATGGGTCTATCTGGTAATTTGATAAAACTGTTCAACAGTTACTTAGAGATAAGGCAGCAATATGTGGTATTTAGAGGTGTTAAATCTAAAATATATTTCTCAACATCGGGAATCCCTCAAGGCTCGAATTTAGGCCAGTTGCCATTTCTTTGTTTTATTAGTGATCTACCTAAAGCCATATCACATTCACATTCTCAACTTTTTGCTGAAGATCTCAAAATCTATAAACATATAAGTCATATTTTTGATTCTTTACTATTACAGGAAGATTTAGACAGAATATATGAGTAGTCTAAAACAATTAAATTACCATTTAATTCGAGTAAGTGCTTTGCTGTCTCGTTTACTAAGAAAAAGAGCGTACTAGATTATCAGTATATTATGGGGGGTATCATACTGCAAAAGAAAACTGAGGCTAAAGATATAGGGGTAATTTTTGACAACGGACTTTCATTCAATAAGCATGTAGATTATGTCGTCAAAAAAGCATATAAAATGCTAGGGTTCATAATTCGTAATTCCTAAACACATTAATAAGAATTTTTAACGCTTATGTAAGAAGTATCGTCGAATATGCAATTATTTGGTCTCCGATTTATGAAATTCACAAAAATCAAATTGAAAAAGTCCAAAAAAAGTTTTTAAGGTTTATCTATTACAAAAAATATGGCGAATATTTACTTAGTTTACCATATTCAACTTTAACTAATGAATTTAAATTTAAAAAGCTGTAAAGTAGACGGAAAATGTCATCAGTTCTGTTTTTATACAAACTACTAAAAAACGAGATAGACTGCTCTGAACTTCTTGGTAGAATCTCTTGGTTGGTACCACAATTTTTTAATAGAAATCACAAACTATTTTTTGTTGCGAGGGGGGGAACTAACTTGGGAAAGTTCGCTCCATTAAATAGAATGTGTATGTTTTGTAATGATTTAGGGGAGACGGATATTTGGGCGGAAGGGTCAGGCAGTTTTTACAGAAAAATTATTAAAATATTTTAGATTATTTTTGATTATGGTTATATATTAGTTGCTAATATTTGGTACTTATTTTTGCATTTTACAGAATGTTGTAGCTTTTAGGTACATTTTTAAATATTTTTAGTGTTATGGGAATGTTATAATTGGTTATTCTCTTTATTTGACTTGGTGCTATATGTTAATTTGTGAAAGTTGTAATCTGTTATTGGGACTTGCCCTGTTGATTACTTGAATAAATAGATAAGTAGATATCTGGCTGATATCACAGTCGCATATGTTTACATGGTTTACACATTTTCGCCGTGACTCGTACTGCGTCACGTCACCAAGCTGCGGCCTATTTGCGGCTGACCTTAGGGGGACGTGATGCATTAGTTTATGCAAATTGAGGTAGGCACTATGGATTTAATTGGAACAAGCTGTTCTGGATTTATGTAGATCTTGGGGATTCGGCCATTTCTGTAAGAAAACGAAAGTTAGAGTAGTTGCTGTAAGTCCTGGGGTGACCGGTACTCCATTAGATGCTGATGTTTGTTGGACTTATATACAAGGAAATGTCCATGACATGAACAATTGCCACTAGCAATATTTATGTAGGTATTTTTGAGTACTTGGGTTTGATTTCTTAATAAACTACCTTATGTAATTTCGAAAAGATTGTTGAGGAGGTCTTGAATTATTTTGTCTATTCATGGGTTTTCTCTCCTCCAAATTTTTTCCTGTAACAGATAAGTATTTAAAAAATTGTATATGTAGAACAAAGTGTAGTAAGGCAATTTCGTAAAATTGCCCGGATTACTGGTTGTCTGTACAGAGATTCTTCCTCACAGTTTTTCTGAGAGAAAGAGATGTCTATAAAATGATCAACCAGTATTCCTGTATATAAGTAATGTATTGTATATTGTGTAATACTTATCTGTGTATGGAGACGTTTCAACTCCGAGTCTGGAGTCGTTGTCAATCGTTTAGTGTTGTTTTCGAGGCTTTTTTCTAAAAAATTTTCGCTTTGATTTTGAATTTATTGTTTGTCAAAAAATTTGACACTGACAATTTGTCGTTTGGCGATCACTTGACGCTGAGGTTACCGTTTTTTTGTTCTGTTAGCAGTAAATTCTTCCAGTCCAAATGAAGGTCGGCTGAAGGTGCTCCGATTTCAGTGTTGTTTATCATCATACAGCTGGCTTCTTTAAGTTTTCTCTTTTTTAAGTTTTCTTCTTTCAACAAGATCTTTGTTTTATCCCAGTCTATCCTATGGCTGCCGGTGCTCGTTAATACATGATTGGCCAAACTTGATTTGTCCACATGTCTTCTGGAAATGTTATATTGATGTTCTTTTTTCCTTACTTCTAAAGGTCTTGAAGTTTCACCGGTATAAGAACAATACGTACTTTCTAAGGGATTAAATTATTCAATCACTCCACAAAATATACCTAAACTAGATCTGATAGTTGCGATTGAAGACACAGCCCAAAAACTGCCTCCAGAAGTGTCAAGTGAATACCGAATAAGAAATAAATTACTTCTAGAGAAGCAACACAAAATGAAATACAATCTTACTCCTACAGAGAAATATGCCGTAGAAAAACTTAAAAAAGACAACACAATTAAAATTCTACCTGCCGATAAAGGTAACGCTACGGTTATACTTGATAAAAATGATTACAACACCAAAATGATGGACCTTATTAACACAGGATCATATTCTAAGCTCAAAAAAGATCCTACGCAAAATATAGAAAAAGCCGCTAGAGACATTATAACAAAACACAAACAAGAATTCACTCCATTAGAACGAAAACACTTAACACCACACTATAGTAAACCTCCACACTTATATGGCGTTCCAAAAATACATAAAGACACAATACCAATGAGACCCATTGTAAGTTCAATAAATTCACCATTACAAAACATATCAAAATTTTTACTAAATATAATTAAACCTTACGAAAATAATCCAAACAATTTAAAAAACACTAACGATTTTTTAACAAAATTAAAAAGCATTATTATCAACAGAAATGATATACTAGTAAGTTTCGACATAGTTAGTCTTTTTACAAATGTACCTGTTGATAAATCATTACAAATTATAAAAAATAAATTACAACAAGATATTACCTTACACAACAAAACAAAACTAAACATTGACACAATTATGGAACTAACCGAACTTTGCTTAAACACTACATATTTTCAATTTGAAGGAGATTTCTATAAACAAGAATTTGGTATGGCCATGGGTTCTTCTTTATCTCCTATAATCAGTAATATATTCATGACATATTTTGAAGAAAGATTCATAGGCAAATATAAAAATAAACCAAAAGTGTGGTGGAGATACGTTGATGACATTTTTGTGGTTTGGGAGTATGGTGCTGAAGAACTGCACTCATTCCTAGATTACATCAATAGTCAAGAACCCACAATAAAATTTACAATGGAGATGGAAAATTTGCATAAACTTGCTTATCTTGATGTACTTATAGATAGAACAAACAACACAATAAGTACAAGTACTTATCGAAAACCTACAAATACTAATAGATATTTGAATTTTCACTCCAACCATCCTTTAAATGTAAAGAAAGGTGTTGTAAAGTGCTTATATGATAGAGCAAAAAACATATCTTCATCCACCCAAATCTTTAACAAAGAAGTCAATATTATCAAAGAACATCTACTTCAAAACGAATATCCCCAAGACTTTATAAATAAAACTATAAATCAGTTAGAAAGAAAATCGCAACAACAAACCAGCACAAATAACCATCACACTAATACCAACCAAACACAAACAGACAACCAAATTATGAACATAATTCCATATATCCCAGGTGTATCGGAAAAAATTAAGCGGTTAGGAAATAAATACAGCGTTAAAACTGTTTTTAAAACAAATAATACCTTGCGCTCTATCCTCACACATACCAAACCGTTTAACGCAACCCAGAGTTCTAAAAATTGTGTGTACAGTGTTTTGTGTGACTGTGGCCATTCTTATACCGGTGAAACTTCAAGACCTTTAGAAGTAAGGAAAAAAGAACATCAATATAACATTTCCAGAAGACATGTGGACAAATCAAATTTGGCCAATCATGTATTAACGAGCACCGGCAGCCATAGGATAGACTGGGATAAAACAAAGATCTTGTTGAAAGAAGAAAACTTAAAAAAGAGAAAACTTAAAGAAGCCAGCTGTATGATGATAAACAACACTGAAATCGGAGCACCTTCAGCCGACCTTCATTTGGACTGGAAGAATTTACTGCTAACAGAACAAAAAAACGGTAACCTCAGCGTCAAGTGATCGCCAAACGACAAATTGTCAGTGTCAAATTTTTTGACAAACAATAAATTCAAAATCAAAGCGAAAATTTTTTAGAAAAAAGCCTCGAAAACAACACTAAACGATTGACAACGACTCCAGACTCGGAGTTGAAACGTCTCCATACACAGATAAGTATTACACAATATACAATACATTACTTATATACAGGAATACTGGTTGATCATTTTATAGACATCTCTTTCTCTCAGAAAAACTGTGAGGAAGAATCTCTGTACAGACAACCAGTAATCCGGGCAATTTTACGAAATTGCCTTACTACACTTTGTTCTACATATACAATTTTTTAAATACTTATCTGTTACAGGAAAAAATTTGGAGGAGAGAAAACCCATGAATAGACAAAATAAACTACCTTATGCTATATCATACTTCCTTCATTTACATTAGCCACTCACAATTATGTGATTTGGGCATATTAATCCATTTAAGGTTTCTTTTCGGTTTTCTTTGGTAACAGGAGAGCTTGAACGTTGGGCAAGACGCCACCCTGTGCAGTTGTTACGCCACCCTGTGCAGTTGTTACGCCACCCTGTGCAGTTGTTACGCCACCCTGTGCAGTTGTTACGCCACCCTGTGCAGTTGTTACGCCACCCTGTGCAGTTGTTACGCCACCCTGTGCAGTTGTTACGCCACCCTGTGCAGTTGTTACGCCACCCTGTGCAGTTGTTACGCCACCCTGTGCAGTTGTTACGCCACCCTGTGCAGTTGTTACGCCACCCTGTGCAGTTGTTACGTCACCCTGTGCAGTTGTTACGCCACCCTGTGCAGTTGTTACGCCACCCTGTGCAGTTGTTACGCCACCCTGTGCAGTTGTTACGCCACCCTGTGCAGTTGTTACGCCACCCTGTGCAGTTGTTACGCCACCCTGTGCAGTTGTTACGCCACCCTGTGCAGTTGTTACGCCACCCTGTGCAGTTGTTACGCCACCCTGTGCAGTTGTTACGCCACCCTGTGCAGTTGTTACGCCACCCTGTGCAGTTTTTACGCCACCCTGTGCAATTGTTATGCCAGACAATTTATTCAGTTCTTCATGGTTTCTGATGGCGAGTTGTAAATGGAATAATACGGGTCTTCTTGTTATCGGCACAGCTGGATCGTGATTTTACCTTTCCTTTAATTTTGCTACCTTTTCCACAGTCAAACATATTGCTTGGTTACGAATTAATATAAAGCTTTCTGGAAACAATAATTGTAACTCCAAATTTTTGGACATTATACACTGTTTGGTCATGAGTATTTCCTGGACTTTTTTACTTTAAAAATAGTTGATCTGAGGTTTAAACTCATAGACGTTACCTTCTTCCAGGAACTTTGAGTTAAGATTCCCTCGTTTAAGTTTTACACTTCTTAACGTTGAGGCTCTGGAATAAGGGCTCGCCCCCTTGCATCCGCCACTGTGCGCAATCAGTTATTTTCCCAAGATTAAACAGAATACGATTTATAACAGAAAACAAGGGACTTACATTTAAATACAACACTTCTAAAAATTATTTATTAAAAAAAAACAGAAAATTAATAAATTACATTCTAGAAGTTGTATATTCTGTTGGAAATTTGAAGGAATGGCTTCCACTGGCAAATATATTGGGTAACAAGCCAGCATTGGGTACTATGTTCCAGGATAATGTGAGGGTTATATTCTTATTTCCCCTGTAAAAATTAAAATAACATTTAAAACCATATAAAGTTAATATATACAGGGTGAAAAGTATGTGTGCATTTATTTTAGGTGGAGATAGTACACTACAGTAATGTACTAAGTACGGTCTATAATAGGTTTTAATAACGAGGTTTATTTTTTCAACTGGCAACGTCACGTGATCCAATTTATATTATTACAGTTTCATAATGTCTCTCGTTTTTGGCGCGCACTAAATAAACTTTAAAAAATTACAAAATCACAAAATAAATAAAATTGAAATCTTTTTGACTAGTAAATGTTGATAAAATCTAAATATACATAATGTGTCTCAACTACATTCAAATAAACAGAATAAAAGAAACAAATAAAAAACTGTTGGACTAACTTTGATATTATTATACCGCTCTGTATATAGTGCAATTATCAATTAAGTACAATCCTTTGGTCCTCACTCTTACTGGTTATGCCACACAAATTCCTTGTATTTGATCTTTTACAAATTACTTTTTTAATTTTACATTATTTTAAAAATATAAAAGGGATGTCAGTAATATTCCTTTATTTTAGTTAAACTGTATGGTAACTTGTACTCTTTATAACCGAAAAAGCCCATGTAAATCCTATATGACTGCATGAAAAGTACTACATCTTTATATAGTGTCTCTAAATGTTGATAATAGTGACTTTTTTATAGATTTTACAGCTGGTCATATAAAAACAGCAAGGCGAAGATCATTCGCCTTTAACACAATAAAGTAAATTAATATTAAGAACTGAATAAGTCATTTTTAATGTAATATGTCTTATTAATCCTTAACACATATGAGATCTGGCCATTAAATTACAAAACTGCTTATGAGAGTTTTAGGGATTTCCGGTCGAAATTTTGGGTGTGTGAAACTGTGTATATTCCAAAAATTTAGAATCTAGATTGATGCTTTTCTTTTCTATTCTATTAATAGACGCTCTATGTAGTGAAAGACGCTCCCGAAGTGATCGATGTTTGTGAAGTTAAGTCTAGTGTTAATGATATGTGGTTTTAGGTTAGGACGGAAGTCCCGTGTGGCTGCCAAAATATTTAGATGTTTATAGTTTAATGAAGAATACCTACATTAATTAAGTTATTTTCATATATAAAATTATGACAAAAAGGATATGTCCAATAATCAATTAAGATACATATTATCTAAAACAATTAAAAACTGGAAGCTGGTCAATAAGGACCACGCTAGGTTCAAGATCATTTTCGCCTGTGCCACAGGCACCCTTGAGAAGAAGAGAGTTTTATTTTAAAAATTATTCTACAATCAAATTTTGCCCTTTATCTTCCCTAGCCACACACAGTTCCATTCGTTTTTTCCACTGCACTCTAGCGGCCAAATAACGCTTACAGATAGTGCGTCTAGGATTATTTGATAGCCAGATCCCATGTTTTGACTGCTAGCCGGACTTAAGGAGTAATTCGAAATTATTTTGAGACCAGTGGCTGGTTCATACTTATTGGGGGTTTGTAAACAAAAGGAAGATATATGTATGGATTTTATTCTATATTGCCTAATAAAGTCATACCCATAAAAAATAGTATTAAATATAGTATTATTATTAAAATATTGAAGAACTTACTTGAGACCATTACCATCATCCCAGAAATAGTATTTTGTGTTCATATTTTTAAAGTCTAGTACAGCAGGTTCCCCACGTAATATGATTTTATCCCAAAGTACCACCTAAAACAATAACACTTGTTAACTATGATAATGCAAGCAGTAGCAAGTTCTTTTATAATTTCTCTTTAGATATAAAACAAAGTTATCCCAGAAATTTAAAGCACTATATGGAAGTTTTCTAGGATTTCTGTGGATAGAGACTTCAAAAATGTTTGCATACACTTTTAGAGAACAAAAGTCAACCAACTTCATTCAAGGTCAACAGTAACAACATTTTACAAATAAGGTATGACAACTTCTAAAGGACCCAAATTATACAACAAAGTGTTGTGCAACAGATTTGGGATGGAGGCATACCTAGGAACTGTGTGTTGAGAGGTTTCAAAAGCTTATCTAAATATAAATTTATCAAATATACACAACACTATAAACAAGAATACTGGAGTGTCATATTGAGCTTCAAAAATCTGGTCCAATTTGACTGATACCACTTTTACAGAAGTGGATTTAGGAAAATTGAAACTTTGAATTTTTATATCTCAGCTGATCATGGGTTTCTGGGGTTAGTGCAATGCGGACTTTTGTTCAGAATGTTGAAGACCTTCAAAATTTGGTCTAATTTGATGAAAATCACTTTTACAGAAGTAGATTTGTGGCTACTTCCAAATACATAAGTATGTTGCAGGAAAACCTGAGGATTGAAATGTACATGCAGCATACTTACAATTTAATATACCTAGTTGAAAATAAGAAGATAAAACTGTAACACTGAATTGTGCTAAGGACTTCTGGTTTCCATTTAACAGAAAAAGATAGAGAAAGATGCATTTACACTGTAAGTCTAAAATTATGCATACTAAACAACAACCCAATTGCAGCAAAAGAAAAATGCACAAAATCTTGAAGAAAAACTCTAACAGAAACACTTGAGGAAAATACATTTTTAAATTTAAAGACTTCTAAACCTGAGAAGCAATGTGCATATGGTAAATAATAATATATCATTTTTTCAAATTCAACTTCATAAAATAACTGGTACTGAAATAAGGAAGCAGTTGTTGTTTACAAACTGTTGTGCTAAAAAAATATTAATTCAATTCGATTTCAGCTTTTGGGGGCTGGTCTAAAATGTATTATTTTGAAATGATGGATGGTAGTCAAAAATTAGACCAAAACTTGAATCTATTTGAAATTGCTTGCTGGTTTATGAGTGGTTTCTGAGGATTGATCTTGAGGATGGATGCCAAACTGACCCTATTTATACAGATTTTTGTAAAGCTTTTCACCAGATTAATCATTTTCTAACCCTAAAAAAGTTAAAAAGTATGATTGTTTGGGAATCTTTTGCACTGGTTTATCCCACGAACAGGATCCAACAAGTAAAAATTGGCAACTTTCTTTTCAAAGGTTCACATTTGGCTTCCCTTTTATTTATTATCTCCATAAATAAGTTAATTCAATGTCTGAGATATTCTAAGAGCCTTTTATATGCTGATGATTTGAAGACATTCTTAACAATCAAGACTTTCGAAGACTGTCAGAAGCTGCAAGAGGATCTGAATGTACTCTCTGAATGGTGTAGATTGAATGGGATGCAATTAAATATAAGTGTTTTGTTGTATGATTTTATCACACTAAACACATCATTATTATCATATTTTGATAGTGATTTGAGTTCTAACTTCCATGTGAACCATATAACCAATAGGGCATTAAAATTATTAGACTCTATTAACAGAACTCTACTGGATTTTAGCAATAGCTTGCTTCAAAACTCTATTCTGCTTCTATATAAGATCAGTTCTAAAATATGTGTCAGATATGGTTTCATCATTATGCCTATTATATAGATAAGACTGAATGGGTAGAGAAAGTTTCTAGGCTTCAAGTTGGAAATTCCACCAGAAGAAATTGTATATGAAGAGACTCTGACATCAATTAATCTCTACAGGATAGGTGTTATACTGATGTGAGAACTTTTTATAAAATGGGCTATTTCTATATGATAAATATAAATGTCCCACAGAGAACCCTAAGAGACCACAAATCTATTTGATGTCCATTCCCAAAGAACAAATTATGTTATATCATCTCCTTAACACATTTTTCAGTGACAGCAAATAAACAGACAAGGGAAACCGATATTGACTTTTAATGACTCATTGAGTGTGTTTTGCCTAAAAATAAAAATTAATATCTCATTTGTAGTTAACTACATTTTCTTATATTTATTGTTTTCTTATGTTATTGTAAATTTATATTTCAAAATTGTAAATTTATTGTAAATGGCTGGCCTGTAAATAAGCATTCATTCATTCAAGGGTAAAAACTAAAACCAAATGACCAAAATTAATATATTTAAGGATTAATTTCAGTTAAAAATCGTCATTAGTCAAAGCTCAATGTTATTAAATAGTAGTACTAAAAAATATATATTTTTGCATTTTCCTAATCCCTCATCCAGGGTGAAGATAGGTCAACCAAATTAAGATTTTTTCAGGCCTGGCACCAAGAACCAAAATTCTCATCATTTTGTTGAAATTTTTTCTAAGTTGATAAATCAAAAAAAATAAATTTACAGGAACATTATGAAAATTGAGTGGCAGACATAGAAAAATGTGTTGAATTCAATGGCAGTTGTTAAAATAATCTTGCATTTAAGGGTACTTCCCCCTGAACTCCTATCCAGGGTGGCGGTAGGTCAACCAAATTAGGAAATTTTTAGTTTAGTTGAAAGATACAGCACTGCATCAGTTTCATACTTTTATTTTAAATATAAGTACATTTTTAGGCCTGTCTCCAAGAGCCTAATCCATCTGTTGATTCTAACAAAAAATATTGTAATTTTTTTTATCATTTGTCTAAAACCTTACCTGATTTAATTCATTACTTGGGGTAGTATATTCAGCAGTCAGGTACAAAAATAATTGCTTAACATTCCAATTAAAAAGACTAGAAAGATCAGTCTTCAAATCAAAAGTGAGAAATCCTAAGTCATTTTTCTCTCTGCTAGCGCTATAATCAGGGACGTTTTTGCTAAAATAAATTTATGTTAAATTTCACATATTAATCTCATAAAAAATACTTACACGACTACCCTTACTGTGTTTATTTTCGTGTCAGTAACATAATTTAAGAAAACTGTCGAAGCAAAACAAACAAACGTTAGAAAAGCTAGAACACTTAGTGCATATGCTAAAATAGAATTCCCACGTTGAAGTAAAGAATGCATTTTGAGTTACAAAATATGGACTTTATTTCTAATTATCGGTAATTTTCAACGACACGTCAGTTGAGAAAGGAATAACAAACTAACCTAAAAAGGCACAAAACTAGAGTTAGCATAGAACCACCATAGAACAAAGTTATATAACACAACTTTCACAGGCTGTTTTCCAATTACCAGAGCACAAAGTGATTTTGTGCCGCACAGTGCGGCAATTTTAGGACGTTATTGGAATGTATCAAGAATGTATGATCTGTGAATGTACGGTATCAACATAGAACAACAGTTCATTTTTCTATGGGTATCAATTACAAAAATTGTTGATATTGAAACTATTGGAACCTTGAAGATTTTAAATGTTTTAAAATATAAGATATATTAAAACATAATTTTAAATATGGTGGGCTGTGCAGCTTTAAATTGTAATAATTCAACGGGAAAAGGGTTTACAATGAAGAGATTTCCGAGAGATGAAAAACGTCGTATGGAATGGGTGAAAAATGTTAATCGTCCTAATTGGATGCCGACGGAAAATAGTTGTTTATGTGAGGTGAGATCCAATAGTCATTTTATTATAAAGCGGTCGTTTTGAAGTATAATGGACACAAAATGGTTGAAACAATATTAGAAACTCATTCTAATTTTAATTATGTCTGAACTTTGGCGCGATTTTTGATACCGGTATCAACGGTCATCAGATCTGTATCTAATTCTAATGTGATAATAAATATGTAATTGTGCCTACCCCTCATACCCTCTACAATTTCTATAAATAATTGGTACTATGATTTTATTGGGTCATTTATCTTGCACAAAATTGTAATAATTCTGCAGCAAAATGATACATAATAAGGAAATTTCCAACTGGTTGGACACCAACACTAACTCAGTATTTGTGTTAGTTATTTAATATTACTGCAATAAATTTTGTTCAAAGATTGCTTTCATTTATAGATACAAAAGTTTTTTACTATAGTGAGGAACTTTTAGTGTGATTTCAAAGTAGATTGTGGAGTTTCAAAATGTAGGGTTTTACTTGATTTGATTCCTACCTATTTTACTTTAAGAATCTAATTGGAAGAAGAAATTAACATTGCTTCTAAGTTAGGTGTGATGTTTTAGTCTCATTTCTAACATTAAAGTTACTTAGAATGGTTATTGTTTTGGCAGATTGTATTGCATCAACGAATATAGACTCTTAAGGTTCTATATTCGTTGATTGCATCCATGACCTGTTGTAAATCATCACAGCAGTTTTCTTGTTTGTTTCAGGGGTTTCAATTCTTCTGGACCATAGATTGAAACATTCATTTTATGATATTTTGTATTTTATTAAGTTTTATATTCAGAACTCTTTTGGAGTAATAGATATGTTCTGAAATATGATAATTAAGGTTCCTGTGCAGTAGTAGACTTGCCCCAGCAACAAGTCTTTTTTCTTTGTGAATTATACCATATATAAGTAATATTCTAATATATGGGTATTGTTTTAGTGGAGGACTCTAAATGATGGACACCTACTAGATAAGATTGAGGTGATTCAGTTCACTAATTTCATTTATATTGCACAAAGAAATGAATGAATGAATGTTTTTGTACTGAGCAGCCATTTAAAATAAATTTAAAATTTAGAAATATAAATTTACAATAACCTAAAACAATAAATACAAAATGTATCCAAAATTAATTACAAATAAAGATATTAATATTAAAATTAGGCAAATATTACAATTTTTAGGGTTTCGTATATACAATATACAGATATCCTTATATCCAGATTTCTCCCTCTCTCACATCATAGCAATTTTCTCCTAAACTACTGGATGGAAAAGATTCAAATTTGGTATGAGTGTGTAGTTTGGTGACCCAATCAGGAGTACATATCAGAAATGAAGAAATTTTGATCTTAGTGGTACTTCTGGGAGGAAAAATAAAAAAATCAACTGTCCCCCCTCCCCTTATCTCTGAAACTATAAAAAATAAAATATTGAAAAAAATAGAGAACTCAGAAAAAATAAAAACCAGAGATGCCAATTATCATTCAGAAAACAACTGGAATATTAGAATCTTGAAGGTGCTATGGAACCCTTAGTATGCGAGTCCAACTCGCACTTGACCAAATTATTTATTTTTGAGCTAAGCACATTCAATGAGTGATAAAAAAAGTCAGTATTGGTTTCCCTTGTCAGTTTATTCGGAGTCATTGAAAAACATGTTAAGATAGATGATACACTATAATTTTTTCAATGGAAAGGGACATGAAATAGATTGTGGTCTCTTAGGGTTCTCTGTCAGAAATTTATATTTATCATAGATAACAGCTCAGGACAATCTATTAGATCATTTATTATTTTATAAAAGGTTCTCATATCAATAGAACACATTCTATCCTGACTTCAGAATTTCTTCATATATGATTTCTTCTTTTGGAATTCCCATTTTGAAGCTCAGAGACTTAATATACTTTCTCTGTACTCTTTCAATCCGATCTATATAATGAGCATAATGTGAAGACCATATCTGACATGCATATTCTAGAACTGATCTTGTATAGGAACAGAATAGAGTTTTGAAGCAACCTAAATTACTAAACTCCTGTAGAGTTCTCTTAATAAAGCCTAATGATGGTTATATGATTCAGCGGTAGTTAAAACTTGAATTACTATCAAAATTTAGCTAGGTCATTGGCAACATCTTTATTTTCAAGTCGAGCATTTTAATTGAATAATTATAATGAATGATATGTTTAGTATGACAAAAAGAAAACACTTATATTTAATTGCATCCCATTCAATCTACAACATTCAGACAGTTCATTTAGATCCTCTTGCAGCTTCGGACAGTCTTCCAAAGTCTTGATTGTTAAGAATATCTTTAAATCATCAGCATATAAAGGTAATAAATAAAATGGGAGCCAAATGTGAACTTTGTGGTACTCTAGAGAAGACAAAAAATTCTTTGGAAAGTAAGTTGCCAATTTTTACTTGTTGGATCCTGTTTGTCAGACCAGTGCAATAGTGTGCAAATATTTAAAATTCCCAGTCATTTTCTAAATGTGATCACCTGAAACAACATTTCCTTGACTTTTTAAGAAAAATGAGGTGTATTAAATCCATTTCCTAGTCATAGAGTTTTAAAAGGAGAATTGTAGGGAATATGAATCTACAAAATATAGTAAAAACTTAAGTCAAAGTGATCTTCTTAGAAATAAAGTGGAGAGTTGAGAGTACTGTTGACAAACATCTACATCACTTGTGTCCTTTGGCATGAATTTTTAACTAAAAATTAAATTTTTTTGATATTAAACATTTATTTGTGACAGAAATTAATCAATGGAAGTGTTTATCCTTGCCTAGTGTGTTCTTGTCAATTTTATAAAGTAATAGTTTTTCAGGATAAGTAATATTGGCATTCCTTACACATAATATCAAGGAGTGGACAGTGAAAGGGTTAAGTTCTCAATTTCTATCATTTTAAACAATAAACAGGAATAACTTCATGAATTCAAAGAGTTTAGTTCTAACTCAAAGCTCTTTGTACCCTGCTATATTATCACAGTTTTCATCTTGCACCTCCCCCCCCCCACCACCTTCCTCAAGAGAATCCTAGATTCGCCCCTGTTGTGTCTTGTTCTTACACAGTACATATGTATGGTGTGTCTTTCAAAAGTGATAGTTTGATTAGCAATTTGACCTGATTACCAGAAATTCTATTGTTTTTAGTGCTCAATCACTTATGGATTTAGTCATTCTTCCAGTTTGTGATTCTTGGTAGAACAGATGGTTTACCAGGTTAAGGTTCTCAATTTTTACTTCCTGATCTCACATATGCCAATGATATCCCATTTGATCTTTGCAGCCACTTATTGAAAATTTCTAATTATATAGTTATAGCTAGGTTAAACAGTGTCACTGTTTGGCAGCTGCATGTTGCTAGATGTAACATAATGAGACTGTAAATTTCTGTTTAGTGGATATTTTGTGAATATCATCTTTTCTAGATGGGAAATCAAAAATCATGTGGCAGTTGTTTGTTTGCCACCAAGTACTAGATTTGAATCAAAGATGTCTTGCAACTAATGAAATCAAAGATAAACAGATCAGCACTTATAAACTCTAAAACTCGAATGACAATATCTTAATCTCAATATGTTATCAAACAAAATTTAGTCAGAACACATATATTGTTTTGTCATTTCAGATTTTTACAGTAAACTTTATTTTCATTTCATATCATCTCAGAAATATTAGAAATTTTCTGGAACTGAAAGTAACATTTTCTGTCAAGATGTTTCTATATACAGAGTCTCCGTGGGGCCAATACTAACAGTCGTCAACAATCTCAAAGCGTTAAAGTAATTTATATTTTACCTGACTATCATGTTATATTTAAAAAAGTGTGAAATAACAACAAAACCACATCTTTTATTATTATTATTGTACAAACATATCTGCCCTTGCTCAAGTGATGGGCATTCCTTGTAATCAAATGTTTTTGTTGTTACACCTATATTTAACAAATTCCTTTATTGCAGGTGCACTTTGAATCAATGATGTGGGAAAGAAGAGCTGATCTGAAACCTATGCTAAAACCAAATGCAGTCCCCACAATATTTGGGTATTATTTAAAAGACAAAACATTCTTACCAGAAAAAAAAGCCCCGCCCTCTGAGGATGATTCATGTGATTCTACAAAATGTGATGGGACAACAGATAGTTGTGCAGACGAAAGCAACAATACAGTGAGTACTATGAGTAGTAAAGTAACTGTTTAATCCAGTTTCTAAAAAACTAGGAAAACGTTAGGGAAACTCATTGTGGGTCACTTGGAAAAGAGGAAAATGTCATATGTGATTTTACATTTTCAGAAATTTTTGTGATATTTAGATTATTCCTATTTGGTCTTGCATTCATTACCATTATGTGATCCGTATATTCAACAGGTGAAAAAATTTCAACAAAAAAAAATAAATGGTAGAAATATCAAGTAGACACATACAATAATTATCCTCATCCCAAAAATCTAACAATATATTAATGTTACAAAATGATTCATTGTTTAAATTATTATTGTTCAATATTGTTTCAAGAATTTGTGAAAATCTTCCTTTATAAATAATTTATAAAAAGTATAACTGACTTCACGGGATAATATCAATAATGACACTAAAAAATAAGCCCATTGGATATTTTAAACAATAAAATGTATGTACTATAAACTTGGTGGAAGTATTAATATAATACAAGAAACATTCATGAACTAAAAATGCTGTAAAATGTAAAAAAATATTTCACAACTATTTCTTTTAGATAGAGTCACCAATGTTGTTTACATATATTGTAAACTTCTGAAACAAAATTCTTTGTTAGGATAGGTTCATGCTATTGCACATAGGAGTGTTTGTATTCAAACATACATTATATCAAAATAAATTGTAAACATAAAACTGTTTCATTCTCAAGAGTTAAATAGTTGGAAGGTAAGAACGACGGGTGCATATTTTACCTACACTCCTTAGTTGGGACAGTTTACTGTCTAGTGTATTGGTGCAAGCAACGAGATATTCTGCAAAACGCTCCGTATTAACCAGGCTCATCCGATCGGGATATATTAATGAAATATTTGAATGTTCATATAAACTGACAACTAGCGGTGCAATGGCACTAGCTGTCAAGGCACTTGGTCGGATCCAGGATTTTCTTACAAAGTTGGCACAAAATGAAAATTATGATGAATTATTATATGTTGAGCCAGTATATTGACAAACTCCAAAGGTTTCAAAGTCTTTTAAAATCTGACTGATGAAATATCAATTTAAAATTGAAAGCTAGATTTTGACTGACGATTGTTTACTGTTATTATTTAAACCACTTTTTTCCGCGGCCATACTGTCAAGATATCCGAGGAAAAACAAGGATCACTCGTGGAGTCATTGTTCATAAGCATTATTAATCTATTTTACGCCACTGTTACGAAAATCAAGATACACACAGTTAAGTGTATGGCGTATATATCCCACCGCACAATCGGTACGGTCTGCAAAATATTTCTCTGCAAGATCTACTAAACGGATGATATCGATCTGGTGTCAAAGTACTCTCAACGTCCTATGCTATCATTGGGATGAGGATTAATCTTCCAGCTTGTATTACAACAAAATTATGAATTTATGAAAATAATAATTTTTTATCGGATTTCCGGCTTCATCTGTGAAACGTGTTCCGATCAAGATTTGGGACTTATTTTGAAAATTTTCTGATTCTCTACTACTTCTCTATTCACGCGTAATTACAGTTCACAATATAAGCAAAAAAAAAACAAAAAAATCATATTTTTTGTTTTTCATATTCCGATCATTTACTTCTACGAGTTGGTTGTTAAAATTATGAAAGTTGTGTGTTCTAAACTATTATTATTATTAATGGTGTAAGCGATATGTTGTCAAATTTTATGCCACTTGAAAATTGTAATTGATGGGTGTTTATTGATTTCGTTAAAATTTAGTAAGAAGAAGCGAGAAATTCATTTGAACCGGAAAGTACAAAATCAGTCCTTAGTTGACTGAGACAAATGCGCAGTCATTTCACTCCCACCTTGGCCTTGAATGCTGAGTTACTGTTACTTTTGGATGTGCCTCCTATTTTCATCTCCAAAAGTTATATTTGGAGTTCTAAAATTCACAATATAGGTTATTTACTAAATCGATTCTGGCGACACTTGATAGAAATTCATTATGACTATTAGCGTATAGTAATTTCAACTGAAATTTCCATAATTTTATAAAACTATACAACGCGTTTCAATATTTTTCATATCTCAAGAACGCGTTAAACATTTAATGACCTATCTGGGTTATAATGAATACACCTAGCATTTTTTATTTGAAATGAGTTAAATAAGTAAATTAGAACAAAAAACTACTTAATGGGCGCCAAATAGTTAGAATTAATTTATGTATGGAGACATATATCACCGACTGATATGCAAATTAGTTGTTTTAAATTCACTAGTTAGATATTAAATACCTAATCTTCCAAAAAAATTTTTCTTGTACTCAATATCAGGTTCATAATATATTTATCCCACATTGTTTGAGTATGTAACCAGTGGAGTTGAACACAACATGACAATAAATAAAAATATGCAAAATAGCAGATGGTGTATACACTGAATCAAAAAAAAACTTATCTGTTTTGGTTGTCTAATAAAGAGAAAATGTACAATTCAGAAAAATGAAAAAAAATTATAACCTTGGTAGTAAAATCTGTCGACAAATTCACCTACCTGGTACATGTTATACCTACTTTAAATACCATAAATGTACACTTTCATAGCGTCTATACTCTACTATTAAATCGACCTTAAATTGTATATTCAGGAACCATGCAATCACTAGGAAAGAACTATCTTCCTTTAACACCAGATCATGGTCGATAAATCAACATATACATAACATATATAAAGTCATACTATAACGTAGAATATAGGAATCTATATCAAGGCATTATCATATTGCAATATTATGTACAACCTAGTTGTACCTAGTAAATCATAACCCAATATTATAATGATTATATAACCGGTTGATGGTGGAAGCCATTACTTTGTGATATACTATCATTATGATTGTAGAAAAACGTATTACTTTCTTTTATATCACTAATTTATTTATTTATTTGATAAATAAACATAAAAACCATGACTAGTTTCGACAATACTGTGTCATTTTCAAACGGAAACAAATTCATGAATGACGACAAAACATTTTGAAACAGACCGAAGGGTCTTGTCTACAACAGTAGGTATGTGTTAAATTCTCGGAAGGATTACATAAATATGGCATTTTTGTGTATAAGAATATTGCATAGAAACAAAGTGGTAAACTGATTAAGAAAATTTAAATTTATCATTTTTGATTATTAGTTACTTAAAAAATTTCAAATAAGATGCTATTTTTGTAATCTTCCTCCTCGTTAAGTAGTAAATGGCAAGAAACGGAATTAGTATGACTTTTGTAAATTTCTATGTTCTCAAGTGTTTCAATAAATGACTTAAAATTGTTATAGTGAATGATCTCTGTTTCTTGTAATTTAGGAAATGTATGCCCTGTAGTAAGAAAATGATTATTTGCAAATCATTTTCTTACTACAGGGTTGAGTCAGTTTTATTTAATCTAAAGAACGTAAGTCTTCAAGATATCGAATATTGAAATTTTTACAGGTAAAAGCTATTGCACTCTGAACATTTTAGCTTATATACTCCAGATTTCAGGAACTTATCACTTATTTTGTCTTTGGCGTTGAAAATATGATTTGACAATTTTGATTGGGATTGTGATTGTCAAATCATATTTTTAACGCCAAAGACAAAATAAGTGATAAGTTCCTGAAATCTGGAGTATATAAACTAAAATGTTCAGAGTGCAATAGCTTTTACCTTGGTATGACCTGTAGAAATTTCAATATTCGATATCTTGAACACTTACGTTATTCCTAATTGCAACATTCCAAAATGGTTGCCCCTAACTTTTATTTCATAGGATTTCTGTCAAAAAAAATCCAGTTAATTCCTTAGACCGTTTTTCCAAAATACACAATAATCAAGAAACAGAAAAATCCCATTGGAAAGCAACTGATTCTGCTTAAATAAGCTGAATTCTCTCACTAGTGGGATCAAAAGGAAAATAGGGAATGCAAATATTAGAGAGGATGAGAGTAAAATCAGAATTTTCAACTCACTAAACTTTTGACCTTGAAATCTTTGACGATTCAGATTTTAAATTTTATAAACGAACAAATCTTAGAAAAATAATTTACCCTAATAGGAATAGAACAAAGTATGCAATGTTTACGTTTATTATTCGCTATATCTTTCAAAAAAAAGTTATATATAGTTATAAATATAAAAAAACTAATTGGCATTCGCGCTATTAATGTCGCTAGTCCAGGATATCGCTAGTACGAGTAGATAATCACCAAGACAGATTAATTGAAAGGTTACTCAAGAAGGTATGGCCCAGACATTAATTCAGTAACCTAACAAAAAAGCAGCTCTAGCCATAAAACCTTATTGCAAATACGTATCTTTTTGATAACAAAAAATGGTGACTTCTGGTCATTTTATTTATACGTGCAGATTCAATTTTTCTTGCACGCCACAAGTTTGATAAATAAATTTAAAATTGTGGACATTTCGTTGGAAACTACTATCAGTTTAACAAGTTACTTCTATATGCTAATTTTTTTTTAATTTTCATTATTACATAATTATTATTTATTTTAGGATGATGTGAGCACATTGATACAATCAGAAGATTTAATGTTAGTTAAAAGAGACAAATATGTCGAGTTAGAACAACAGTTAAAAGATCAGCAGAAAGAAATAAAGAAATTACAAAGAACCATTGATAGAAGCGATCAAAATTTCATTAATTTACGTCAAAATTTAAAGAGATCAAGATTGCGCATAAAACTTTTAGAAGATAAAATTGACAAAGACAAATTCAGGAAAGCACTCTGCGACATTTTAACCGAAGATCAAATTAACGCATTATTGACCAAGAAAATTCCAGACAATTGGTCCGATGATACAATCGAGCGAGCTAACATTTTGAGGAATGCCTGTGGAGAGAATGGATATGAACAAATTCGAAAAATGAAGATACCTCTTCCTGACCTGGCACAACTGGATCTGCGATAAAGGAAACAAGCCGATGTTTACGTCGTTAACACAAAAACCTCACAAGTTCTATGAACAGAAATTTGAACTGGCGGTGTGTGAAAAATACATTGAAAATATCTGAAAGAAGTCTGTTTCGAGTTACCCTTGGAAAGGGAGTTTTATTTAGCATAAGTATCAAGGGTGGAACCTTGCAATCTTATGTAAATTATTTTGTAATATAATCATTGACATTACCAAAGTATATGGTAATAATTATTATTAATTATAACAAATTTTTAATAAATTATCATTTTATAACTTTGTGATATAAAAGGCGTTGTCCATATAGATTTGAGTTCCCAATTTTTTTTGAGGTTCAAAGATGGAATTTAAACGCTGTTCTTTTAGTTTTAGAATTTATCTGGATAAAATTGGGCGATGGATTTCATTTGTGAGTGGGATTATGGATTCTCACGAAACTATTACACTCTGTATGTTTGTGATGTGATCTCAAAGCTCGATTTAGTACAATTCTTTCTGCATGCAAAGTGTACCTTATGCACGCAAATAAAGCCAGTCAACCTATGCCCATCCCCTAAATGACATAGGTACGGTTTTATTTTACATTTTTTACCCTTTTTTGGCCACAAAATTTGAGGAGAATCGGGATTATCATTTAAGGGGCCTTCTTTCACATGAAATTGTATATATGACTAGCTCTGAATATATTTTTTTGACTGGAGCACTGCAAATAAAGGTACCACCTGAAAGATCTTAAATGTATCTTAAAGTACTTGGATTAAAAAACAACTCTAACTTTTTATCATGTAACCTTCAAAACACACTTGACAGTTTTTCATAAATAGTCTTTATTTCTTATCAAAAGTACATCCGAAAAAGACCTTCATCCTTCTAATTGGTAACTTACCTCTGCTAGATGCTATAAGTGCTATTATGTTTGCCATTGCCATATATATAAGATTTTAGCTGGCCGTATGTAACAAGCTCCCCTTCCCCCGTCTGTTTGATCACCCTGATTTGAGACACGTTGGAGCCAGTCGATCCAGAGGTAAAACCTTTATTTTGGATCTTTAGTTCCGTTGGTTTCGGTGTACGACATCTTTGATTCTCTTAATGAACTCAGAGGGACCTTCCCATGTGTAAATATTGGTGGCTTATCCATTTTCTATCGGCGTCTTGAGTTTTTGCGAGTTCGTGGATGGACAGTAAGCTTTGGTATAGTCTATCTGCATAATCATTGATCTCCACAATCCCAAAATTTGATGATTGCTTTAATTCTTTCCAAAATAATACGATGGGTGGTATCAATACTGAACCATATACTGGACAAGTGTATATGCTCATCCCAATTGCGTAGATTTTCTTGAAAATTGTGGTGTGGTTCTCATGTTTCTAAATCTGCTGAACAACTTTTCTACCAAAACTGTGCCTGCAGTAATCGCTTCTTCGTTTGGCATGGCAAATGCTTCCGGCTATTTACTGAAACCGTGGATGGCGACGAGATTGTTTTTGAGGTAAAATTCTGAAATTGAGGCAGTCATCCAAACTATAAAATTCTACAATTTGATTTTCCAATCTCGACTCTGAAGTGGTTTTGGGGTGTAACTACACTTCAAAATTAACTTTCATTGTAATAAATAGTCGGTCGGAAAGCTTTCGCACCCGTCTGCTCATGCTTTTGGTTACTTACTATAGTCGAGTTTCGGTAGTGCTCGATTGGTCCCTTGAGTTCCGCCTCATTGGCCCTTGGCACTCAGTCGACTGGCTCTCCGCTTACTGATTGGGATTGGTAGTTTTCGGTTGAGTGGTTATAGGGCGAGGCCTGCTCGGTATGGAGTTTAATAGACACATCGCTTGTGTTCAGACTGTGAAGCCTTTTCGCGATCGCAATTATCTCTGACCAATTTCGATTTCAGGTGTTTTATATTCAGTGTTACCAGATTTTCTCAAATGCGTTCCCCTAGATTGGCCACATTTGCCATTCAAAATCCCCGAGATTAAAAAAATCTCCTAACTCAAATAAATTAGAAATTATTATCATATATTTGACATAAAGTATTATTTTAATATCATTTAGAAGTATGCCCCAAATTGTTATTAATTTATTTCTAGTTTCACATGTTTAAAAAAATTACAGTGATTTTTATTTTTTTCCCATTAAAAATATGTTTTGTATTTAAAATTAAGCATTAATTAATTGATATTTTAATAATAAATTATTTACAATTTCTCTTTTAAACTGACATCTTTTTTCGTTTTTTGCTTTTTTAAGAGTTTGTACATCCCTATACAAATCCCCTAAAGAAATGTTTCCCCTAGATTTTCCACTAGGCCGCCTAAATTCCACTAAATTTAGGGGAAAATTTCTGGCAACACTGTCTATATTTGCCAGCACTTTCGTATTCTCAAAGTCAATTCGGTGTGACGCCGTGTTCCACAATAGAGGTTTTTTTGTTCTGCCTTATAACGTTCTTGTGTTTAACTTTTGACTTGAATCTTTCTGTTAGTTTGCCCCACATAGGTCTGGTCTTTATGTGGAATCTCCTACACTCATTTGTTATTCTAAACGGATCCTGCTCTTCGGACTCCTCAGCACCGTGCTGTTTTTTCTGCCTTGAAAATAGCTCCAATATTGTGTCTGTGTGGAATTCGCGCCATACTATCCATGGTGCCCTTTACATATGGTAAATAAGCGTTGCTTATTGGTGTCTTATGTTCCACATATGGTGGTCTCAGTTTTATCTTTAGGGCTCTGCATATTTCGGTCGATTTTGTTTTAGTCAGTTTGATCAGTCTCTGAGTCTCTGTGATCTAGTTATTAAAGTCTTGTCGGCTGGGTGGTGATGAGAATTACCATGAAGGTATCTGTTTTGCAGGGGCGGATCCAGACACGTGCTTCCGGGGAGCGATGCTGTACCAAATTTTCCAAATTATAATTTTAAACCCATATTTCTTGGACTATTACATTCAAATTGGTGGTTATGTGGTTTAAACCCATAGAAGTGTCCTTCTTCTAAGCTCTTGGAGTTAAGATTGGCTCGTTTTAATACAAAATTTACTAACTTTGAGGCTCTCGGTGGGGGGAAATCCATCCCCCCCCTTGGATTCGCCCATGCTGTTTTGAGTTGGATTTTCTGTATCCTGTATGGTAAAGGGTTCCACCTCCATTCCTCTTTATCAGAACATTAGGGAATGGAAATTGATTATTGGCTTAAACCTCCATGGTAAATTTTATTTTGTGATGTATACCATCAAGAGGATTATATGTTAATTTTGTTGTTTCTTTGGCGATCAATTGATCTTTTTTCTTCACTTTATTTTTATCCATTTTACCATTTTATACAACAAAAAGTAAAACAGTGACGAAGTGACGATAAAGTACAAATCCGTGCTTATGAAGAACATATAGGAATAATTTCGAAGTCTCTTCTTTCTATACTGCGCGCTCTGACTTACACAGCTTTCACTACTCGTTCAAACTGATTGGGGGTATTTTGAAAATTGTCTGTATATCCTCCTCAAATTTATTCGGATTGACTTGAACTTTGGGGACTTTCAGATGTTTTGTAGTATGAAACAGTACAAAAATTGATATTTTCATAATTAGAACCCACGTAACCCCTTAATGCCCAACGTTCTAATACACATCAATTATTCACTGAATGTCATCAGTACTCCAAATTAGGGATAAAAAACATTGGGTAGAATTTAAATGTGTATGGGCCAGAAAAATATTTTAGATTCCCTAGAAGAGCTCAATTACAATAAGAAGGGGAGTTATTTACCCAGAAGAAACTGCGTGAAAACCAAAGAAATTATGGAATTTTATAGTATATGTAACATACAATATACTACTCGAATTTTCGAATTTTGCTTCAAATATAAGTGTAGATTTCGCCATGGCATGAGTCACTTTTCACGTAATAAAACTCCAGAACCTTCTTAAAATTTCATAATAAAATCGAAATGCATACTAAAATAATGTTTTTATTTACTACTGTTTCACAAGATTGTAGTATGAAAAAAAATTACATCGATTACCTCTTCTAACATCATTTTTTAGATATAATTTTTAAGCAAGAAATAAGTGAAGTTGGAAATTATGACTTACTGTTAAGACGCTGAATGTTTTCAGAAATGAAAATTGGATGTGATACCAAATAATCTATTATCTGTTATATCGTATTTTTTTTTCTTCTATGGCTTCAAGTACGACGACATTCAATTGAAGGTACACGTCTATCCTTTTACGTATTGGACTGGTGTGCCAGGTTTTTTTTGTAGTAGTGATTTGGTGGGGTCAGTCACAAAGCTTGTGGGAGGATTGTGCATGAAGCGTGCCATTTTGTAGTATTTTTTATGAAGTCACATCATGCTGCGTGTCTACTGATTTCTGTAAACTGGTTAGTCTGAGGAATTGCCCGATAATGCATCTCGTGAAGGAACATC
This sequence comes from Octodonta nipae, assembly GCA_034190945.1. Taxonomy (NCBI): domain Eukaryota; kingdom Metazoa; phylum Arthropoda; class Insecta; order Coleoptera; family Chrysomelidae; genus Octodonta; species Octodonta nipae. The sequence goes on from CM067224.1 coordinate 70,469,185, forward strand.
TCCTTAATATATTTTTTGTTTTTTAATTTCCATTATCGTTTGTGTCTCGCGTTTTAAAATGACTAGTACTAACACAAGTTTGGAGCAACAAATTCAATATGTTTTGACGTTTTTTAAGAACTAGTGAATCCCACTCCTAAAAATAATAGAATACAAGAAAACGTTAAACCCTATTTTTGTATACCGTGTACCTCCTATCCTTTAGCATTTCTTCCTCACTGTGATATCATTATGGCCCTACTTAATATATTTTTTGTATTTGAATCACGAATACGGATTTTGATCTAAGCTGATGCAATACTTATAACATTAATTTAATTAATGTGTTGAATTTGAGAACATTACTTATTATTAAATTCTGTTGATATATTGTATGATTGTTGAAAATATAATGATATTGTAGCAATATAATTTTTCTAATATTGTCATTTTTATTGTTTATTCAATCTACCCGAAATAAAGTTAATAGGAGCTTCAGAAAACTTGGCCAAATAGCAGAATGTGCATTTTTGGCATTTTTTTTGTCTTCTCTTCGGAACATTACGCTTAAAATGTATTTACAGAGAAAAAAAGTATATCTTCTTTCGTGGATCGATTAATCTTCTTCTAATGTATTGTGACAAAAGGTTTGTTACTTTTTAACCGACTTCCAAAAAGGAAGAGGTTACAATTCAGGTTTTTTTTTTTGTGTATGCTCAGTGATTATTCAAAAACAGCTTGTGCAATTTTGAAGATTTAAACGACATTGTATTAAGGAACATTAGAGAAGGGTACCATATAATTTTGTATAATGTGAAAATTACGATTTTCCAGAAAATCAGAAAAAACCGTAATTAAGGGTTCTACATTTTAATGAAATTCAATGAATCTTCACTGTCTTCTCTAAATCGGCTGAGACAATTTGAATATTTTAAATTGTATTCTACAAAAATATATACCAGCTTGATTCCGTATAATTTTCTATAACGTAAAACAAACCGTTTTTCTGAAATTCATGAAAATATGTGCAAAAAACGGTAAACATCAATGTAGATGTCAAATTTTTATCATAAATATCTATCTTAAATTTTAAGATATGCCATGAAAGTATATCATATTTGTAACGGTTTTCATTTTATAGAGCCTGCAGTGGAGTGAAATGGCACAAAATATTCCAATAGTGTATCGAAAAGAAAAATTGTTAGGTGAGCGATCTTTTCTATACGGTATACGGTGGTGGGTGTGTGTGTGTGTCTGCGTGCATCGAAATTTAAGAAGCAAGCAACGTGCACAGTTAAAATATAGAGCAAAGAAAAATTACAGTTAAAAAAATCTCACAAATAAAATTGGGTAGTACATAAAGAGTTACATATATATATATAGGATGGTTAAAATATAAGGTGGGATAGAATTAAAGTTATACAGGGTGGTTGAAAAAATGTTGTACCGATAGGTTCAAAAATGGTTCTTATTTGGCAAATTTTCTTTGCAAATAGACTCTATATATACTTATGTTTCTGTATTTCTGTGTAGGTCTACCGTCTGTTTTACAACAGGAAACTGACATCTCATTTAAAATTAGGGCACTGTACATTTTGTAATGGAATCTTTATACAAAGAAAAAGTATTTCGACAAATTATCGAAATCAAATACTTCGTTTACATGTTTTTAAAGTTTGTCTGTAAAATAGTTCGGGTTCCTTTGTTTTTTCTCCTTTATTGGTCGTCCTTAGAAATGGTATCTGAAGCCATTGAGCCGCAAGAGAGCGCAGCTACCCTTCCCCTCTAGGCTATTCTCTTTGGAATTTTGCTGTGGTATATTGCTAAATAAATATGTAAAATCTATATATTTTCATTAGTTAATTACATAAACAGTGAAAATATATAGGTATAATTGTCATACGTTCAATTTCTAATTTTTATTTTATTAAAATTTACAGTGCAATTCTATTGACAAAGAAGTCAGAATTAGACTTTGATACTAGATTTTTAAATATACCTACTGTTTTTGTTCTGAAGTGGTAATATTTTCCCCAAAAAAATTCATAATTATTTTTGATTGAAAAATTGTCGAAATGTTAACTGAAAAAATTTTATTTAACAGTTTTAAGTTGTTAAATTGTATTTTAACCTGATTTTGAACTAAAATACTAAATCATATATAAATCTATGAATGCAACATCTATTGACAGTAAAACTCCTTAAGTTACAGTTTTCTACAGTAAAATATTCAAATATAGAGTCGACTGCTTAAGTTAGTATTCTCTCTGTAAGATGGCAGAATAAGTCTGACTTCATCAACATCCACATTAAGCGCTGCCCACTGTGTAAGATATCAACAAAGTGGACCGACTCGTATCCAAAGCTGAGAAATTAACGAGGATTTCATTTAACTACCACCGATGGCACCACCAGAATACGTGTACCAATTATTTGTTCAAAAGATTTAATAAAATGGAAAATATCGTAAGAATTAAATCTGGGTTAGTTTCTTAGTTACACAAATATTATTAAAATGGTAAATAGTGCTTTAATTTGCACAATTTTTAAAATAAAACTCTAATACCTCTCGCCACCTGGCATCTGGGGACGAGGGGTTGTTAAAAGATAAAGAGAATAACAAAGGAAACTTGACTTTAACACAACAATGAAAAATCATAAACGCAGACCATATATGAGGAGCTCCAAATCAAAACGCAGTATTCGACTAAATTCAGCTTTTGAGTTATAGATGGCACACGATACTACAAAACGCATGGAAACATTTGGTAATGGTAAACCAAAGCGAAATGCGGTATTTCCCCTTTAAAAAGTAATTAGTTCTTGACCGTTCAAATCAAAACGCAGCTTTTGACGTACTTCATTTGTTTCAAAATGCATTATTTTTTCCGTTTGAAACAAAATGCAGTAGTTGTATAGCTTTTAAGATACATTAAATACTTGTCGAATCAAAAGCAATTTTTGAATATTGTTAGTGAGAATAAACATTCAACAGGTTTACAGACTGGCAGTGTTATAGTTTTGTTTCAGTGTTAAATTTATAATATTAAATATGGAAACAGATGTATTGGTTCAGTACTTTACAATTTTTGAATTAAATCGATTTTCAGTCAGTGTATTGAACCTAATAGATGTCGGTGACATCTACCGTCTATTGAGTAATTTAAGTATATGAAGGCATACTATGCTATAACATATACCATACTGTTGACAGATGGTTCGAGTGTTTTATATAAAAACACATAAGTAAATATATATACAGATATATATCCACATAATTAGAACTATATCATTCAAAGTATGACAGCCGTTTCGAACCAGGAGTTCTCGTCAGATACGCTTCCTTGAATGACAAGTTCTAAATTGAAGTCTAGGTAGACGGTAGATGTCACCGACATCTATTAGGTTCAATACACTGACTGTTGTTTTACTGATATGTATAACATCCAAGTATTTCGCTTTAGAACTTGTTATTCAAGGAGGCGTATCTGATGAGAACTCCTGGTTCGAAACGGCTGTCATACGTTGAATGATATAGTTCTAATTATATGGATATATATCTGTATATATATTTACTTATGTGTTTTTATATAGACGGTAGATGTCACCGACATCTATTAGGTTCAATACACTAGGGGTGTCCATCGAGAAAAAACATCGATGTTTTCATTCGATGTAAAACATCGGAACCCTGCATCGATGTTTTTCGATACATCGCTAAAAAACATCGATGTTTTTTCAACATCGAATACTTTGTGTAATAGTTTGATATTCGCCATTTCCAATTACTTAAATGCGTTAAGTTCCGCTTTTGTGAGGTGAACATAGAGTCAGGGTATCAGAAGTCTAGTGCTAATAGCTGGAATAATGTATTTAGTTTTTTAAGTATTGGTTAGAAGTTTAATTACATGAGCGCCATATATTATATAGCTTCATACTTGAAATAAAAAATACAAATAGAATTATTTTACTAAAACAACAATTACAAAAAACATTACCTACTATTAAAGTTTAATTTACTGGTTAATTTTCATTAAATTATGTCAATTTTCATACAACTTTCGTCATCTTTGGAATAGTAAAGTCATCGAATGGTAACAAGAATCGGGGCTCAATAGGGTACTAAAAACATAGGTATTCTTTTTAGCCATTTTTGGTTCGTCTATCAGTTTTGCCTTGTACCTATTTACAATGAATGCATTTTGGCTCCCCTTTAAGTATGAATTAATAATTTGAAACCTGAAAAATATTAAGTAAGCTTCTAAAGAGGGTTGGATTTGAGTTGTTGAGAACGCAGGAAGGCGTGCGTTAGGCCACTGATTATTAACACATTTGACACGAGCAGAACTGTTTCTCGGCCCTAAAATGTTATTTTACAAAGTTTTCTCTTTAAAACTAAATTTAAAACCTAAAAATTTAAGGTTTTTTCTTTAAAGTATTATTTTCCTAATTTAATTCCCAGGTATAGAATTTTGGAATATTACTTACAGAAAATAATGTACAATTTAATAAGCAAAACAAACGAGACAAAACATAGAGTTGTTGAATTTTTGGGAGATGATAACAAAGTATTTCTCACAAACGGGATTAGGTAGGCACTTCGATAGCCAATTTCCTTCCCGTTCCATATGTTGAACCCATTTCATACTTTTAAGGTTATCAGTGGGATATAGATATATTTTTCAATCCGTTTAATTTTTTACACATAATAATAGTCTTTTTTTTCAATTCCTCTGTAGAAAAACATACCGTTATTTTGAACATGTAAAATTCATTATCAAAAAACTAATTTATTCAAAAAATGTAGTTTTAATACAATTTTTTATGAGAACCTTAACATACGTTTTCTGCTTCATTCCCTGCCTATTTTCATTGATTTGAAACTGAGGCCCAATAAATTGTGAACATAGAGAAGCAGTGGTAGCTGGACCCAAAATGGCTGAAGAGAATAATCATACTTTTAGTACCTTAAGTCCAATAGCTGCTCACAGATGTCACTCAGTGTTAATTAAAATTATTTAAAAATTATTAATTTGATCTTGATTAAATGAACTAATATTATAATATATTTTTAATGTTCTAATTCATTATTAGTCAGGCAGTTAGTTTTTTTCATTGATTCCATGTTTTTCATAAAAAACATCGATGCATCGAATGGAAAAGATCTTTGTCAAAACATCGAATCAATCCGATGTATCGTATGGTAAACATCGAATGGATTCGATGCATCGATGTTTTGTGAATATCCCTACAATACACTGACTGTTGTCTTACTGATGTGTATAACATCCAAGTATTTCACTTTAGAACACAGATCATACAAACTTTAGAACTTGCCATTCAAGGAAGCGTATCTGCGAGAACTCCTGGTTCGAAAGGGCTGTCATACGTTGAATGATATAGTTCTAATTATGAGGATATATATCTGTATATATAAATCGATTTTCCTGCAGATGTCCATGTGCTTAGATTATTTTGTGACTGTTGCTCTGGGTAGAACAAAAATTCATAATCCATCTTTTACAATATTGGTTATTCAAAAATGCTCCTCCCAAAATCAAAACAGTACTTGTGATTTTTACTGTAAGCGGGCATTCGTTTCAACGCGCAGACCGCGTTTTTGCAAATAGTAACAAAAGAAGAGTACTGGGAAATTTTTAGAGAAGTTGGAAGCGTGAATATTTTGGGAGTAGACTGGGATTTGTATAACATCAAGGAAGAAATATACAGCACGAAATGCACGAAAGGAAAACAAACATTAATTACAACATGTCCCAACCATTTTATAGAAATGATATTTTTACTCAGTGTAAGAATTTGTTGAAAACTGGAAAAAGTTTTGGAAACACTAACTAATAATAAGAAAAACTCAACTTGAAAATCCAATTAAACGAAAGAAATTAAAGGGGGAAGGGAGGATGAACTATGCGACTGTATAGAAGAAGATGATAGAATAAAAATTTAGTAATAATGTCCGTAAATGTTTTTGAAAAATGAAAATTAAACGATTTTTTTGTGTAATAATATATTTTTAAATTATTGAGTCTTTACTTACTTTATATTATTTATGAATTTAATAAGATCTCTTTTATTTGTATACTAATAAACGCACTATAATTTTCAAGATTTTGTTCAAAATGCAGTTTTTTCACAAGTTCGGAACAAAACGAAATCTTTATCATTAGAAAAATGTGAATTTAACAAAAAACATTTAAAAATTTTACCTGAATGTTACAGGAAAAAATGCACGTTTTCTTAAAATTTTCATTTTATTGAATACTGCGTTTTGATTTGGAGCTCCTCATATATTGTTCTTGTTTTGGAAAAACACTAACTGCTATAATGAAAAATAAAAAAGGGATTTTGTATACACTATTTGCTACAATTATGTCTGACAATGTAGTTTAATGATGAAAAAAGTACCATCAGACTGGTAATGACCTTGAATGGTACACATGCTACGCAGCGCCATCTATTGACTAAAGATTTAAATTCTCTTTAAGGGAATGCGTTTATGGTATTGTGGGAATAGGAAGACAGGCCACCTTCTCATATTTTTAGGTATATATTTAAGTCACAACAGCTTATTATTTAGTTTATTTACTTAAGTCCGTCACAATCTGTTCGTTGTACATCCAGTCATGGGCGGATTCAAGGGGGGGGGGGCGATGGAGGCGATCGGTAATCTCCAAGCGCTTAGGAAAAAGTAACTTCTATGAGTTTAAACCCCACAAATGCTATTTTCAATATAGTAGCCCAAGAAATGTGGGTTTAAAATTATGTTTAGGTTATTTTAGTACAGGATCGCCCCCACGGAAGCAAGAAATCGCCCCCCCGAGGCAGAAATCCCCCCAGACAGAAATCGCCCCCCCCGGAAGCACGTGTCTGGATCCGCCACCAAAACACCCATTTTGATTTTGTACCTTTTCTTGAAAGGCAAGGAAATCCCAGATGGTGTTCGTTTATTACTTATATCCTTTGTATTTTCTCCGATACCGACACAAATTTCAATTGATGAACAATAAATACCCTTTATCAATTTATAGGACAACAAATTCGTAATTTATGGAGATAACAAGGGTGAATTTATTTTCATACTGTTATGACAGATAGACTCGCTTGGCGTTTCGAAACCATGAAATGGCGGTCCGGATCAAAGCTTGTCGGGCCGCGTTGTGCAGTCGTTGTATCGATAAAAAATACACAATTTACAATGAAGAAAACGTTCGGCACGTGTTAAAATAAAATTATGAAGGTAATTTTAAAGGTGCTTACTTTGTCGCTAACTGAAAATTGGGTCGTGAAAAACATACATGGTTTGTTATCTTGAGAAAGTGTACAAAATTAACTTGCATGGCTTGACGAGCCGAGCTTCGAGTCGTAGGACCCACCTAAAAATAATCTATGTAAATTTTGGATATTCTGAAGTACTCTATAATAAAGTTACCTCTACAGGATTAGTTTTATATCTGTACTAATGACATATTGGGAAACATTTAAACCGATTATTGACAACAAAATGATATACACATATTAAGTTACCCCATATTGTTCCACCCTGTCGGTTGGAAATTATGTGCCTGTAAAGACTGTTCAGTGTTTTACTAGAAGAAAAAATCATGGTACAGAAAAAGGAAGTCTACTATGCAATCTGCGTGCGATTGGGAGATACTTTACACATTCCTGATGATTATGTGGAGACTTTATTCAACGACTTGAAACTATATAAATGCCAAATATGTTGAAGTATGAAAAGGGAAGCGACAGAAGACTTTGGCAGAATTTTGCTATCTACTGTGACAATTTCGAAGTCAGGAGCAACCGAAGCAGCAAATGCAAAATCAGACCCCTAAATTACAGAGGAAAACTACTCCACCGAAAACAACCAATAATTGTACAAGCAAAAGTGTGTTTTTGGAAGGCTCCTGTAATCCTACCACTTGGAGGGCTGATACTGCAATACCAGAATTAGAAAAGCAAGGTTTTACAGTTTGTAATCCACAAGTATCACAATGGGAGCCGGAACTCGTTGCACAAGAGTACGATGCAAACAGGCAGTGTCGGTGTTACTTTTCGTAATAGATAGCCAAACAAGAAGCAAAGTAGGTATGATTAAAGTAGCATATTTAGTAGCTTCGATGAGATGCGTTGTCGTTGTAGCTCAACCCTACGTCAAAGGACAAACGATAATGGATGAAGCTATCAGTGACCGGGAGTATTTCGACTTAGCGGATGGGCAGAAAATGTTGCTAAATCTAGTGAACGAATAAGTTGTATAAAAAAGTGCAAAACGGCGGGAACCCTTCGATAAGTTATCAAGAATTCTGCCTATTGGTCGCCGAAAATTACCCCACAGACGGCTACGACATCTATGCGAATGATGTATGGGCAACAAAGCAATTCCAAAGGCAGACCAAGAACAACAACAGCCGGTGTACTTTAGACAATCCTCCACCAAAAAACGAAAAGATAACTGTCAAAGATTTCTTCCTCGGTGGTTCGTTGTCCACCTGCATCAACTGGCGTAACGATATCGCCATTCCTCTGTTTAAAAAGCACGGACTCACGTATTACAATCCTGCGATAAGAGAAGCAGACCGACAGGAAGTATCAGTAAGATACGATAGTTGTCATCATCAAGGACTAAACCGAACTTAGAGCTGTTGAAACGGCGTTGAGTGTTTAAAATAAAGGTGTTAAGGTGCAAAACTGTGTTTTTACATTTGTGACACACCAAAGGTTCCACAGCATTTCCATAGTTATGTTATTCAATACTTTTATTTGAAAGGCCTCAGCACAACCAATATAAAAGCTAAACTAGATACTACTCCTTCGTTTACAACAGTAAAATATTTGCTAGCAGAGTTTAAATGCGGCCGTACAAGCTCCCAAGACGTGTACCGCAGTGGTGGACCAAATGAGGTGCCGATTCCAAACATGGTGCAGAAGATCCACAAAGCGATACTGGATTATTCTCGACTGAAAGTGCGCGATCTAGCACTTCAAAAAGTGCGGTACATCGCGTATTGTCTAAAAATTTGGTCGTGACAAAATTGTATGCACGATGGGTGTCTCATTTGCTCACATTCGAACAAAAAAGTGCCATGAAAATGCTTTAAATTGAGTGTTTAGTCAAGTTTCAAGCAAGAAAGCAGAATTTTTACGCTGTTTCATAAGCATGGATGAAACATGGTTCGATTACTTCACACTCCAGACAAAAGACTAGTAAAAAAATTGGACTGAAAATTGAGAACCGGTTCTAAAGAAGAGCAGGCAAGGTCATGCGATACGCCTGGGATATTTTTCATTGTCTATTTTGAAAAAGGAAAAATTATCAATGGCGAGTATTATGCGAACTTATTGTTTGAGCGAAGAAATCAAGCAAAATGGCCGCATTTGGCTAAGAAGAAAGGGATATTTCATCAAGACAATGCACTAGCTCACAAATCCGTTATTGCAATGGCCAAATACATAATTTTCTTTGTTGGGTCGGGTACCGTAATTGGATACCTCGGCTCATTACCACAAAGAGATGCCGGATGCTTAATTGTCTATTAAATTGAAATACTATAGTTGTAGTGTTCTTTTTGAGGTTGGTAATTTTTGAAAATATTTTATTAAGATTCATTATATTGTGACAGATTCCTTTTTATACAAGATCCTCCAAGTTAATCGGGTTTTTAATTTAATTTGTCGTCATAATTTCAGTCGTAAATTTACACTGGAACTGAAATGGTCAATAAACCGTGTCTAAAATGTAACATTTTGACCAATTTTCCTATAAATGTGCAAGCGCATAGACAAAATAAACTCATTGTCTTTAATAGGGTTTGCTTGTATAAATTAGGAAGTGTTGTTAAAACTCGAAATTCCATATTATAATGGATTTAGGAAATTAGGTTTAGTGCATTTTGTGAGTGCATTCGGTAGTTAAGACATTTTACAATCAACATTACAGAATATGAGTATTCGTGGTGGCCAATATTGAGAGCACTTAAATAAGTTTATGAATAAGTAAAATGTTGCGAGTTTTATAAAGTTTTTCGCATAATGTTTACTATCTGTTGTTTATTGTTGTAACAAACTTGGAAACATTTGCCATATAAAACGTTTTTCTCAATATTGACTTTAAAGTAGGACTAATTAGTTGAAAATAATTAACAAATATAACACTATATAAAAATAGCGCATTCATTGTTGTTCGGTAGTTCTATTTTGAGGTTGTTTAATACTAAAATAAAACATTTAAAAAAATATATAACTGACTTCTACCTATAACAAAAAAAACTAAAAATAATTATAACAAAATACAACTCTAGCAAATAAATAACACATTCAATGTTGTTAGGTACCTATCCAGGAAGTAAAAAATGTAAACGTTAAAAGGTGCTCATTCTGTACAAATTAATTACCTACCAATCTAGTATATTTTGAAGTCAGTGCCAAGCAAATCTAAAATCCTTCACTGCATACTTATCTACTAATTCATCAAACTTGATTGTTGCTTGGCAACGACTTCAAAAATATGCTAGATTGGTAGGTAATTAATTTGTACAGAATGAGCACCTTTTAAGGATTACATTTTTTACTTCCTGGGTAGGTACCTAACAACATTGAATGTGTTATTTATTTGCTAGAGTTGTATTTTGTTATAATTATTTTTAGCTTTTTAGTTATAGGTAGAAGTCGGTTATATATTTTTTTAAAATGTTTTATTTTCAACTTTTTAGTATTTTTGAACTCAGGTAGTTTTCATTGTTTAGTTTTTATTTTGTATGTATAACCTTAATAGACAGAACCAGGTAACATCGAAAGCCTCAACATTACACAATGATACTTTCTCATTTAAATTGACAGGTAAATGTTTATGAACAAAATGTACAGTACGCGTTGACTTAATAAGCGCAAAATATATTTATGCCTTATGGACTACGCCATGTAACCTTTTTTCAACTTTTTTTGACAACCCTGTATAACTATAGATAATTCCACTCCAACCTATGTACCAACCATCCTGTACATACGACTGCCCACGAACAAGCATAAATTTGTTAGCTGCCTTCTGTAAACTATAGGACGGAGTAGAGTCCATCCCATATTTACGGAGTCAAATCCGTCCTATATTTCAACCATAGTAATAACTCCTTGTGGGCTAGCCCATAAATTAGTTAATTTTTTACATTTTACATTATCTTCCTGTGTAACATTAATTCCTCTCCACACTTTATGCAACTTCTTATGGGCTGTAAAAGAAATATTTTTTTAATCACACTGTATAAATATAATTCAACTGCAGCATATATTTCAACCATTCTGTATATACGGCTGCCTACGGACCACTATCATTCTAGTCCGTCCTATATTTCAATCTTCATATAAATGCAACTCCTTCTATCACTTTACTTTGTGATTTTGTTTGCTATAAGTAAACACCCTATCTATAAACGTACCAAATAGCAGTTTAAAGTTTGACATGTGTTGTCACTGAATTTTCTATTAGGCGGGAGAATGTGTAAATCAAAAGCACTGTCTTCGCAAAATGGAAAAAATTGCATTTAAATAGGTATTTGCCTGGTATACAAACAAAACGAGCTTGGTACTCATTGATTTCAGGAGCCGAAAATACTATGCTTTACTACCTATGTGCTTGAGATGTACATAGAAAATTTTCAAATTCGCAATTAAAACTTCCTGTGCCTAAAATTACCGCACTATTACGTTGGAATTAAAATATTTATGAGGAAATGTCATTTCGATAAAATTTTTGATACGAATTTTGGAATTTTCGGCGATTTTCTGCAAAACTGCAAGTTGCACGTCGCAGAAAATTATATGAGATCACCTAAGGATCTTCCTTAATAGATTAAACGTTAAAAAACTATACACATCCATAAGGAGTTATCGAAAAATCGACTAAAATATTAGGGATAATGGTCGATTTCCATGCACGGATGTGTTCATTCACAAATTTTATCACTTTACCAATAGATTTCTTTTCCAAAATTTGAAGTTTCACCAATCCGGATATATACTCTATTAATCAAGACCATATTCATTCAAAACGATCCACCACAGGAGAAGAAATCAGGTAACATACATACAAAAAAAAAGCGAAAAAAAATACGCGACGAATTGATAACCTCCTCCTTTTTGGAAGTCGGTTAAAATGTTTTATTTTAAAAGTTTTAGTTGTTTTTTGAAGTCTGTAATTTTTAAAATGTTATATTGTCAGCTTTTTAGTTTCATTTTTAACTCATAGTCGGTGACATTAATAGTCCCGTCTTCAGAAAATGGAAATTTTTCGGGTAAATCTATAGGTAATAGGTATTCAAACAAAATATTTCATAAAACCTGTTAAAGTTCTTGAGAATTTGAGAATCCTTGAAGGAAATATCTTGGGGCTAGTTGATCTGAAGCTTCTGAAAAAAATGTTTAAATACGGGAAGCCCACGAAATGATTCAATTCAGTAGGTATTCGTATGCCGTCTAGTAAACAGCAGGTGTTCAAGATAAATTGTATATAGTTGTGTGAATATAAAATTAGTGGATATGAATTATAGTAAGTTCGACTGAGTGTTTTTAAATAAATCAAGGAATCCAGAGTGTAAAATAAAATCATTACACTATTACCATGCCACTTGTAAGATTGCGATGTATATAGAAACTTTTCAAATTCGTGATTAAAACTTTTAGTGTCAACAGTTCCCGGGATATTATGGCGAATCTTAGAAAAATATAAAAGCCCATCTTGGGATTTCCTTAATAGAATGTACTTTAACGAACTAGACAGATCAGTTAAGAGTTTAGGGTTTTTTGGAGAAATACACCAAACATAAAAAAAGTTCTTACATATTGTGACAATTTTGTATGCTAGATTAAAAATTATTAATAAACTCTCAAAACTAGTTTTAGAACACTGTCCTTATCCAGTATAAATATTAATGGGTCCAACTAGGGAGTCCAGTTGGACATGGGAAATTGGCTACATCAACTGATATATGTTGAATGAAATTATCCCATTTTTTATCAATTAATATGTTTATTTTCTTATCTCTTTACATGAAACAAAACTTATCTATCAAAAGCAAACAATTAATTGCTGCAAAAAATTCAAAATGTAACTAATGATCATTGTAACAAAAACCTTCACTCGACTAGGAATATACGTCACTGCTATACAAACAGATTACATTTTCTTCTTTGGAGTTTTCTTCAGATTCAAAATTGTTTGTGTTTTGTTTAGAAGGGGTTAATTTTTCAGCCCGCTTTTGATACATTTTAGGGTTACAAAAATTCTACGAGTGTCATTTTTTAACATCTTTTATATTCCAAAGTTCAGTCTTCTTTTTTACCACTAATTTTAAAGGCTGCAAGTTGGAAGCGCAGGGTCTAGAACAAAAAAACCATGAAAGAACCCTTAATATTTGCGACAAATTGATACCATCAATAAATTCTCTTTTATTTTTTATTAAATAGTGGGAAACGTGTGCATAATTTATTAATTAATTAATATTTTGTGATAATATTGTTAAACAATGTCAATATTACATTGTTTAAAAAATGTAAGCTGTCAATTACTTATATGATTGCAAATTAATTTTCTTATTATAAACATAACTTTCAAATAATTTATCAGAAAAGTTATTTAGTAGAGCTTTAGTGTTCAGACGACTGAGTTCTGCCTTTTGCTTTTTTGGTTCCCATTTCCTAATCGAAAATCGGTTTTCAACAATTTTTTATATTTCTTTTTGTTGAGGAGGAACTATTCATTGTAGGTTAATAAGTAATTCCAGTCAAAATGTCTTATCGTGATTACCCAAATACTATTTCTATTACATTTTCATTTCCGAATAATCACAATTATGATAAAACATTTCAGATAAATTTACTTAAGATAAAGCAGGAAAACTGAAATCTGTCATCAAATCTATCAGGTATGATAAGATTGCTTTATTCATTTCATACTAAGTGTAGGAATGAGTAAGTGTGGCTATTTATTTAATAATAATGGAAATATTACAAATACTCATATTAGTATTTATTGCAAGTGGTAAGTTCTTTCATTTTTTTCTTGTATGCTTAATTAATTTAAGTGATTTTATTTATGTCAAATCAAAATACTTACATAGTTAATACAAAGTAAACAGTTGATGGTGAAAACCATTACTCTGTGATGTACTATCATTATGATTGTAGAAAAACGCACCGCGCCAATCGCGTTTTCGTGGGACACAGCCTTACGCTGGACCCAGTCTAAGAAATACAGTTTTGTTTTGTCTCAAAACTATCAAAGATGTTACCAAAAAGTTCCTTGTGGGTGTAACACTTCAAATGCCACTGACTACATATTATTTAAACATCTTAGTTTGATATAAAATCGTAAAGAAACGAAAAATAATGTCGAAGACGTATTTTCCCACTTATGGAACAAATCTCTGAACGTGTCTACTTTAAAACCTTCCTGCTGGCTTAAGATATTTTGGCTACACTTTTGTCATTTGGCTTCATAACAGAGATTTATTAGACTCATTTCTGTAACACTTCATTATTATACATCCTAATATTCAATCTATACTTAATTGCCCAACCACACCATCACCCTGCCCAGTTGAGTTCTGTAATGAAATCTTTGGCTCTTAGATTAACAGATACTGACAATAGAACAAACCTAGCAATCTTCAATAAATTCTTAGACAAAACGGTTGTCATCTGGACCACATTTTCCTCACAATTCGTCTATTCCAACACTTCCTGAATACACCAACTACGTCAGATACAGACCAACAATACCGGAAATCCTTCCTTCCGTACATTCGAAGAATCACTAAAAAATAGCAAGGATTATAAACCGACATCAAATCAAGACATACTTCAACACCAATCAAACTAAACAAGTGGAAAAAATTAAACGTTTTTCAAGTGGCTGTATTTCCCTTGAAAATGGTCGTACTGGAGTTTGTAGAAGAGCATTTTAAAGGTTGAAGATTCTAATTCTGAGATCTTACGATGAAAAAAAAATTCAAGCAACTTGTAACTCTCAATCCTAACGAATACCAAAAGAAATTCTTTTTAAAAATTTTTTCGGTTTTTGTTTTCGTCTACGAACTTAATATATTTTTTCTTTTTGTCTTGGTTTTATAATAATCTTTATTTACCCAACAGGACAAAACTCCCATTTATAGGGTTACGTAAAAGGGGTTGAAGCCCCCAGAATAATCTGTGTGGTAGGCCTTTTTAGTGTTTATTTTGATAAAACCAACCTTCAGTTGGTTCAAGCTGCCCCCTCCCAACAAAATTAAGCCCCCCGAATGACAATCTTGGATCCGCCACTGTGTAACTGTGTGTGTGAATAGTTTTACAGATGGAATTAGTGATGTGTAACCCTGTGCCGTGCCGCACTTTTTTCAACACCACATGTGTCAAGGGTGCTGACACGATCCTAATAATACTTTATGACACACTTTGTGCCGAGCCTCAGATCGAAATTAAGCATTAACGAAATATAAAATAACACCAGCACGCTCTTGCTCGACACCGTTTAAATTAGTGATATTTTTTATTTAGTAATAAATAAACTACCTATTCATAAATTTAAAATATAAACATTGTAAAAAAACGTTTATTTCTTGTTTATGTATAGTCATATAGTGTGTCTGGTACGACGAATAAAATTAAGTTATATGAATCGCCAACTATCAACTCCAGTTCGTTTACGTGTTATACGACACCTGTGCCGTCAAGCTGCACAGACACCGATACATGCGTGAGTTGAATAAAGTGTGCTGTAACGCTGCAACTCATTAAATGGTACTGTGCTCTGTGATAGCCGAAAGGAAGACTCGAGATTGAGTGCCAAAAAAGTGCACTATCTCGCTCGGAAGTGTTTAACTCAAACTGTTTTTTTACCTTGAATTTGTGATCTAATATTTTGTCTTTAATTAAATATATCAAATAAAAGATTAAAAAAAAAAATATAATCGACTTCTACCTATAACTAAAAAGCCAAAAATAATTATAACAAAATGCAACTCTAGCAATAAATAACACATTCAATGTTGTTAGGTACCTACCCAGGAAGTAAAAAATATAAATATTAAAAGGTGCTCATTCTGTACAAATTACCTACCAATCTAGTATATTTTGAAGCCGGTGCCAAGCAAATCTAAAATCATTCATTGCGTACTTATCTACTAATTTGAACATTGAATGTGAATGTATTTATTTGCTAGAGTTGTATTTTGTTATAATTATTTTTAGCTTTTCAGTTATAGGTAGAAGTCGGTTATATATATTTTTTAAAAATGTGTTATTTTCAACTTAGTTTTTTTTAACTCAGGTAGTTTTCATTCTTTATTTTGTATTTTGTATGTATAACCTTAATAGACAGAACCAGATAATATTGAAAGCCTCAACATTACACAATGATACTTTCTCATTTAAACTAACCGGTAAATCTTTACGAACCAAATGTACTAGTACGCGCGTTAACTTAATAAACACAAAATGTATTTATGCCTTATGGACTACGCCATGTAACCTTTTTTTAACTTTTTTTTGACAACCCTAAATAACTATAGATAATTCCACTCCAACCTATGTACCAACCATCCTGTACATACGACTGCCCACGGACAATCATAAGTTTGTTAGCTGCCTTCTGTATACTATAAGACGGACTAGAATCCATCCCATATTTACGGGGTCAAATCCGTCCTATATTTCAACCATAGTGTATAACTCCTTGTGGGCTACCCCATAAATTATTTCATTTTTAACATTTTATATTATCGCCCTGTGTAACATTAATTCCTCTCCACACTTTATGTAACTTCTTATGGGCTATAAAAGAAATAATTTTTTAATCACATTGTATAAATATAATTCAACTCCAGCATATATTTCAACCATTCTGTATATGATTTGGTTATGTCCACATCATATAACAGTTTTTTAATCACCCTATATAATTTTAATTTCACATTTTTTCCAATATTTTTATACCACCAAACGTCCAGTCCACCCTATATTCCAACCATGCTGTATATACGGCTGCCTACGGACCAATATCATTCTAGTCCGTCCTATATTTCAATCTTCATATAAATGCAACTCCTTCTACCACTTCACTTTGTGATTTGGTTGCCATAACTAAACACCCTGTCTATAAACGCACCAAATAGCAGTTTAAAGTTTGACATGTGCTGTCAATGAATTTTCTATTAGGCCGGGAGAATGTGACAACCAAAAGCACCGTCTTCGCAAAATGGACAAAATTGCACTTAAATAGGTATTTGCCTGGTATACAAACAAAACGAGGTTGGTACTCATTGATTTAAGGAACCGAAAATACTCTGCTTTACTACCTATATGCTTGAGATGTACATAGAAAATTTTCAAATTCGCAATTAAAACCAGTGCCTAAAATTACCGCACTATTACGTTGGAATTAAAATATTTATGAGCAAATGTCCGTTATGTCATTTCGATGAAATTTTTGATAAGAATTTTGGAATTTTCGGCGATTTTCTGCAAAAATGCAAGTTGCACGTCGCAGAAAAGTATATGAGATCACCTAAGGATCTTCCTTAATAGATTAAACCTTAAAAAACTATACACATCCATAAGGAGTTATCGAAAAATCGACTAAAATGTTAGGGATATTAATCGATTTCCATGCAAGCATGTGTTCATTCACAAATTTTATCACTTTACCAATAGAATTCTTTTCTAAAATTTGAAGTTTCACTAATCCGGATATATACTACTCTATTAAACAAGACCACATTTATTCAAAACGGTGCACCACAGGAGAAGAAATCAGGTAACATACATACAAAAAAAAGCAAAAAAAACCCGACGAATTGATAACCTTTTCCTTTTTGGAAGTCGGTTAATAACATTAAATTTAAAACGAAATTAATGGTTCACTGAATCTTAGGCTTAAGACAACCCATAATTAGAGTATGCGTAAATGTTGTTGCCTATATTTAAGGTATGAGTCTAAAAGTAGAGTTTTCGTAATTCGGAATATAGAATTCGGAATATTGATTGTAGAGGATAGAGTTTAAAAATATTGTGCGTGAATGTGTATATTTTGTTAACTGATACTATGCCTGGAAAGACAAATAGGAGTAATAGAACTGGGTTATAATAATCGTCAACTCTTCTATTATGCTATATGGCACAAATGCGCCATAACACTGTACTGACACACTGAGCCATTCGTGTGTTGAGGTGTCAGCACTGCAAAATCTGATGTGTTACCCATCACTAGGTGGAATAATATGAAGATTTATTTATCCTGGAGTACGTCCGTTCGCTATTTAATTCATGTTTGAAACTTGCAAATGTTTCGCTAAAGTCGCACTTGGTATTATCAGGTTGTCAGGTAGTACTACCAACTGTCATAATTAGATAGAACATAGAACAGCGACTGACGGGATTCTGTTATGTTTAAATGATTAAAATTTTAAATTTAATTCGAATTTATTGTTAGAGACAATTAACCATAATTAGTTCCTAAAGGCAACATTAGATTTATGGAGGATATACATAATTCACTCCATAATTTATTTATTTTGATTTTTATTTAATTTCAGTGTCATGTGAAGAACATACAAACGATACTCTGAGATGGCCGACTTTGAAGCAAGAATGGTCATACTGTTTTGAGTTTACCTGGTTTGGGTCAGCCTATAATAACATATCTAGGTATAATGGAACGTGCTCCGATTATTTGGACGACACTAGAGCTAAAGGTGTACCTTGTGCTCCTCCTATAGTAATTTCATGTAAGTAACCCTGGCAATTCAAATTTAAAATTTAAAAATATAGAGAAGTTGTAATAATGTTCAAAAAGAAATTTACTAATAGTATTGCACATTATATCTACACGTAAATGATACAGTGCCTGTCAAAAGTTTCTTCCTCCTCGTATCTTTTGAATGATTATTCTTTATTCGTTCACTAATGAAATGTGGAGGGTAGAAAATAAACGGTTGTAAATTTCTATACTAGTAGTAACAGATGACAGATAGGTCATTTGAAAGGTATTGACAAAACTTATCCAGCCATATTAATTTTGTTTATGTTTAGACCAATCTTAAAGGAAAAATTAAATAAATACTAATATTAGTATTTTACATTTACACTGTAATTAATTAAACAGTAAGTGTTATACTGAAGGAGGACATGTTGAACACCAGCTAGTTAAGCTGACATATACGCATCCTATTAGTAACATATCCTCGTACTCAGCTGATTCTGCTTTATTCGGATCCAATGGATTGCTGCCTTTCCTGGACGTGTTGGTTTCACGGCTGCCAAATGGTCACTTGGGCCACTCGTAGACAGAAACACCAACAGATATCTTCGCGCCCGGTTCCATCATCATTCATCTCAGAAAGTTATCTCAATTTCCGACCATAAAAGTTTGAGAAGGCAATTAGCTTAGGTAGAAGGTACTAAACAACGGCTACAGTAAACGAGAGATTTGCAATTCCATTTCTCGTCAAAAAAATCCCATTCCTAAGAAAGATTGGGTACCTAATAAATCAGTAGCATATTTGCCATATATCAGCAAGGACACGGGTAGGATTGGGAAGCTTATCCATAAACACGAGGTGAAAACAGTCTACAAACAACTATCCAAAATCTGAAGACGCGAGATGTAAGACCGACATCTAGGATTTTCGAGAGAATTAGCACACAGAGGTTCTGAATCTGGAGCCGTACCGTGTAATTTCTGTTCTCCCTTAACTCCTAGGACAGAATGTCACGATAAAATTTTCAGGTTACTTCACCTGTCAGAGATATTGAATACTAATATCTCGCACAAGTGAAGTAACTTGAAAATTTTATCATGACATTCTGTCCTAGGAGTTAAGGAGGAACAGCAATTACACGGAACGGCTCCAGATTCGGAACCCCTGTGGGCTAATTCTCTAGAAAATCCTAGATGTCGGTCTTACATCTCGCGTCTTCAAAATTAACGAAATGTATCAAATACATTAAGAAGTGTTCGGAGGACATTCAATTGTGGGAAGCGCAACTGATGAAGGTTCCCTGACCAGAAACAATATATGTTATATACATAATATTTATTGTCTTGCGTACAAAGGAATGGCACCTCGAAGAGGGTATCTAAAATCTCTCACAAGTATTACCCTGTCCAAAAGATAAAAAAAATCCACTTTAATCTAAGGGTTCAATTCCATGCACTTGTAGGGCATTATACCTCAGTGAAACAGGTAGATCCATGGCCGTAATCAGGGGGGGGGGTTCAGGTGTCCAAACCCCCGAAATTTGGGATTGAAGATTAAATTTTAAGGAAGTAACAACTTTTTTCATAAAAATATTTTATTTATTCCATATTTTTCTGGTATACTGGTAATAATGAAGAGAAAAATAACTTTTGCGGTCCTAATCATTTCATTTATCTTTAAAAAAAATTTAAGAATTGTCATCTACGGCATTGGGTCGATGTATGTGAGCACAAACGTTGTTTGAAAACGGGCCTTCATTCAAACACGCTGTAGCTAAATATCACCACTAAACGGGCCACCAAAAAATCCCTTTCGACAGTTTCTCTTTCGTGGCCAAATCTTCGTATTATTTCACCAGAAAATTCCAGAAGGCCGTTGAAATCGCCAAAAATCCCCAAACTCTTAACCGAGACAAAGGTTTTAAACTTTCGCCTATCTGGCAACAACGCGTTCACAATTCAACACAAATCTCACGAACGGAATACATTACCTACTAATAGAATTCGAGGAACGTTTTCAAAATATAATCACAACCGCAATACAATTAAAAAATAATCATATTGTACCTACTACCATTCTTTTACCTTTTACCTTTTACCAAAAGTGCAGCCATTTGCAATGTGTGCTTCAGTGTGAGAAGATTAATAAAGTGAAATTTCAAAGCATGGTGTGAGGAAAAGACTAAACGAATGTAGTCGCCGCAAGGTCAACAACTATTGTATCATCCTTGTAAAAGCCTCATACAAGTGTGAGCGAAACGTCAGGAAACTTTGTTTATATGTAGGATATATAAATAAATTAATTCGAAAAAATGACTCGGTCTAAATCCAGAAAAAGCAGAATCAGCTATGACTGTGGCCGCGAAAACCTACGTTCTCATATCCTTGTGCTCGTTCAGAGAAAAACTTTAGTTTTAAGCTATATCGGGGTTCAAGCAACATATTATTTTTGCGGCAATAAATTAGCATTAAATTATGCATCTAGTCTGAATTTTGCGATGTGAATTGGACGATCTTGTATATTAGACATATGGCTATGGACAGAAACGCGATTGAAATTTAGAGTTAAAATCCCTGAAATGTTTTGAATTTAATCCGTAAAGGAAATCTCTATTAGCACTCCTCTTATTATACGGTACAATTTTGGTTTCAGATGATGGAAGTTTACCTGACATGGACTACCTTTGGGATAATTACAGAAGCAGTATACTGTGTAAACGGGCTCCAGGCCAAAGATGTGTCAAATACACCTACTATTTCAATAACATGAGTAAGTGCTTTTTAGTATGCTTAAACGGTAGTAACAAGTCTTGCTGTTCACGGCAAGGTAAACATAAAATATCGTATAAAAGATATCATATCAGCAAACTTGCTATTTCTGAACAACTCTGAAACCTTAAGGTATGGATGCGCACATTATCTATATATAAATAGGCTAAGACAAAACGATTAGGTACCATTTTCTCCTCTGTTTCTCAACCGATTTTCTTCATTTTTGTTTTGTTTAGTAGCTACTGACGACCTTCAGTGCAGAATGCTAATATTAATTTATAATATTGGTTCATTCATTAAATAAAATATAATATAAATTCATTATTTACGTCAATAATGTCGATGCCAAACAAATGAATGTGCCGCTGCCGCCAGACTCAAACCATTGAGTAATTATATATAGACAGACCAATGCTATTATATACTTAGAGCATGTACTTCTGGAGGTGGCATGCAAGCGTTGTTATTGTTTAGTGGGTAAAGTAATCGTTGAATATCATAATTATACAGGGCGATTCCAGATATGTTAGAAATAATTTTTTTAATGGGTGGCACATAAGCAGTTGCATATTTAGGGTGTTTAAAATATAGAGTAGAGTGCAATTATAACTAATAAAATAATTATATAGGGAAGCCCCTTAGCGGTTGAATTTACAGGGTTCTTGGAATAGAAGGTGCAGTAAAATTACAGTTATACAGGGTGGTGCCAAAAATGTTATACATAGATGCATATACAGGGTGGCGGAAATGGAAATGCAACATTTCGTAACCCATAAGCAATTGTATATATAGTTAAGATGAAATATAGGGTAAGAGGAATTATAGATATACAGGATGGTGATAAAAAATGTTAGAATAGGAAATGATTTATAGAGTAGACCACGAAGAGTTCCATATATATATATATATATATATATATATATGTTATATAAGTTATTCCATCGACTTATATGAAACAACCTAACAACAGTTCTCAAGCTGAGTCAGCATAACACGTGTCGTCTCCAGTTACCCGCAGACGAACATCCGTGAGAACTGCAAGCGCTGCGACACCTTAGTCAGCGTTCTTAGTTTATAAATTATACTTTTTCATTGTAACATCATTCATTATTACTTACAGATTAGTCTAGTTTAGTTTAACACTCATTTTGTCTTTTTATTGTTATAAAGTATTATATTGTTATTTTCAAGTTTTATATTAAAAGTTAATAATTGTGCAACTATAAATAAAATCTTTTTTTAAAAAGAGAAATTTGGAAAGTGTGATATAACAAATTGGCGCAGTCAGTAGGATCCGTCTAACGTTACTAGAACACGAGTACTCTAACTGGTAGCGGCGGATTCCTATCCCTCAACGGAACAACGAACCTGGAAGAAGTCCTCACTTCAATCAAACGTAGAACACGGCGCTTTCAATGTTCCCGTTGATGTAAGTAATGGTGAATCGTCATTCGTTTTAAGTTAATTTTATTTGATTCATTTAATTGAACATTGATTTTTAATATTTGATATAATTTATTTGATTTGATCAATCGATTTATTATTTGATTTTACATATTTATCAATTTCAATTTTATTTTGATATATTTGATTCAAATGAAATATTGATTTATTTCATTAACTGATTTATTTTATTCTATTGATATATTTATTTGATTTCTTTTTATTGATATTGGTATATTTGATTTACTTATTTCATTGATATTTTTTTGAATAACTGATTTATTTGTGTTTACTATTTTAATTGGTTACAATACTGTTCTATCGTCCAAACAATCGTTTATCCCAATTAACGTATTCTACAGTATATTAATTTTCTATACCATTTAATATTCTATTTTATACACTTTATCCTCTTGTTCCAATTCTTTTATATCGATACATATAAAAATGGCACAAGCATCACCATCTCCGGTTAACACCGAAACCGAGAGATATCGGTTAACGGAAATATTTTCCGTTATACCCGAATTTGAAGGCGACCAAATTTCCTTGGGAACCTTTATAGATGCGTGTAATTGCGCATATAATATGTCCACGTCGGACCAAAAGTATTTGTTAGTGATACATATCAAAAACAAACTAAAAGGGAAAGCGGCGCAGTTAGTTAATTCAAGGAACCCCGGATCATACCTTGAAATTAAACAACTCTTGACCCTACACTTTGGAGATTCTCGTGATCTCTCTTCCCTGATTCATGACCTACAACGTCTGAAACAACTTTCAAATGAGTCCCCACTAACATTTTATAATCGACTCCAAGTTTTGAGTGCGAAAATGCACTCCTGTATCCACAAAACCGCTGGGCTTAGTCCAGAACAAAAAGACGCCCAGACCACTCTAGTGGATACAATGGTGATGAATACCCTTCTTACGGGATTAGAACCCCGTTTAGGTCAGGTAATTCGTGCCAGTAACCCAAAAGACCTTCTAGAGGCACACTCCCGGATTAGGAGAGAGCTTCAACTTTCCTATTTCGAGGATCAGAAAACGAACAAATCTGTTCCTCTCAAACCTAACTTTCAAACACGAAAGCCGACACAACCTCCCAAGTGTCTTCATTGTGGTCGATTAGGCCACATAGCCGCAAATTGTCGATTGAAAAATCAAAATGGTTCTCAACAATTCAACCAAAACCATAGGCCAAATCCTGTTGGACCCAACCAACCAACAAGGCCAAATTTCCCCTCAAACACACCCCCTGTTCAACAAGGACAACAGTTTCGTCCACAAAACTTTCAGAGACCCCCTTTTAGGTCTCAAATGAACCCTAACTATTATCGCCCATCGGTAATACAAAACAATCCTAATAACCGTCCTGAAAGGACACACCATTTCAATCAACACCAAAATGTTGATTACATTAATTATTCAGACTACAATTATTATACGGATGATAACACATACGATTATGAGAATGATCTTCAAAATTATCCTATCGTTGAACAAACGTTCGAAGATACTCCTATCGAGCCCTTTAATAGTCATCAATACCAGGATTTTCTAGCACTTCCGAGCCTAGACCAACCTCCCGATTCGACAACAACTTTGTGCGAAGTCGAAACGCAGATTCAAAGCTTGAATCTCGACGACTTGAACCCCGACTTGAACTTCCCGGAGCAACTATTTCTTTAAGCCCACTTCTTACAGTTAACTCCAAAAATCTCTACTACATTCTTGACGCTTCTTCTAAATTTAAACTTCTTATTGATACCGGAGCTGGTATCTCTATCTTCAAAGAAAATACCGTAAAGAATTTCACCCAAAGATCTCCTGAAAGGGTAACTATTCAAGGTATTACCCACGAAAAAATTCCCATTTCACAATCAACTTTAATCCCATTCGCTCCACGTAACCCACATAAAGTTTTTATATACGATTTGGACATTGAGTTTGACGGCATACTAGGATTAGATTTTCTTGAACACTATGAATGCATAGTTGACTTAAAATCTAAACAGCTAATAACAAATTTTAAAACCATCCCTTTACACAAAGTTCCCGATAACGATCAACCCTTGACTGATGTACCCGACACACTCAACGTGCCTAATATTACTTCACAAACACCTACACAAAACAAAATAACCATTGAGGCACGCACAGAAAAGATCTTTAAACTTAAATGCGATCTTTCTAACATCGACGCCATCTTACCAACTCAAGAAATTGACAGAGTACGACTTCCAAACGCACTCGTACACATTAACTCAAAAGGTGAATTTCTAACTTCCATTATCAACGCTAACGCGATGCCCAAAACAGTAACTTTTTCTGATTTAAAACTGGAACCACTTGACAAAACTCACTCTCTTCTGAATTTCAATACAGACGATTATCATGAACCCCAATACATAGACAGAAACTCGACTATTAGACAACAAATTAGAACTGAACATCTAAATGACGAAGAACGCGAACAAATCACTGATCTTTGTTTGGAATTTCAAGACATTTTCTATCTTGAAGGTGACGTCTTGACTTTCACTAACGAGGTTAAACATTCGATTGATACGAACAACGCAAAGCCCGTTTTCACTAAATCCTATAGATATCCTCAAGTACATAAAGAGGAAGTGAAAACCCAAATTGGAAAAATGCTTGAACAAGGTATCATTAGGCACTCCTCATCCCCTTGGTCCTCCCCTGTATGGGTCGTCCCCAAGAAGCTCGATGCTTCTGGTAAACAAAAGTGGCGAGTTGTTATCGATTACAGGAAATTAAATGAATTGACTGTAGACGATAAATATCCTCTGCCAAATATATCCGATCTTCTCGACCAACTTGGAAAGTGTCAATACTTTTCGACACTGGATCTCGCTTCCGGGTTCCACCAGTTGGAAATCCAAGAGGAAGATATTCCTAAGACTGGCTTTTCTGTCGAAAATGGTCATTACGAATTCGTTCGTATGCCATTTGGTTTAAAAAATGCACCTTCTACTTTTCAGAGGGTCATGGACAATATTCTTCTGGGTATACAGAATGAACGTTGTCTCGTCTACATGGATGATATCATCGTCTACTCTCCGACCATCCATGAACATATTTCCCGGTTGACAGAAGTTTTTAAACGACTTCGGAAGTCTAACCTCAAAATTCAACCTGATAAGTGCGAATTTCTTCGTAAAGAAGTGGCTTATCTTGGCCATCTTATCACACAAGAAGGTGTAAAACCAAACCCTTCAAAGGTTGAATGTATTCAGAACTTTCCTCAACCCCAAACTCCGAAAGACATCAAATCTTTTCTTGGTCTCGCTGGGTATTACAGACGCTTCATACCAAATTTTGCGAAGATCTCTAAACCTCTGACAAAACTACTCCAAAAAGACGTCAAGTTCATCTTTGACGCAGATTGCAAGTCTTCCTTCAATGAACTGAAGCAAGCCCTTGTATCTGACCCAATTCTGATATATCCAAACTTTGAAGAACCCTTCCTGCTCACTACTGATGCTAGTGCTTTCGCTATTGGAGCGGTTCTTTCTCAAGGCCCCGTGGGATCTCCCTGTTGCATACGCTTCTCGCACCCTCTGTGCTGCAGAGACACGATATTCCACCATCGAACGAGAATTGTTGGCCATAGTTTGGGCTGTTAAGCACTACAGACCGTATCTTTTTGGGAGAAGGTTTACACTCCTGTGTGACCACCGTCCGCTTACTTGGCTCTTTTCCATCAAAGATCCTGGCAGTCGTCTAGCCAGATGGCGCCTTAAGCTAGAGGAATACAATTATAAGATCGAGTACAAGCCCGGCAAGGTAAATCAAAACGCAGAGGCTCTTTCTCGCATCAAAATCAACCATTTCAAGCAATGTGCTGATTTCCTTTCCAAAATCAAAATTTTCGCTAACAACGAAACTGACTCCGAACAACCTGAAAACTCTGACAATGACGACGAACATGACGAAAGAATTATCGCTGAGTTTAATCGATTTGTTCAACTCTACAAAACTGAGTCAATAATCGATTACTCTAAAATTGAAATATCCAATTCTCAACTTCTAGACAAGTCCCACAAACGCATAGTTACATTCTTTTGGCAAAACAAAACTAACGACTTACACGACAAAATTATTGATGACTTTTTCGAAGAAGAACCTAATTTCAGTAATGACACTCTTAACATCATGGCCAGTAAATCTGTCAGGCATAGAAAATACTTAGTTGTACCTTTGCCCTATGACCCTGAAACTGTCGTCTCACATCTTTTCAAAATTATTTATACCAACCAAGACCAATTCAACGACTCCGAAACATACTGCATAGAAAATAACATAGAACTTCCCATTCTTGAAATTTTATCTTTCATTCTCTCCGACAAAGAAATCAAACTGAAAATCTGCCAAAACATTGTTACAACTCCTACCGAAGACGAAATTCCTATAATAATACAACAATACCACTCTGGTAAAAACAACCTCCATCGTGGTATTAACGAAACTATCAGACGTATTAGGGAAAAATACAATTGGACCGGCTTAATTAAAACTGTAGAACAATTCATCAAATCCTGCGAAACTTGCCAAAAGGTAAAGTTCTGTAGGAAAAACCTAAGTGCACCTTTTCTTATTACGGAAACACCCAAGACTCCTTTCGAACGTATTAACATTGACATCTTCGAGTATCCATCTAGAAATCATGCACTGACTATTAGGGATGAACTAACGAAATTTACACAAGCCTACCCCATAAACGACAAAACAGCTTCAACTGTCGTAAACACCCTTTTGATTTTCTTTCAACATTACGGCACTCCACTTCGCATCCATTGTGACTATGGACGTGAATTTGACAACACTTTAATGCGGGATCTATGCCAACTACACGACATAAAACTGACATTCTCCAGCGTTCAACATCCCGAGTCAAACGGTTCTATTGAAAGATTTCACGCGACCTTAGCAGAAATGACAAGGGCAAATGCAGCGGAACATCCAACCGAACATCCATTTAACGTCCTCCCTTATGCCATCATCTGTTATAATAACACAAAAAATAAAACCACCGGTTTCACGCCCTATGAACTCATATTTGGGCACACTTCAAGTAGGCCTCCAGAAACCCTTTACAACCAGGAAAAACTGATTTCGAAATACGTAAGAGACCTAAATAACAGAATGGACTATTACTACAGACTCGCCCGTGCTAAAACCGAAAGACAGAAAGAAAAATCTAAAGTGCGATTTGACCAACACGTTTCTACTAAACAACCCGATTACAAAGTAGGCGACAAAGTCTACGTAAAAGAGTCCCAAATTAAAAATAAAGCGGAAAACAAATTCAACCAACCAAATAACTAAAGTTAACTTTGACAGACTAAAACCCTATTTTGAATAAATCCCTTTTTTCAGATTCTGTGGACTGTTTTCAGTCGTGAACCTTCAACAGTACTCCATTACGCCTGTTAACAATACTATAGGAGTTTTCTTCCATGAAGAAGGCACCCTTAAAATTTCTAATGAGAAATGGACACTCCTTGTTTACAAAGATCTAAACCCCTTTCGAGACGCTATTTCTAACAACGACAATATACTGAACAGACTTTTAGAAACTATTAACGACAACAAAACTAACATTAAAATCTTCAAATCAAAAGTACAGACTCACGTAAGCCTCCTGAAACAAATATCAAAATCTGTTAACATCAAATATACAGAAATTTTCGCTGACACTGAGACTTACAGTACCAACAGAAAGAAACGCGGACTAATTAATGGACTGGGATCGATTTGGAAATCTATTTCCGGTAACTTAGATGCAACAGACGGAGAATACTTTAGTGACTCTATAAACAAAATTACTAAAGACCAACATCAAATTGAAAACTTAATGAAACGACAATTATCAGTAACAACTTCAGTCATTAAGAACCTTAACACCACAATACAAAAATTTCAGTCCGAAGAGAGAATATTTTCGGAAAATATCGAAGCAATTAGGAAGTCAATTGTGTTCATTACAGACGATCTTGCTTTTTATGAACTTCAAGCCAACGTCTTGGATTTGTGTGAAAGCTTAATGGAAAGTTACGTATACATTGAAGATACCCTCAACGATGTATTAACTGCAGTCTCTTTCGCCCGTCTAAAAATCTTACATAGCTCAATTATAAACCCAGTAGATTTGGTCGACTCCCTTCAGAAAATATCACAGTCACTTCATGAAAATAACTTACCACTTCCAACCTATAGTTCAAATGTTGCTAGATACATCGATCTAATAGAATTGGAAGCTTTTCAAATCAATACTAAAATTGTTTTTGTACTAAAAATCCCCTTAGTCAATCCTGAAACTTATACACTATACCGCTTGTATCCTATCCCAGTTTTGGATTATCGAACAGGATTTCACCATATTCTTCCAACAAAATTAAAATATATCGCGAGAGATGACGATTCGCTATTGTACGCATCTTTCGAAGACTTGAGTGACTGTAAGCCATTATCTAAAGAACATAAGATCTGTTCCAAAGTTACTCCACACACCATAGACAAAGAAGCCCTCTGCGAAGCACAGCTTCTTAGACAGCCAGCAGCCCTTCCTCCAACTTGCAAGCCTTTAATATTATATGCCGAAGAGTATAATATTCAAGAGATTGACCTGAACCTTTGGTTAATCTCGATTTCCGGACAGTTGCCCATCAACATCAAGTGCAAGGGAGAAGATGTCGTTACCCAATCCATATCGACAAATTCTCTATTGACCATCCAACCCAGTTGCAATGCCTTCATCGGTAACACCAGGGTCCATGCCAGAAGGACCACCAACAACGTTGACAACATCACACTTAAGAGTCACCCAGTCAACATCCCCTACAACTGTTGCGACAACCTGCCAACCATCAGTCAACTTCCAAAGTTGAAACCCATGAGACTACAGGAATTGGATGCCAGAGACCTGAATATCGCTAACCATAAGCTTAGGCAATACTCCAGGGAATTGGAAAAGCTCCTAGACCAACCATTCTTGGAGAAACACACCTCCTGGTTTACGATCATCACAATGGCAACAACCGCAATTGTGGTTGCCCTCCTTTCCTTGAGCATAATCAGGAAGAAATTCCAGAAGCCTCCAACGATCAGCCCTTCTGCCGATCCAGCACCACCACCAGGTCCATCAACCATCAAGCCCAGGGTAAAACTCCATAGCCTCCTTAGTCCTGTCGAGGATATTGAGTTGCAGAACCTCCCTTAAAAGTCGATGCTGTAGCATCAACTTTTTTATATGGATGGGAGTTGTTATATAAGTTATTCCATCGACTTATATGAAACAACCTAACAACAGTTCTCAAGCTGAGTCAGCATAACACGTGTCGTCTCCAGTTACCCGCAGACGAACATCCGTGAGAACTGCAAGCGCTGCGACACCTTAGTCAGCGTTCTTAGTTTATAAATTATACTTTTTCATTGTAACATCATTCATTATTACTTACAGATTAGTCTAGTTTAGTTTAACACTCATTTTGTCTTTTTATTGTTATAAAGTATTATATTGTTATTTTCAAGTTTTATATTAAAAGTTAATAATTGTGCAACTATAAATAAAATCTTTTTTTAAAAAGAGAAATTTGGAAAGTGTGATATAACATATATATATATATATATATATATATATAATGATTGAAATATAGGCCGGAGTAGAATTATAGTTACAGAAGATAATTAAAAATTTCATAAACAAAAAGAGTAAATGTGGTGGGTCATAGGCAGTGGCATATACAGAATGGTTTACCCGGTGGTTGAAAAATGTTAAAAAATATTATGCGTGGTCCATAAGCATTTGCATATACAGGCTGGTGGAAATATATAATGAGATGGAATTATTATAATGAGGATTTTAATAAATGTTAGAGAATTGAGTGCAATTATAGCTATACAGGGGTGTTAGAAAAAATAAATATGTAGGGTAGCCCATTAGCAGTTGAATTGTTGTCATATTAAATTAAGAATTACGAGTTTGAACACAAATAAAGTTCTATGAATTATATCATGAAAAAAACTTGAATTTCGTTACTTATTTGTAGAAGCGAGATGTAAGACCGACATCTAGGATTTTCGAGGAAACTATCACACAGTGGTTCCGAATCTGGATCCGTTCTGTGTAATTGCTGTTCTCCCTAAAGTCCTAGGATTGAATGTCACGATAAAATTTTCATGTTACTTAACCTGCCAGAGATATTGACACAATTGGTCGAATTTCGACCACTGGTCGACAGCTAGATTACCTTAAAAGCTGAACATAAGAGTCAACATAAATTTGTGCTAGCCCAATATTTATATTAATTGGCAGTGCCTTGTTTATTCTAGTCTACTAGATAATTGACGAGTTTTTAACTTAAGATGACCTTATGTCTTTGATATAAGAAAATTAGTTATTTTAAACTAATGATTGTTTCGGTCATTCCTTGGTGAAAATTCATAATTTAATTATATTAAAACGTTAACCACTGTGGTAATTTTCACAAATTTATTATTTTCTTGGCAATTGTTTCGCTCTGATGACAGGCTTCCTCAGAATTAAATATTAAACTAAATGCTAAACATCTGAATATATTATATAGTGTTGTAAGATAATAATCAGTATATAGGTAGAAAGCACAATATGTTTTTTCTGTATAATATTAGTGAAGGTAAATATTATTAATATAATCTTGAATTTTGTATTATGTAAGTATATTAAGTAAGTAAAGTAAAGGAGACATATTTGTATCAGTTTGGTCATTTAAAAAATGTGGTGATTTTTTATTTTTATTAATCTCAAGTGATTCTAAAAGAGTTAATTTTTTACTTTTATGTTCTAGATGTAAAATTTCGAAAGTAGTTTGTGGAATATGATTTTCATTTAATAAATGGCCGGCAAATGTAGATATGTTGTATTTCTGATTTTCATAGTCTTTTATATGTTCAGATCATCTGGTTTTAAATGACCTTGCTGTGTGACCGATGTAAAATTTTGGTCAACTACCACATGTTAACTTATAGACTCCAGAGTTTCCATACTTATTAATTTTATCTTTATTATTTTTTATGTGTTTGGCTAAATTATTGTTGGTTTTAAAGGCTGTTTGAATATTTCTGTTTAGTAGAAATTGAGAAATTTTTGCAGATGGAGAACCTATAAATGTAATGGATTGGTGAAATTTTGAGTTAGAGTTGGGAGAGGAAGGGTATACTTGTCCTGTAGCTTTTTTCTTTAATTTTCTGGATAATATGTTATCAATGATTTGGGGGTTATAACCATTATTGACAGCAATGAGTTTTATCCTATTGAGTTCATTGTCAAAGTTAGGTTTAGATAACGGGACAGTTACTAATCTGTGTACCATGGAGTTTCTAGTGCAAACTGAATATTAGGGTGGAGTTGGTTTATGTAATTATGTAGTAATTGTAATTGTCTCTGTTTACCAGTAAAGCAAGCGAAAACATCATCAACGTATCGGTACCAATATAAGAATTTGTTATTCAAATCATGATTAAATATTATAGATTCTAGGTTGTCCATGAATATTTCTGCCAAAAGAGGATTTAATGGGTTTCCCATAATTAAACCTTGATTGCTACTGTAAATGATACTGTTAAATTGAAAATAATTATGGCTAAGACAATGCTGCAATAGAACATATATTTCATTTTTTATTATAGGGTTCGTGTTATTTGTCTCTAGTAAGTTCATAATGAGAGAGATACATTCTTTTGGTAGAATACTAGGAAAAAGGTTAACAACATCAAAAGAAATTAGTTTGCCCTTATGAGGGATAGTTACTGATTGTATTTTTGACACTAGATCAAATGAATTTTTTATACTAAATCTTGCTGGGAACTTGGTATTTATAGGTTCTCCATCTGCAAACATTTCTCAATTTCTACTAAACAGAAATATTCAAACAGCCTTTAAAACCAACAATAATTTAGACAAACACATAAAAAAAATAAAGATAAAATTAATAAGTATGGAAACTCCGGACTCTATAAGTTAACATGTGGTAGTTGCCCAAAATTTTACATCGGTCACACAGGAAGGTCATTTAAGACAAGATGGTCTGAACATTTAAAAGCCTATAAAAATCAGAAATATAACATATCTACATTGGCCGACCATTTATTAAATGAAAATCATATTCCACACACTACTTTCGAAAGTTTACATCTAGAACAAAAAAGTAAAAAATTAACTCTTTTAGAATCTCTTGTGATCAATAAAAATAAAAAATCACCATATTTTTTAAATGACCAAACTGATACAAATATGTCTCCTTTACTTAATCTTAATATACTTACATAATACAAAATTCAAGATTATATTAATAATATTTACCTTCACTAATATTATACAGTAAACATATTGTGCTTTCTACCTATATATTCATTATTATCTTACAACACT
This sequence comes from Octodonta nipae, assembly GCA_034190945.1. Taxonomy (NCBI): domain Eukaryota; kingdom Metazoa; phylum Arthropoda; class Insecta; order Coleoptera; family Chrysomelidae; genus Octodonta; species Octodonta nipae. The sequence continues at coordinate 70,502,577 of CM067224.1, forward strand.
ATATAATATATTCAGATGTTTAGTTTAATATTTAATTCTGACGAAGCCTGTCATCAGAGTGGAACAATTGTCAAGAAAATAATAAGTTTGTGAAAATTACCACAGAGGTTAGTGTTTTAATATAATTAAAATTAGATATTTTTAAATGCCAGGTTACATGTCAAAGAGTTATTGTTCTTAATTTTTCTTTAGGCAGATAAAACAATTCAAACTCCATAAAGTGGCTGAGATCTTTATAGAAGAATTGCTGATATGCAGTAGTGGTTTGTAATGAGTTGTGGGGTAGAACGAAGGTTTGTGGACAATTTTCCTCACCAAAAGATATCGTAGTCGCGTTACCGATCTGCGTCGTTGATTTGATCTTCAAAGGCAATATGAATTTGTATATCCATTTTGCTGTTTTCTAACTGAGAAACTTCATCAATTGCGCTTCCCTCAACTCATTTAAATCTCGAATAATTTATTTATGAAATTCGTACATACAACTGAATTTAATATATTAACGCTAAGTGAATATCGACATTGTTCTCTTTCCGTTGGGTATTAATATTGTTTATTGAAGTGGTGTTGCATTGATCCGTCCTAGCTACTTAAGGATGGGTATGTATAGGGCTAGCTGTCGACTGGTCGGTCGTTTAGGTCAGAGTAATCCCAAGAGAGAGAAACTGGGCCGTGTACGGCCGAATGCGGACAGATCCAATAGAAATGCGATTGGCCGGACGAGTTTATTCAAATCACAACAGGTGATAATAGATGTCAAAAAATTAATTTGCCTTGTTCACGAAACAAACCTTTGTGCGACTTGTGAGATGGTAGATACTATTATGAATCAAATGACATTTTGGACAAAGGTTGCTAAATAGATGTTAGTTTGGGACCCAATTAAGCTTCCTATGAATTTTAAAGGTCCATTCTCGTACTGTTTAAAGCCTATAGAATTTGGGATATCGTGATGATTTAGTTCTTGAGATCAGTATTTTTAAATCTACTTACTTGTATTTTATCTAGAGTAGGGTTTCCTTTGTCTAAAGTAAGATCATTCGCAGCTGTTAGCCTTAACTAGCGTGCAACTTGAAGTGTAAGCAATTGGACACTTGGACAATGCGAAGATACCTGACGATGCAAATCCGACTTTGCTGGAACGTTCTATCAAATAGTGAGATATACAGTTCCTGTGTATATTTTTGGTGGTAGTTTAAGTTACAATGTAAATATTTTAATCTATTTCAATTGTTTCGTAGATTAAGTTTTCAAAACCGCAAACGCGTTTAGTAACTATTATTTATGTATTTTGTTTGTTTATTTATTCTCTTTACAAACACCAGATAGGTAATTACATGTGAATGGTTAAACAGCACAACAGTATTTGACAATGTCACAGTTATGCCAATATCATAAAGGGTTTGCATCCTGCAGCAACAATATGCGCCTGAGCTCAACAAATTTGATGTTAAATAGGCCAGAAACTATCTTATTGGACAGCATATCACTGCAGATACTGAATGTATAAGTGAAGGGTGCAGGGCTTCCGTTGTTAATGCAGAAGAGACTAGATGAGAGTAGTCTTAAGCTAATTTTGAGGACCCTAAACTTGAAGCTATTGATCAAGCCCCAATCGGGATAATTTCTGTTATTTAGAATGTTATATATATGAAGATAACAGCATGGGTCTTTCTCCTAGTACTCAAAGAACATAGATGGAAGGTTGCCAACATTGATCTATAAGTTACCTTCAAGGGATATATGCCATTTCTTATGATATAGAGGTAGCGTAGAAAACGTTTTTGGTGATCAAATGTTGGAGACTTACTCAAGATGCGGCCTCACCATAGTTCTATAAAGTTTTTTTTGTTTATCAGTTAGCTGAAATGGATATTGAATTTGAAGTTATCTTGAGAGACCACCCCCAGATCTTTAACTTCCTTTCTCCTCTTAACCTCACAATTTCCAATGCAATAGTCTTCAATAGCTACATTGACTTTTCGGGTGTATTAACAAACATTTTGTTTTCTCTAAACCAGTGGAGCGCCAAGTTCAAGTCATTTTCAAGTACAATAACATCATTTATGCCATTCATAGATTTAAATAATTTGAAATCATCAGCAAACAACAACCCAACGCAGGTCCTCAGGCTATCGAGTAACTAATATAAATCAAAAACAAGAGAGGACCCGAGATGCTACCCTGGGGTACTCCTGAGTTGTCAATACCATGATAGGAGAAGACGGAAACTATCTTTACCCTTTGGGTTCGTGGGAGTCAGTACAAAGTTATAAATGACAATACTTCACTTGAGAAACCAACAACCCACAGTTTATTTATCAAGACACTGAAATTTGCACAGTCAGTGTATATGACATCAAGGTGTTGTTTGTTGTTATTCAGAGAAGATACAGAGATTGATAACTGTTGACTTATTAAGAAGAAAACCATGTTGATAATTTTGTCAGCTATGTGTGCAAGTATGAAGTTATATATAATTCTTTCAAATATTTTAGTCAGGCTGTTTAATAAGCTGATAGGTCGATAGTCATGAATGTTTTCCCTCCGCCTCATTTTGAAGATTGGGGTTACTATAGCTCCTTTATTTTATGTTAACTCATCTTAATTATTATAACAGCTACTTTATAGTCACCAGAGAATCTGAGACTGTGGAATAGAAATTAATTTTTAATTTTCCGAAAAGTAAATAAGTTGTTGTTTGAAATACGAAACAGTTATTAGATTATAATGTAATTATGTTTACCCTCCACTTAGTTACAAAATAATTTATTTTGCCCGAAGTTGTTGACCAGGAATATACATTTTATAGAAAAGCAAACAATGTGAAGATTGAGTGCTTTTAATACCGTTTCAAATAAAGCGGATCATCTTTGTTTCAAATCATGTAAAAGCTTGTAAATATTTGATTAAATCAGATTATCTAGATAAATTTATGTTGAACGCAGTGAGAAAGAAACAACGTGATTTTAAAATAATGTTTAATTCAGGGGCGGATCAAGTCACCTGCTTCCGGGGGGCGATTTCATGCGTCGGGGGGGCGATCCTTTACTAAATATATGTAAATATAATTTTAAATCCATATTTCTAGGTATTACATTACAAATAGTCTTTGTGAGGTTTAAACCCATAGACGTTACCTTCTTCTAGGCTCTTGGAGTTAAGATTCCCTCATTTTAATATTATGTTTACTTGCTTTGAGGCTCTCGGAGCTTCCATATCTCGGAAAAGCAAATTCGTTAAGCAAACTAAAAGTCCAATGCTTATTGGCAAGTAAGGGGAATTTAAATGACATTTAAATTAATGTTTTAGCCCCTTCAGGGGCGGAGAAAGAGGAAAAAAATAATTTTGTACAACGGACATTTTACCATTTTTCAAACCTTTTGTAGCCCGAAAACGCTAATTCGGCAAATAAAAGCAAAAGCCAAGTCTTTATCCGCAAGAAAGCAGTATTTTTTAAGCCACGTTTCAAAAAAAATACAATGATTTTGAAACTTTGTTTCGCTAACCTAACAGGTATTTATTAAAAAATATTTTTTAGGGTTTGAATGAAATTTTATCAAGGTCGGTGTCAGATAATTTTTTAAGGTATAATCATAAATCTTAATAAACGTTCCTAGCGTATGTTTACATCCACAGATGGTTGACAATTATTCCAATTTTTAAAATGGTGAGGTAGTATTAAAGTAGAATATAAAGTGAGAATAGATATTTTGAAAACGTCAGGCATTTATTTTTTTTGTATACTATATGTGTGTATGAGTATAAAAGCAAATAATATCTTTGTAAAAATGTAAATAATTGCAAAATATCTTTTCCTAAGAAAGCGGTAGTTGAGTTTAATAATTTTTCATTCAAGGAAAGACTTCCTTTTATTGTTTATGCAGATTTTGAGTCGATACTTTTGCCAATTTCCCATACTACTTCTACCAAAACTCGTAAATATCAGCAGCATTCAGTCATATGAGCTGGTTATTATTTCAAATGTTCCTATGATCAGTCTTTCTCGTACTATAGGAGCTTCACGGGCTCTAACTGTATGGAGTGGTTCACCTCTGAAATGTCAAACTTGGCAAAATTCGTGCAGTCCAAACTAACAGATGTTGTACCTCTCAATGTGGAGGTTAGTCCCAAAGATGCCTCTAGCACCTGCTATATCTGTGAGAAGCCCTTTTTACATCAAGATAAGATAAGAGAACACTCTTACCTTTCCGGTGCATTTAGAGGCTACTCACATAATTCTTGTAACCTCAGGTACCGTGAGTCCTTCATAGTTCCAGTAGTGTTCCAGAACCTAAGTGGATACGACTCCCACTTTATAATTAGGGATCTTGCCAAGCATGATCAAATAACTCTTCTTCCACTCAATAAAGAGAAGTATATTGCCTTTACTAAACATGATAAGGACACAAAAATAAAATTTAGACTTATCAACTCATTCAGATTTCTGGGATCTTCTTTGGATGAGCTGGCATCCACTTTAAAATCCGATCAATTTGTTAATTTAATTTCAATCTTCAATCATGTGTCGTTAGCGAAACTAAAGATGCTAAAACGAAAGGGAATCTTTCTTTATGATTATGTTGATTCATTAGAAAAATTTAGTGAAACCCAATTACCGTCTATAGAGAATTTTTATAATAAATTGAATGACCAGAACGTTTCTCAAGCTGATTATGAACATGCTAAAAAAGTATGGGATTCCTTTGAATGTCAAACCATTCGCAATTACATGGAGTTTTACATGAAAGTGGACATTCTTCTTTTAACTGACGTGTTTGAAAATTGCCGTGAAAGGGCCTATCATACATATGGCCCATTGTTACACTCTGCCTGGATATTCTTGGCAGTGTATGCTCAAGTACACAAGTTGTCAATTGGAAATTCTTCAAAATGTTGACATGCTGATGTAAAAAAAAATTCTGTAAATAGTTTAACTATTTACAGGAATGGATTTTCGACTAGGCCCGTTAAAATTTTAGAGCGGAAGAAAGATATCAACAATTTATTCTAAAACTAGATTTTTAACTGAATTTATAGAAAATTTACTGTGACGTATAATATAATTTATTTTCTATTGACTTCTTAATTCTTGGATGCAATTTTAATATTTTGATAAATCAATTATAGTTGTTATCGAATAATATTAGTAAAAAGAAATTGTCGATGTGGAATAATCGATAAGCTTGTTGCAAAATACTAGATACCTTTTTATTTTTGTATCGTTGGTGAGATTATTCTTACATATTTAAAGAAATAGATACGAATGAATTAAAAGATTTTGCAAATAAATTAGTCGAGAAGTGTCCTGATGATTTGGAAGAGACATAAGGGAATGAATGTATTAATTTACAATGTCAACTCAAAGATTCCCTAGCGAATACGGAAGATGTACGTTCCCCACAAGACATAGGCAAAGTATTGCATTCTCGAAATCTTCGAGATGTTTATCCGAATGTAAACATTGCTCTACGTATATTTTTGTATTGCCGGTGCGAATTGTTCAGGAGAAAGATCTTTTCCCACCTTGAAAAGAGTTAAAACTTTTATATGCGCAAGAATGGGCCAAGATAGACTAAATGCTTTGGCGTTACTGTCTATTGAAGCTTAACTAGTTCAAGAAATGGATTACGATGACATAGTTGCTGTTTTTGCACGGTCAAAACCCAGGAACAAGACATTTTCAAATTGAGCAATACATTATTAAAGAAGAAAAATGCTTATTATATCTTTTTTGGTAATTTAATATTTCTTTGTATTGTTATTAAAAAATAATTATAATAATTATTATAAATCAGAAAACTCTATAAAGTGAATAATTGTATTATTATTTTTTTAGAAAATGCCATGTCCACCTGGCAACCAAAATCTCACTGAATGAAGCCGACTGTTCCATACAAACGGACCACATTCCAATTAGAAGGGGTATATTTTACGGAGACTCTTTTAGCCCGCTGTGGTTCTGCCTTGCCCTGAACCCTCTCTCAAACAAACTGAACTCGACTAATTTTGGGTTCAGTCTCAAACACAACAACGTACAATCATTAAAGATAAACCATTTGTTATACATGCACGACTTAAAGTTGATGGCAGCTACGAAACAACAGCTGCATGATATGCTTAAAATAGTAGAAGGTTTCTCTGGTGACATCCATATGAAATTTGGCCTAGACAAATGCCGAATTATTAATATAGTTAAAGGCAAAATACAGCAGGGGCATTTCGAAATGTGAGATGGCGCCTCAACTGAATCTATGGGGGAAGGTCATACTTATAAATACCTTGGAATAAAGCAGGCTCAACGTATCGATCACTTGATAATGAAAAAGGACCTAACAGCAGAGTTTTATAGGAGGGTACAACGAAAAGTTCGAGTTTTATTAACAAAAGCTCAACATCACCATCCAAAGAGCTCTGTTGAACGTACAACTTTGCCACGGTAGGAAGGAGGAAGAGGATTGGCAGATCTAAGCAAACTATTACATCAACAAATTTCTATTTTGCGTAGTCATTTCCAGAAATTCTCAGAATTTTCTGATCTACACAGAGTCATGTGACAGGTTGATGACTCAACACCACTGTGACTGACACAACAACACGTCCAATTACACCACCAGACCACTGATCAGAATCTGCTGAAAGAGAAGCCCCTTCATGGAAGACATATAAATGATGTCAACCAAGATTATGTTGACAGTGCAGCGTCGAACTAGTAGTTGATCTCTGGTCATATGTTTCCTGAAACGGAAGGCTTTATATTGGCAGTCCAAGATCAAGTAATCCCAACTAAGAACTATCTAAAGTACATCGTTAAAGACTCTTCTATTAACAACGACAGATGCAGGTACGGTTGCCAAATATCTGATTCCATCCAGCATATCACAGGAGGTTGTCAAGCGTTCGCTGCAACTGAATACAAAGAACGAAACGATGCTGTGGCTAAAATACTGCACCAGGAACTAGCACTGAAACTTGAACTATCACAGTCGGTAAGATGACCATACTATAAATACAAACCAGAATCTGTTTTAGAAAATAACAACTACAAGCTGTACTGGGACCGCACGATATTGACTGATCGGACTGTTGCGCACAATAGACCAGATATAGTTTTGGTAGATAAAGTCGCTCGGAAAACCACGTTAATTGACATAGCAATTTCTAACAAACAATAATATAAATATCAAGCAGGTTGATTAAATAATGAAATATAAGGATTTGGAATTTCAAATAAAGACTCATTGGGACATGAACAACACACGAACTGTACCAATTGTTATGTCAATGACAGGACTAGTTCCAAAACATCTATTAAACAATTTAAAATACCTCGGTCTGGATGAACATCTTTACCAACAAATGCCAAAATCCGTCCTGTTAGGAACAGCCCGGACGGTCAGGAAGTTTATGGGAAACTGCTTCCACGACTCTAACCACGGGCCTGAAAACCTGGCAAGGGCTCCCACAGAGCTGAACCCTTTTGATATCTAGGATATCTGGGGTTTAGTGAATTTTCCCCTAAAGGCACGCTATGCGGGTTTAGGGCGGCAGTAAGTCTAAATCCGCCACTGAATAGTTAACTATAAATCTTTTAAATTCAAGTGATTATATCGGGCGAAACCTTGTAGCGTTGAAAATTCATTCGAAACAACTGAGAACTGATCCGACTGTTCCAAATGATACATCTTACTATATTTACTATATCAGCAGGGGCGGCTGTCTCTTACGTGCACTCATCAAATTTAATAAGCTTTTAATAAGATTAAAAATCAACACAAAATGTTTAATAAATATCATTTCAATACCAACGAATTTATCAAAAAAAAAAAAAAACAATTTAAACTATTTAAACTAAACTATAATCCAAACTTGTATTAAGACTTATATTCGCTTGAATGAAAATTTCACCTTGCACTTCGGCTAGCGCACGGTGAAACTTATATAGCTTCTATGAGATACGATATAACACCCTTAGAGCGTGAGATAGAAAAAAGCTAATGCAAACTATATGGAGTAATTGGCTGATTCTCGTGCACCGCACGGAGACACCGAGCTGTGCTGATATTGACCGGACCTATCAGAACCAGAGGCGTGTTTACCGATGGTGCAGGGGGTGTGTTGCACCCGGGCGCCGCGGTCTCAGGGGCTCCCGAGCGCCACTAGCCCGCCCCTCGGTCCGGCAAGAACCTAACCACAGAATATCTAATAGTACTACGTAACGTAACCCACGTTAAAATTGCTTCGGTTTACATACACTACACTTTGCATTGTATTTAGAGCTGTTCATAAATATTTTTTCGTTTCTTCAGAAATTAAAGCAATGGAAGTATTTGAACTTACATACAAAAACAGCACTGCTAATTTAGAAAATAAACTGAGTCATGCTGACTTTTCAGATGTAGAGAAAATCGGGCTCTTTAATGAGATAGAATTATTACGGATGTTTATTAATGATTCCACTACGCCATTGGACATTTTAAATTATTTGTTTACAAATAAATTAATATCACTGTTTCCAAATCTATCTACAGCATTTAGGATATACCTCACATTGCCAGTCACAGTAGCACACAGCGAAAGATCATTTTCTAAACTAAAAATAATTAAAAACTATCTTAGGTCAACGTTGTCACAAAGTCGATTGACAAATTTATCGTTAGTGACTATTGAACATGAAATCAAAATAGAAGTCAGTGACATAGTTAAAGATTTTGCTAATGCTTTCAAAACAAATTAGATATAAAATTGGCTGGTCCACCTAGGCCATCTCTTAATTGAAAACAAGAGTACAAAATGAAAAATAAAGTATTTACACCAAGTTTTAAAAGTGAAATTTATAATAAAAAGAAATGGTTGTGTCATCAATACATTATTTTGTTTTCCTTGCATTATTTATGATGGGGACGGAAACTGGAGTGAAAGATTAAAACGTTTCTTAGAAATACAATGTCTCAGGACTGGCTAAATGCTCTTTCTGTGCTTAGTGTTGAAAAAAATATATTCAGTCAATGCCAGACTTTAATAAAAAGGTTACTGAACATTTCGCTTTGGAAAAAAATCTACTAATATTTTAATTAATAAAAAATAATGCAGTATTAGCAAAGCTATGGCTTGTTTTGTTACATCTTTGAATCCCAATATTTGACCAGTAAAGTGCAAAACCAGTTTCATAATCCAGCAGCCGCTACTGTGTATACTGATACAGATAGTAATATCTCATCAATGATACATGTTTATTATGACTACTGTCCACAGAACAATTCCATCGAAATTCTTTGAGGAAACAACTTCCAATTAATTTAGAACAAGCAGTTACCTCTCAGCAAAAAAGACATACTCCGTAAGGTATTAACGACCTACTAATGATTGACTTTTTTATTTTGCTATTATTGTCTTACAATATTGCTTTTTTGAGTAAAAGAAATCCACTTATACACATATCTCATTTTCATTAAAACTGATTCAAAACTAAGTAATGTTTTGTTCTGTCAATTGTATATTGTGTTTAACTCTTTTTCATTTTTTCTTCCAGTAAATAATATTACGTACATGTGTTCAAAAGTACAGCTGACTACGGGAACCATACCAAATGATGGTTGCTACAAGGAAAAGGTTTCTGAAGGTTATCAGAGGGAAATGTGTGTATGCAAATCTTCAAATGGAGTGTATCCGCCTTGTAATGACAGCGTAAATATAAATACATTTATTATGTTAATAGTAAGTTGCGTGTTACTTAATTTAGTTATAAATTTCACAATAAAATAAACTCATAAGTACTAAAATTTAGTATGTATCAATTTTCAATTTAACTATGTTTGTAGTTCTTTGATAATTTAAGATCTCTTAAAATAGATTGTTAAATATTTACTTATTTGGTATTAAATAGTGTAGATTAATGAATGTAAGTACAATGTAGAATTTAATAAACCAACATTTCGTAAATATTTTGACAATGGTTGTCCATTTTAACTGACTTTCAAAAAGGAGGACGTTATCAATTCGTCGGCACGTTTTTTTATGTATGCTCAGTGGGTATTAAAAAACGGCTAAAGCTTATTTGATAATTTAAACGGGATTGCAGTAACACATATCACAGAAAGGTACCATATAATTTTCTATATCGTGAGATTTACGGTTTTCCAGAAAATCAGAAAAACAGCAATTAAGGGACTATCCTTCAGTGAATTTCAATGAATTCACACTGTTTTCTCAATAACGGCTCAACCAATTTGAATATTTTAAATTGTATTCTACAAAGAGATGTTCCAGCTTGGATCCGAATTATTTCCTATAACGTAAAACATACCGTTTTTATGAAAATCGTAAAAATATGTCCAAAAAAACTGTTAACCTCAATGTAAATGTCCTCGAATAAATAGAGAAGACCCTGTCTCAAATGAAAAATAATAAGACACCCGGTGAAACACAATCACCCATTTCTACAAAAAAGGTGACAATCTAACCTCGAAAACTACTGCCCATTAATCTTTAATAAGTACCTCTTTTATGAACTTTTCACAAAAGTGCCGGAAAATAAGTTCAATTTTTACCTTTAAATGATCCGCATATTCATAGAGAGAAGAATCGGACACGAGATTCCAGAATTCATACAATTTCTGGATTATGAGAAGTCCTTCCACGCTGTAGAGTTACATTCCATCCTATAAGCCCTCGATAACATCAGAATAGGCCATATAATGTACGTTCTGGAGTAACAGTCTTATCTATATATAAATAGGCAAAGGCAAAACGGTTAGATACCATTTTCTCCTCTGTCTCTCAACGGATTTTCTTCATTTTTGTTTTATTTAGTAGCTACTGACGACCTTCAGTGCAGAATGCTAATATTAATTTATAATATTGGTTCATTCATTAAATAAAATATAATAAAAATTCATTATTTACGTCCATACTGTCAACGCCAAACAACTGAGGTTCCGCCACCGCCAGACCGTCAAAACTCAAAACATTGAGTAATTATATATAGAGGAAACGATACTGTTATATACTTAGAGCATGTACTTCTGGAAGTGGCATGCAAGCGTTGTTATTGTTTTGTGGTAAAATAGTCAATGTAGTAGATCAGTATTGATTTTTCGGACACGTTGCAGTAACTTTCATATTAAATATTCCGTTTTTTATAATGTGAATTTAATTATTTGATTAATATATTATTATGACAACCTTCCCGAAGGTATTGTGTAAAAAATTGTCAGACAGCGGTATTAAATATTTAAGTTCTCCTGTTGGTCCTCTCTTTTCTTTAATATTCCTGAACTTGATTGAAACCGCAAATGATGAAAACTTTTAGGTGGTAAAGAACAATCTTCCAATTATTATGTTGAATATTTTGCCAGGAGCGGTTTCAGCCAAAAATTTGGGGGTCATTCATTTGTCAAAAATATTTCGATATTTGATTACATTTTTATTTTCTTTTATAAAAATAATACATTTACAATTTCATGAAATAGGGTCGAGTTTCGACCACTGGGTGACCACTAGTCTCTATAAAACGGTAACATAATGGGTATTAAATTAGATGATAGACTACAACCGAAAAGAACACAATAAAAAGAGGATTCAGACAAGGATATACTAACTTCTCAGAAGTTTTTATGCTGGCCTTAGAAAATGTGATAAGGCGATAAATTGGAAAGAGAGGGATAATAGATGGACTGTAAAATGGTCGACGAAATTGTATATATTGTCTTGCATATAAAAGAATGACACCTCGAAGAGAGTATTCAATATCTCTGACAGGTGAAATTAACCTGAAAATTTTATCGTGACTTTCTAACCTAGGGATCACAGCAATTACAAGGAACGGCTCCAGATTCGGAACCTCTGTGTGCTCGGTTACCCGAAAATCCTAGATCACCGTCTTGACATCTCGCGTCTACAATTCTACAAGTGACATCATTTACAGATAACAGTCCACATTATTTACCAATTTTGTTCAATTGTGGTTATTCTCAGTTTTTACCTGATTCATGACTGTATTGGGTTTACTTAATTAGAAATCGACCAAAATACCGTGATTCTTACTCTAGCGTTAGATAAAGTTGTGTTTAGTTAATTTAAAAAAAAAAATACCTGGGTAAGTAATACTATTTATAGTAATAAGATCCTTCTATTAAAAATGACAGATGCAGGTCCGGTTGCCAAACATCTGAATCTATCCAGCATATCACAGGAGGTTGTCAAGCGTTCGCTGCAACTGAATACAAAGAACGACACGATGCTGTAGCAAAAATACTTCATCAGGAATTAGCATTGAAACTTGAATTATCAAAGTCGGTAAGATTCCCATACTATAAATACAAACCAGAATCTGTTTTAGAAAATAACAACTGCAAGCTGTACTGGGACCACACGATACTAACTGATCGGATTGTTGCTCGCAATAAACTAGATATAGTTTTGGTAGATAAAGTCTCTCGGAAAACAACTTTAATTGACATAGTAATTGCTAACAACAATAATATAAATATCAAGTAGGCTGAGAAAATAACCAAATATAGAGATTTGGAATTTCACATAAAGACTCAGTGGGTCATGAACAACACACGAACAACGACAGGACTAGTCCCAAAACATCTATTAAACAATTTAAAATACCTCAGTCTGGACGAACATCTTTACCAACAAATGCAAAAAGCCGTTCTGTTACCGAAATTACTGCCATGACTCCAACCACGGGCCTGAAAACCTGGCAAGGGTTCCCACAGAGCTAAATCCTTTTGATATGTAGTTTATCTGGGGTTTAGTGAATTTTTCCCTAAAAGCACCCTATGCGTGTCTTAGAGGGAGTGTACAGCCATACAGTGTATGGTCAAGTCAGGACATAATAATAAATACTCTCTTCGAGGTGTCATTCCTTTGTACGCAAGACAATATATATTATATATAAATATAATATATATTGTTTCTGGTTAGGGAACCTTCATCAGTTGCGCTTCCCACAATTGAATGTCCTCTCGAACACTTATTTATGCATTTGATGCATTTAGTTAAATTTGAAGACGCGAGATGTAATAAATCATTAAAAATAAAAACTACTGACTGTGGTTGACTTACATGAATCATCCTTTATATTTAAATTTTTGTTTTGTTTTATTCTATAGAAGGTCTCTACACTGTATAATATAATAGATGACGTTAAAATAATTGAAGTTTGCCTAAATGGAGCTACGAAAAACAATCAATACCATAAATTGTTTATTGTATTACATTATAAGGTATTTAACGACTTGTTTTTGCTATTTTAATCTTAAGGAAATCATTTTGTCATCTTGAGTATTATCATGTAATCGTCCATTTTATTTTCAACGCACTTTCAAGTGGAATTGAAACATTCTCTTCAAACGGGAACAAAAGACTTAGCAGCGAATTGTTTATTTCCTTTCTTAAAATTAATAAAGTCCTTTCTCCAGCAACTTGCCCCTCGGAAATAGCTCCAATATCTCAAGAACAATCCTAAAAAGCGAAATGGAGTTTTTAAATAAAAAATTAAATCGTTGCCGGGAAACTTTTACCCTTTATTTCGCGAAATACACCCAAGAGGGTGAACTTTTAATGGACGCCGAATGACTATGAATAACAGAATGGGATAATATGATTTTCTCCTTTCATTTGATACATTTGAAGCGCTGCGCTTCCAGATATTCCAGTTAGTCTTTTTGATATACTTAACTTCGGTTATTTGAACGGGCACATTTGGGGCCTGAAAATAATTGGATTACGGCAATTAGTGTGGCAAGCGGCATTTAAATTTTTTAATTGTCTGGTGGAAATTGGAAATGACAAGCTGTTGCGGAACATACCAGCTTATTAGGATTTTGCTTATTTTTGATGCTGTTTTTATTGCCTTTCTGTCTAATTCCAATTCGCCGAAGGACATAAAACTAACAGCTTGTCATAATAACGTTTATTTAAATTACACCACACAACCTCCATGCTATGAATAAATATGAATACCTATAAAATTTTTGTAATGTTTATTAATGTGAACATTATTGAGGTTCGTTTATCAAAAGTATGTCTATCTATCTATCTAATACTATAATAAGAGCTATGTTTGTATATCTATATATATATATATATATATATATATATATATATATATATATATATATAAAGTAATTGAGTTTTGAAAAACCGCTCTAACGATTTTGAGGATATTTTCCCGTTTGGAAGTTTCGATGGATAGAAATAGATTGGTGAGGGTCTCATCTTTGGAAAAATTCGTTTTACTGATAAATTAAATTATTAAAAACTTTATTGACAGTTTGACAATCAAGGCGGCTGCTTTGTAATTTCAAAGCGTTCAATATAGGGTGATTTGGTAACCTACGTAAAAGTGACTCCTGTTGTAAAAATTCTTTTAATACAGGGTGATTTGGTGACCTATTTGAGAGTGAAACTTTTTTTAAACATTCTTTCAATAAAAATTGTGTTTGTATGTTGCGAACATGTAACTATATATCCTCCGTCATATTTTCCTAGCATTATATTTTTGTTCCTAGACATTTCAAGTTTTCAAGGTGAAAAAAAATAGCACGGTAGACAATTTTTTGATGAGTAAGATCTCATGATTTCGCATGTTAATTTGATAGTTATGATATGAGTTGGTGGTGTAAAATTATAATTATACAGGGTCTTTAAAAAAAAAACAGCGAGAAAAAATAATTTTATAGGGTACCCCATAAGCAGTTGGAAAATAATGATAGCTGACATACAGGGCGGAGTAAAAGTATTGTTATGCAGGTCGCTAAAAAAATGTTAATAGAATGTTTTACCTATATGGTAGCTTATTAGCATTTCCATTTACAGGGTGGTTGCATTATAGGATGTACTGGAATTAAAATTATACATAGTGGTTCAAAAAAACAATAGGTGGCCATAAGCAAATGCATATTGTGGGTAGTTACCCAAAAATATTTGGTGTGAAATTATAGTTATACAGTGCGATTTAAAATATGTTATATTAGGTAGCCTTTAAAAAGTTGCATATATAGGGTGGAGCGGAATTATAGGTATACAAAAATCTTAGAATATAAATGAAAGAATTTGGAAACAATTGTAGTAACACCATCTAAATAAGAAATGCAAGAAAAAGATATTATGTTAGGGAGTTTAAATTAGTTTACATAGCAAATGTCCGATTATTTGGATATATGTACGTTTATGATAAAAAATTGAATTTATGAGTGAAGCTCGGTCACCTAGGTACTCAGAAATAAAGTGGAGGAGAAACTGGAGAAGAAGGCGTCATGAAACCCCCCCAATTCATTTATGTCATATTGACAAATCTATTGAAATAAAAAAGTATATGAGAATTTAATCAAATATAGTTATTCCAAATAATTTTGAATATTGCATGTCCCCTAAGTTTTTGATGGGACAAATCTATTGAAATAAAAACAGTATAGGAGAATTTAATCAAATATAGGTATTCCAAAGAATTTTGCGCGACCCCTCAATTTTTGATGGGATTGCTCTTTTTAACCTAAAAGTTTTCGTCATTTGCAGTTTCAATCAATAAAATAAAAAAAGGATTATGTCCAACAGTCTTATAAAAACTACAATCTTTAATAAATATTTTCTGTTTTCCACTGATTGTCAATTTGTTACCCCGCACCTTCAGAAGATTGTAAAAATAATCTAGTAATAAAATAATTAAATTCACAACAAAAACTTACAGAATAATTAAAACGAAAGTTACTGCTACTTGTGCGAAAAATCAATACTGATCTACATTGACTATTTTACTACTGAGCAATAAACAACGCTTGATGCTGAACTATCAAAGATGATCTTCACATGATTTAACAGCAAGTAACGCTTCTTCCATATATAAGTACGCAATAGTTTGACGGTTTTCGAAGGAAAAATATGTTCTATAAAAATATATTTCTTTGTAGAGTAGACGTATGTACCTAACTTGCAAGAATAAATCAGTAAATGCATTGAATTTCTTTATATTTTAAATACAGATCGTTAAAATGTCATGACATGTTTATTTTAGGTAAAAGTCTGTAATAAAACCAGGATTTTGCAGGAATGGAATCATGTAATCATAACTAAATTGACTATTAGATAAAATGCATGAACAAGAAACAGTAACTAACTGATTCCCTACCAAAAAAATAATTGAAAGATTTGTTATTTAAATATATTCAAATATGTAGTTATAATTTTTAACATAAAAAAACAAATCCCATAAAAAAATAAACATTATATTAAAGAATAAATCTATATATAAATAGGCAAAGACAAAACGATTAGGTACCATTTTCTCCTCTGTCTCTCAACCGATTTTCTTCATTTTTGTTTTGTTTAGTAGCTACTGACGACCTTCAGTGCAGAATGCTGATATTAATTTATAATAATGGTTCATTCATTAAATAAAATATAATAAAAATTCATTATTTACGTCAATAATGTCAATGCCAAACAACTGAATGTGCCGCCGCCGCCAGACTCAAAACATTGAGTAATGATATATAGGCAGACCAATACTGTTGTATACTTAGAGCATGTACTTCTGGAAGTGGCATGCAAGCGTTGTTATTGTTTAGTGGGTAAAGTAATCGTTGTATATTATAATTATACAGAGCGATTCCAGATATTTTAGAAATCATTTTTTTCGTGGGTGGCACATAAGCAGTTGCATATATAGGATGTTTAAAATATAGAGTAGAGTGCAATTATAACTAATAAAATATGGAAGCCCATTAGCGGTTGAATTTACAGGGTTCTTGGAATAGAAGGTGCACTAGAATTACAATTATACAGGGTGGTGCAAAAAATGTTATACATAGATGCATATACAGGGTGGCGGAAATGAAAATGCAACATTTCGTAACCCATAAGCAGTTGTATATATAGTTAAGATGAAATATAGGGTGAGGGAAATTATAGATATACAGGATGGTGATAAAAAATGTTAGAAACGGAAATGATTTATAGAATAGACCACGAATAGTTCCATATATATATATAATGATTGAAATATAGGTCGGAGTAGAATTATAGTTACAGAAAATAATTAAAAATTGCATAAACAAAAAGAGTAAATATGGTGGGTCATAGGCAGTGGCATATACAAAATGGTTTACCCGGTGGTTCAAAAATGTTAAAAAATATGCGTGGTCCATGAGCAATTGCACATACAGGCTGGTGGAAATATATAATGAGATGAATTATTATAATGAGGATTTTAATAAATGTTAGAGAATTGAGTGCAATTATAGCTTATACAGGGAGGTTAGAAAAAAATAAATATGTAGGGTAGCCCATTAGCGGTTGAATTGTTGTCATATTAAATTAAGAATTACGAATTTGAATACAAATAAAGTTGTATGAATTATATCTGAAAAAACCTTGAATTTTGTTAGTTATTTGTAGAAGCGACATGTAAGACCGACATCTAGGATTTTCGAGAAAACTATCACACAGAGGTTCCGAATCTGGATCCGTTCTGTGTAATTGCTGTTCTCCCTAATGTCCTAGGATAGAATGTCACGATAAATTTTCATGTTACTTAACCTGCTAGAGATATTGACACAATTGGTCGAATTTCGACCACTGGGCGACAGGTAGTTAATATTAAATGTAATATTTAAAGCATTAGTTAATACGTACATTTTTCGAAAATATTTTTTGATTTAAAATTGAAAAAATTCAATAGTTTTAAAATAAGAAATAAAACAAAGGTGTTATACCTACTTTGAAGTATGTTTTCCTTATTTACCTTTCTTAGAGAAATTAGAATTAGTAGGATAACATTTCTCAGTTCTATCGCAGAAAATTCCTCTTAGATTGCAACAATTCGTTTATCTGCTTCTGCTAGATAGAAGGAAGAACTCCATTTTGCAGTTTATGACTAAATTTGAGGATCATGTGTGCTTTCGTTATTAAAACTCCAAAAGATTCGTGTGCAACTTCGCCTTTTTCATTCTTGTTAATTCGATCAAACTCTGACGCATAATGTAAACAATCTGACAGACAGGAACATTTTCCAGAATGTTTCAAATAAGTCAAAACGTTTTTTCTTAGATGTGTAGTGAATCATAAGCAGCAAAATTCTTTTAGCGTAAACAGTTGGTAATAACTTCATCTGACGAATTCCAGTTTTAGTCATGTGTGATAACAATTGTGGAGAATTGACATTACATCTAACTGCTTGCTGACTGAATATATTAAATTTACGTAATCCATTAGAGTTATTTTGTTGAAACTGAGACATATTGCTTGTAGTAAAGTATTTCTTCCATTTTCTTTCATATAGCCTTTCTAACAATTTCATGAAAATATCCGGATCTTTATCCAAGTCATCTCTCGCTCTGTCTTTATAGAGAATTTTATGTAAGCGTTGTAAGTCAAGAAGTTCATTCAAATATACTAAGATTTCAGTTATATATGTACTATATACATAAATAATTATTCGAGAATTCAATCAGTTGAGGGGAGCGCAACTGATGAAGGTTCTCGACTATATATTGTCCTGTGTTCAATGGATTGAAAAATCTCGGACAGAATACTGCTTAGCAAATGCTTCCATGTCGGTAAAATTCCAAAGAATTGGTGTAACTCTGAGGTAATTATAAATAGTACCAGATTAAAACACCTCAGATTTGCAGATTGTATTGTCCAAATAGGTGACAAAGTCAGAGAAATGGATAAAATGTTAACCAAACACAAGCAACAACTCAACAAAAATATGCTGGTCATATGGCCAAGATGGATAAAAACTTAGAATAACAGTATGGAAATGCGGAGGCCTAGAAAAACTAAACGAAGTGTAGGACGTATACTAAAACTGTGGTTAAATACAGCACAGAACAGGAAGTCATGGAAAGGGATAGAAGAGAATTATATACACGTGTGGATGCATGCAGGTCGAAAAGAAGAAGTTATTAATCTACAACTTCCTTAAATAATTTTGTTAGACCAGTAAGCCCCCTTTTAGGGAAAATATATTCTGGTTAGGGGCATGTTGAGAATTTAATTTTTTATTTATTAATAGTAATTTAAGAATAATAATAATGTTATATAAGAGAATCTACTGGAAATGAGAGAACATTACTCTTCCTTCTTTCAAGGAATGTATGGGATTTCTCATCACTCTGTATATTACCGAGTTAATGCCATCATCATAATTATTGTTGAAGACGGCAGTTGTATCTTTTAATAGTTCTGCGGAAATTGAAAATTACAAGCTTCTGCGAAATCTAGCAGTTTATTATGTTTTGCTTATTTCAGATGTTTTTTATTACCTTTTTCGCGTTATTTCAATTCGCTGAAGGACATAAAACTTCCAAGCTGAGGAAACAGAGATTATAAGAACTCGAATTAAAAGCGTCATAATAACTCACCACCTCCATTTATAATTATAAAACACTCCGCAATAATGAATAAATCTAAATGTAAATTTTACCCTCATTTGTGGTATCCATCTTTTTCAGCTGCCACGAATGAAATATTAATAAAGAACACTCCCTTAGGCCTTCTTTGTTTGGCAGTAAGTGAATAACTACGAGGGTGAATCAAATATGAACCGGACTTTTCTGTTTCTCGCCCTGTAGGTAATTCGAGTGGCGTTACGTCTCGATATATGTTAGGTAGGGATGCTAATAAGAAGGGAGTTCGTCGGTTTGGCGAGGCGTAGTCGATGGGCTGTTAGTAGCATCATGTCAGAGCAAGAGGTGCATACTTCTGTTGCGCAACGTGTTGTTATGAAATTTTTGGCGCGAGAGGGCGTTAGACCGTCTGAAATTTTGCGTCGACTATCTGCACAGTTCGGCAATGAAACACTTTCAAGGACCCAAGTGTACGACTGGCACAAAAAGTTTTCAAATGGCCGAGAGACAGTGGAAAATGACCCTCATGCACGCCATTCCACGACAAGCATCAATGAGGCGAATATCTACGCAATTCGTGAGCTGATTGAAGGCGTACTGCTGATCGATTTTCTGCACGAACGCCGTACAATTAATGCTGAGTATTACTGCGAACTACTCCAACAAGTGAAACTTGCCTATCGGCAAAAGAGGCGGGATATGTCTATCCGAAGTGTGATTCTGTTGCATGACAACGCTCGGCCACATACAGCTGCATTGACTCAAGGAAAATTGAAAAAAATGCATTGGGAAACACCCGCCTTACTGTCCTGATTTGTCGCCATGTGACTACCACATGTTTGGGCCACTTAAAGAAGAACTGGGAGGCCACCACTTTGAGGACAACGAAGGTGTAGAAACGTTTGTGCGCAATTGGTTATCGACGCGACCAGTTTCATTCTTTGAGAAAGGTATTAAAAAACTTCCGATTCGGTGGGAAAAATGTACACATAAGAGAGGAGACTATGTAGAAAAATAATATGTATTAAAATTTGTATTGATCGTTCCAATAAAATTTTTAAAACAAAAGTCCGGTTCATATTTGATTCACCCTCGTATATACAGTGAGGACGCGTGGGTTGGAACAAATTCATTTAAAATTCAGGTGATGTTTTTTTGGAAAAACGCTCGGACACGTCGGTTTTTTTTTTGACTGCGATTTTTCTGATAATAAACTCATTTTTGCAGGGTGGGCTAGAAATAAATTACGACCATCAACTTCATTTTTTCAAATGGAAACATTTGTTTTTTATTTTATTTAATTATGAAAAATAACAGTTATTAAAAAAATTACATTTCTTTCTAAAGTTAAGAAAACAACGGTAATAATAAAGTGTTTGTTGGTTTGAACCAATTTATTATCGTCTGGGTTCTAGGATTGTTGGCGGTATTTTAATCGCATGAATGGAAACCCCTTTTTTAATGCTGGAGTTTTTAACACATAGTTGTCAAGTGCAGTTGCAAAGTTTCAAAGTATGGAGTGTTTAACTGAAAAGCAGCGAATAGAAATTTTGACGATGGTAGGATATGGCGACAGAATTCGAACACAAGCTGAATCTTGCGAATTGTTTAATATGAAGTACCCGAAGCGGTTTATTACACGATCGGTACGTAGTAAAATAGAAAACAGTTTCTAGAATGTGACCGCGTAAGAGACAATTACAAAACTAAACATCTTCTAGAAGATACACAGTTAAATGTTTTGCTCAAATACACTAGACAATAAGTAAATGTTCTGTTTTAAAATGCTTGCATAGAAATAAATGGCACCCAGACAAAGTTCATTTAGTTCATGAACTTTGAACATGATGATTTGGACCGGAGAGTAGAATTTTGCTAAATAATGATGGATAGATGCAATGCCAACCCGCACTTTTCATGTAAGATAGTTTTTTTTGATGAGGCACATTTTGTTTAAATGGTTCAATAAACGGGAAACATTTTCGATATTGGGCATAAAAAACACATTAGATTATGGAAAGTCATACACAGTTTTCCAAGAAAGTTAATGCATGGGCCGGAATTGTTGGTACTTTAATTATAGGTTCTTTTTAGGGTTCCGTATATACAATATACGGATACCCTTATAATATCAAAATTGATTTTAGGGGGACTTCTGGGGAAATTAATATTAATTGTCGGGGGGAAATTATAGAATTAATTAAAAATTTTAAAAAATCAAACGCATCATGTAATATATCAAATGAAAGGTCTCATTCTGAGGAACACAAATTTATTTTTTTCATATTAAAAAAAATATTTAAAAATATATTAACGAAAATATACCAAAACTTACCCATTCCCCCCCCCCCTTATCACCGAAACTATAAAACGGAACGTTTTGACAAAAAATAGCGGTGTAGGTTCTGACCTGAAGTTTACTGGAAAAATAAGGAGAAACCTCTACTTTTAATTTTGGGGGGCAAATTACAGAATTAAATGGAAAATATAAAATTAAAATTGTTTCTAACCCATCATGTTACATACCAAATGCTCATTACGACAAAAACAAATATATTTTTTTCATATCTTTAAAATAAATAAATTAAGAGATATTAACAAAAATATAAAAAAAATTACAAATTCCCCCTCTTATCTCCGAAACCATAAGCTGGAAGATTATGGAAAAAAATGGAGGTATATTCCCTCACCTGAACTTTACTGGAAAACTAAGAAGAAACCCCTAATATTCATTTTGGGGGGAAATTATAGAATTAAATGGAAAATATAAAATTAAAGTTGTTTCTAACCCATCATGTTATATATCAAATGAAAGGGCTCATGATGAAGAAAACAAATATATTTTTTTCATATTTTTAAAATAAATTAATTAAAAGATATTAACAAGAATATAAAAAAAAAATTACCAATTCCCCCCCCCTATCTCCGACACCATAAGCTGAAAAATTTTGGAAAAAAATGGAGGTATAGCCCCTCACCTGAACTTTACTGGAAAAATAAGGAGAAACCCCTAATATTCATTTTGGGGGGCAAATTATAGAATTAAATGGAAAATAAAAAATTATAATTGTTTCTAACGGGTCATGTAATATATCAAATCACAGGGCTCATTATGACGAATATATTTTTTTAATTTTTTTAAAACGAATATTTTAAAATATATTTAAAAAATTAACCCATTCCCCCCGTTATTCCTCAAACTATAAGAACTATTTTTTTTGTTTATTGGAAAAATATGAAAAAATCCCTAATTCTATTATTTGGCCCCCCAAATAATCGAATTAAACGAAAAATCACTTATTTGAAAACTCCCATAGTAATTTTACATTTAATTATACAATTAAATGGAAAATCAAGATTCAATTTTCAAACGCGTCATGTAATATATCAGATAAAAGGCTCATTATGTGAATTACAAATATATCATATTTTTAAATCATTTGTTTAAAAGATATTAACAAAAATATTAAACATCCACTTAATTTCCACTTTAGAAACTACATTATTTAAATTTTGAAAAATATATTTTATTTGTATTTTTTAATAATTAGAATAACACATTTAATATTATGTAATTTAATACTTGACCTATTTTGCCCTTCCAATCTACAGAGCCTCAAAACTCAGAAAGTATATTATAAAAGACTTCTCTGAAAGTTTATTAGTAAAATAAAAGTCTAATGTTATTTTTTGGGGTCCAAATTAGAAAATTAAATACATATGTATTCTGATAAAAATCAAGCAAATCCTGAAGCAGATAAAATAAAAGTCTATGTGTGGAAAATCAAAGTGTATATTTTTTATAAATTTAAAACGCTTCCTTTAAAAGATATAAGGGTAAATATAAGAAAATGCACTCATTCCCTGCTTGTTTGAAACTGGAATATTAGAATCTTGAAGGTGGTACGGAACCCTAAATATGCGAGTCCAACTCACAATTGACCAAATTATTATTTATTTGGGTCCCCCATCACTAAAATCAAACATTTTATCAAAATAAATGACAACATAAGTTACTCAGGGATAGTGTAGCTTTCTATTAGTGAAAGACTTTTTAAATCGGTTCTCTACTTGTACAATTACTGCTAGGAACAAAGAAATAAACGAATACTATTTTAGTGTTGTCACGATATTGCATTGCAGACTGCCTCCAGATCTATAAACTTTGGGTGGTATGATTCCCATACAAATTCAAGTATAGAAAAAAAAATCTCAATGAGCAATTTGTGAGGCAACTGTAAATTGTGCGACTCACTCATGTTATGCAATTTAGTCCTCAGAAGGATTTAATAATTATTTTATCTTCGAATAACAAATTTTCTTCGCGACATATTATTGTTCAAAGATCTGTTTTTCGATAAATGCTTCTAACAAAACGAAAAAAATGTGTAACGACGTCAATCATCGCTCATGGCCAGGTTGTATACAGCATGTTTGGAATTTATTACCATGTCGAACATAATAACGACACATCTAGAATAGAGAATTACCATATGGACGAAATGAAATTTTTGTTGTCGGCTAGACATTAGCATTAAAGACATTGTAGGTCCTTGAACGGAAAGAATATCATGAAATTTATTTGAAATGTAAATCACTTCACATTTTAATATCAAAAAGAGGGTGGAGTAGGGTCGGTCGACATTTCAATTCGGAAAAATGTATGAATAAATTCTGTATGTATGAAAAGTAAACCGAAAAACTCGATAAAAGTCGCATGCAATTGCATAACTTATAATTCAATTATATTTTAATATGTGTTGAAAGTTTTGAGGAATTTACGCGTATTATAAAACCCATGCATACTAAACACTGGAGGCTTGCTCGTGTGCAGTGTGCACCTTTTCACAAAGCCACCAGAAAGTGTCAACGAGTTAATTGCTTTAAAGTTGGTACACATTTAAAAAATGAACGGAGATTAGCAAGTACGTACTTTTTTTATTCGTTAGGTTTCAATTAACTGCTCGTATACTTGTTTCCTAATTTAATTTAAAATAATTTATGGAAATATTGGATTTCACAAAATTGAGAAAAAAATTATTCTTAAAAAACAGTACAATGAAAAGTTTTAAAATTCGGCTTCAAAAAGGAAATAATTTATATTTATGAGGGCTGTCTTTTATATTTCTGGATTAGAGAACAAAAACAAATAATAATCATCCAAAATCGCTTTATTGTTTTTCGAAATATTCCCCATGAAGATCTATACACTTTTGCATGCGTTTGAACCAATTGTCGAAGCACTTTTTCCACTCTGATTGAGGTATCTCCAAAACATACATTCTGAACGCAGCAGCCGCTTCTTCAGGTGTCGAAAAACGTTGACCTCTCAGTTTGTTTTTCACGTACGGGAATAAAAAGGGGTCATTTGGTGACAAGTCAGGACTATACGGCGGATGACTCATCAAATCGATGTTTTGAGTGGTCAAAAATGCAGTTGTTTCAGCCGATGTGTGAGAGCTCGCATTATCGTGGTGAAGAGTGATCCGTCTTCGGCGGTTGGTTTTCCTAATTTCTTGGAAGACAACTGGCAAATTGTTGTGTACCACTCAGAATTGACTGTTCTGCGTTGTTCTAGTGGTATGGTTGCGACATGACCAGTTTTTCCGAAAAAAACAGGCGAACTTGGAAGTGTTTCGTGGGAGAACAACTTTTGTTGGATTCGGCTCATCTTGAAACACCCATACAGTCGACTGCTGTTTACTTTCGGCCTCATACGCGTAAATCCACGATTCATCACCTGTCACTATGTCATAAACGTGTTTTGAAGCACCGCGATCGTATTTTTGAGCTTTTCTTTCGACCAATCGACACGAGCCTTTTTTTGAACGATTGACAAATTGTGTGGGATCCAACGCGAACAAATTTTTTTGACATTCAAATGTTTTTGCAATATTGAATTTATGCTAGTCCCACTAATGTGTAAGGTTGACTCAATTTCACGATAGGTCACACGACGATCATGCAATATCAGTTCGCGCACAGCATCAATGGTTTCCGGAACAACAACTGTTTTTGGACGACCTTCACGAAATTCGTCTTGGAGTGAACTACGACCTCGATTGAATTCACTATACCATCGATACAGTGGTCCTTGATGGAGTTTCATTGCCAAAAATTAAATTAAGTTCATCCATGCACTCTTGCTGACTTAATCCACGTCAAAAGTTGTAAAAAATAATCGCACGAAAATGTTCATGGTTTAATGCCATTTTTTTGGCCGAGATGAATCCTTTAAGTTACTGAAAACAACACAGAGCGCTCGTATGTCAAAACATTCCGAGTACCTATAACCTCAAAAATGTTAAACTTTACGATAGAGCTGTCAGTTGTCAGATTGCAACACTAGGGTTGTCCAATCCCGAAATATAAAAGGCAGCCCTCGTAAAAAGAACCGACTTCAGCTGACGTAAAATAAAAACAGTTTAGAAACCGTGTGCAATCAATCACTATTTTCAGACATATGTTCTTTTTTATCTGATTTAATTAAGGTACAATTCAATTGAAAACGGTCCTGATATCTTTAAAACCAACCTGTATAAGTACAAATTCTCTCCACACTATTAACTCTTTCTATTTTTCCATTATTTAAATTATTCCTGAATACCAATGATTTTACGTTGCCCCATATGTTTAGTATTCCATTTATGGAACTGTTCATGGTCTACACCTTATAGCGAAATTTACTTTTTTGAGCCACATTTTATGACTATAATTTTACTCTACCATTTATTTCAACCACCCAGTACACACAACTGTTTCTAAAAATTTTTGAACCCATCTCTATAATTATACTCCATTCTACTTCCTTTAATTTAAATATCCTAACTTCTTATACTTATATAACAAATTTTTAATACAACGTGAATAACAATAATTTTACCCCACCCTTACTTCAAACACCTTGTATAAACAACTTCTTATGTTCCAATCTATACAACTTTTTTAAACCGCCCTGTATAACTGTAACTCTACTCCATCTTATATTTCAACCATCCTGTATATGCAACTGCTTCTAACAATTTTTAAAGCCTTTTGTATAACTGTATTTCTAATACACAGGGTTGCTGTATGTTTACTAATCTTTACATTGTTTTAAAATGGAACATTTTATATTGTGAACTCAATATCGCTTTAACCTAGGCTCTGAAGATGACTCTCACAGGAGTCGAAAGTGCTTAGCAAATTAAATTTTTTTTGAAAAATTGCATGATTTATATAATTTTCAACCACCTTGTATACGCAACTATTTATGTGCTACCTAATATTTATAGAATTACCCTGTATAACTAATTCAATCCCAACTTATCCTATGTATACAACTGCTTATGTACCACCTAATATTACATGCACGCACACACATACCTTCAACTGTATTGCAGACAGAAGTTGTAATAAGCTAATGAAATATTTTCTGCAATTTCACGCGACTGCAACTTAACTTCATCTCTAAAATAAACTTCAAAGGCATCAAAATGAAAATCATTAAAAATACCCTGTACGACATATTTTCATGGCATATCTTGACATTTAAACTAGACATTTATGATCAAAATTTGACATTTACCATGACGTATAGAGTTTTTGTGCATATATTTTTCCGATTTTCAGAAAAATGGTATGTTTTACGTTACAGAAAAATGCAAGGAACATATATTTGTATAATACAATTTATAATATTCAAATTACGTGAGCAGTTTTAAAGAAAACAGTGAAGATTCATTGAAAATCGCTGAAATCTAGTTTCTTATTTACTCTTTTTTCTGATTTTCTAGAAAACCGTAAATCTTATGTTATAGACAATTAGATGAGACCTTTCTGTAATGTTCCTTAATATAATGCAGTTTAAATCATCAAAATTGCCCAAGCCGTTTTTGAATAATCGCTCGTCTTACATAAAAAAAGTTGTAGACGAATTGATAACCTCCTCCTTTTTGGAAGTCGGTTAAAAATAATTAACGTAAACAATAAATAAGTACTTATATAGGTAGGTGTCTACTGACACTCCCCGTTTTCCAATTACGACGCACAGAGAGGCACAGTACGTGCCCTTAGAGCATGCACTTTCTAGAGATCACCTAGAGTTAGCCTGCAGTGCACAAATGTCGTGGTAAGACTAAGGAGAGAGAGGGCAATAGAGAGAGTAAGAGGCTATTTCACTCGCTTGGGAGCTGCTTCCAATGAAATACGTTCAGCATTTTGTTCATTGGCTGCTTCCACCCACCAAGTGAAATAGCCTCCTACTGTCTCTATTGCCCTCTCTTTCTAGCGTTGCCACGATTTTATGCTTGACAGGTTATATCTAGATGGTAAATGATCTAAGTCTGTGCCCGCACAGCATAGCACACTGTGATTGTCTAAATGGCGATAAATGAAACGTGCTTTAGTTCTTCAAATACACTACAGATGTCATTTATGAAAAAAGTTATCACATAAAACATTTTTGAAAAAAAATATAACCGACTTCTACCTATAACTAAAAAGCTAAAAATAATCTTAACAAAATACAACTCTAGCAAATAAATAACACATTCAATGTTGTTAGGTACCTACCCAGGAAGTAAAAAATGTAAACATTAAAAGGTGCTCACTCTGTACAAATTAATTACCTACCAATCTATTATATTTTGAAGCCAGTGCCAAGCAAATCTAAAATCCTTCATTGCGTACTTATCTACTAATTCATCAAACTTGAATCTTGCTTGGCTCCGACTTCAAAAATATACTATAATATGGAGTAGAATCCATCCCATATTTACGGAGTCAAATCCGTCCTATATTTCAACCATAGTAATAACTCCTTGTGGGCTAGCCCATAAATTAGTTCATTTTTTATATTTTACATTATCGTCCTATGTAACATTAATTCCTCTCCACACTTTATACATCTTCTTATGGGCTATAAAAGAAATATTTTTTAATCACACAGTATAAATATAATTCAACTGCAGCATATATTTCAACCATCCTGTATATGATTTGCTTATGTCCACATCATATAACAGTTTTTTAATCACCCCATATAATTTTAATTTCACATTTTTTCCAATATTTTTTAACCACCAAACGTCCAGGCCACCCTATATTCCAACCATCCTGTATATACGGCAGCCTACGGACCACTATCATTCTAGTCCGTCCTATATTCCAACCATCCTGTATATACGGCTGCCAACGCACCACTATCATTCTAGTCCGTCCTATATTTCAATCTTCATATAAATGCAACTACTTCTATCACTTTACTTTGTGATTTTGTTTTCTATAACTAAACACCCTGTCCATAAACGTACCAAATAGCAGTTTAAAGTTTGAAATGTGTTGTCACTGAATTTTCTATTAGGCCGGGAGAATGTGTAAACCAAAAGCACAGTCTTTGCAAAATGAAAAAATTTGCATTTAAATAGGTATTTGCCGGGTATACAAACAAAACGAGCTTGGTACTCATTGATTTAAGGAGCCAAAAATACTATGCTTTACTACCTATATGCTTGAGATGTACATAGAAAATTTTCAAATTTGCAATTAAAACTTCCAATGCCTAAAATTACCGCACTATTACGTTGGAATTAAAATATTTATGAAGAAATGTCCGTTATGTCATTTCGATGAAATTTTTGATAAGAATTTTGGAATTTTCGGCGATTTTCTGCAAAACTGCAAGTTGCACGTCGCAGAAAAGTATATGAGATTACCTAAGGATCTTCCTTAATAGATTAAACGTTAAAAAACTATACATATCCATAAGGAGTTATCAAAAAATCGGCTAAAATATTAGGGATATTGGTCGATTTCCATGCAAGCATGTGTTCATTCAGAAATTTTATCACCTTACCAATAGAATTCTTTGCCAAAATTTGAAGTTTCACCAATCCGGATATATACTCTATTAAACAAGACCATATTCATTCAAAACAGTGCACCACAGGAGAAGAAATCAGGTAACATACATAAAAAAAGCGAAAAAAAAAATACGCAACGAATTGATAACCTCCTCCTTTTTGGAAGTCGGTTAAAAATAGGGAAACAAAGCAGATTTAAATAAACTACTGCATTTTTTAATTTATTTGCCTTTTTATTGTAAATAACTTTTTTTACAAAATCACTGAAATAGACAATGTGGAATATTTTTCTCTCAGCTTATTTGAAATTAAATTTTAAATTTTTGAAGGATGGTATATCATTAGTTAAAAAAATCTTTTTCTAGTTGGTAATTCTGCTTAACATATACACAATATATTATCGTTAGCTGAATCTTGTAGTCCAGCATCCAATTTGTAGTGGTAACAAGATGCTTGGGCGTTGTTAGTTTTATCTTTATCTAACTTAATCGAATATTACTTTGTAAGACAGAGACAACGACAACACTTCACACTATGGCAATATATTAGTCTATGACCGCTTACACAGCCGAGACAGACAAATTTTTCTTGTGCGTCTCTATGCGCACACGGTGTCTGCTGGAGTACTATTGGAACGGTGAACACTCGCTCACTGTGTAATTGGAAAGCCACCTATGTATACCGTAGAGTGCCGTAGAGAAATAAGTCTTACCCCGGAAAAGACAAGAAATTGCAATAACAAACGAAAATATCGAAAAAAGGGAAGTAGTAAATTAATGGAGTACATCACCATATTCTATAGGAACTTACAGAATGTCCCCGAAATTTTGAAATACACATAATAGACGAAGAAGCTCCAGAAGTACTTGCGGAAGAAGTGGAGACAGCGAGAAGGAACATGAAAGAAGGCAACACAACAATAAATGATGGAGTACCTACAAAAATACGCTGCTAGAACAATGGTATTAATTAACCAGAAAACTAGTGAAAAAGACATCTGAATTGCAGACCGATAACTGCTCTGTTGGTAGCGTTCAAAGTACTTACTTCGACCATATAAAACAGAATTCTAATTGTACTGGATTCGGCTCAACTAATAGAACAAGCAGGATTTCGCAGTAGCTTCAATACCATTGATCACATAAATAGTCTAAAGGTGGCTGGACACATATTGTTTTAACTTTTAGTTTAAAATGCTGTCGAAACTTCAATTCTCTGGGTACCTCACAGTTATAATCCGACAAAGTATTAAGTGAAACTTAAAACTGTGCAGTTAAAATTGTAAGTGTGTATCCATCTTAAGAAAAGTTATGCCGAATTTGGAGAAAGCGTTCGACACTACATTACCGATAGTAAAATCATTTGGTAGATTTACCTGGAAAGTTTTCTAGCAGTTATGAGAATGTGTAAGTTTGAAGAGGCGAGATGTAAGACCGACATCTAGGATTTTCGAGAGAAATTAGCACACAGAGGTTCCGAATCTGGAGCCGTTCCGTGTAATTGCTGTTCTCCCTTGACTCCTAGGACAGAATGTCACGATAAAATGTTCAGGTTACTTCACCTTTCAGAGATATTGAATACTCTCTTCAAGGTGTCTTTCCGTTGTACGCAAGACAATATATATATAATATATATTGTTTTTGGTTAGGGAGCCTTCATCAGTTGCGCTTCCCACAATTGAATGTCCTCTCTAGGATTATCGAGAGAATTAGCACACAGAGTTTCCGAATCTGGACCTTGGGCTCGAGTGTCATAACAGGAATGGATCAATTTTGTTTCTTTTCCATCCCCAGTCTTGCTGAACAAGGTGATAGGTTCAATTTGTCATTAATGTTTTGTTTTCATAATGTCAAATTGTGATTTACCAAATTTGTCATTACGCATCTTTTTAATTTTTATTTTTCTTGTTCATTTGTGTTAAGTTATATCATTGAAAACGGGTCTGATTTAGACTTCTATAAATTTGTTATAAACTTCTGTTATAAATAACGATTGTGTTTTTGTTCTTATGCTTCAATATATTGTTTGATCCTAAGAACATTGAAACCGAACAAGGACATTATCTATTTGCTGTTATAAATTTCATTGTCTGATATGATTGTACGATAGTTTAATAAAATAGTAATTTAAATATTGCATTACAATGCAGACCACATATCAGTCAAACTAGTGTTGACACAGTCATTTGTTACTTTTTTACAACTACCATAAAGTGATAAAAGTAACAATAAGCGTAGTTGGATTGAACGAGGCCAACAGGCAACAGAACATGAATTCGTTAAAATGTTAAGATGCTGAGCTACGGAATAATTCATTATGACAATATTAAAAGAAAAAAATAAAGCTGAATAGTGAATATAGAGAACAATAAATCAAATTCAATAAACTCTGTTTACCTATCAATCAAGAAATTATCTAAACAATGTCAGTGATAACAATTATCTCCCTATATTCTATCGACACTTTAATTTAAAGTTCATATTGTTTCAATGATTCAATCTAGAAAGTAGGAAAGGCTCCGGGATTTGATAGAGTTCACAATGAGTTTTTCATCAACTGCGTCCCCTATGCTAGACAGTGGTTAACAAATTTTTTTCTCACATTCTGAACACTGGTAAACGGCCTAATGACTTTAAACACTCCAATCGACCAAGCTGGTTTTAGACCAGGTAGAAGCTGCACGGACCAAGTGATAAGCCTGACAACATTCATTGAATCAGGATACCAGGAATGTCTTAAAACCACGGCTGTATTCATAGATTTAACAGCTGCCTATGATAAAGTCTGGAGAAGAAGTCTCCTTTATAAGTTTCTGCATGTGATTCCCTGTAAAAAACTTGGAAGGCTCTTAAATAACATACTCTCTGATCGAAAAAAAAGCCAGAAAACAGAGAATTCTAAATAATGGCCTTTGTCAGGGCTCCGTAATTCCTCCTGTCCTTTTTAATTTATATACCGCTGATCTTCCTGCAACGACTGCACATAAATTTGCGTACGCCGATGATCTGGCTATAGCGATGAAAGTTAAATCTTTTGATGCAGCAAAGAGAATGTTAGAAAAAGATCTCAAAACTTTGGATATTTATTATAAAAAATGGAGACTAGTTCCAAGTCCCAGCAAAACAGAGTGTTCCTTTTTTCACCTAAATAATAAACAGGGTAATCAAGAGCCTGAAATATTCTGGAATGGTGAACGCCCTAGGTACAATCCGAACCCAAAATAGCTGGGTATTACACTGGACAGAACGCTCTCTTTTAGGAAACATATAGAGAACACGGCTGCAAAAATTCAATCGAGGAATAACAATCTGGAAAAGCTCTGTGGAACCTCATGGGGAGCAACTGAAAATACCGTACGATGTTCGGCAATGGGTCTCGTCTTCAGCGTGGCTGAGTATGGATGGATGAACAGCCACCATGTCTCAAAAGTTGATGTTCAGCTCCGCTGGAGCATGCGTATTATAACGGGATGCATAAAATCTACACCAACTTACTGGCTTCCAACTATCAGCCATATTATGCCGCCAAATATCCGACGGAAAAAAGCTCTCCTACGAGAATACGGGAAAATAATGGTTACCCCGGAGTTGCCTATTCATGAGTATATACCAACTGCTTGCCTCACTAGACTGAAATCCAGACATCCACTAATCAGGACTGCGAAAGCGTTGCATGAAAGTGATTTCAGGGGTCTCCGGGAATGGGATGCAGGTTGGAGGGAGGATGCCCCTCCAGAGGTACTCGACTATGTGAGCATCCATGAGGAACCTGCGGATTTCGATTTAACTCGCAATATATGGAAGACGGCAAATAGAATTAGAACGGGACGCGGCGTCTGCGTAGATATGCTGTATAAATGGAACAAACAACCCACGCACAATTGTGAATGCGGGGCAGCCTATCAAACAGTCAAACATATATACCAAGACTAAAATTACGGCCTACCAGGGAACAATAACGGATATATATACTCTCCCTCCTGCAGCGGCTGAATGGATAAAGAACTTGTTAGTTTGTGATTAAATAAAAGTGTACGATATATTGATCTTAGTCAAAATTTTATAGAATTTGTAGTGTTCGGCACCACAAAAAATGTATAATTAAAATAGAAAAATTAAATAGCCTTTTTATTGCCGTAGTTTTTCTGGAAATAGTCCAATCTGATAAGCTTTTCTATTTATGTCATAATTGCACCCCACTTCTGAAATACCCTATGTTAATAAATAAAAGTGTAAGATATATTGATCTTAGTCAAAATTTGAAAGAATTTGTAGTATTCGGCACCACAAAAAAATGTGTAATTAAAATAGAAAAATAAAATGGCATTTTTATTGCCGTAGATTTTCTGGAAATAATCCAATCTGGTAAGCTTTTTTATTTGTCACAATTGCACCCCACTTCTGAAATACCCTATGTGATTAAATAAAAGTGTACGATATATTGATCTTAGTCAAAATTTTAAAGAATTTGTAGTGTTCAACACCACAAAAAAAGTATAATTAAAATGGAAAAATAAAATGCCCTTTTTATTGCCGTAGTTTTTCTGGAAATAGTCCAATCTGGCAAGCTTTTTTATTTATGTCACAATTGCACCCCACTTCTGAAAAACTCTATGTGATTAAATAAAAGTGTACGATATATTGATCTTAGTCAAAATTTTATAGAATTTGTAGTGTTCGGCACCACAAAAAATGTATAATTAAAATAGAAAAATTAAATGGCCTTTCTATTGGCGTAGTTTTTCTGGAAATAGTCCAATCTGATAAGCTTTTTGATTTATGCCACAATTGCACCCCACTTCTGAAATACCCTATGTGATTAAATAAAAGTGTACGATATATTGATATTAGTCAAAATTTTAAAGAATTTGTAGTGTTCGGCACCACAAAAAATGTATAATTAAAATGGAAAAATAAAATGGCCTTTTTATCTGGTAAAAAAATAAGCATTTATTTATGTCACATCTGTTACCAAACAAACTCAAATGAGTAGCTTATAGTCGAATTATCAAGCAACTTTATAAGAACAACTGAGGAAAAAAAGATAAACATTAACCCCTTACCGTGCTGTAGCCCTTCGAAGGATCGTTAGATAATGAAATTTTCACTCAGAAATCTCCCATAATAGAACAAGTTTCCCTCCTAATTTCATTGTGGCTGAGGATTTTTTCCCCATGGAAAAATTACAAGATCTTGTGAACAGATTACGGAATGACTTTTCTTCAATTTGAGTTAAGCTATCGACGGAATGGAAGGAAATGAGATTTCCACAGTAGGAAACCATCATGATCAAGAAGGCTGTTTGTTTCTCCGTTGTGGATTACGAGTTTGATGTCATTCAAACTAGCTGAAATTTGCAGAATACAACTAATAGACAAATATTCATTATTTTTCATTGATAACTTCATACATTTTTTTCATATATACCCCACTGATTAATCAGTCTTCTCAATGAATGAAGACAATGAATTTTTGAACATAGTTTTTTCAGCTAACAAGCATTTTAAATCTCAACAATTAATCCAGCGTTGTTCTAATATTTTATTCCTTTCAATTAATCGGTTTCTTGAAGGCTTTCAAAATAAGAATTTATTTCTATGAATGATAACCTCTTCATTCGACCTAACTATCTTATCGCCCAACCAATTTTTCAAGTTTGGAAACAGGAATAGTCACAGGGGGCTAAATCTGGAGAAACTTTGGGTGGGGTAGTAATAGTTCGTAACCCAGTTTATAGACTTTTGTCATACAGATTCTCCTGATAGAATAGCGCTGTCTTCTTCGTCAAATGCCTACCAAATACTCATGTCTTCATTCTATAGATTTTAACTCCATAACCATTGAAATTGATTGTGCACATCATTTCTTGGGTATTAATGAAGTTGTCTGCTTCCAATAGCTGTCAAAAAGAAACATGGACAGTTGAGTGGAGCATTACTGGGCGGGATATTCACAGAGTCCGGAGACTTCAAACTGCCCTCGTATATGAATGTATCATATAGGTTCCAAGTGATCATCAGCGCAGTGCTGAATGGTCCCTCCTCAAATTTTTGGTGAAATAACGTTTTGGCAAAGGCACATCTGCCATCAGTTCGCATTACTTTCGTATCCGTTTGCTCAATCTTCTAGTTTCTCTAGAAAACTGTCGATTTATCGCAATGCTCCCATTTAGAGGCCTAATTTTTGTTCTGAATTTTCTATTTCGACACCCCGTCGGTCACTCTTGAAACTTTTGCGAGTCAGAGGTGTGTCCACATCAACATAGTTCGTAACCCTGCACTGCTCTCTAATTGTAATTATTGTCTGGACCTGAGAAATCGTCATCCAGATGTAGAGCCAGTCTAGAACTAGATCGACAGTCTCATTTGCCATCGTCTGTCTACACCACGGATATTTTTAAAGGAGGTTTTCTTAGCCGGGATTGTTTCTTAAGAAATACTTGGAAGAGATAATCACCTGGATGATGGATACCTATAACTTTGTTTACTCGAAGTGTTTTTTTTTGTTCTAGGCTGTCTTTAAAAGGGCGGCAATTGTGGTCTTGACAATGGGCTCAGTGTTCAGTGTCTTTGTACGCCAAGGATATTTGGACCCTGAAGCAGGAAACTATACCAAAACTCCAATCTTTCAAACTATGGCTTTATAGAAGTATCCTGAAGATATCATAGTGGCACAAGATCACCAAGCAAAATATTTTACGGAGGATGAATACAACGCCAGAACTCGTTAACATGGATAAATGCCCTAAGCCTTAATACGTAAGGCACGGTATGAGGAACCAGGGCACATATAACCTACTGCAATGCTTCTCGCAAAGAATGATACAAGGAAAAATTGCCATAGGACGAAGAATTTTCTATCTTGCCAACCTTAGAAACTGGTGTGGGAAAAACTCCACTAAATTGCTTAGGATAGCGACCAACAAAATCATCATGGCTAGAACTTTCGACAACGTTCGAAGTGGGCAGGCATCTTAAGAAGAAGAATGAGCCATATGTTGGTACAAGACGCCCTGGTTAAATAACTTTCATTTCCAGCAGATTGGAAGTCTAGATTATTTTATTTTATTTAGCGTATGGCAATAGTATCCATAAGTTGATCTTATAATATAAAAATACGAAATTACAATTAAAAACTAACAATTCACAAGAACAAGAATAAACAGTACAGTACAGTAAGAGTACAGAGTAAAAAATATATAAAAAAGAACAGAAACAGTAATTTTTTTACATTTTTTACACATAGTAGGTATTTCAGAAGTGGGGTGCAATTGTGACAAATAAAAAAGCTTACCAGATTGGATTATTTCCAGAAAATCTACGGCAATAAAAATGCCATTTTATTTTTCTATTTTAATTACACATTTTTTTTGTGGTGCCGAATACTACAAATTCTTTCAAATTTTGACTAAGATCAATATATCTTACACTTTTATTTATTAACATAGGGTATTTCAGAAGTGGGGTGCAATTATGACATAAATAGAAAAGCTTATCAGATTGGACTATTTCCAGAAAAACTACGGCTATAAAAAGGCCATTTAATTTTTCTATTTTAATTATACATTTTTTGTGGTGCCGAACCCTACAAATTCTATAAAATTTTGACTAAGATCAATATATCGTACACTTTTATTTAATCACATAGGGTATTTCAGAAGTGGGGTGCAATTGTGACAAATAAAAAAGCTTACCAGATTGGATTATTTCCAGAAAATCTACGGCAATAAAAATGCCATTTTATTTTTCTATTTTAATTATACATTTTTTTGTGGTGCCGAATACTACAAATTCTTTCAAATTTTGACTAAGATCAATATATCTTACACTTTTATTTATTAACATAGGGTATTTCAGAAGTGGGGTGCAATTCTGACATAAATAGAAAAGCTTATCAGATTGGACTATTTCCAGAAAAACTACGGCAATAAAAAGGGCATTTTATTTTTCCATTTTAATTATACATTTTTTGTGGTGCCAAACACTACAAATTCTTTAAAATTTTGACTAAGATCAATATTTCGTACACATTTATTTAATCACATAGGGTATTTCAGAAGTGGGATGCAATTGTGACAAATAAAAAAGCTTACCAGATTGAATTATTTCTAGAAAAACTACGGCAATAAAAATGCCATTTTATTTTTCTATTTTAATTATACATTTTTTGTGGTGCCGAATACTACAAATTCTTTCAAATTTTGACTAAGATCAATATATCTTACACTTTTATTTAATAACATAGAGTATTTCAGAAGTGGGGTGCAATTGTGACATAAATAGAAAAGCTTATCAGATTGGACTATTTCCAGAAAAACTACGGCAATAAAAAGGGCATTTTATTTTTCCATTTTAGTTACACATTTTTTGTGGTGCCGAACACTACAAATTCTTTAAAATTTTGACTAAGATCAATATCCCAACCTTAATCCATTAGACTATTTTCTGTGGGGTTACTAAAGTCTAAGGTTTATGTTGATAGAACAAATAATTTGCATCCAGAGAATTACACCAGAAGTAATAGCTAATGTTACTAGAGAATTTAAAAACCGACTTGCTTATTGTCAAGAAGTAAACGGTGCTCAGTTTGAACATCTAATACATTAAGTTTAGTTAAGTTAAGTTTCAATGTTTTGAAAATCACTTTGATTTAGTTTAAAATTATGATTATGTATTTCTTTAATGGATATTAGATTTTTCCTTTCCTTAGTTACTTTTCTGTTAATATCTCGGTAGGTATTGAAGTAAACAATATCAAACGATATTTTTGCATTCGCAATAAAGTGTTTCATCAGAAACTAAAATACTATACAGGGTGTTTCATTGCAAATTTTAAAATCGACATTACTTCCGGTAAAACAGGAAGTTCAAAATTGTAAAAAAAATGGAAAGAAATAGGCAATCTACTGCAGTATCGACCTTCCAAATTTCATTTTGATATCTCTAATAATTCCAGAGATATTTACGTGTTTCCACACATTTGCCCATCACTGTATACTCATTATTATCTTACAACACTATATAATATATTCAGATGTTTAGCATTTAGTTTAATATTCAATTCTGACGAAGCCTGTTATCAGAGCTAAACAATTGTCAAATAAACTATAATAAATTTTTGAAAATTACCACAGTGGCTAGTATTTTAATATAATTAAGATTCTTTTCTAAATAAGAAATTGCTAAACTTTTAAAAAATTATATAATATTTGTGACTAGGATTATCGAAAGGCTTCTCGGCTGTCGTTTAGTTTATGGGAATTTCACTTGGTGATTAAACATAACCACCAATAGACATTCAAAGCACCTGTAGGTTGGCATAATGTTTGGAATATTTCACTCAAAGTTCAAGCCGTTTACGTCGGTCGTACGATTTGCATCGAATAGTTCACCCAAAACTATGCAATTAGAGATCGGAATCATTGCAAAGGCAATACAAATCTGTTTAGAGTCGGCTCTATGTGGTAATCATCAAACCATCTAATGGTTGAAGTTTAAGATGACTTTTATTTTGGTGGTGTCAGCTATCGCAAATTAATTTAGGTAACCGACAACAGGCTGTTGTTGTAGATATGCCTCAGATATGTTTGAGGTTTTGTAATAGGATCCGATAGGAAGGAAGTTGAGCATGTTTCGTATTCGTAACTGGCAAGGGTGGTTAATTTGTCCGCAAAAGTACGCATGGTAGAATTGAATGTGCTTTTGACATAGTCCTAAAAAACAGGGTAGGGTGGAACAACAACGTTGATGGATTTTTAATGCATGAATCCTTCAGAGGGCTATTCAGAATGAAAAATGCGCGGAGTGCTATTAAATTAGAGGGTGGAAATTGGAGATAGAAGTGAAAATGCAACCCTTATGCTTTTTGGGTATATCTCGAAAACGAAGTAAAATTTGTGGGTACTGTATAGGAAAAAATGAATGTTTTTTTCTAGCGAAATTGTTCAAAAATTAGTTCAAAATAATTTTAAACAATTTAACAAAAACACGGAAAAAAATCAGTTGTTTATTTCTTTCACTTTTATGTAAACTAGTGGTCGCCCAGTGGTCGAATTTCGACCCCATTTCATGAAATTGTCAAAAGTATATTTTGATAAGAAACACATTTGTGGATAAATCGGAGAAGTAGATGTAATGACCAAAATTGTTCACTCATATTGACAAATCTTTTGAAATAACAAGAAAATAAAATGAAATCAAATATCGGTATTCGAAATATTTTTGACAAATGAATAACCCCCCAAATTTTTGGCTGGAACCGCTCCTGGCAAATGTTCGATATCTATATATAAATAGGCAAAGACAATACGGTTTTCTCCTCTGTCTCTTAACCGATTTGGTTTATTTTTGTTTTGTTTATTACCTTCAGTACAGAATACTAAAATTAATTTATAATATTGGTTCAATAATTAAATAATAAAATAATCAAAAAATCATTATTTACATGCATACTGTCAATGCGAAACAGTGCCGTCAGATTGCTTGGAGAGAAAATCATAAGATAGGTTGACTCCAATATGAAAAAAACTAAACTAAATCTAAAACTAAAAGTTTTGGCCCTTCGTTAAAGTTAGCCTACATGGTCATGCTATTGAAATAGAACCAAGGAAAAATTATAATACATAATAATGGCCGTTTATTGGGCGCTCGCAAGTTTGCAGATTGTAACTTTCAGTGAATTGTAAATATGGTTTGTCAACTAAAATCAGAATTATGCTGCACCTCATCAATTTATTTCTGATATTTTCTTTATTTTAACCTTACACTTTTAATTTAGAATCCTTTTATTTTTGTCGGGTAACTTTCATATAAGTTTAACTAAGATTACAGAAAATTGTGAAATTATGCACAAATTCACGATAAATAGGTAGATCTGATAACACTGAATGCTTAGCCATCTGCCGTAAATGTGATTTAAATTTTGACATTTCATTACTTTTGTAGTGATTAGGTTGAAAGTTTTCAATTCAGTAAGAAAAGATTTCAAAGTATTTTCAAGGTTTCAATTTCAATTCACAGAAAAAAATTATTAAAAGATAGGAGTATTTAACTACTATTAATTAACTGGGCAACCGCTAGTAATAATTGGAAGATTGTTTTTTGCAACCTAAAAGTTTTCGTCATTTGCGAGTTCATGAATATTAAAGAAAAGAGATAAGCAACAACCCTATGAGAACTTCAATATTTAATAAACTCTTAACTTAATAACATATTAATCAAATATTAAATTCACATTAAAAACAGAATATTTAATATGAAAGTTACTGCAACGCGTCCGAAAAATCAATACTGATCTACTACATTGACTATTTTACCACTAAACAATAACAACGCTTTATGCTGAACTATCCAAGATAGTCTTCGCATGATGGTCGTAAAGAGCGTTAGGCTGTGACTGTCAACCAATCTAATCATAGAACTTGTAAGAGCTGCATCCAAAGAGCTATGGGCAGTATGTAATTCATTGAATGCATCTCCTAATCGAGTGAGATAGCCTCTGGCCCTCTCTTTTTACTCTTGGTACGACATTTGTGTATTGCATGCTACCTCCAGAAGTACATGCTCTAAGAATATAACAGCATCTAACGTTCGTTCCCTCCATATATAATTACTCAATGTTTTGAGTTTTGTATAGACGTAAATAATGAATTTTTTATTATATTTTATTTAATGAATGAACCAATATTATAAATTAATATTAGCATTTTGCACTGAAGATCGTCAGTAGCTACTAAACAAAACAAAAATAAAGTAATTCGGTTGAGAGACAGAGGAGAAAATGGTACCTAACCGTTTTGTCTTTGCCTATTTATATATAGATGACTTATTTCTGGCAGAAATAGGCATAGATATTGATTCATAGAAAAAAAAAATATCTTCCAGAAAATGACCGGTTTTAAAACCTTATTTGGTGAAAATTGAGTTATGGTCGTTCAAACCGACTTGAAAGAAAGGGCCTCAACTTATCTGTATATATGTTTTTATATCTGTCCAGCGATTACTTGAAATCGGCTCAAGGCATTTGAAAAGTTTAAACTGGATTGTGTTAGGGGGGGGGTTCCCGAAGTATTCTTTTCAAGGACATAGCTTATACCGTTTTTTAGAAAATCGGAGTAAATAGGCTATAGGCATTCGAGGCCAAAATCGACCAAAAATACATGTAATTTCCCATAAGAGATTCTAAGGTTAAGATTGCAAAATGATGATCTTGAAATCGCCAATGTGAGTGGGCGGTTTAGGGGTGGGAAATGGTGTAATTAGTGTCATTTTGACTTAACGTGGGGGTGTAAGCGATATATTTAGGGGTGTATTCACCATATGTAACGTCCTTTTTCATCTGGCGGGTCGAAATTCAATCGAGGGTGTCATTTGTTTTGCGAACAAGGGGGCCGCATTCTCGGACCGTGGCGAGGACTGCGGGTGCCCCGACTAGGGCTGCTGTGACACATCGTAGAAGTTGACTAGGGCAGCGATGGGGACTCCGACTAGGGCTGCTGTTGTAGAGGTAAACTGCTGGGGGCCGCGGGGCTTTGAAGGGGGCCGTGTCGAGATTAGGTTGGTGATTAGGTTATGTTGCTATTAGAGGGTAGGACAGCAGTCAGCTGAGTGAGTGTTGGTTGCGGTGCCATCTTGCGGCGTTAATTGTGTTTCTTGATTCTAGAAGAAATGTCGATATTCATTTGAAAAATGTTAAATTCGTTTTGTGTCCGAAAAACATTAATAAGTATTCCAGATTTCAATCTGTCGAGGAAAGCGCAACTGATGAAGGTTTTCGAGTAGAAACTATATATTGTCTGCTCTTCAATGGATAGTAAATCTCGAAAACATAGTATATGAAGTTTCGATTTCTAACACTGAAAAATTCCACATTAAATGAAGTGAAAAACCAACAAACCAACAAAGAAACAATTTTATTGCGGTTTTTAGTTCATTTCGAAATTCTATGCATATTTACCCCGTTTATACGTCCATAATTTATTTTTTAATATTGTTGTTGACAAAAAGTCTGTTTGTTATCTTTAATAAACATAACTCTAATATTATTTTCTTTCCGATTTTTGCTACGTTTTTCCGAGTTAAGAACCAGACCAACATCTCGTGAAAAGTTCATGACATTCCTAAAGAGTATATATTGTCCATATTCCGTATAAATTCGAATCAGTTTTTCTCGAACAAAAAATATCATCATAGAACATTTGGGAAAATTTATTACACATCCCGAGTTTTTACTGGGGTAAAACAAAAGGAAACACAGGAATCCAGGTCAATCAGATCCCCCATACATTATATTCTTCATCGAGCAAATTATTCCTACACATACTCCTACGTATATAAAAAGCAACAACACGCCTCTTGTTTTATTGTATATTAAAATGCTCCTGGCTAGGTCTATCTGATGCTATAAATTCTTGTTGACGTTTTCTTTGCTGAAACACAAAGGCTCATGCGGAGTGAAAGTCTTCTCTATTATAAAAGATTTCATATAACGGTACCCTATTTTTGCGATATGAAAAATGAGATAAGAGTCATGAGATTTTTAAAAGCACCCCTAAGGCCGAAGAATTTCCAACGAACAATATGCGTGTCTGTCGTAATATGGTGAAGTGAACGCATTAGAATTGCTAATGTTTTATTTACACTTAGACAAGTTGATACGGAGCAATGAGTAACTCCAAATCCACCGTCAGGCGTCGGTCGCCGGTCGGGGAGAAAATTAAAATATTATCCTATATAAATAGGTGTGGAAATTTTATCAACGTTCAACGTTTAATAAAGAAAGATAAGGTGTTTTATTTACACCCAGCCCTTCTTTGTAAGGTGGTAATGAAGAGTGGTAATAGTCCAGTTCAGAAAAATGTTTGCTTAGAATTGTCATGAAAATAGTCCAGGTGGTATCTATTTTCTGTTGTTTTAATAGGAGTTTTATTAGTCCGAGAGATGTCACCAA
This sequence comes from Octodonta nipae, assembly GCA_034190945.1. NCBI lineage: Eukaryota > Metazoa > Arthropoda > Insecta > Coleoptera > Chrysomelidae > Octodonta > Octodonta nipae. The sequence continues at coordinate 70,545,729 of CM067224.1, forward strand.
TAATAAAAAAATAATCCAGACGATTTAGTCGGGGTTTTAACATTGCCAGGCATGTACAAAACATTTTGCAAAAGAATATAAAAAACATATTTGAGGCAACTTGCAGTTTTAATAGGTTATTATTTACAACTAAAAAATAAGATTGTCAAAAAGACAGATCATTTTGGTGGGGCATTCTGTTTGCCAGGTGATCTAACAAATTATGTATAGGCGCGAGTGAGTAGCGCCTTAGACAAGCTGTAGTGAAAGAGAGAGAGAGAGAGAGAGAGAGAGAGAGAGAGAGAGAGAGAGAGAGAGAGAGAGAGAGAGAGAGAGAGAGAGAGAGAGAGAGAGAGAGAGAGAGAGAGAGAGAGAGAGAGAGAGAGAGAGAGAGAGAGAGAGAGAGAGAGAGAGAGAGAGAGAGAGAGAGAGAGAGAGAGAGAGAGAGAGAGAGAGAGAGAGAGAGAGAGAGAGAGAGAGAGAGAGAGAGAGAGAGAGAGAGAGAGAGAGAGAGAGAGAGAGAGAGAGAGAGAGAGAGAGAGAGAGAGAGAGAGAGAGAGAGAGAGAGAGAGAGAGAGAGAGAGAGAGAGAGAGAGAGAGAGAGAGAGAGAGAGAGAGAGAGAGAGAGAGAGAGAGAGAGAGAGAGAGAGAGAGAGAGAGAGAGAGAGAGAGAGAGAGAGAGAGAGAGAGAGAGAGAGAGAGAGAGAGAGAGAGAGAGAGAGAGAGAGAGAGAGAGAGAGAGAGAGAGAGAGAGAGAGAGAGAGAGAGAGAGAGAGAGAGAGAGAGAGAGAGAGAGAGAGAGAGAGAGAGAGAGAGAGAGAGAGAGAGAGAGAGAGAGAGAGAGAGAGAGAGAGAGAGAGAGAGAGAGAGAGAGAGAGAGAGAGAGAGAGAGAGAGAGAGAGAGAGAGAGAGAGAGAGAGAGAGAGAGAGAGAGAGAGAGAGAGAGAGAGAGAGAGAGAGAGAGAGAGAGAGAGAGAGAGAGAGAGAGAGAGAGAGAGAGAGAGAGAGAGAGAGAGAGAGAGAGAGAGAGAGAGAGAGAGAGAGAGAGAGAGAGAGAGAGAGAGAGAGAGAGAGAGAGAGAGAGAGAGAGAGAGAGAGAGAGAGAGAGAGAGAGAGAGAGAGAGAGAGAGAGAGAGAGAGAGAGAGAGAGAGAGAGAGAGAGAGAGAGAGAGAGAGAGAGAGCGTTTATCGGTAGCTGTCTGCGTTCTTGCTATTACCTCTTGCGAGGTCACGTGACTTACAATAGCCACAAGGTTTCTAGTCGGAATTTTGGAGTACAAATAGACAATTTTGTGAATTTCTGCTAAATACAAAAATGATTGATTTGATTTTTGTGTGTTAAATGGACATATTTTTTTGTGTTATTTTTTTATCATAATGAATTTGTTATTCAGTCAATTTAAATCCAAATCTAAATGTAATGAATTACTTAAATATTTGATATTAGTGCAAAAATATTGTTTTTTTTCTCAACAAATCATACGATACATTTTTTCAGAAAATTAATTTTTCAAAAACTTTTGTTTAAAAAATTTTGCCGCTTCAACCAAAATTAAAAAAATATACTTTTTTGCGACAGTATTCAAATTTTAAACTTATACAGAAAATTAATATTTTTTTCATTTTAAAATTAATAAAGGCTAACGTATTAAAGAAATGAATGAAAACAAATATATACAATTTTATTGATATAAAATAATTATACAAAAATATAAATTTAATTCTTTTTACGTCAGAAATGAATTGTTATTCATCTTCTCCTTCATCAGAGCCAACAGAATTTTCTTCGGATTCATCTGCGTCAAATTCGGTTGCCTCAGCACCATCTGCGAAAAGTAATTTATATTGAATTATTTAATTAATCAAAGAAATTCCAATGCAGCTGTTATTTATACACACATGCAGTTACATTTCTGACGTGAAAAGACTTAAATTAATATTTTTGATCTCATAATAATTCTTCAGTTGTTTAATTATTTGTTATCAATAAATCTGATTGTGTGATTTTATATATTTTAATCATTAGGTTCTTTAATACGCCGGCGTTAATTAATTTTAACATGAAAAAGTATTCATTTTTTATATAAATATTAAATTTGATATTGTCACAAAAAAAGTCTATAAATTTTGGTTGTAGTAGTCCTAAAAAAATTTTAAACAAAATTTGTTAAAAAATTAATTTTCTATTAAAATTTCTCGTATGATTTATTAAAAAAAAAACAACAGCAGTTTCCTTTAACCAGGAAGAGTCAGAGTAACCATTTCAAGCGCTGCTGGCTGGCCTGAACAAAATATTAGAACGGTCACAAAGAACTGGCACCAGAGGGGCATGTTACCGCTGCGGAAGGACAGGACACTTCCAACGTGATTGTCGAGTGAGGCTACCTGAACTCTCACCGACCAGGGGTAACCAACATGTCCAGGGACCGTCAGCCAGTCAGCATAAGGGGGCGAATTATGGGTTTTTCCAGATGTAATTTACACAAAGACCTACCATTGAATATGAAGGTTCAATTTTTAAGATTCTAGGGTGATTCAGGTAAACCGTTATAGCTAAATGTTTGCCTCATTTTGACAATTATTTGATAAATTATTATATCTAATACTAACTGATTATGTAAATAAATTTAGTAGTGGGGACTTATTAAGATCTATTTGGTCATTGAGTAAATTTTCTGAGTATTTTAAACAATTAATTTCAAGACTCTCTAATAAATTTAGTTTTATACCTTTATTTTCTGTATGTAGAATTTTGAAATCGTGGTCAAAATTATGATTGTATTCAAGTAAATGTTTTGCGTAATTGGAATCTTGTTTATTTTTTATAAAAGAATTGCGATGTTCATTTAACCTTGTCTGAAAAGATCTACCTGTTTGACCTATATATGTTTTAGGGCAATCTTTGCATGATAATTTATAAACTCCTGATGATTTGAGTTTATTTCTTTTACTCTTATTGTTCTTAATTAATTTTCCTAGAGAGTTATTGGTTCTATAGCTAACTTTGATGTTTTGCAATTTAAAAATTTTGAAATATTAACACTAGGGGAACCTAGATATGTAATAGTTTTATATGATTTATCTACGTCTGTGGTTTTCGGATATATCATTTGGATTGTTTTGAGATATTGTTTATTCCGTAGGATAGAATCGACGATTTTAGTATCATACCCATTGTTGGTTGCAATCTGTTTTATTATATTAAGTTCTATTTCGAAGTCATTTTCATTAAGTGGTAATGTTGTCAATCTATGAATCGTACTATGGAAAAAGCTAATTTGTGTTGAATAGGGTGACGAGATGAATTATGAATTATGGTGTCTGTGTGTGAGGGTTTGTGATAAATCGAGAAAACATGTTTACCATTTACTTTTTTGATTGTTAAGTCTAGGAAATGTATATGATTATTCTGTTCTTCTTCTATTGTGAATTTAAGTTGGGATGTATATTGTTAATAAAATCAATAAATTTGGATAATTGTCTTTCCGTTCCTACAAAACAAGTTAAAATATCATCTACGTATCTGTGGCAGTATACAAATTGACCAAATATCCGGTGTTTTTTTATTTTTTCTTCTAAGGAATCCATAAAAAGTTCTGCTAGTTATGGGCTAAGTGGATTACCCATGATTAAGCCCTCGTCTCTTATGTAAATATTATTATTGAATTCAAAATAGTTTTGTTCTAGACATAATGATAGTAAATTTATAATTTCTTGTTTTTTAATAAAATTTATATTGAGTGAGGAAAGTAAATTTTCTACTAGGTTAATGGTTTCTGTAATTGGAACGCTTGGGAACAAATTCGTAATATCAAATGATATTAATTTTGCATTATTCGGTACTTTAACGCCTTTTATTTTATTCACTAGTTCTAAAGAGTTTTTTATAGAGTGTTTTCCTACAAAATTAGTATTATCTCTGATAATATTATAATTACAGAAACCATTAACCAAGTAGAAAATTTACTATCCTCACACAATATAAATTTTATTAAAAAACAAGAAATTATAAATTTACTATCATTATGTCTAGAACAAAACTATTTTGAATTCAATAATAATATTTACATAGGAAACGAGGGCTTAATCATGAGTAATCCACTTAGCCCATTACTAGCAGAAATTGTATAGATTCCTTAGAAGAAAAAGTAAAAAACACCCGATATTTAGTCAATTTGTATACTGGCACAGATACGTAGATGATATTTTAACTTGTTTTGTAGGAACGGAAAGACAATTATCCAAATTTATTGATTTTATTAACAATATCTATCCCAACATTAACATAAACAGCATCAACATAAATTTTTTTCCATAGTACGATTCATAGATTGACAACATTACCACTTAATGAAAATGACTTCGAAATAGAACTTAATATAATAAAACAGATTGCAACCAACAATTGGTATGATACTAAAATCGTCGATTCTATCCTACGGAATAAACAATATCTCAAAACAATCTAAATGATATATCCGAAAACCACAGACGTAGATAAATCATATAAAACTATTACATATCTAGGTTCCCCTAGTGTTAGTATTTCAAAATTTTTAAATCAGCAAAACATCAAAGTTAGCTATAGAACCAGTAACACTCTAGGCAAATTAATTAAGAACAATAAGAGTAAAACAAATAAATTCAAATCATCAGGAGTTTATAAATTATCATGCAAAGATTGCCCTAAAACATATATAGGTCAAACCGGTAGATCTTTTCAGACAAGGTTAAATGAACATCGCAATTCTTTTATAAAAAATAAACAAGATTCCAATTACGCGAAACATTTACTTGAATACAATCATAATTTTGACCACGATTTCAAAATTCTACATACAGAAAATAAAGGTATAAAACTAAATTTATTAGAGAGTCTTGAAATTAATCGTTTAAAATACTCAGAAAATTTACTCAATGACCAAATAGATCTTAATAAGTCCCCACTACTAAATTTATTTACATAATCAGTTAGTATTAGATATAATAATTTATCAAATAATTGTCAAAATGAGGCAAACATTTAGCTATAACGGTTTACCTGAATCACCCTAGAATCTTAAAAATTGAACCTTCATATTCAATGGTAGGTCTTTGCGTAAATTATATCTGGAAAAACCCATAATCTCATATATCTCTTTTATTGTTTATCCTAATTTCTTAGTAATATTAACACACCTAGAAGATTAAAGAAACATTTGTAAACTCTCTTTTTTATATTCTATTTAGTTTATAAGTATTGAATTTCTTAAGGTACTACCATTGTATGATTAAGCTCCATTGGACGCGAAACAATTGTCACAATTTTTTAAATAAAGTGTAAGTTTGTAATAAGTGTATTACTCAAATCATCATGAATTTCAACTTCCACCAAGTATCAGTCAACTCAATCCAATTACTTCTTTAAACTAAATCCTCCCAACAGTATAATTTACATGTATTACCAAAATGTGCGAGGGCTAAACACAAAAGTTAATGAAGTATAGTGTCTGCGTGCAAGTAGTGAATACGATCTTAGAGCCTTCACAGAGACTTGGCTCAATGATAATGGGTGCATTCAGGGAATTGTATCGTTAGGGTGCGACCTGATGGAAAAAGCCAAGACGCTAGAACGCCAGCGTCAAATTAGATCACGTGGTACTGTCTTGTCAAATTATTGACATTTGACACCTGCCGCTGGCAAACAAACTAAACAACGCAATGAACTAATCTCTATACCTATACTTTAGAAATTATTCAACATTTGTTATGAACAATTGACGGATTTAAATCACCTTCCCCTTTTTGGAAGTCGGTTAAAAAAGAATTTTCAAAAAAATATAGTTTATAAATGTTCCAAAATATGTCATATGTTTCGGCTTTTTTAAAACAAGTTGAATACTGACATTAAAAATTTAAGTACATTTAGTTGTAACTTCTATCCAGGTAAATTGTCCAGTGAAGTAGTTTCAATAGCCGTGGTTTTTTTGCCAACAAACCAAATATTGGACCTCATTGGAATGAAATTTCATTTTAAATATTACTACTGCAAACTTTTTAAAGGTATTATTGACTTTCCCCACAATTTAATATTAACATTGTTCTTTTATGAAGGGAATTAGTCACTATGAGTGCTAAGTATTCATAAGAGAGCCATTTATATACAAAAAAAGATTGGGTTCAGCATGGTTCTTGAAGATTTATGATTCATAATAAAATCATAAATACCTTGCTTTGATAAACTGCTCATCTGGTAATGGAAGTGTTTTAATATAGCCTACTGTAAAAATATTTAAAAAATTCTACTTTTCTGGTACATGGTCAGAGATTTCATCGATGTCATACATTAATTGATCCTACAACTGCTGCAAATATCAGTTTAGAAACACTTTACACAGAATATAGTCAGTTTATCATTGCAACTTATGTCATGTTTTTAATGGTAGATATTGGACTAACAGTAGAAGTGATGGAAATTTTTAAAGAAACTTTTTGTCCAGATATTTGAAATTAATGAAGTTAATAAGAATTGACGGATCAGCAGGAAATTTTCCATATTGTATTGAAGATGAAGTTTTCCATTGAAGGTCTACTGGAGACTATATCATGGAGGTGTTAGATGTAAAAAAAATGAATCATAACAGTACCTACAAGTATTGTTTAAATATTCCGTTGGTATTTATAGTTATAAAAATAAGTAATACAAAAGTTTGTGGAACCTTTATTACAACTTATTGTATTTTCAACACTGTATCACTTGCTTTGTTCTTTTCAATTTAAGCTCCATTGGTTCAAAAAACAAACTTTTCATTTTTGTTACCCTAAGAAAACTGGAATGGTATGGAGACATAGTTGTTTTTCTGGGGCTTCATAAATCTATCCTATTTGTTTCCTTAAAATAATAAGAAAATAGTATTTTTTTCTTCATTTGTATTAATATACTAACTTTCAGTAGATTAACTTTCTTCTGTGTCTGTTGCCACGTTTCAATATATTTGTTCAACTGTTTGGCTCATTTGTTTTTAATTCAATTTCATGTAACAGTTCCTCTTTTTTCCTACTAAATGGTTTGATTTTGGTACATTAGTATAAACTATAATTCTAATTAAAGATATCATTATGATGCTGCCACTGTTTTATATGTTCTTTCTCATGATCCTTTCGAAATACGTAATTCAATTATCGACCTAGTTGTGGACAAAAATTAACAAACATCCCCAATGAAATTTATTTATTAGCACATACTAATCATCTGCTACTTATAACTTGCAGAAATGCCTTTGATATTACAACTTGAAAGTCAACGTTTTGAGGAACCATCTGTAATGAAATAAAACAAATGAGTGTACAGTATAAACTATTTAGTAAATATGTATATATTTCACTTACGTTTATCAATAAATCTGTATCTTTTTACTGTTGTAATTGCTATTTAGGGACAGTTATAAACATATTACTCATTTACTTTCAATCTTGACCCTCATCCTGTACCCCAAAGTCTGCAAATGGCCTTATTCACATATTGATATATAATAAATGGTTTTCCGTCTTTGATTATCTTATCAGCAATTTTCCTCCTTCGCTTACCGGCCTCTTGCCGTTACATTTATATTCTTGGCGTCTTGGCGTCCTTGCGACAAAGCTGAAAATTTTCAGCTTTATCGCCAAGACGCTCGAATTAGGCGGTAAATTCAAAAAGGTACCGCGTGACCTAATTTGACGCTGGCTTTCCAGCGTCCTGGCTTTCTCCATCAGGGCGCACCCTTAAAGCGCTGAAGCTTCTCTTTGTATGATCTGTGCTGAAGCGCCACAGAACTTTAGTTTTGTTGAATGAAGTTTTATGGTACTAGTATAGTTGACAGCTGACATTTGATACTTGTCGGGCATTTTGATGTCTAATGTGTTTACTGTTTATTCTTAAAGAATTTACAGTTTGCCAAAAGTATTGGCCTATAACTCGGGAAGACACTGATAATTTTATATATTTAATATACAAAATAATCGTCTTCTTGGAAATCCTGCAGAAAATTTTGCACTACCAGTTGAGACCCGAGCAAGATTATGTGAATATAATTGTATATTTACTCTGAGAACATGTATTTATAGTATAAATAAAATAAAATGTTTAAAAATATATATTTATTTTATTACAATTTTTTCCAAAATTTCATTTATCTTTTTCTGTATGTCTACCATTGACTTCAAAAGATCATTACTTCTATTGACAGAATCTGTTAGTACATCCATTGCTTTAATTTTCTCCTGGTCAACTTTTAGTTGGTCTTGATAGTTCAGCGAGTTTTTTTTGTAATTTGAGAATCCTTAATTCTCATAAATGTTTCAAATTTATAAATTTTTTGTCAAGCACATCTTAATGTACCTTGTATTTGTGACAGGTGAAGTCTTATACATTTTTTTTCTTTGTGATGACAAGAAAACACTGCTCCTTCTCAAAGAATACCGCAAAAGAACAGATGTTTCGAAATTCCAATCGAAACATCTCTTATTTTGCGGTATTCTTTCAGAAGGAGCAGTGTTTTCTTGTCATCCCAAATAAAATTTGCAAACAAATATCTAAGATTAGGTTATCCTGAATACAATATCAAAATAGCCAACCAATCTTCATGTTCACCTGACAAAACTTTAGTTGCTTTTACTTCTGTAGGGGGGTTTAATGTTCTGTTGTGTGTAAAAACCTCGAACGCATATGCATAAAAACAAAACACAACTTACAACACAACACACAACTCAAATTCGTAGGTTAGAGCAATCGGAAAGTGACAGTTGAATTATAAAGCGTTAAAGCGAAATATGCTTCACTGCTTTATTAAAGCGCTGCAGCTAAATCAGACAGAATAGAAAACTGAAATTATAATTTATGTGCTTTGGCAAAACGAAGAAAAATAATTTAATTTCAATATTAAATCGAACAAGTGTCTGTTGGTGTGTTAAGTGATATCTATATATAAATAGGCAAAGTCAAAACAGTAAGGTACCATTTTCTCCTCTGTCTATCAACCGATTTTCTTTATTTTTGTTTTGTTTAGTAGCTATTGACGAGCTTCAGTGCAGAATGCTAAATTTTTTTTATAATATTGGTTCATTCTTTAAATAAAATATAATAAAAAAAACTTTATTTACGTCCATACTGTCAATGCCAAACAGATAACGTAACAGTGTCGCCAGATTGCTTGGAGAGAAAATCGTATGATGGGTTGACTCGAATGTGAAAGACGAATTAAATTATACTAAAAAGTAACAAATTTTGACCTACAATTATTCTACATCGTCATGCTATTGCAATAGAACCCTGGAAAATGTATATTGCATAATAATGACGATTCATTGGGCTCTCGCAAGTTTGTAACTTTCATTGCTTTGTAAATATGGTTTGTCAGTTAAAATAAGAATTATGTTGCAATTGATGAATTTATTTCTGAAAATATTTTATTAATTTTAATGTTATACTATTAATTTAAAGATTCCTTTTAAACAATTTGAATTAATGTACTGATTTTAATATTCAAGACAAATAGTTAGATCTGGCAGCCCTGAACTCATGGCTATCTTTGATGTGGCGCCTTGATTTGAATTTTGACATTTCAAAATATTGTTTGGTGTAAGATTATTATAGCACGATGGGAAAGATAAGTTGTAAATTCAATATCAAACTATTGAGTAATAATATATGGAAGAAGCGTTACCTGCTGTTAAATCATGTGAATATCATCTTTGATAGTTCAGCATCAAGCGTTGTTTATTGTTCGCAGTAGTAAAATAGTCAATGTAGTAGATCAGTATTGATTTTTTGGATTATTCTGTTTTTGTTTTTGTTGTGAATTTAACTATTTTATTACTACATTATTTTCACAATCTGCCGAAGGTGTGGTGTAACAAATTAATAATCAGTGGAACACAGAAAATATATTAAAGATTGATTTTAGTTTTTATAAGGTTGTTGGACATATATATATATATATATATATATATATATATATTATTTAATGATATTGATTGAAACTGCAAATGACGACGAAAACTTTTAGGTTATAAAGTGTAATCCGACCAAAAACTCATATACTTTTTTTATTTCAATAGATTTATCAATATGACATGAATAATTGGGGGGGGGGGATTTCATGATGCTTTCTCCTCCGGTTTCTCCTCTACTTTATTTCTGTTAGACATATACTTTTGATAAACGAACCTCAATAATGTTCATAATTTGATGAAATAGGGTCCAATTTCGACCACTGGGCGACCACTAGTTATGTTTATATGTTGGATTTATTCACAAATCAAGAATACCAGGTTACACTTTCAATATATGAGTAGATAATCCACTTCTAGCACAAAATCCCATGCATTTTCGTACGGAGGATCAGGTAATTCTCTTTGTATGATCTGTGCAGGTAACGCCGAAACTGAACCACCTTCCCCCACAACTCACACTCTTTTGATGTGAGATCATTAGCCATGCCTCCATTGAAGGTCTCTCATTGTTTAGCCACCTATGAGTGAAATTAATAGGTTATGACGGCCTTAAACGTATTTCATTTAAAATAGTATCAACTGCTAGAAAGATTATATCAAGTAGAGTTGTTGACTTATATACTAAGTGATTAACCTATGAAGCAAACGGGTCGGGTTCGATTCGATGACGGCGATGGCTTTTTCTAATATAACTATGACACCCGCCAACAGATTTCGCCACATAAACTATTTTTGGTGCGTTTGAGCAGAGCACGTGACCAAGTGGCCACTAAGAGCCTGCCGCGATTGGGCACGTGAGAGCTCTTCAATGGAAGTGTTTCTCATGATGTTACTCCAACCAAGTGAGAGTGTAGGGCCAATGAAAGTGCTTCAATGGAGGCGTGGCTAATGACTTCACCTGAGTGAATTGGAAGTGGTGGGGAAATGTGGTTCAACTTTGCGGTAAGAAAATGTATGGCATTTTGGGGTAGTGGAGACATTGCTTATCTACTTGCACCTGTATGTGTTTGTATTTGTTTTCATATTACGATTTTTCAAGTGAACATGCAATAGCTTGTTTCACAACATTTATTCCTTCAAAATTTATAAAAACTTGACATTCTAGTGTAGTATTTTTGTACTTTATATCTACAGACCTGCTGAAATTTCAAAAAATATTATTCAAATCGTCTTTAACTATATGAGATAGATACATGATTAAAACATTTTAGTTCATATTAGTCAGTACTATTATCTGCCAAAAGATGTTACACCCTATATACAAACAAGAACGGGTCTACATTAGTTCTTTGCTATATATGTCCGATATTGCAATAAAATGCTTTGATTTACAACTATTAAATGAGATACACATACATGAAAAGTTTATCGCTTAAAGCACACTTTCTGATCTTTGGTATCAACAATGAGGTATTATTTTTGTGGATACCTGTGTTTCTATTTAGCTGACTAACAAATATTGAAAATCAAGGAATTTTTTGGTGTTCTTAGTAACAAACTGTTATTATGCCCATTAATAAATAAATTGTAACAGTGTGTTAAAATAACAGCGTAGAAAATAATAAATTAGCGTTAAACTACAGGGCTTCTCCAACTCCGGAAAGCCTTTCCTTGCATTAACTCACTTACGATGACTAAGATTTATCCGAATCTTCACGCTCTACTGCCTCCAGTTCTCATCCTGATTTAGTAATTCCGTCACATTTTCACAACTTGAAGGTGACATAATTACTACATCTATTACGGTGAACTACATCCTGGAATAACCGTTTTAAACCCTATTCTATTGTTTTCTTGGATTTTGTAACCGTGATAATTTGTTCGCCCTTGTTATTAGAGTTGCCTACATCATCGGATACAATGAAGGGGCGTTTTACTAGATACCTTTGACCAGGAAGGGTCTTAATGACATCCTGCTCGTCTGTTTCGGCAGACGCGAACGAACACAAAAGCTATTCAACAAGTGAAACGAAGTGTGGAACGATAAATCTATATTCAGTAAACTTCTTTGGAGTTCAAACAGGGGGAAGAACTCAACCGAGTTGAGTTTTTGAGTAAATTTCTTATCTTGTTGTATACGTACAACGTGGAGATCGAGAGAGTGGCATATCGGAGGTGTTTATCAATTAATATGTTAACGCAGAAAAGGCTTTCGTCGTGGCAATTTGAGTGTGAATAATGATATAAATTTTGGAAAAGGATTTTGAAAGGGTGTTGCGATTATAAACACAGAAAAAGTCGCAGGTTAAGGATTTATGATGCGGTAACACATTTGCACGGATTGATGGTCCTAAAATTTTTAGAACAGTTCATCGATGATTTATATGCCATTTAATTGTTTTATGAATTGACACATTTGACACAATTTTTTGTTTTGTTCGTCGCCGGCTGTTTCTGTTCAAGTTTTTGTAGTCCTAGAAAATTCTGCGTAGGTGTTCACTGCCTTCTTATAAAACTTCTTAGTCCATATCTGCATTTTGTAGTTCTCGCAGACCCTTTATACGATATCTGCTGGACCCGCCTTCCTTCTTCACGGTATGCTACTGTTTTTTGATTGTATGGAATAGTTTTCCATCTATTAGTTCAGTTCTTCATTTGTTACATAATCGCACCAGTGTATTTTAAGCATAAGTCGTATGGTCTACATTTCAAATGCTTCAATTTAGTTTATTGTGGTGAATTTCAATATCTATGCCTCCTTTTCATACAAGAGAATGGGCCAGACATAGCATCTTACCATCCAGTATATGAGGCTGAAGCTTAATGTTCTGTCTGTAAGGTTGTTTATGCATGTTCTACATCTTAATTTCTTGGTCTGGATCCCATATTTTCTTAATGCTAGTTAGTAAAATTCCATACAGGAATTGGGTTCTCAATATTTACTACCAACAAATATATCACATTGTAATTTTCACAATTGGGTTCAGTTCAATTCATGGATTTATTTAAAAACACAGTCCAACTCACTCTCAATTATTTCTACTACTTTAACACAATTTATCTTCATAGAACTATTTACAATTTATACTGAACACCTGCTTTTACTATACGACAGTTGAATACTGAATGAATGCTTCTTCAGCTCCCCGTATTTAAATATTTCTACTCGGAATTCTACATTAGGTCAAAGAGCCGCCGCAACTAGACTAGGTAATTCGAGAAATACATCGAAGCAAGCCAGCCAAACAATATTTCGGATTCCCGAAATATCGGATGAATTCCGATCCCACGAATCCCCTCCTTAAGACCATTTTGTTCTGAAATGTCCCAGGTTCCTTCCTGGTGTGGCGATATCTGCAGGACTCTCCATTTCGACAACGATAAGTTTGGTGGAAGTAACAGTCAACAGTCTTCGAATCTGGGCTGCGAATATTGAGACAGCATACAAGGATGTCGATGCCACTGAATCGAAAGATAGGTTCCATTATACTTCTCACCACCCTCCAATTCAGTCCATCCAACCTTATCTTTGGGACCGCCAATTTCCTTATGTTTTTTTTCTACTATCATCACGGTCCACAATTCTACCAGAGTCTTCCAAATCCAATGTAGGCTTGTCCTACGAGAATGTTTTCGTTAGCAAATAGCCGATGTTTCTGGTTGTTTATCTTCGAGATGCCTTGAGCACCACCGGTCTTGCTCCCGTAGCTTCTACAACTCGCTATTCCTCTGGGCGGTCTCAAGCCACAAAATGAGTCAGGGCATATTTTATGGGCACCGCAAATTGGTCTCGGGGTTCCTATCTGGTTACGTCGTGCTGCACGTTCTGCCCATCAGAGTACAGTGCCATGGTGCCATGAACCGTGCGAATGTTATCTCGACATCGGGTGGTTGGATGCTGCGGACTTGGGCTTGGTCATCTTCGCTATAATGACTTCCGGCATAGGGGGCTAACCTATTGAAATGTACCACTTTTGGTTTTCCTCGAGGTAGCTTCCTCATTCTGTAGACAACATCGTTGATCTTCTTTATAGTTTGGTAAGGCCTCTAAAAGATCTCTGAAGCTTGGGCGAATATAACTATAAATATAACTGAGCTGGTCACAAAGTTCAGGGAGAGAGGAACAGTGTACAAACCGTAAACGAAGCAATAGAAGTTGCTGTTTTAGACCATGTCAATATATATGCTGCATTGAGCACCAGGCCGATAGTATTGGCAAGATCTTAAAGACACATAAATAAAAGAGGAAACAAAGATGACTTTTACTTTGTTTTTCAAAATGGGGCTTTTATTCGCCACAATTGTCGACATTGGTCTGTCGAAAATCCACGTCTATTTGAGGTTCATACTCAACATCCTCAGAAATTAAAACTGTGGATTGGAATTTATTTTTCTTTTTGCTCCCAGGGAATATAAATGTATATGCAATTAGTAGAAGACACTAATGAACTTGCTTTAACAACAACGCTTAAAACTATTAACAATTACAATTTCGAATAGTTGAGATTTCAACAAGATGGTGCACCTCCTCATTACAACCTTCCTGGTAGATGGATCGTTTGAAGAGGACCCTTAGAGTGGCATAAAATATCACCAGTATCGACCTCCTCAGATTTTTTCTTGGCAATAATTACAAAGTAAGATTTCACTGTCATTAAATGAATTACATCAGCGGATCATTGATGAATACCATCACACCAGAAATACCTCGTAATTTCCGGAGCTGTTTTAAAATTTCTACTATTGTATGAATGCAGCATGCTAAAAATTATTTTTTGAGTCTGATTTTACTTCGTAATTCTAAACCATAATATAAAGTTTATTTCCAAAAGAATTATTTTTTCCAAAAAAACAATAAATTTATTCAACACATTTAAGTTAAAATAAATTTCCAATGAACAGAGAGAATAACACTATTTAGTCACCTACAGAACATTCCAGTGAAAACATATGACATAAAACATTAAAAAAATATATAACCGACTTCTACCTATAACTAAAAAGCTATAAATAATTATAACAAAATACAACTCTAGCAAATAAATAACACATTCAATGTTGTAAGGTACCTAATCAGGAAGTAAAAAATGTAAACGTTAAAAGGTGCTCATTCTGTACAAATTAATTACCTACCTAAAGCAAATCTAAAAAATTGCGTACTGATCTACTAATTTATTAAACTTGATTGTTGCTTGGCACCGACTTCAAAAACTAGATACTAGATTGGTAGGTAATTAATTTGTACAGAATAAGCACCTTTTAATGTTTACATTTTTTACTTCCTGGGTAAGTACCTAACAACATTGAATGTGTTATTTATTTGCCAGAGTTGTATTTTGTTATAACTATTTTTAGCTTTTTAGTTATAGGTAGAAGTCGGTTATATATTTTTTAAATGTTTTATTTTCAACTTTTTAGTATTTTTGAACTCAGGAAGTTTTCATTCTTTATTTTTTATTTTGTATGTATAACCTTAATAGACAGAACCAAGTAACATCGAAAGCCTCAACATTACACAATCATACTTTCTCATTTAAATTGACAGGTAAATCTTTACGAACAAAATGTACTAGTACGCGTTGACTTAATAAGCCCAAAATATATTTATGGCTTATGGACTACGCCATGTAACCTTTTTTTCAACTTTTTTTGACAACTCTGTATAACTATAGATAATTCCACTCCTACCTATGTACTAACCACCCTGTACATACGACTGCTCACGGACAAGCATAAATTTGTTAGCTGCCTTCTATAGGACGGAGTATAATCCATCCCATATTTACGGAGTCAAATCCGTCCTATATTTCAACCATAGTATATAACTCCTCGTGGGCTAGCCCATAAATTAGTTCATTTTTTACATTTTATATTATCGTCCTGTGTAACATTAATTCCTCTCCACACTTAATGCAACTTCTTATGGGCTATATAAGATATAATTTTTTAATCACACTGTATAAATATAATTCAACTGCAGCATATATTTCAACCATCCTGTTTATATGATTTGCTTATGTCCACATCATATAACAGTTTTTTAATCACCTTATATAATTTTAATTTCACATTTTTTCCAACATTTTTATACCACCAAACGTCCAGTCCACCCTATATTTCAACCATGCTGTATATACGGCTGCCTACGGACCAATATCATTCTAGTCCGTCCTATATTTCAATCTTCATATAAATGCAACTCCTTCTACCACTTCACTTTGTGATTTTGTTTGCTATAACTAAACACCCTGTCTATAAACGCACCAAATAGCAGTTTAAAGTTTGACATGTGCTGTCACTGAATTTTCTATTAGGCCAGGAGAATGTGACAACCAAAAGCGCCGTCTTCGCAAAATGGAAAAAATTGCATTTAAATAGGTATTTGCCTGGTATACAAACAAAACGAGGTTGGTACTCATTGATTTAAGGAACCGAAAATACTATGCTTTACTACCTATATGCTTGAGATGTACATAGAAAATTTTCAAATTCGCAATTAAAACTTTCAGTGCCTAAACTTACCGCACTATTACGTTGTAATTAAAATATTTATGAGGAAATGTCCGTTATGTCATTTCGATGAAATTTTTGATAAGAATTTTGAAATTTTCGGCGATTTTCTGCAAAACTGCAAGTTGCACGTCTCAGAAAAGTATATGAGATCACCTAAGGATCTTCCTTAATAAATTAAACGTTAAAAAACTATATACATCTATAAGGAGTTATCAAAAAATCGACTAAAATATTAGAGATAATGGTCGATTTCCAGGCACGCATGTGTTCATTCACAAATTTGATCACTTTACCAATAGAATTCTTTTCCAAAATTTGAATTTTCACCAATCCGGATATATATATATATATATATATATATATACTCTATTAAAACAAGACCATATTCATTCAAAACGGTGCACCACAGGAGAAGAAATCAGGTAACATACATACAAAAAAAAGCGAAAAAATACGCAACGAATTATTAACCTCCTCCTTTTTGGAAGTTGGTTAAAAATGTTAATAAAGCCTTTTATATTCCCGTCTTTCCGAACAATCCCACACTTCGTCCTACTCAAATAACAGTTATAAAAAGTGGTATCCCCGTTGAAAATCCATCAAACCTACACTATAATCTCGATACGCCTCTGCCATGTTTTTTTTTCAATCGACATTCTCGTCAATCCAAAAGCGCTATCTAACTTTACCCATTCCCATCGAGTAATCTCGCAGGGTCTTTGGTAGAAGTCTTTTGTAATAGAAATGGCAATTCGTGCGGAAAAAAATAAACATCTGCACGTTCTTTCTGTCAGTTGGAAAGTTGTTGCGATGTAGCTGTGTTCACATGTTAGCAAAACTTTTCGCTGTCTCCTCTAATGGATCAGTTGACAGGAAATACATTGTGATCCCAACAAATATCAGCTGCAAACTTTCGACTAAGTGATCCGGTTCGAAATCATTCTTTATTCGATAACAAATTCCTTAAGAAATGCACCTAGTGAATTGTCAAAGAGTTGCCTTGTCGGAAACAACATTCATTTCGAAGTTATTTGTTCGTTTTGAACTTTCAAGGCTTCAGCCGTTGTAAAACTTAAAAAAGGCAATTTTAATTTTTCTCTGTCGAGTTTAGAGTAACGATGAAGACTGCATGGATCTGAATTTAAAAAAAAACTGTATAATTACTAGCTGAGTGCCTAAGAGAATATCACACTGATGAATTGTCATGGAAGAAATATTTAAGCAGCAAGGTGTAAAAATGTCTTCTAAAATTGTGATTAGGAATTACGTACGATGAATTTTGAGGTTTTTCTGATCCCCACACACCCCCATATAAGAAACTGTAAGATACATTTCATCACCCACCCATTTCGTAATTTTTACATAAAATATATATTTTTTAATATTGTTCATTTTAATGATATAAAGATTTACATATGCTTATTAATCAATGCAAAATATATCTAAAGTAACTGAGGTTGTAAGTGAATATTGTGAACTTCGAACAGGTGTTCCGCAAGGAGCAGTACTGGGGCCATTGTTATTCATTCTGTATGTTAATGACTTACTAACTACTATGCCTGATGACGTAATAATATCATTTGCGGATGACACAGCGGTTATATCGATAGGAGAAAGTTGGGCTGAAGTAAAAACCTACATGAATAACTATCTTAAAGCTATAAGTAACTGGCTAGCTTCAACAAACAAAACAAAAAACTGCCTTCAAAGAAGTAATTGACTAAAAAGCAGGAAATATTTTTTTGCTGCAGCAATTAAATTCTTTTTCTGATATCGGTGCCAAGTTGAACAGCGAAGTTGCGAAGTACAATTTATAAATGTTATTATGTTGATGACATATTCGTTATTTGGGAACATAATCTTGAGGATTTATATGCATTACTTAACGACATAAACAACACAGAACAAACTATTCAGTTTACACTAGAGCTTGAACATAATAACAAATTACTATTCTCGGACATTTTAATTACCAAAACAGAATCGAAATTTGAAATAGAAGTTTACAGAAAACCGACTCATACTAACAGTTATTTCAACTTTAACTCTAATCATCCAAAAGAGGTATCATCAAATCTCTATATGACAGAGCAAAAACCAACTGTTCCAATATCAATAAATTTAATGAAGAAAAAACGTTTATAAAAAGTGTACTTTCTGCCAATCAGTACCCAAATAAATTTAGTTAAACAAAATCGAATACCAAACAATCCCTAACAACCAACATCAAACTTCACCAAGCAACACTGACTCCCAAGATAATCACATTAATACAATAACTATACCATATATAAAGGGTCTATCAGAACGACTGAAAAGAGTGGGAATCAGATATAATATCAAAACATCATTTAAAACAAGAAATACACTAAAATCAATTATATCAAAAACCAAACCAAATAACACAACTCAAAATACAAAAAATTGCATTTATAAAATCCCTTGCGAATGTAATAAATTCTATATTGGAGAAACCTCTAGACCTCTAAATGTTCGAATAAACGAACACAAAAATTACATAAAAAAACGACAATTTGAAAAATTCAAAATTTGTGAACATGCTTGGGACCTTGGTCATAAAATACAGTTTCAAAATTCAGTTATATTATACAAAGAAGAACACAACACCAAAAGAAAACTAAAAGAGTCTGCTTTAATTTTGTTAAATGAAAACGATTGTATTGCAACTACCTCCGTAGAATTCAGTCGTTCCTGGTTGCCGATGATTAAGGAAGAAATTGCGAGTGGTAATGTCCTAGGTTTTCCCTTATAGTTTTAATGGGATCACTGAATCAACAAAATTCTTTGGTCGCATTTTTTGGCGAATGCACTATCTTATAACAAAGTCGCACCTAGGAGCGCCACATAAAATTCTGAAGATCTCCACTTCAAATTCTTCCAATTTGAAAGGAACTTTATGATTATATGATCTTTAGAAGTTTCTGTGCTGTAGTGTATATTACAAATAAAATTCTCTTAGTTATGTCAGAAATCAAATAATACATATTTTCAAATATTTTAATTTACATTTTAGAATTGTGCCTTTTTATCCAAGTTTCTTAAAAATTGACAACGGAGTCTGACCTAGACCCCGAAACTTTTGGAATAACAGCAATTTTCTTAACTGTGGTGTTATTTCCCCAGAAGTACTTAGACATTATAAATGTAGTTTCCAAATTATTTTCACTTTAGCTTGGCACCGACTTTTTTTGAAGTCTGTTTTTGTTTTTTAAAAATGTATTTATTTTAGAACTTTTAGTTTAGAAAATAAAATTAATATTTTTATAACAGTCAAGCCTGTCTGTTTTATAATTTTGAAATACATAGCTTAATAGAAATTAAGGAGAATTTAACAAAATCCACTTATTCCCTGCTTATCTTAAACTAGACAATTATATATCCCATAGTTGCGAGTCCAACTCTCACTTGACCAAATTATTTTAGTTAACACTTAATTTGGCAAAAGTTGTCATAATACTAACATACTATTTTTTATAGCAAAATATCATTAATTTTTTTTGCATGTATTACAACATTGCCTAAAATTCTTAGAATACTACTTAATATTATTTTATATAAATATCAAAAAAAAGAATTGTAAAAAGAATAAAACTTACCACATCACATGGTCAGTTGCAGCTCACAGCAGTCATCGTAATATATCATGGCGTAGTTTTAACAAATCTGTTTAGATGGCTGTACTAATACCAAATCTGTATAACATAAACTGTATTTGAACCACAAACCCGATGGCGTAGCTTGATTTTGCCATTTGTCGTAAATAATATTATTTGATATTTATAGCGTATCCCATAAGATACATTTTCAAATTAAGGTATATATATATATATATACATATATATATATATATATATATATATATATATATATATATATATATATATATATATATATATATATATATATATATATATATATATATATATATATATATATATATATTATATATATATATATATATGAACTAAGCTAGGTTCAAGGTGAGAACCGCGTCTGAATTTATTAAATACTCGACGTTTCGACTCCTGCTTTGGAGCCATTATCAAGAGACAAAAATGAAAAAGAGTTTCAGAGTCTAGATCGAACTCGGGGCCTCAACCTGCCTACTCCCCAAGAGTCACTAGGTAACTGAACTGAAGGTAAATCTGCGCTACTTCTTTTATTTATAGTTATTTGTCGATTAGGAGGGGATGTCGCATGATGAAGGGGCTATGCGGCGATTGGTTGGGAGTTGGTGGGCGTGTCTGGTCTGTCTGGAAATTACGGAGGTCCAAGCTGTGGGAAGGCGAGTGCTGTCATCGCGTCTATTTAGACAGAGAGGTCTTTTCTCTATTTCGATGGCTTCGAGAATAGTGGATGCCCTAAGAGAATTGAGAGATATTATAGTGCTACTGTCCTCGAGGTTGATAGAGTGCCCTGTTTGGATATGGTGATGCGCGAGAGCTGAAGTCGGATCTTTTTTACGAACTGACAGAGAGTGTTCACATACTCGATGGTTAATGCGTCTATTAGTACGACCGATGTAATGCAATGCAATGCAATTTCGTAAACTCCTCGATCCTCGTTAGGTACTTTGTCTTTTTTTGAGTGGTGTTAAAGGCAGTCTTTATTTGATGTCGGTGTACAATGGAAATCGAGTCCGATTCTTCTCTCCCGTTTCTTGATGTCCTCATAACAAAAACCAACAATGACAGATTCTCACATACCGTCTATAGGAAACCAACCCATACCAATCGATACGTAAATGCCCAATCACACCACCACCCGGCCCAATTGAGTTCTGTAATGAAATCTCTGACTCTTAGATCTATTCGTTTAACAGATATTGACAATAGACAAAACGAACTTAATAATCTTCAACAAATCCTTCGACAAAACGGTTATCATCCGGACTACATTGCTCGTATAATTCATCAATTTCAACAACCCCCAATCACACCAACCCCGTCAGAAACAGACCAACAACATCGAAAAGCCGTCCTCCCGTACATTCGAGGAGTCACTGACAAAATAGCACGGATTTTACACCGATATCGAATAAAGACTTCAAAGCAGGAGTCGAAACATCGAGTATTTAATAAATTCAGACGCAGTTCTCACCCGAAACCCAGCTTAGTTCATATATATATATATATATATATATATATATATATATATATATAACTTATTGGTCTATTATTTTCTGAATCGCCCTATACAATTATAATTTAACTCAATACAATATCATAACGCTGCTGAAATCTTTAAAACCACCCTGTATAAGTATAAATCCTCTCCACACTATTGAATCTTTCTATTTTTTTATTGTTGAAATTTTTCCGGTATACCAATGACTTTAAGTTTACTCTGCCATTTATTTCAACCACCCGGTTTATGTAACTGCTACTAAAATTTTTTGAACCCATGTCTATAATTATACTCCGTCCTACGTTCTATAATTCAAATATCCTAACTGGTTATGCTTGAATAATAAACTTTTGATACACCCTGATTAACAATAATTTTACCCTTACCCACTTCAAACACTTTGTATAAGCAACTACTTATGTTCCAAACTATATAACATTTTTAAACCGCCCTGTATACCTGTAATTCCACTCCAACTTATATTTCAACCAACCTTTATATTCAACTACTTCTGACAATTTTTAAAGTCTTTTGTGTAACTGTAATTATTGTTCGTCCTATAACGCAAATATCCACTCTGTATAACTCCAGTTTTGCTCCACTCTTATTTCAACCACCTTGTATACGCAACTACTTATGTGCCACCCAGTACAATATTTTTAGAAACACCTTTCGATTCCATCTTATATTTCAACCATCCTATGTATACAACGACTTATGTACCTCCTAATATCACATGCACGCACGCACACACCTACAACCGTATACCGTATACAAGAAAGAGTTCGCCCACATATCTAACAAATTTTCGTTTCGATAAACTAACGGAATATTTTCTGCCATTTCGCGCGACTATAACTTCGTCTCTAACAGAAACTGACTTTCAAATGCATCAAATTGAAAACCATTAAAAACACCCTGTACCATATACTTTCATGGCATATCATGACATTTAAACTAGATATTTATGATAAAAATTTGACATTTACCATGATGTTTACAGTTTTAACAGAAACATTTTATAATATTCAAATTGCGTGAGCACTTTTAGAGAAAACAGTTAAGATTCATTGAAAATCGCTGAAATCTAGCACCTTATTTACTTTTTTTTTAGATTTTCTAGAAAACCGTAAATCTCATGTTATAGACAATTATAGGGGACCTTTCTGTAATGTTCCTTAATATAATGCAGTTTAAATCATCAAAATTGCCCAAGCCGTTTTTGAATAATCGCCCGACATACATAAAACAAGTTGTATTCAAATTGATAACCTCCTCCTTTTTGGAAGTCGGTTAGAAGCGAAAATGTCTATTTTCCTCTAAGACTGCCGGTACACAAGTCCGTCGTCCGCAAGATGCCAGGTATAATTCGGGGATACAAAACCTTCAGCTGACATAAAAAACGTATCGCGAGCACCATTTTTTTAACACACACATACATTTTGGAAGTTGGTTAGAAACAACAACTTTTTTCTTATGTTAACTTAATTGTCATAAATCAAACTTTGATTTTGCAATTTACATTTTCAATACATATGAAGCTATTGAAAGTCAGGATCGACTTTGAAACGTTTGGTTTTTTCGTTCAATATACAGCTTTGTATTTCAATTATGGTGTTATTCCCAAGAAAACATAAAAATGATATTATAGTTATATTAAAATAAGAGGTCCACCATATTTTTTTTGTATTATCTACTGTTTTTCGGGCTGTTCTACTTTAAGTTTTAAATTTTACAATTTGTTAATTAAGCAGTTAAGTAAAAATTCATTAAGCTTGTTATTAATTTCATTTATATGAATTTCTTTCTGATTAAATACAATATTGCAGAGAAAAATCTCAGTACTTTCTAATTGATACATTATTTATTTCGAATGAAATAGTAATTGAAACTGAATCTGCACTAAAAAGGAATTTGCAGACGAGATACACTTTATAGCTGTCACGTTTCGCATCGATGTCTTATTTATTTATTCATTTCCGAAGTAATGACACCGTGAGAGAGCATGTTGGTAACATAACCTGGAATCGTATTTGACGATTCAGTAACCCTCACAGGAGATATTGTTTTGCAGGAAATTTCCCTCTGTCTCCGGCATAGCGGAGTACGGGATGAGCGTAAATCTTCTTATTCGAATCCTCACTGTCATTGTGGCTCGAATTTATTTTGAAGGCAACGCAAGGATTTTCTAATGACAAATAATTTTCCGTTGTCTGCCTTCGAGAGTTTAGACCTTCAGGATACATATTCAAGTTGGGCGGTTTTAAATTTCCCCGACATGATTTTCCAAGGATTTATTCACCATCCAAATCCTTTAACGGTGTCATTACTGAGAACGCTATTGCTGCTGTTTCGCTGAGTTGTCATCAATTTGATAATTTAATTTGTATAAAACGCACATTTATTTATATAATGTCTTAAATAAATACTAAAGCTATCTATAAACTACTCTTTTCAAAAATCGTACACTATATAAAGTAAGTATTTAAAATGCAGGTGTTGATTTTTTGGAAAAACGCTCGGACACGTCCGTTTTTTTTGGAACTTCTTTTTTCAAAAGGAAACATTTGCTTTGTATTTTATTTTTTAACTCTGCATTGAATTCTAAGTATTTTTCATGTACAATGTCCCATACCGAAAATTAACACAGTTATAAAAAAAATACATTTCATTCTAAAGTTAAGAAAACAACAGTAAAAATAAGGTGTTTGTTGGTTTGAGCCTTTTTATTTACTTTGGGTTTTTATGATGCTTGGCGATATTTTAGTCGCATGAATGGAAACTCTTTTTTATAATGCTGGGGTTTTTAACACTTTTTATGTCTATAGAAATTATACTATAATTTTACTTCAAATAAGTACTTGCCAAGTGCAGTTGCAAAGTTTCAATGTATGGTTCGTTTAACTGAAACGCAGCGAATAGAAATTTTGACGATGGTAGGATATGGCTACAGAACTCGAACACAAGCTGAAGGTTGCGAATTGTTTAATATGAAGTACCCGGAGCGGCCTATTACACGATCGGTAGTTAGTAAAATAGAAAAAAAGGTTCTAGAATTTAGCCACCTAAGAGACAATTTCAAAACCAAACATCTTCCAGAAGATACACAATTAAATGTTTTGCTCGATTTACAAGAAAATCCTCACAAAACCACTAGATAAATAGCCGCAGAACAGTAAATAAGTAAATCTTCTGTTCTAAAATGCTTGCATGGAAATAAAAGGCACCCGTACAAAGTTTATTTAGTTCAGGAACTTACTGAAGATGATTTGGACCGTAGAGTAGAATTTTGCGAAATAATGCCATCCTGCACTTTTCAAGTAAGATAGTTTTTACCGACAAAGCAACATTTTGTTTAATTTGTTTAGTAAACAGGCAAAATTTTCGAATTTTGGGCATAAGAAAATCCACATTGGATTATAGAAAGTCATACACGGTTTTCCAAGTAAATTAACGTATGAGCCAGAATTGTGGGTATTTCAATTGTGGGTCCTTTTTTATTGAGGGAACACTTAACTCGGAAAAGTATTTAGACCTATTACAAAATGACAGTGAGTAAGTAAATGTATTATAATATGAGCTTCATTTTACAAAAGTGTAAAAATAGAAAAAACTGCTCTGAATGTTGCCCTCTGGCATATGGAAAATGTAATTATTAGAAGGGGAGATAATATAATGTTATTTATTTAAATGTAAAATATGCAAATTACTTTTAATACTCTGGGTTTTTAGACTAATAAACCATAATTCTGACTATTATGAAGATATAACCTGAGCTTTATTGAACTCAAATTGCATTAAATTATGGGATTTTAATCTTCCTGGCACAATATTATCTACCATACCCATACTTCAGTATTGTTTAATATAATTTAGTGGACTTTTAACGGGATTTTGACGCCCAGGTAGTATCTTTATTGTTCATAAAAGTACTAGGTATATGGTATATTTGACAATTTTTGAATTCAGTATTCATCTACTTTTCTTTATGAACGTTCGTATAACTTATTCTATACATTTTTTTGTTTACTAAATTGTGTTCAGAATGGTTCGAAGGTGCGGTGTAAAAAATTGTCAGTCAGCCGATAATAGTGAGGATACTAAAAATTTGAGTTATCACAGGTTTGTTGGTTATCTATTTTTTTAATATTTAAAGGTTACAGTTAACAAATGAAATATTTTAAGATGTTATTCTTCTACTCTCTAGATTTCCAAAAGCCGATTTCCTAAAGTAGATATGATGTAACCGGTGAAGTTTGAAGGTTATTCATAATTACTGTTTTGTCATGAATTATGTGTGAAAATATTAGTTGAATATTCACACTTGAATGTTGCGAGAACGAAATACTATTAACTGAGAAATTTCAAGATTTTACCAACGCTACTTTTGTTTTAGTTTACAATTTGGTAATTTAAAATGTTGTTAAATCGTATCAATTTTCAACAATCGACTAAACATATAATTGTTAAACATTATGTATTATATTGTCTAAATTATAAAATTGTGTGGTATTAAATAAATTCTTTTAACTTAAAATGGTACAAGTGAATTGCTATATAATTCTAAATGATTAATATTTTTGATTTATTAATAAGATTGTATGAATCAAAATGTAAAATTAAAGGAAACATAGAGAATGAGCTTCCAGTTTGGATAAATTTCCATGAAATAATTGCGACCTGACAACTTTGGGAAGTTTATTATATAAATTTGGATGATGGTCAACCTAAGATCCCGCCTATGTTTCGCATTTTTTAATGCTAAGGCTCCCTCCAAATGTATTTACTCACTGTGAAAACCCCAATATACTGGCAGATTCGGTATGGTTTCAACAGGATGCGACAATCTTATCTTGACAATATTTTCCCAAATAGATGGATTGGAAGGAGAGATAATATCGATTGGCCAGCTAGGTCTCCAGATCTAAGCCCGTTAGATTTTTATCTTTGGGGTTAGGTGAAATCGAAAGTCTACTTCAATAAGCCGGGAAATATCGAGGAATTAAAGAATAGAATCACGGCCGAAATAGAACTAATCCTGCCACAAACGCTAAATGGAGTGTTATAGGAATTTGAAAACCGTCTTAGGTATTGTCAGGAAGTTAATGATCAACAATTTGAACATTTAATTTGATATGTTGATGTTTTTTTTCTTCAATTTTGAAATAAATGTAATTTTTTAATAACTGTTAATTTTCGGTATAGGACATTGTAAATGAAAAATACTTAGAATTCATTGCAGAATTCAAAAATAAAATAAGAAACATATGTTTCCAGTTGAAAAAATGAAGTTGATGGTCGCAATTTATTTCTGGCCTACCCTGTATAAATGAGTTTATCATCAGTAAAATCGCAGCCCAAAAAAAACCGATGTGCCCGAGCGTTTTTCCAAGAAAATCTGAATTTTAAATGAATTTGTTCCAACCCACGCGTCATCACTGTATATAGTTATTCACTTACTGCCAAACAAAGAGTACAAATCCTCTCCACACTATTGACTCTTTCTATTTTTCTATTGTTTAAATTATTCCTGTATACCAATGATTTACTTCGCCCCATATTTCTAGTATTCCATTTATGCGACTGCTCATGGTCTACCATATATAACAAAATTCACCTTTTTGAACCACATTTTTTGACTGTACATTTACTCTACCATTTATGTCAATCACCCGGTATATGCAACTGCTTCTAATTTTTTTTAACCCATATCCAACTGCTTATGCCTATATAAGAAATTTTTGATACACCCTCAATCGATTTTTCCATGTTTTCAAGCTATATAGTGGGACCTGTTTCAAGCAATTATGAAAAAAATTACCTGCAAACACTAGTATGTGTGTAACGTAATTTTCGTATAGTCCTCTTTCGTCACAGTAGATTTTAAGCATGTGATTTTAATTGAAAATTCGTTATTAAAGGTAGATGAAAGATTGACGGCTTATTAATAGAAACATGATGTTGGATTGTTCCAAAAAAGTTCGTTTTATTTTTAAAGCAGTACAATAATACATTTAAAGAAAATATCGATATCAGTATGAAGGAACATGTTTGAGATCTTATTTCTCAGCAACTTTTGTCTGTTCAAATTTCCTTTCAATAAAGGAGAATAGGTGTTTGAGTTTATTTCTGTTTCATCCTGTTATTAAACTAATGTGACTCGACACTACAGAGCACTGCTGACTGAAGATAGATTGAGAATAATTTTACCCCAACCTTACTTCAAACACTTTGTCTAAGCAACTACTTATGTTCCAAACTATATAACTTTTTTAAACCGCCCTGTATAAGTGTAATTGTACTCCACCTTATATTTCAACCATCCTGTATACTCAACTACTTCTGACAATTTTAAAGCCTCTTGTATAACTGTAATTATTCTATGTTCTATAACGCAAATATCCACTCTGTATAACTATAGTTTTGCTACACTCTTATTTCAACCACCTTGTATACCCAACTACATATGTGCTACTCAATAAAATATTTTTAGAACCACCCAATATAACTTACTCAATTCCAACTTATATATTAACCATCCTATGTATACAACTGCTTATGTACCACCTAATATTAAATGCACGCACGCCCACACCTTCAACCGTATTCCACACAGAAGAGATGGCCGGAATAACAAAGATTCGTTGTAATAAGCTAATGGAATATTTTCTGCAATTTCACGCGTCTGTAACTTAACTTCGTTTCTAAAATAAACTGACTTCAAAAGCATCAACATGAAAATCATTACAAACACCCCGTACGGCTTACTTTGATAACATATCTTGACATTTAAATTAGATATTTATGATGAAAATTTGACATTTACCATGATGTTTACAGTTTTTGTTCAATATTTTTCCGGTTTTTAGAAAAATGGTATGTTTTACGTTACAGAAAAATGCACGGAATCAAGGTGGACCATTTTTGTTTGATTTTCTAAAAAACCGTACTCAGATATGCCGGAGACAGAGGGAAATTTCCTGCAAAACAATATCTCCCGTGAGGGTTACTGAATCGTCAAATACGATTCTAGGTTATGTTACCAACATGCTCTCTCAAGGTGGCATTACTTCGGAAATGAATGAACAAATAAGACATCGATGCGAAACGTGACAGCTATAAAGTGTATCTCGTCTGCAAATTCCTTTTTAGTGCAGATTCAGTTTCAATTACTATTTCATTCGAAATAAATAATGTATCAATTAGAAAGTACTGAGATTTTTCTCTGCAATATTGTATTTAATCAGAAAGAAATTCATATAAATGAAATTAATAACAAGCTTGATGAATTTTTACTTAACTGCTTAATTAACAAATTGTAAAATTTAAAGTAGAACAGCCCAAAAAACAGTAATACAAAAAAATATGGTGGACCTCTTATTTTAATATAACTATAATATCATTTTTATGTTTTCTTGGGAATAACACCATAATTGAAATACAAAGCTATATATTGAACGAAAAAACCAAACGTTTCAAAGTCGATCCTGACTTCATTTTCAATGGCTTCATATGCATTGAAAATGTAAATTGCAAAATGAAACTTTCATTTATGACAATTAAGTTAACATAAGAAAAAAAATTGTTGTTTCTAACCAACTTCCAAAATGTATGTGTGTGTTAAAAAATGGTGCTCGCGATACGTTTTTATGTCAGCGGAAGATTTTAAAGTATCCCCGAATTATACCTGGCATCTTGCGGACGACGGACGTGTGTACCGGCAGCCTTAGAGGAAAATAGACATTTTCGCTTCTAACCGACTTCCAAAAAGGAAGATGTTATCAATTTGAATGCAACTTGTTTTATGTATGTCGGGCGATTATTCAAAAACGGCTTGGGAATTTTGATGATTTAAACTGCATTATATTAAGGAACATTACAGAAAGGTCCCATATAATTGTTTATAACATGAGATTTGCTCCTCCTTCTTTTTGGAAGTCGTTTAAAAAATATATATATTTAACTCACAAAAATTGCTTGTGGAAGTAAGAATTCCACATTCTGTTTTGTTAAACTCAATGATCTTGGATCTCTCGAATGAGACGATCGCCCCCCTGCTTGTGCTGAATAATTTAAATAAGAATTATTGCTTTCTACCATATCATTTCGTATAAGCTGCGCCGTATCTTTGGTTTATGTTCAAATGCATAGCAACCTCCGTAACTGCACAAAGCTATATTTCCGTTTACACTTTTCAGTAAAATATATGCATTTGCTGTGAGTTATAAATGTCAATAGCGTTTCACCGCCGCCTAGATGGACGGGTTCATAAAATGTCATCGCAGGGAATGGAACGCTCGCATCCCCTTCTTATATAGTATACCAATAAACATGTCAATTTTCAATAACTTTTTGGCGTATGTCACCGGGACACAATATACGACGGTAATTCCGTAAACGTAGGTATCACATTTCCTGCCTTTTAGAAATTTCGGGAGGGTGACAATAACAGAAGGTGTCAAGTTCGACGTTTCCTACAGAAAAAGGAATTTATAATTAAATGAATTAATGTCTGAGTTGCCTGAATTGAAAGTGTAATTTATTTCAATACATGAGTTGGTGAAAACAAATTTTTCTCGTTTATACTAATTTATATATATTTCGGCCGTTTATACTCAAGGATAATTTACAAAGGATTGCTCGATAGTTGCAAATTTTTCCGAAAGCATACGTCAACGGTCATTTTCATATAATGCGGTAGACATTTATAATTCACTGCGCAACAAACTCAAAGATTTTCAGCCTAAAACTTTTTCAAAAAATGTTATAATGCTGCTGCTCGCGTCATTATGATATAATTCCAGTTATCCCTCTTTTTCCTCTCCTATCACTGCTTTAACATTCATAGATTAGTTGTATATGTATGTGTGTTGTATGTATATATAGATATAAATACTTTAGGTTAGAGCGTAAGCGTTAATGTTAGGAATGTATACTTAGTATCTTCTGTACACATAAGAAGGGGGGAACAGCAATTGCACGGAACGGCTCCAGATTCGGAACCTCTGTGTACTGATTCTCTTGAAAATCCTAGATGTCGATCTTACATCTCGCGTCTTCAAATTTAACGAAATGCATCAAATGCATAAAGAAGTGTTCGAGAGGACATTCAATTGTGGGAAGCGCAGCTGATGAAGGTTCCCGACCAGAAACAATATATATTTTATTTATTTATAATATATATTGTCTTGCGTACAAAGGAATGACACCTCGAAGAGAGTATTCAATATCTCTGACAGGTGAAGTAACCTGAAAATTGTATCGTGACATTCTGTCCTAGGAGTTAAGGGAGAACAGCAATTGCACGGAACTGCTCCAGATTCGGAACCTCTGTGTACTGATTCTCTTGAAAATCCTAGATGTCGATCTTACATCTCGCGTCTTCAAATTTAACGAAATGCATCAAATGCATAAAGAAGTGTTCGAGAGGACATTCAGTTGTGGGAAGCGCAACTGATGAAGGTTCCCGACCAGAAACAATATATATTATATTTATTTATAATATATATTGTCTTGCGTACAAAGGAATGACACCTCGAAGAGAGTATTCAATATCTCTGACAGGTGAAGTAACCTGAAAATTTTATCGTGACATTCTGTCCTAGGAGTTAAGGGAGAACAGCAATTGCACGGAACGGCTCCAGATTTGGAACCTCTGTGTACTGATTCTCTTGAAAATCCTAGATGTCGGTCTTACATCTCGCGTCTTCAAAGTTTATTAGAATTGAAAACTACATCAAATTGTAATAAATTGAACGATGATTGGAAATAAATTGAAATAATTATCAGTTAATCAACTTCAAGGTGGAGGTTCTCAGTTGGTTCCTAATATAGCGTGCCTTCATAAGTTGAATTCAAACGGAAAACGTTCTTATGAATATTATTTAGAGAAAAAGTTAATCTTCATAAAAATATTTGCATGGTCGGAAATGTATACTGTAATCATTGGTCTCTCAATGGCCAATAGAGAGACGAAAAAGAAGAAGAATCATTAAATGACACCTTTTCAACTGTATACGAGGTTTGTCAACAAATATATTGCTTAAAAGTAAAATACAAAAATGCATCAATAAAAATTGTATAATAGATCTTTATGTTACTTTTCCAAATTGTGTACCAGGCATGATAAAGAACATCAATTTTTTTTAAGTTATTTACTTTTATTTTTAGTAATAACTCAAATTGTTATCAACGTAAATTATAATTGAAAATTAAGTCCTATTATGCTATATCAATTAAAATTGTATAACGATTTATTGCAAGATTCCGATATTAAATGATTATCAGTATAATTAACAGACCTAAAGAATGATGATACTCAAATAGTTTGGCAATATAGTGGATCCACCTAAGTTAGAATCATATACAAAATTTTCTTAATACATATACATATCTAGAAAACAAATTATTCTATTTAACAGTAAACGAGGTTGGTCAAGTTAATAAATGAAAGTAAAATACCTTAATTTAGGCAATATCGAAAAAGTTAATTAGATTTGAAAACTGCATCCAATTAAGCCGTAGCATGACTAAAAATTGTAAATTAAATAAAATTAAAAAAAAAGACTGACAAAAAAATTAACTGAAATAAAAAAATATGTAACGAATGAAGTTACACGTAGGGTACAAACCTTCATTTTTGAATAATAAATCTTGTTAACCTAAAACCCCGAAACCCCACAACCGCAAAACCAGGGCCGTCATTAATAAGGGTAAGAGTGGCGATCACGAGCCTACGTAGTAGGGGCCCTAAATTCAAAATCCCCAATCCATATACCCTGAGCACAGCGTATCTTGGACATACACTATACAGGCCTTTGGCAGGACTCTTTAACCCAAGCTTCTACACCCACATATCATATGTGAAACAAAAAAGTGTTAGAGTTTACAAGGTTAGGTTTGATACTAGTCTCCATTTGCTTCTTTACCCTCTTTGTAACAAATATTTAACTCGCTCCGACTTGAGTGGGCTTAGAGCTTGGGGAAGTAATCTGACTTTGCTCACTTATCTGCTGCTGTGTGATTATCTATCTCGCTGCCCTGAAATTCAATAACGTCATGACTTGTTTGTTGGGTTCTGGGGTCATATAATTTTGAGGCTATGTGTTTTTAGAGTTGCCAGTTATGATTTGACGGCTTGTCGAGCTTGTTGGGATTCATAAGGATGTAGAGTTATAAGTTGCAGGATTGATTTTGTTGAATTCTACCATTTTCAGCTATTGAGAAAATAAATATCTGATGTGATTGCAGATGCGGTTTCAGTGGGTTTGGTCAGGAGACTTTTCGTCGATTTTTTTGTGGTCCTGAGTAATTTGTAAGAGTTTATGTTGTATAGAAGAAAATTTCTTGTTAACTTCAAAAGTATCGGTTCTTACAATCAACATAATTAAATGTCAAATTCAATAGTCTATTATATTTTTTTCATATATTACAAACGTGCACCAATTTCCTCGAAGTTACCTTGGACTTCCATCGTCTTGAAGTGGTTGATCTCACAACGTTTCAATAGCTGTGTATCTGCTATCGTCATCAGGTGAATGATAGGAAATTCAGATTATCCGTCCTATTTATATTATACCCTTAACCGGTCATGCGTCGCCTGTTATGGTCATTGGGTCTTATCAGGTCCAATCAGCGTCCTCAAACCTGGCGGTTGGTTGCCGGTGATGCGTAGCGGCAGAGGCCGAAGAAGAGCTCGCCAAATGTTTTTAATTTGAAGGCTGGGCTCGCTAATTATATTTACGATTCAGATTATATGAATGAATAAATTTTCTGTTGTACTAGTGCTCTTTCTTGTGAATTGCTCTAGCCTGATCCCAGTTGATATTATGGTGTTCAGTCCATGCGTGATTAGCTAGCCTAGACTTCGTTACCTCCGCCCTTTGAGTAGCTGTGCGGTGTTCCTTAATCCTGGTCTCCAGCGGTCGCTTTGTCTCTCCAATGTAAAGATTGCCACATTCAAACGGTATGCTGAATATACAGTTATTTGGTATTGCTGGTGCGTCGGGCCTCGTTCTTGTTATCATGCTCCTCAAGGTGTTGTTGCTTTTGAAGATCGTTCTGATTCCATAGCTGTGTACAATTCTTCTAAGTTTCTCCGACAAGCCTTTGGTATACGGTAATAGTATAGTTGCTACCGTGGTGTCCTCTTCCTGCCTAGGTGGATTGTTCAGCTCCTCAAACGCCTTGGATATCCATTCGCCAAAAGGTCTTCTCTAAGTTTCACTTGTTCTTCTTTGAGGGCTTCTGGTGTGCTGCAGATATTTTTGGCTCTATGGATTAGTGTTTTTATGATGCCAGTTTTCGTTGCTGATGGGTGGTTGAAATTGTAGTAAAGGCATAATCCTGTATGCGTAGCCCTCCTGTAGACTGTTGTTAAGATTCCGGTCATAGTCTTTTGACACTTTACAGACCGGATAAGACCCAATGACCATAATCGGCGACGCATGACCGGTTAAGGGTTAATCTGAATATCCCCATTCACCTAATGACGATGGCAGATACACAGCTATTGAAACGTTGTGAGATCAACCACTTCAAGACGATAGAAAGGACAAGGAAACTTCGAGGAACGAGTTACATAGTCTACCAACTTCAGATTAACAGTGCAATAATTTATTTTTCATCAATTTTCATGCAAAAATATGATTTTATACTTTCATTATTAATACACATTATTGTGGAACACCGTATACCTTGAAACGTGCTCAGTTTCACAGCTAGATTTTTATGAACTTTTTTCTAATTTTTGGATTTCGAATGTACAGTCAAGTTTAGTTTACGTATTCTTAAACACCCTGTGTGTGAAGCACAATTTCTTATATTCGGAATCAAACAATCCGACTGTGAAATATTTGAAAGCTAAGTCTCTGGCCTAATATAATTTATAACAATCGGGATAATTGTTCTTTTATTTAAGCTGACATTTTAAAATATTTTCATACTATATTATCGCACTGTACGTTCTCCTTCTTTGTATGAATATGATAATGATATTAAGTGATTGTTCACTTCTAAAATTTAATGTAACATTCTCAAATATAGCTGACATTAAGTTTGAGAACCTATTGAATACTCAACACTTCTTTATGCTTTGAATTTATCAGACGTGTGATATTGTTACGCTGATGGATGTTGCAATATCGCCGAGCAGATGAGACCCCCTAATTACAAATCAATACATCGTTTGGTGGCATTTCAACTAAACCATAATGAACGTCACAATTCGCTCCATGCAGTTTGTATACCAACCTTTAGCAAGTTAAACATCCGTAATGGGCAATGTGTCATGAATTAAAGCATGACCGTTTGACCAAGGTGGTTTAGAAACGTGTTTTGACCACAATTGCGAACAGGCTAAAGACGAAAAATTCGTTGTAATCCAAACTAGACCAGGGATAGTCTGCCAAAAAGTAATAGCTCAGGTCATTTATGAAAATATGTGACAAAATTAATTATTATTTGCAAACCAGTAATAAATGGTAATACAAAAAAAAAGATTTTATAATGTACTGCACCTACAGAGGCAATCTAGTGTTGCCTGTGTGTAGGACTGGGATATAACTGCTAATTAACATTCTTAAAACTAAAAGCTTAAACTAACAAATGCTAACAAATTATATAAAAACAAAATAAGTATATAGACTTCTCTTATTTCATATTTATACAATTTTACAATAGTATAGATTATAGTCAAATTATATTTATATTATAGTTATATTGATATTATAATTATACTCTTAATACTCTTGTTTGATATTTATTGAAAGGAAAATCATTAAAGTCATGAAACGTTGTTCAGAATCCATTGTTTTAATTCCTTTTTTCTTTGGTGTTCTCTAAGTGTTTTGAACTCATTAGGAAGCTCATTAAACAATTTTATGGCCACTACAAGACTTCTTTTCTCGCTGCTTCTCTTTTTCATCTTCGGCAACTGTATACTTTTACATCTGGTTTTGGAATTGGATGCAATGTATCTATTACTTAATTCTCTATAGTGATATAATAGAGATTGTAGCGAGAAAATTTGATCTAAATTCACTGGGTTTTTGTTAGAAATATATTTATTCTTGTTTACAATTTTTAATATTCTATTTTGTAACCGTTGCAGCAGATTAAGATTATTGTCATAGGCTCCTCCCCATGCTATATTGCCATAATTGATTATACTATGGAACAGAACGTAATAAACCATTCTCAATGTTTCAGTGTCCATATATCTGGATATTTTATAAAAAATAAACACCAAATATTTGGTTTTTTTTATAATGTATTCTATTGAATACATATATAATATGTTTGTCCCATTTTAGATGAGGATCAAAAATGACACCTAAATATTTGAACTGACTCACCTTACGTATGTTCCTTCCGTTTATATGAACGTCAATAGAATGTGGTAAACTGTCGCATCGATTCTCGAAAAGCATATAAACTGTTTTATCTATATTCAGGGATAATTTATTTAAGGCTAACCATTCCGATATTTGATTAAGGCAGTGATTCATTTTTGATTCTACACCTTGCCAAGTTTTGTCATAAGTTATTATCACAGTATCATCAGCGTAAGAAAAGATGGTGTTATCGGTCATATCTTCTAGAAGGTCATTCACATACAATATAAACAACAGAGGTCCTAGTATTGTTCCCTGAGGAACACCGGTAGTTACGGGCATAAATTCACTCACTGTATTATTAATTTTTACTCGTTGTAGACTGTTGCCCAGATAGCTCACTAATAATTTATTCCCAATACCTCTGATTCCATATCTGGCTAGTTTTTCAAGAAGGATTTTGTGATCAACTGTATCAAAAGCTTTTGCTAAGTCAACAAAAGTTGTAGCTATTGGTAAACTATTATCCATCTTTTCTAGAATCAGATTTGTGACCACTCAAGGGCATCAGTTGTTCCTTTATTTTTAATAAAGCCAAGTTTTTCGATAAGATTTTGCAATTGCTCAAAAAGTTCATAATTCTGTTGTAAATAATTTTTTCAAATATTTTAGCAATATTAGAAATGAAAGATATTCGTCTGTAGTTTGTTGTTAAGTGTTTATCGCCACTCTTATATATAGGGATTATTTCAGCATTTTTTAATACATTGGGCCATGTAGATTGTGAAATGCTTATATTAATTATATATCTTAACGGTTCTACAATGAAGTAGGAGAGACTTTTGATTACTTTCGCATGAATTTCATTTATCCCACCATTTTTAAATTTAAAAATTTCTTTGTTTATTTCAGTTATGTTAGTTGGATATAGGTACATTGTTTTATAGTTATATGGTGGTAGTTCAAATCTAGAGTTTGGCGGTTGATGTATTTTTTCACTTAATTCTTTACCTATATTGCTGAAACATTTATTCATAGTATTGGCAACTTCACTACGATCATCAATTTTAATTCCGGTTTCATCGAAAATATAATCAATGTTGTTTTGTTTTCTGGCTTTTTTGCCTATTTTGGTATTTATTATGTTCCATAACTTCCTAGAATGGTTACTATTTCGTCTAATCTGATCAGATTCATAATTTAATTTTGCTTTGTTTATAATTTTGTCTAGGCTTTTGACGTAATCTTTGTACTCGGTTTTGGCTTGCTCATTATTTCGATCAGATTTCCATATATTGTAAAGAATTTCCTTAGTTTTACAGGAAGTCATGATACCAGTAGTTATCCATTTCTTTCTAGGAACCATTTTGCATTTCTTACCGTTACTTTTGTGTTTTACTGTTGCTAGGTTTATGCATTTAGTAGTAGTTTCAGTTAGCTTATGCATTGCTAAGTTTGGATCACCCATTGACAGAATCTCATTCCAGTCTTGCTCCCTGGCTACTTTAATTAGTTTACAGTAATTAATTGTGGGGAAATACTCATTATGATTAGATTGTTTAAGTTTATTTATGGGTATAAACAATGGATAATGATCTGTAAAGGATACTGTTAACTTAAAGGTTTTAGCGAAAATTGAATCAGATTTTATAAAGATGTTATCAATGCATGTTCCTCCTTTAGCATTGTTAGATGGTCTAGTAATACAGCAAAACCCAGGAACAAAACTCTTTTCCATGAAATTATGAAGGTGTTCCTGATTGAGGTTGTCAGTTTCTAAGAGATCGATATTAAAATCACCAATGACTAGGTGATTTTTATTGTTCTTTTTATCTTGTAAAAATGTATTTACATTATATAAAAATTCAGTTTTAGGTAGATCATGTCATCTATTAAAGACGAGATTTCAAGTTTGGTGTCATTTTCTAATTTTATACTAGAATTAATGATTTTTAAATTCCCGTAATTAATTATTTTTGTTTCATTGGAAATGTCGTCTTTAATATAAACAATGACTCCATCAGCTCTATTAATTGTACTAATTATTATTATTATTAATTGTATTAATTGTAATTATATATTAAAACTAATTGTAATATGTAGTAGAACAAAACCAATATCAGTGTGTTCTAATGATAAAACATAACTAATTGACATAAAATTGAACATTTATCGATGCGTTTTTGTTTTTTAACAAAAAACCTCAAAAACGGTAACAATATAGTTTTTAGAGTTCCGTAGATACAATATATACCCACATATTGCAATATATTCTGTGGGTTCAAATCAAATGTACACAAATTTTCACTTTCGACGTCGTTATTTACCAAATAAATTTACTGTTTACTAACCAAACTACTCAACTAGTCCTTTAAATAGCGAGGGCAGAACATACCCGAATCCCATAATTATTTCTTTGTTGTCGCAGAGTTTTCAGGAGTCTTATCGAGGATGCCCTTTTTTATACAATCGAAATTTCCGGATAGTTATTGTTGCTTTTTTTATTATTATTTCAGCCGGTTTTTTATTCACGTTGTTTTTATCGAAATGATTAATTTAGAAGGTTTCTTAATATTTCTCTTTAGCGGCGTAAAATAAATTTCATAACAATATTAAACATATAAGTATCTTGTAATTTCCATTCGCCGTATTACATAAATATATAGACCTCTGTTAGAAGACCCTTGGTATATGGGTAATTGTTTGAATTGTTTTTTACAACACTTTGATTTTCATTTATATAGCATATCTGTTTTTCCCGTATAATATCACTCCGGATTTCTACCTCTTTCACATCACAGCAATTTTCTCCTAAACTACTAGACGGAAAAGGTTGAAATTTTGTATTAGTGTATAGTTTGGTGACCCGATACGGAGTACATATAGTAAATGAAGAAAATTTGATTTCAGGAATACTTCTCGGGGGGAAAACTAAAAAAAATCGACAAACGCATCATGTGATATATCAAATAAAAAGCTCATTATGTCACTTACAAATATATCATATTTTTAAATCATTGGTTAAAAAGAAATTAACAAAAATATTAATCATCGACTTAATTCCCAATTTAGAGAATACAGTATCTACAATTTTGAAAAATATATTTTAATTGTATTTTTAAATAATTTGAATAACAGATTTAATAATTTATAATTTAAAACTTGACCTATTTTCCTCTTTATCTTCCAATCTACCGAGCCTAAAATTCAGACAGTAGATTATAAAAGGCTTCCCTGAACGTTTATTAGTAAAATAAAACTCTAATGTAACTAATGTAACTTTTGGGGGCCAAATTAGAAAATTAAATATATATTTTTATACAAATCAAACGAATTATGTA
Organism: Octodonta nipae; assembly: GCA_034190945.1. Classification (NCBI taxonomy): domain Eukaryota; kingdom Metazoa; phylum Arthropoda; class Insecta; order Coleoptera; family Chrysomelidae; genus Octodonta; species Octodonta nipae. The sequence continues at coordinate 70,584,955 of CM067224.1, forward strand.
GCAGATAAAATAAAAAGTCTATGTGTGGAAAATAAGTGATATTTTTTATAAATTCAAAACGCTTCCTTTAAACGATATTAGGGTAAATATAAGAAAATGCACTCATTCCCTGCTTGTCTGAATCTGGAATATTAGAATCTTGAAGGTGGTATGGAACCCTTAGTAGGCCAGTTCGACTCGCACTTGACCAAAGTATATACTTTTTATACAAAATCTGTTTGTTACTATGGGCAATGTTGTAGAGAAGCAAAAAACCTGCAAAATGAGCTACTACATGCTCAACTTCGTTAATTGATTCCTTACTCGAAATTACAAAAAAAATTATCTTTTATAGTTTTTTTTTAATTTTATACTTCAATTATTCTTCTTAACTGAAAGGGTCCATCTTCTTAGACCAAATTAATGTTCTATATATACATATTGTAGCCCTTTTAGTGTTTGCAAAGTTTCAGTAAAACCTATCGCAGAGCTGTTACGAGGGCTGCCTTTTATATTTCGAGATTAGAGAACAAAAACAAATATTAATCATCGAAAATCGCTTTATTGTTTTTCAAAATATTCCCCATAAAGATCTATACACTTTTGCACGCGTTGGAACCAAATGTCGAAGCACTTTTTCCTCTCTGATTGAGGTATCTCCAAAACATGCATTCTGAACGCAGCAACCGCTTCTTCAGGTGTCGAAAAACGTTGACCTCTCAGTTTTTTACTTACGGGAATAAAAAGAAATCATTTGGTGACAAGTCAGGACTATACGGCTGATGACTCATCAATTCGATGTTTTGAGTGGTCAAAAATTCAGTTGTTTGAGCCCATGTGTGAGAGCTCGCATTGTCGTGGTGAAGAGTGATTCGTCTTCGGCGTTTGGTTTTCCTCATTTCTTGGAAGACAACTGACAAACAAATGGTTGTGTACCACTCAGAATTGACTGTTCTGCGTTGTTCTAGTGGTACGGTTGCGACATGTCCACTTTTGCCGAAAAAACAGGCGATCATTTGCTTGGAAGTGCTTCGTGCGCGAACAACTTTTGTTGGATTCGGCTCATCTTGAAACACCCATACAGTCGACTCCTGTTTACTTTCGGGCTCATTCGCGTAAATCCACGATCGCGATGGTAATTTTTGAGCTTTTCTTTCGACCAATCGACACGAGCCTTTTTTTGAACGATTGACAAATTGTGTGGGATCCAACGCGAACAAATTTTTTTGACATTCAAATGTTTATGCAATATTGAATATATGCTGGTCCCATTAATGTGTAAGGTTGACTCAATCTCACGATAGGTCACATGACGATCTTGCAATATCACTTCGCGCACAGCATCAATGGTTTCCGGAACAACAACTGTTTTTGGACGACCTTCACGAAATTCGTCTTGGAGTAAACTACGACCTCGATTGAATTCACCATACCATCGATAAACAGTGGTCCTTGATGGAATTTCATCGCCAAAAATTAAATTAAGTCCATCTATGCACTCTTGCTGACTTAATCCACGTCGAAAGTTGTAAAAAATAATCACACGAAAAGGTTCACGATTTAATTCCATTTTTTTGCCGATATGAATCCTTTAAGTTACTATAAACAACACATAGAGCTCGTATGTCAAAACGTTCAGAGTACGTATAACCTTAAAAATGTCAAACTTTACGATAGAGCTGTCAGTTGTCAGATTGCAACACTAGGGTTGTCCAATCTCGAGATATAAAATGTATCCCTCGTATTAAAGGGCCATATTACCTCACGAGATGGCCCTATTATTATCAATACACCAGGGTTGGAAAGTAGAAGAGTTGATCTACAGACCCCTCACCTCAGTTTTCGAAAATTCAAAACATAAATACATATAATAATTGAAAATGTTTTGACATTCTCGACTGATCCTTCTGGACGAGTCTATTCGAGAAATTGCTAAGGGGTGATACCAGTAAAACTTTATCCTCATAATAAATAAACGTATTGCAAATTATAATTTTATGCAGACACACCTTCATATTTTTGGCCTAGTACGACTTTTTGTAGTAAATTTAGAAAAATGGAATACCAAAACTTCATGTTTACCTACTATTGAATAAATGATTACTACCCAGAATAATGATGGAGCAATTATTTTAAATATGCAACAGGCGTAAGCTGTTATAAAAAAATTTCCGTATGTAAATGATTCAATAAAATATTAAAACATATATATGAAAAGAAATTTGGCTTCTCGTCTATTCTATTTAAGAACTAATTAATGAGAAGCATATACAGGTGTTAATATTTTATGGAATCATTTACAGAGGGAAAAATCTTACGCCTTCTGCATATTAAAAATGATTACTCCATCGTTATCGTCTGGGTCTACATGGAGTTTTGGTATTCCATTTTGCTAATTTTGCTACATAAATTCATATTAGACTGGAAGTATAGATACGTTTAATTTGGCCCCCAATATTAATATTAGGGATTTCTTCATATTTTTACTGTAAACAAAAAAATTTGGGTCTTATGGTTTGGTGAATAACCGGGGGAATAGGTAATTTTTTTTAAAATATTTTTTAATATATTTTAAAATATTTATTTAAAAAAAAATAAAAAAATGTGTTTGTATTCGTCGTAATGAGCCCTGTGATTTGATATATTTGATATATTACGTTAGAAACAATTACAAATTTATATTTTCCATTTAATTTTATAATTTGCCGCCCAAAATGAATATTAGGGGTTTCTCCTTATTTTTCCAGTAAAGTTCTGGTGAGAAGCTATACCTCCATTTTTTTCAAAATTTCCCAACTCATGGTTTCGGAGATAAGGGGGGGATGGGTAGAATTTTTTATATTTTTGTTAATATCTTTTAATTAATTTAATTTATAAATATGAAAAAAATATATTGATTTTCGTCATAATGAGCCCTTTCATTTAATATATAACATGATGGGTTAGAAACAATTTTAATTTTATATTTTCAATTTCATTCTGTAATTTGCCCCCCAAAATTAAAAGTAGAGGTTTCTCCTTATTTATCCAGTAAACTTCAGGTCAGACCCTATACTTTACGTTTTATAGTTTCGAAGATAAGGGGGGGGGGAATGGGTAAATTTTGGTATATTTTCGTTAAAGTTTTTTTAATTATTTTTTTTAAATATGAAAAAATATATTTGTGTTAGTCAGAATGCGACCTTTCATTTGATGTATTACATGATGCGTTTGAATTTTTTTTATTTTTAAATTTTCAGTCAATTCTATAATTTGCCCCCAAAATTAATAATAATGGTTCAGGCAATTTTCTATATTTCCTATTTTTTTCAATATTTTAGGCTCAGTAGTTTCGGAGATCAGGGGGGGGAACCGTCAATTTTTTTAGTTTTTCCCCCCAGTGGTACCCCTAAAATCAAAAATTCTTCTTTTAGTATATGTACTCCTGACCGGGTCACCAAAATATACATTGATACCAAATTTCAACCTCTTCCGTCCAGTAGTTTAGGAGAAATTTGCTGTTATGTGATAGGGACAGAAATCCGGAGTGATATTATAAGGTTATAAGGGTATATAGGGAACCCTAAAAACTGATAAAATTTGAAGATTTCAACACCTTGTACATCGGTAACGAAGCTTTTGCGGACATATGTTCATAGGAAGTTTTCGTCATAAAATGATATCTTTCGCACTTATTCATTTCATTAAATTTTCATTATTCTACCGCCTTCCGTTTTTATGTTATATCATACATAATACTAGAAAATCATTTTTAGCCGTAGTTTCAGTTTAGACGTTGATAGATTAGTTAAGAGTTCTAGAGCTAGCTGATCATGAAAGATATTATTAAGAAGCATAAAATAATAATTATATTGCTAATTTCTATATATTTAGCTAATTGTTTACCAAAACTTTCACAATTTTCGATTGCTTTCACTAGCTTTCCCTAAATTACGGAAAACTGCCTCATTGGAAACGCACCTCTTATAATCTAGGATTCGTTGAAGGGGGATAATAATAATCTTGATTGAATTGCCGGTATGCGTGACGGTAAACATTAGTTTTGCTTAAGCAAAAAGTGGGTGGAAATGGCGTTTGTTTCACCTATTAAGAGAACTTAACTATAAAAAACTAATGATAAGGCATAAAATAATGCTATTGTTGCTGTGAGATTTATTACAGTCGTTCGTTGGGCATGGAAAAATGTTCGGACAGAGATAGAGTTTCAATTAATTGTCCTTTCTGGCGCCATGACATGACTTGTGCTCATTCGGTTTTGAAACTACTTTTGATTAGGAGATAAATTGTTAATCGGTCGTGTGGGATATAATTACGCAAATAGCGACAACTTTTTGAATTAATATTTACGAACGTATAAAATGTCCACAACAAGAACATTCGTCCAAAATTTTGGGAACAATTTTGAGATTTGGTGATGAGAGAGATAATAATAAAACATAAACTGATATTGCAAGATCGTCACGTGACCTATCGTGAGATTAAGTCAACCTTACACATTAGTGGGACCAGCATACATTCAATATTGCATAAACATTTGAATGTCAAAAAAATTTGTTGGCGTTGGATCCCACACAATTTGTCAATCGTTCAAAAAAGGCTCGAGTCGATTGGTCGAAAGAAAAGCTCAAAAAATCCGATCGCGGTGCTTCAAAACACGTTTCTGACATGGTGACAGGTGATGAATCGTGGATTTACGCGTATGAGCCCGAAAGTAAACAGCAGTCGACTGTATGGGTGTTTCAAGATGAGCCGAATCCAACAAAAGTTGTTCGCGAACGAAGCGCTTCCAAGCAAATGATCACCTGCCTCAGGGTTCATTCCCTGACTGAAGATGACGAACAGAAGTCGAAACAAGCTAAACTTTACAGTGTTTATTGTAACACAAAAAGCATACAAATATTTTTTTTATGAACGACTACTAGATATAAGTTGCTAACTAATTATTAAAATATATATATTTAAAATCTAACCAAACCATTGTGAGCCATTTAAAATTGTTTGTGTGTAGAATGAATAATGCAAATTTTAAGGCTTTTTTTATTTCATTGGGATATATTTAATAACTTATTTAAGAATTTCAGCCATGTGTATTTAAATAAAATAAGGAAATAATAAATAATTTATATTTAAAATTGACTTCAGCTGACTTAAAATAAAAACAGTTTAGATACCGTGTGCAATCAATCACTATTTTCAAACATATCTTCTTTTAATCTGATTTAATTAAGCTACAATTCAATTGAAAATTTTAGCGTATTCTTATCTCTTTATCTCTCTCTCTCTCTTTTACCTCCTCTCTCTTTCTCCCTCTCTAATTTTTATTCTGTCTATATTTTCCAAATATATTTTAACTTTTTTATTTATTTTATTATTTGGACCACTTTCTATAAATGTAACTAATTCACTTTATATTGCATCCACACTCTATATGCTTCTGTGTGCTGGTCACTCCTATATAACTTATTGGTCTATCATTTTCTGAATCACCCTATATAATATCTTTAAAACCACCCTTTGTAAGTATAAATCCCCTCCACATTAATTACTGCTGAATACCAATGATTTTACTTCGCCCCATATGTTTAGTATAACATTTATGCAACAGCTCATGGTCTACACCATATAACAAAATTTACTTTTTTGAGCCACATTTTCTGACTATAATTTTCCTCTACCATTTATTTCAACCATACGGTACATGCAACTGCTTATAAAATTTTTTGAACCCATGTCTATAATTATACTGCATCCTACTTCCTATAATTCAAATATCCTAACGTCTTATACTTTTATAACAAATTTTTGATACACCCTGAATAACAATAATTTTACCCCACCCTTACTTCAAACACCTTGTATAAACAACTACTTATTTTCCAAACTATATAACTTTTTTAAACCTCCCTGTATAACTGTAACTCTACTCCACCTTATATTTCAACCATCCTGTATATGCAACTGCTTCTGACAATTTTTAAAGCCTTTTGTATAACTGTAACTATTTCTCCGTTCTATAGCGCAAATATCCACTCTGTATAACTCTAGTTTTGCTCAACTCGTATTTCAACCACCTTGTATACGCAACTACTTATGTGCCACCCAATACAATATTTTTAGAACCTCCCTATATAACTAATTCAAATCCAACATATATTGCAACAAGCTTATGTATATAACTGCATATTTACCACCTAATATCACATGCACGCACGCACGCACACACCTACAACCGTATACTATATAGAAGAGTTCGCCGACATATCTAACAAATTTTCGTTTCGATAAACTGACGGAATATTTTCTGCCAATTCCCGCACTATAAGCCCCTAACTTAACTTCGTCTCTAACACTAACACTAACTCACTTTCAAATGCATCAAAATTAAAACCATTACAAACACCCTGTACAATATACTTTCATGGAATACCTTGACATTTAAACTAGATATTTATGATAAAAATTTGACATTTACCATGATGTTTACAGTTTTTTGCATATATTTTTCCAATTTTCAGAAAATGCTTTGTTTTACCTTATAGAAAAATATACGGAATCAAGCTAGAACATATCTTTATATATAATACAATTTATAATATTCAAATTTCTTGAACAGTTTTAGAGAAAAACACTGAAGATTCATTGAAGTTCGCTGAAATCTAATCTCTTATTTAAATTTTTTTCAGATTTTCTGGAAAACCGTAAATCTCATGTTATAGACAATTATACGGGACCTTTCTGTTATTTTTTTTATATAATGCATTTCAAATTTTCAAAATTGCCCAAGCCGTTTTGGAATAAAAAATAAAGTTGCAGACGAATTGATAACCTCCTCCTGTTTGGAAGTCGGTTAAAAAACGATTGTATGGCTATTTCAATCATTCCTGGCTTCCGATGATTAAGGAAGAAATTGCTAATGGTCATGTCCTTATGAACAACCCAATATCGGAATTGTTCATAAGGTCTTTCCTAGGTTTTCCCTTATGATTTTGATGGGATCACTGAATCAATAATATTCTTTGGTCGCATTTTTGGCGAATGCACTGTCTTATAACAAAGTTGCACCTAGGAGCACCACATAGAATTCTGAATATGACCACTTCCAAACTCTTCAAATTTTAAAGGAACTTTCTTATTATATGATCTCTAGAAGTTTCGGTGCTACCTTGTATATTACCAAATTAAATTCTCTTAGTTACGTCATAAGTCAAATAATAGGTATTGCCAAACATTTCAATTTTACATTTTAGAATTGTACATTTTTTCATAGTTTCCTTGACATTGACTACGGAGTCTGACCTAGACTCCGAAACGTTTGGAAATATACAGACATTTCGTGACTTGTGGTCTTATTTCCCAGAAAACAAAAAGTTTTATGTCAAAGAAGTATTTTATAAAAGATTTGGCAATATTACATTGCGGCCATAACCATAGCTACACAAAGTACCAGGCACCTTTCTTATGGAAAAATGGATTTCCGTCAAATTGTTTGAAATTTTGGTATGTTGTAGAAGTTGACTTTCTGACAAAAACAGTCCATGGGCTCAAACAGATTCTATGACTAGTTTTCGAGATACAGAGTGCTAAACATCGAAAGTGCCGCATTTTTGATATCAGATTTCCAATGATAGACGTGCTTTATTTCCGGTTATTGAAGAAATTGTAATTTGTACATTATTGGACATAAATATTTCACAAAACAATTGTCATAAGTTTTGGTGGAGTACAGGAAATTTAAAAAATACGGAACATGTGATTTTGGAAAAAATCTTTTTTTATTACAAGGTTGAAAACATAAGATTGATGTTATTGCACAATTAATATCTCGTTATAGTAATAATATCTTGGATGTGCTTCATATAATATACAGTGTGAGCCATAAATATAGCTAGAGGAGGCATATATTATTTTTCAATGAGTCACCCTGTACGAACCATTCGTGCTGCAGTTTTAATAAGACATTAAGCATATATATTATCCGTCTCTTTATACTCAACGGGATATTAAACTGATTGCAAAAACTATACATATTGAAAAAATGTATTTTTTAATACTACCCCGTAGTTTTAAATTCTCTCCGTCAACTTTGTATATTATTACATTTTTACATTAACAAATGTTCTGTTTTACTGAGCAGAATATTATTAAAATTGTATGACTAGTTTTCGAGATATAGAGTGTTAAACTTCTGAAATGTCACCTTTATCATATCAGATTTCTCATAATAGATGCGTTTTAATTCCGTTTATTGCAGAAAACGTGGTTTGCACATTGTTTGACATAAATATTGCACAAAAAATTACCATTAATTAGCTTTTATTACAGGGAGTTTCCCATATACGTAATATGTGTTTTTTGAAATCACATTTTTTATTATAATGTTGAAAACATAGGAAGATCTAATTGCTCAGTTAATATAATGTTAAACAAACTAATTTTTGGACCTGTTCATACATTATTCAGTGTAAATATTGCTAAAGTAGGCCTCTATTATTTTTTCCATTAATAAGTAACCCTGAATAGACCATGCGTCCTGGAATTTTTATATTAAATTATACAAATCTACGACTCAACACACTAAATTCTACAGGTTTGCAAAAATTGTACAAACTAAAGTATTGTAGTTTATACAGGGTTACTAATTAATAGTAAAAAATGGTATATGCCCACTATAGCTATATTTACGACTTACACTGTATAATATATGAACACGTTCAAGAACTCATTTCTTATTAATTGTGCGATTACATCTTATGTATTCATCATTGTAATAAAAAATAAGTTTTTTGAAAACACATATTACATATGTTGGAAACACACTGTAAACAAAGGTAATTAGGTAATGGTAATTAATTTGTTCAATATTTTTGTCAAATAATGCGAAAATTATCTTTCCTGCAATATACGGAAATAATACACGTCTGTTATGAGAAATCTTATAAGAAAAAGGAGACATTTCCGATGTTTAACACCCTATAACTCGAAAACTACTCATACAATTTTAATAATATTCTGATCAGTTATACACTGAACATTTGTTAACGTAACAGAGTTATAACATACAAAGTTGACGGAGAGAATTTAAAACAACAGGGTAGCATGAAAAACTACTTTTTTCAATATTAATAGTTTTTGCAATGAGTTTAACATCCTGTTGAGTATCAAGAGACGGATCTTATATCTGCTTATTGTCTTATTAACATTGCAGTTCGAATGGTTCGTACAGGGTGACTCATTAATAGGAAAAAACAATATATGCCTTCTCTAACTATATTTATGGCTCACACTGTATATTATATGAAGCATATCCAAGAAATTATTACCTTAATGAGATATTATTTGTTCAAAAACATCTTCTTATGTTTTCAATGTTGTAATAAAAAATTTTTTTTTTCCAAAAGCACATGTTACGTATTTTTGAAATGCTTTGTAATCCAGGAAAATTGATGGCAATTGTTTTGTGAAATATTTATGTCCAATAATGTACAAATCACAATTTCTCCACCTGCCGGAAATAAAACTTATCTATCATGCGAAATCTGATATTTAAAATGCGGCATTTTCGATTTTTAACATCCTGTATCTCGAAAACTAGTACTAGAATCTGTTTGAGCCCATGGACTCTTTTTGTCAGAACATCAACTTCTACAACATACCAAAATTTCAAACAATTTGAGGGAAGTCCATTTTTCCATAAGAAAGGTGCCTGGTCGTTTTTGTGCCAATTTTCATAGTTTCCAATTTTATCGTTTATTATTTTATATTTTTTAGGGGCTACTTCATTAAGTCATGGGATAAAAAGATGAGGGATGATTTTTACGCATATCACCAACTTCTTAACATGCATTTGTAATAAATAATCTGTATATATACACAAACTTAATCATATTAATTTGAATTTTATCAAAAAAAGTTGTTGACTAACAATAGAAAGTTCATTAAACTTGAACAGTACAGAATTCGGATAATGTTGTTATGTCTAGAGTATGCACTCTGAAATTGTTATTAAAACCGTGCTCGGTTTTGAGCGTTGTAAACAATACAGAAGTTTTAGTAATTTTAAAATTTATTCAACTCAGTGAACCACAACTACTACGACTACTTATGCACCGGTGAAAATTACACAAAATAACATGAAAAGTTAGGAAGTAGTTTTCATAATATAACAGTAAACCTACCATTTTCTTCCAGATTTACATACGTTCTCTGATGTTATAATTACGTGCAGATGTCTGTTTGAAACTTCTCAGGTTTCAAAGATTATCTAGTAATTAATGTGGAACTAATTGCAGTCTGATTTCGCTCTGTAGTTATTGAGATTGAAACAACTTTGAAGAAGTTTGTGATCAAAAGTTATTAGAAACTGCAATTAAGTTATTTTAAAATTACCAATTGTAAGTATGGATTATGTATTTCCATAGCGCCTAGAATTACTTCGTCTAACAGTTTAAGTAGATTAATGCAATCTCTATAATATTGTAATATACGCGACACAGCAAATTCTAGACTTGATTTCGTGCCAATTTGAAATAGTCTTACCTAAAAAGTAATGACATTGGTTTTTTATAACCTCTCAAACTGCTTTTTATGTAGAAGGATCAAAGATAGGTCACCTCATGGAGGGTATTTTACCTTTTTTTCCTCGTTACTCGTATACACCACGTCTACTTCTGGTCAGTTGTATGTCCTTGGGTTATTTGCTTTGTGTGGATAGCAGACAAATTAGTATCATCGGTCTTTGTTTGCAATAAAAATATCAACATGGTGGTTTAACTGATATTGTTGAAGCGAAAGCTTCTTATCGGAGCCCACATTTACACATATGAAAATAGATGAGCAAGGGAATGAATTGGATAATTTGAGATTTTATTTGTTTCAACACCGACACCGACACTGCCTCGATCTTGAAATGCACCTCCAATTCAGTTCTCTGTGTAAGAAACAGGGGCCAGGTAATATTAAATTATAATTAAAATAGAGACTTGAGATACGTCAGACATCAGAAAGAAACTTGCCATTAAATGTATGTATTGACTAGTTTCATATTATCAAGTAAACAGTTTACATTAAGACTTCTGAATAATAATTTACAGAAAATTAATAATAAATAGGAAATCAACCAATATAACATCCAAGTAAGATGGAATACCTTCACAAAATTTGCTTTTCGTTCTAACCAACCAAACCAATTTTCTCGTTATGATAAGTCTCATACGTCAGAAATTAAAAATAGTACCACACAAATAAGCAAGTTGGCATTAAACTTTCATATTATCAAAGAATATAGACTCATAGAAGGATACACATTAAGCAAAACATGTCCTTTGTTTACATCGCTTTGTTATTGTAATAATAGAGTACTCAATAGAGGGACAGATGATTTATGTACATCCCAGTGGTCCAGTGTCTAAAACGCACGGCTCCGAATCAAAGTTCTGGGGTCCAAAGCGAGAATTGATGTATTTTTTTAATATTATGTCATTATTAATTAATTTTATGTACTATTTTCAATTGACATAAAACTCATTTTAATATTACACAGAATGAGAATATATAATTTATTGTTTTGCATAAATGTTATGTGTTTGTAATGATTTTAGCTAAGAACAAAACGAATGTTTCTTTGACATTTTGTATTCAAATACTTATTCAGATGAACAAAACTATTTACAAACACTTACTCAATATACAGGGTGAGTTTTTTTTGATGATCAGTATGGGGACCTCGGAAACTAGCGAAGATAGAGCAATGGTTAAATTGGGAAAGATTTGCAGTTTTACTGGCCCAATTTTAATGACACTTTCGGATTTTTGTAAAAAGTCATGGCTTACTAGATATTTTGAAAAAACGAAATTCTGTCGATTTAAAATCCCTCTAGCTCCTTTGTTTTTGATTTTATAAAAAAAGTGTAAATATCAAAATTGAAGGGAATTGTATCCCGAATTTGATTGTCATGTCCTCGTTTGCGTGACAGCTCTCGTTTTCGAGATATGACACAAAAATTATCTTTTTTTGAATGGAAACAATCGGACATTTATAGAGCTTTTCAACGATATAATACTTGATATAGTTATTCATAAAAATAACGGAGTTATGGATGCTTTTCTCTCTCATTTTCACTTTTAACGTAGGTAGCCATGAAAAAGATGTTTTATTAATAACTATTCCAAAAAACATTGAACGATTGTTTTATTAGGTATAACAAAAGAACTAAATAAGTAGGTACTTACTAAAAACTAAAGAAATTAAAATACATAATAATGGTTACAAATTATGTTCGAAAAATCCACCATTGTTATTTAGACAAACATTGCATCTTTTTAAGATTGACATTACCGCTTTCCTCACAGACCGCAATCAATTTCTTCAATTGCTTGTAATACCGCCTCCCTTAGGTCACCAACTGTCTCATACTTTCTTTTGTCTAGTTTGTTTTTTAGCGCACTCCATAAATACAAGTCTATAACTGCCAAATCGGGAGACCGGGGGTGGCCATTCGCGTGGGCCATTTCTTCCAATCCAAGAGTTTGGATAGATATTATCTAAGTGTTGTCTTACTAATAACGAGTTATGAGCAGGTGCTCCATCAGGTTGGAAACACTCAATTTCTAAACGAGTTCTCAAATTCAAAATTATGCAACATGTATTGAAAAGTGTATTGTTTGAAATGCAAGTGGCGCTTCCCAGTAAGTGATTCGTCATAGATAAAAGGCCTCAGGATAGTAGACCCTATGATACCAAACAAAACATTAAAACCAAATTTTATCTGGGGTCGCCTTTGTTCTACATGGAAATGGTTTTCTTTAGCCCAGATATGCTCAATGTGTCTATTGAACATACCGCAGTTAGTAAATCTAGTTTCACCTGACCTTAAACCTTTAATGGAAACTGTTGATTGTGAAGGCACATGTCTCTAAACCATGTACAAAACAAAATACGTCGATGTTCGTCAGCAGCATGTAAAGTTTGAGAAACCGATTAAAATATCTATGAAAGTATTCCTCAGCTGCACGAACTGAAATTTTATGGCATGTGATATAACATTCCACCATATTCAGTTTTTCTTCGTTAGAATATTCCGTGTTACCATGAAAACTTGTCAATATCGACTGTCAGTTCAGCACTATTAATGGAATTACTTTCAAATGAGGAAACGTCAAAGTGAAAACAATCTTTTTCATGGCTACCTACGTTAAAAGTAAAAATAAGAGAGAAAAGCATCCATAACTCCGTTATTTTTATGAATAACTATATCGAGTATTATATAGTTGAAAAGCTCTAAAAATGTCCGATTTTTTGAGGTCATAGCCAACTATGGTTTCTATTCAAAAAAAGATAAGTTTGTGTCATATCTCGAAAACGAGAGCTGTCACGCAAAGGAGGACATGACAATCATATTCGGGATACAATTCCCTTCAATTTTGATATTTACACTTTTTTATAAAATCAAAAACAAAGGAGCTAGAGATATTTGACTAAATCGACAGAATTTCGTTTTCTCAAAATATCTAGTAAGCTATGACTTTTTACAAAAATCCGAAAATGTCATTAAATTGGGCCAGTAAAGCTGCAAATCTTTCTCAATTTAACCATTGCTTTATCTCCGCTAGTTTCCAAGATGCCTCTACTGATCATCAAAAAAAAACTCACCCTGTATATCAATTTATCAAACATATTCTAACCATGAAGTGAAATTCATCGTGTTTATAACAAAACAGCACTTGTTAGCACTAAATATTATAAGATTTATTTATTATTCACAATTGCATCAGAACGAGGTATACAAGTGAGGTCAATTTGCCAAAAAAAAATTTAGGAATTAAGATATACTTTAAAAATATTGTAAGTTGGACCTATTATTTCCACACCATTTAAAGTGGAACTTTTGGTATATCACAGATATATAAACACAAACCCTTATTTCACACGACTTCTGATCATTTTTTTTATTCAAATGCCTCAAAAAATTACATTTTTCAAATATGTTGTTCCTCTTTTAATACAAATTCGTCTTTATAGTTCATTTTAAGTTACTGCCCGGATATCGTTACTTTCAAAGTAATGACCTATTGTACTCAAGGTTACGAAATCTTGACCCCCAAAACATTAAAGGTTCCGACAAGAGTTTCGTTTCAGGGTTTGATTATTCTGTGCCTCAAGTTCGAGTTTATGTATTATCATTTGCTTTTTCATTTTATTCCTTGGTAATGACTCCCAAACAGGAGTCGAGACGTCAAGTATTTCATAAGTTTGGACGTGGTTCTCACCCACATGACTAAATAATAGACTCTCTTATATATTTTCTAAAATGATTTACGATATGAACTCTTAGCAGTAGTTTGGGACCAAATAAATTGTGACAGGCGGAAAGTTTCCTTTCATTAGATGGAACCCTAATAAGATACCTTCTATGAAAAAATTTCAAAAAGCGTAATACTTGTAAGTATTAGACCTGTTACATGAAACCAAATTAAATTTAAGATTATTCACTATAAATAAAGTTATTTAAATTTATAAGTAAACTAAAATATCCCTGCTATTCAATGAATATTCTGGTGGATGCGAGAGGATGAAATGACTATGTAGATATGCGATATATGAGTGGCATTATTTATGCAGTACTTAATCATGTATATGTAACCTGTTTAATATCAATTTATATTAATGACGACAGGAAACTTGCAGCTTTATTTTCTGTTATTTCCTAAGTTTTCTATGGCAACAACATATTCTCGTGCATTGTTTATTTCAACATAATATTTTCTCTGCAGTTTGTTTTGTGTAGACAAACAATGAATGTTTATTTTAGGTACAAGTAAACTTTGTTCATAGTATGTCAATTCACTCAAAATGCAATATATTCGGTATATTGACATCCGGAGGAGATAAAATACCTGTGTTATGTATGGACTGGGAAGATATTGAATGTATATTTTATTAAAATATCTGCGCTGATTTGATTAATTGCCTGCCTGACTCGGTGTTTTAAATAATCCATATTAGTTAGTTTACTCACACTATTCGTTTAATGAATGTCAATTTGTCTATTTTAGATTTTCCATAAAACCTTGTAAAGGTGTTTCAAAAAGCTTGCGAATATTGCATTATACGCATAAGTACGAAGTACGTGACAGGTGGGGAGCAAAGCAATGTCAGTGGATAGCTAAGCTATTTGAGGGGAATAGATTTAAGTACGTTTGGTTGCTCGCTATTAGGAACCAACCATTATTTAGATGAATGATATTTTGAATTTTTTTTTTAGGGTTCCGTATATACAATATACGGATACCCTTATAATATCACTCCGGATTTCTGCCTCTGTCACATCACAGCAATTTTCTCCTAAACTACTGGACGGAAGCGGTTGAAATTTGGTATCAATGTGTAGTTTGGTGACCCTGCCAGGAGTACATATCGCAACAGAAGAAATTTTGGTTTTAGGGGTACATCTGGGGGGAAAACTAAAAAAATCGATTGTCCCCCCCTGATCTCCGAAACTACTGAGCCTAAAATTTTGAAAAAAATAGGAAATATAGAACGTTGCCTGAACTTTACAGGAAAAATAAGGAGAAACACTTAATATTAATATTATAAAATTAAATGAAAATTTAAAAATTTAAAATTTTTAAAACGCATCATGTAATACATCAAATGAAAGGTCTCATTCTGAGGAAGACAAATATATATATATATTTTTCATATTCTAAAAAAATTAATTTAAAATATTTTAATGAAAATATACCAAAATTTACTCATTCCCCCCCCCCCCCTTATCTCCGAAACTATAAAACGTAAAGTGTTGAAAAAAATTAGAGGTATAGAGTCTGACTTGAAATTTACTGGAAAAATTTTGGGGGGCAAATTATAGAATTAAATGGAAAATATAAAATTAAAATTATTTCTAACGCATCATGTTATACAGTGTGTCCGGTTGTGGGCTAGCGACAATCTAAATACTGTAAAGCAACTATTTAAATACACATATACACCATATACTAGGGTTCAATACCCCACCCCGCCATATGGCAGCCATTTTGTTTTTTTTTAATGACCTATTCTCTACGTGTGAACAAAAACGTTCATATCTCTTAAAGTTGTGGTCTTACTGAAATAAAAATAGGCTTATTCGACGGACAATAATACTGTCTATCAACAACATTTTAAAACAAACTGTTAACGTTTTCTTAACTTTTGAAAAAAAGATGAAATGCAAAAAAAAGGTCAAAAAATTATGCAAATCAACAAATTATTGCAAATCAATGCAAAAGCAGTCCCGATAACTTTTCATTGTTTTTCACTAAATCCAAAGCTTTTGAGTTAAGCTACAATACAACATTAAATTCATAACTGTATGTTTATTACTTTAGGAGTTATTGTTGTTTGAACATGGCGTATGCGCAAGCACAAAATAAATATTAAAACCACATAAAATTCTTAATACTTTTTATGTGATACTTTTACAATCTTTTATACACATTAAATTTCATCCTACAGCAGTTGTTCAAACTCCTCCAGCTTGTAGACAAGTTAATGCTCTGTGTGCTATCTGGGCAGTTGAGCGCTTAATTAGTTCTAAGTCAGATCTTATTTCTTCGACGGCTGCCATAATTTTAGCGACGAGGTCTTCTCTGGTGTTTGGAACTGTAGCATACACCTTTTGCTTCATATGACCCCACAAAAAATAGTCCAAGGGGGTCAAATCGGGCGAGCGAGCGGGCCACGCTACTACACCACCGCGATCGATCCACGGAGCATGGTTATTGTTCAAATATTCTCGCACTGCTCGAGAATAGTGCGCGGGTGCTCCATCTAGCTGCAACCACATATGTTGACGGTATAATAAAGGTAACTCCAGAGGCTATCAGAGAACTGTGTCTCCATGAACTTCAAAAAATTAGCACCGTTTAATGTAGGAGGCAATTCCAACGGCCCAATCAAACGATCGTTGATTATGCCTGCCCACACATTAACAGAAAATTTGCGTTGAAACGAACTTAGGCGCACCGCACTAGGGTTTTCAGAGTATCAGAGATGGTCATTTCTGTGATTTGTAATGCCAGCTCTCGTGAACTTCGCTTCGTCAGTCCACAATATCTTTTGTAAGAAATGACGGTCCTCTCTCACACGTCGAACAAAAATACAGATCTTGTTGCATAATCTGTTTCGAGAATATCTTGGACCCGACGAGAATAATAAGGGTGTAATCCTTCTCTTTTCAAAATGCTCCATACATGCCACCTAGACAGTTGTAATTCCGCTGTAATCCGCCTAACACTTAGTCTAGGATCATTGGTTATTAGCATAAGTTCTTCTTCTTCATCTTCGGGCGATACCAAACGAGCACGTTCATTTACAGCTCTATGAATGCCTCTTTCCGCTAATCTTGAGTGCATGTCGATAAAAGTTTGGCGAGTCGGTATACGCCTGTTTGGGTACCTTCTTCGATATTCTTCTACAGCCAATTTCGCACTTCCATTGCAGAAACCATACACGAAGTGTATGTCAGCAATATGTTGCGTTGAATATTGACGATTTGCCATATTCATATTACAATATAACCACTAATACAGAACGTAAACTGCACGGACGGTAAGTAAAAGTAGCGGTCACAACGCAGGGCGAGGGACAACTAACGTAACTAGTCTTTATCCCGTAATTTTTTTGCAGGTAGAGCCAATATGTTCCATCTGGCTTACTTCTGCTAGTGCCGAATAATATTGCTAGCTTTTTCTCGGACAGCACGCAGCTAATGGCAGATGTCACTTAACAGAGGTCTTTTGTGCTTGCGTATACGCTCTGTTCAAACAACAACGAATTTGCAGTTCAAATCAGGTCAGTTAATGTCTGTTAACTATTACTAATGTGATGAAATGAGTGGTTTGCTGTTAAATCTGATGTTACTAAAAGATCTCCATTGCGTAGTATAATGTCCAAAAATCAAAGCAACCTATATTGCTGACTAGAGAATTAAGGGTATTAATTATAATTAATACCCTTTGTATTAAATTATTTATCAGTTAATTCACCCGTGTTTCTTTAAAATTAATTTTAATTGCATTGTTTTGTGGGCTCCCCCTCATTTTATAACACGTTATTTTATCCAAAGGGCGTTAATTAATTGCTGCTGCTTCGTAACGTTTTCACAGCGAGCTTCACATCGGCAACGACAACCTTTCCGTATCCCAGATCTTCTCGTGTTAAAATAATGTCATTATAATGTCAAACAACAATATCCACGAGAAAATTTCACCTGAAATTTAATCAGGGTAATATTCCCGGAGGCAATTCACCGTAATCGCACCAATAAACTTTATCATTAAAATGTCGTTGTTCGTGTTGCATGAGGTATGTTCCCCGTGTTAGTCGTCTTCTTAATAAATTGCCCGTAAACCGTTTGCTTTTTACGATATGCCCCACATCAAAATGTGGAACCACTTTGAATCGTTGATAATTCCGTAAAGGTCTATTGCCTGTAGAGTGTCGGGGTTATGTTATAACATCAATTTCTAAGGTTTAGATTGGACGATTTGATGTCAGCGATTAGCCATGGGCGTATGAGCCTCGGGGGCATACACGGTTCAAAGCTTAAAAGACTGCAGATTAAGGGTCAGACAAGAAAGTGTAGTTAGTATTTGTAATAAGCAAATAATTTGGTCAAGTGCGAGTTGGACTCGCGTACTTAGGGTTCCGTACCACCTTCAAGTTTCTAATATTACAGTTTCAGATAAGCAGGGAATGAGTGCATTTTCTTATATTTACCCTTATATCTTTTGAAGGAAGCGTTTTAAATTTATAAAAAACACACACTTTGATTTTCCACAGATAGACTTTTTATTTTATCTGCTTCTGGATTCGCTTGATTTTTATCAGAATACATATGTATTAAATTTTCTAATTTGACCCCCAAAAATTAACATTAGAGTTTTATTTTACTAATAAACTTTCAGAGAAGTCTTTTATAATGTACTTTCTGAGTTTTGAGGCTCTGTAGATTGGAAGATAAAGGGCGAAATAGGTCAAGTTTTAAATTATAAATTATTAAATCTGTTATTCAAATTATTAAAAAATACAAATAAAATATATTATTCAAAATTTAAGTAGTGTAGTTTCTAAAGTGGGAATTAAGTCGATGTTTAATATTTCTGTTAATATGTTTTAAACAAATGATTTAAAAATATGATATATTTGTAATTCACATATTATCTTTTATCTGATTTATTACATGATGCGTTTGAAAATTGAATCTTTATTTTCCATTTAATTGTATAATTGGTCCCTAAAATTACTATGAGGGTTTTCTAATAATTGATTTTCCGTTTAATTCTATTATTTGGGGGCCAAATAATAAAAATAGGGATTTTTTCATATTTTTCATATGAACAAATAAATTTAGGTCTTATAGTTTGGGGAATAACGGGGGGAATGCGTAATTTTTTTAAAATATTTTTTTAATATATTTTAAAGCATTCATTTTAAAAAAATTAAAAAAATATATTTGTATTCGTCATAATGAGCCCTGTGATTTGATATATAACATGACCCGTTGGAAACAATTATATTTTTTATTTTCCATTTAATTCTATAATTTCCCCCCAAAATGAATATTAGGGGTTTCTCCTTTTTCCAGTAAAGTTCAGGTGAGGGGCTAAACCTCCATTTTTTTTCAAAATTTTCCAGCTTATGGTTTCGGAGATAAGGTGTGGGGATTATGCAAATTTTTTTAAATTTTTGTTAATATCTTTTAATTAATTTATTTTAAAAATATGAAAATATATTTGTTTTCGTCGTAATGAGCCATTTTATTTGATATATAACATGATGGGTTAGAAACAATTTTAATTTTATATTTTCCATTTAATTCTGTAATTTACCCCCCAAAATTAAAAGTAGAGGTTTCTTTTTATTTTTCCAGTAAACTTCAGGTTAGAACCTATACCTGTAATTTTTGTCAAAACTTTAGGTTTTATAGTTTCGGAGATAAGAGGGGGGGAATGGTAAATTTTGATATTTTTTCGTTAATATCTTTTTGATTATTTTTTTTTTAAATTTGAAAAAAATATATTTGTGTTTCTCAGAATGGGACCCTTTTATTTGAAATATTACATGATGCGTTTGAAAAAAAATATATTTTTAAATTTTTATTTAATTCGATAATTTGCCCCCCAAAATTAATAAATCTTGTACTAAATTTACCAAAATATAATTTTAAACTCATATGTCTTGGACTATTACATTAACAATAGTCGTTATGTGGATTAAACCCCTAAAAGTGACCTTCTTCTAGGGTCTTGGAGTTAAGATATAATAACTTCCTATTAGTGAAAGAATTAAAAAAATGAGACAATACTTCCAAAATTATCTCCTTCAAACATACAAACAAACCAACAAATTTAACCTCACAAATAGTATAGACTACAAGCTAAACTTAAATAACTAATTGCCTTTCTACTACAATTCATGAATAACAGAACTTATATAACATAAAACTAACCTCTTATAGAACCCGGAAGTAAAACTGCAAGACATACGTTCAGAATGAATAGGATTCAGCCCGTTCATTTATTTTTCTCTACTGACTTTTTTTCCAACAATATATAAGAATTGAAATTTGTAATGGGGAAGGAAAATTGTCTGGATTCATGGTAAGCCTTTACAGAAAATATTCCTTACACATTTTCTAGGAACAAACAGTTGTAGTGTAAGACCATATCCAGCGGAGAGGTGGGGTCCGGGGGTTCCAAGCCGGCCCGACCCCAGCGAAATTTGGTATTGACCATTGAATTTTATCGAAGTAACAAGTATTTTATAACACTATATGTTTTTATTCTATACATTTCTTATATACCAGATGGAAAAAAAAAACTTTTGAGGATCTAATCATTTAATTCATCTTTTTTCTGGCTACAGCCTTGTTGTAATGTAGTGTTTGACATGAAAAAATTGTGCACTTTCACTAAACTTAACTAACTATCGCACACATGGTACATTCAGTTATTGACAACCACTTAAAAATTTATAGTTTAAACATGTGTGAAGAAGCCTTTTTGTAAAGACCAACCAATACTAAATGAAATTTCCTAATAATTTATATTTAAAAAAGAACCGACTTCAGCCGACTTAAAATAAAAACAGTTTATAAACTGAGTGCAATCAATTTTTACTATTTTTAGACATATCTGCGTATTCTTATTCTAATTTTTATTTTTAGTCTATATTTTCCAAATATTTTAACCTTTTTATTTGTTTTATTATTTGGGCCACTTTCTATAAATGTAACTAATTCACGCTATATTGCATCCACACTCTATATGCTTCTGTATACTGGACACTCCTCTATAACTTATTGGTCTATGAGTTTCTGAATCACCCTGTACAACTATAACTCAACTCAACACAATTCTACAACGGTCCTGATATCTTTAAAACCACCCTGTTTAAGACAAATCCTCTCCACACTATTGACCCTTTCTAATTTTCTATTGTTTAAATTATTCATGTATACCAATGATTTTATTTCGTCCCATATGTCTAGTATTCCATTTATGCAACTATTCATGGTTTACCCTATATAACCAAATTCACCTTTTTGAACCACATTTTATGACTAAATTTACTCTATTATTTAGTTAGATCACCCGGCATATGCAACTGCTTCTACATTTTTTTTACCAATATCTATGAATAATTATACCCCGTCGTACGTCCTATAATTCAAATATCCTAACTGCTTATGCTTATATAACAAAATTTTGACAAACCCTTAATAACAATAATTTTAACCCACCGTTACTTCAAACACCTTGTCTATGCAACTACTCCAAACTATATAACTTTTTTAAACCGCTCTGTATAACTGTAATTATACTCCATCTTATATTTCAACCATCCTGTATACTCAACAGCTTCTGACAATTAAAGCCTTTTGTGTAACTGTAATTATTCTCCGTTCTATAACACAAATATCCTCTCTGTATAACTGTAGTTTTGCTTCACTCTTATTTCAATCACCTTGTATACGCAACTACATATGTGCTACCAAATACAATGTTTTAGAATCACCCTGCACAACTAATTCAATTCCAACTGATATTTCAACCATCCCATGTATACAACTGCTTCTGTACCACCTAATATTACATGCAAGCATGCACACACAGAAGGGATCGTCGAAATAACAAATTTTCGGTTTAATAAGCTAATGGAATATTTTCTGCAATTTCACCCGACTGTAACTTAACTTCGCTTCTAAAATAAATTGCATTCAAAAGCATCAAAATGAAAATCATTACAAACACCCTGTACGACATGCTTTCATGGCATATCTTGACATTTAAACTACATATTTATTATGAAAATTTTACATTTACCTTGATGTTTACAGTTTTTGTGCATATATTTTTCCGATTTTCAATAAAATGGTATGTTTAACGTTCTAGAAAAATGTACGGTATCAAACTGGAACATATCTTTGTATAATACAATTTATAATATTCAAATTGCATGAGCAGTTTTAGAGAAAACAGTAAGGATATATATATATATATATATATATATATATATATATATATATATATATATATATATATAAATAGGCAAAGACAAAACGATTAGGTACCATTTTCTCCTCTGTCTGTCAACCGATTTTCTTCATTTTTGTTTTGTTTAGTAGCTACTGACGACCTTCAGTGCAGAATGCTAATATTAGTTTATAATAGCGGTTCATTCATTAAATAAAATATAATAAAAATTCATTATTTACGTCATAATGTCAATGCCAAACAACTGAATGTGCCGCGTGCCGACGCCGCCAGACTCAAAACATTGAGTAATTATATATAGAGGGACCAATGCTGTTTATACTTAGAGCATGTACTACTGGAAGTGGCATGCAAGCGTTGTTATTGTTTAGTGGTAAAGTAATCGTTGTATATTATAATTATACAGGGCGATTCCAGATATGTTCAAAATCGTTTTTTTCGTGGGTGGCACATAAGCAGTTGCATATATAGGGTGTTTAAAATACAGAGTGCAATTATAACTAATAAAATAATTATATAGGGAAGCCCATTAGCGGTTGAATTTACAGGGTTCTTGGAATAGAAGGTGCAGTAGAATTACAGTTATACAGGGTGGTGCAAAGAATATTATACAGAGATGCATATACAGGGTGGCGAAAATGGAAATGCAACATTTCGTAACCCATAAGCAGTTGTATATATAGAGAAGATGAAATATAGGGTGAGAGGAATTATAGATATACCGGATGATGATAAAAAATGTTAGAAGCGGAAATGATTTATAGAGTAGCCCACGAAGAGTTCCATATATATGATGATTGAAATATAGGTCACAGTAGAATTATAGTTACAGAATATATACATATACAGAATGGTTTACCGGGTGGTTCAAAAATGCTAAAAAATATTATGCGTGGTCCATGAGCAGTTGCATATACAGGGTGGTGGAAATATACAATGAGATGGAATTATTATAATGAGGATTTTAATAAATGTTTGAGAATTGAGTGCAATTATAGCTATAAAGGGAGGTTAGAAAAAATAAATATGTAGGGTAGCCCATTAGCGGTTGAATTGTTGTCATATTAAATTAAGAATTACGAATTTGAACACAAATAAAGTTCTATGAATTATATCTGAAAAAAACTTGAATTTCGTTACTTATTTGTAGAAGCGAGATGTAAGACCGACATCTAGGATTTTCGAGGAAACTATCACACAGAGGTTCCGAATCTGGATCCGTTCTGTGTAATTGCTGTTCTCCCTAAAGTCCTAGGATAGAATGTCACTATAAAATTTTCATGTTACTTAACCTGCCAGAGATATTGACACAATTGGTCGAATTTCGAGCACTGGGCGACAGCTAGTTCATTGAAAATCGCTGAAATCTATAGTCCCCAATTTATTTTTTTTTTCTGATTTTCTAAAAAACCGTAAATCTCATGTTATAGACAATTATATGGGACCTTTATGTAATGTTCCTTTATATAATGTAGTTTAAATCATCAAAATTGCCCTAGCTGTTTTTGTTTCCTTTATGGAAGTCGGATAAAAATTGCCCAATTATATTTGTTCCCCATTACAAATTTCAAAAAAAAGTTACAGAAAACAATAAGGAGAGTAAAACCCAAACAACCGTAAAAATCATGAACCTCCTAAACAAAAAATTCGTAATTACTTTATAAATGGTAATAAAAAACAAACAAAAACATAGGAGTTGCGCATTGAACACACTTAAAATTGTTAATTATAACTTAATGCGATTTTTAAGTCATATTCTTCTTAAAGCTGAACAAGGTTCTTCCCTGAACGTGTACGAAGATTATAAATTCAATTATATTAAAATTGAATCGATTTTCCAACGAGCACATTATGTGATAGAACTGATTTTTTAATCAATAAAATAACATTCCCTTATTATCTTAATTGGATTCGTTTGATTCTCTTTGATAACGCGAAAAATAATACCATGTTAGCTGTACACATTTATAATAACGTTTTTTGAACAATATGAATTAACGTCACATAATGATGGTTATTACTGTATCCAGTCGATGTAATGATTCCAATTTATTATATACACGCCTTTGTAAACCATTATATCAAATTAATTTTTTAATGTGTCATTGTTTAGATTTTGTTTATGAAGAGAATATCACGACTGAAAAGGTTTTGAGAATATTTATTATATAATTTATTGGAAACTAAAATTAAGTTTGGCCTACTTTGCAGTAATTTATAAGACAATAGTAGTACTTAACGTCGTCAATAAAAAATATTATTGTAGATTTATTTCTTAGGAATGTGTGTAATTCCATTATGAGTTTATAATTGTATTACAATACGTAAGTCAAGAAATTTGTCTTTAACAAATTGCAAATGAGATATGGACCTCAATTGTTTGAATTTATGTTAAAAAAATATAAATAAAAGATGCCACAAAAAACAATCAGAATCAAATGAGTATACGCAGAATTCACCTCTGATTTTATGAAATTTTTAAGTCTTATCAGGTATTTTTACGCAGGCTTGGACCACGAAGACGCATTCATCTTGTTCGTTACATTAAAGGATTCTTGTAGAGTTACAGATTATATGTATTCGCCTTTTTTCAGCTTGTCTTATCAGTGTTTTTAATTGACTATCAATTCGTCTGCAACTTATATATATATATATATATATATATATATATATGTTTGAAAACAAGTTGGCACGGACGGAACTATGTGTAGCTCTCTTGATGGTCCGGGTGTTTGTCCGTTGAAAGTTCTGTCCCTGTAAAGGAACGGTCGCCTGACGTTTCGCCAAAATTTCACTTGGCATTTTCATAAGGCTTTTCTTCTGTTCCAACATCAACAGCAAACAGGACATAGAATCAATTTTGAGGGCTCTAAGCACCTGGCAACAGAAACCAACTTCAAAAGAAGAACAATTAGGGAAGCTATAGAAATTGAAAAGGAAGGAGGAATCAATAACCGTAGCGAAGCTCTACACCTGCTTCAAGCCTGGAAGAACATCTTACGGGAAAAGAAAAACAAATTAAAAGAGAGCGCAACAATACCACAACGTTGCATTCCGTCACTCGTAGCTAACTATCAGGACGCCCACCCTTCTAACGAACATCTGCGGCCGCCATCGGTACAAACAGAACCACGTCATCGGT
Organism: Octodonta nipae; assembly: GCA_034190945.1. Taxonomy (NCBI): domain Eukaryota; kingdom Metazoa; phylum Arthropoda; class Insecta; order Coleoptera; family Chrysomelidae; genus Octodonta; species Octodonta nipae. The sequence continues at coordinate 70,610,612 of CM067224.1, forward strand.
ACAATTTGCGACAACGCAATGGTGCCGTATAGGCACCGCCCCCTCAACACAATCGGAGGCGGGGCAAAGAAATAGGAGGGGACTCGGGAGATAGCATAAATAGCGGCGCGCACATATCGAAGCTCACTTCCACTTCAGACGCCACGGAGAGCAGACCAAGCGGAGAACGACCCAGCCGACGATCTCGGATACGAAGTAGTCCGGAAAGGTCCGAACCTGTAGCCACCCTTCGGGTTGGAAGAAGAGGAAAAGCCTTATGAAAAGTGAGATTTTGGCAAAACGTTCCTTTACAGGGACAAAACTTTCAACGGACGAACACCCGGACCATCAAGAGAGCTTGTTTGAAGGATTTTTTTTAGAGGCTTATAGTCGCGTATAAGGTCAGAAAATATTCCGTTAGTTTATCGAAGGGAAAATTTGTTATGTTATTGTGGGTGTATAAAAAACTTATTACATAAGCATAAGCAGTTAGGATATAATTATCCACATGGGTTAAAAAAAATTAGAAGCAGTTGCATATACCAGGTGATTGAAATAAATGGTAAAGTAAATTTATAAAATGTTGTTCAAACAGGTGAATTTTATTGTATAGAGTAGACCATGAGCAGTTGCATAAATGGAATACTATGAGGCGGAGTAAAATTATTGGTATACAGGAATAATTTAAAGAATGGAAAAATGGAAAGAGTCAATAGTGTGGAGAGGATTTAGACTTATACAGTTGTATAGGATGATTCAGAAAATGATAGACCAATATAGGGGTGACCAATACATAGAATCATATACAGTGCGGATGCGATATAGAATGAATTATTTACATTTATAGAAAGTGGTCCAAATAATAAAACAAATAAAAAAGTTAAAATATAGACAACGAATTATAATTAGAGAAGGAGAAAGAGAGAGAGAGATAAAAATACGCTAAAATTTTCAATTGAATTGTACCTTAATTAAATAAGATAAAAAAGAATATATGTCTGAAAATAGTGATTGATTGCATACGGTTTCTAAACTGTTTTTATTTTAATGACTTAAAATAAAAACAGTCACTGAAGTCGGTTCTTTTTTTAAATATAAATTATTCATCTAAAGTTTGATCGAAATGAAAATGAGAATCACAATTTTATCAAGGTTTTGATTTAAAATGTAGTTACTAGAGTTGTTAGGGAAAGAGTTCATTTTCGAGAACGGGTTGAGTTGTTCTTGTTCCGCGCTGAGAACGGTTTCGTAGACCCTGTTCATCTGTTCTTTTAAAGAACGTTGTTTATCTGTTCATCGAGTCTCTTTTCTCTTCCAAATGGGCCATCTATGGATAAAACTGTTAAAAAACAAATACGTACATAGGCTTCACAATTGCAAAAAGATGAACTTTGAAAATTTGTATATTTTCATATTTATAAACAAATAAAGATAATTTGTACCATGCGAATGCCAAAGTATTAATCCCATGGTATAAAGAAAAACTAGATCATATGTCTAAAAATGTCACAGAGGAATATCAAGAGAGGGGTTTAGAAGTCAGCACCGAATATATATTTATCTAATACTATATATATATAGTAAGATCTCATGAATTCGCATGTTAATATGATCCATATTATATGAATTGGTGGCGTAAAATTATAATTATACAGGGTCGTTTAAAATATGTTAGATGGCCATAAGAGTTGCTATGCAGAATGTTTATAATATAGCGTCAAATAGAATTATAGTATGGTTAGAAAAAACGAGAAAAAATAATTGTGTAGGGTACCCCAGAAGCAGTTGGAAATTAATGATGTCTGACATACAGGGCGGAGTAAAATTATTGTTATGCAGGTCGCTACAAACATGTTAATAGAATGTTATATGCATTTGCATTTACAGGGTGATTGCAATATAGGATTTACTGGAATTATAATTATACATGGTGTTTCAAAAAAAATTAAAATAGGTGGCCATAAACAAACGCATATGCAGGGTAGTTAAAACATATGGTGGTGTGAAATTATAGTTATAAAGTGTGATTTAATATATTTGGTAGCCTATAAAAAGTTGCGTATATATGGTGGAGCGGAATTATTGTTATACAAAGTGTTTACAAAAATGTTTGAATATAAATGTATTATGGCGTATATATAATGGTTGAAATATAAGGCGAAGTAGAATTATAGTTACAGAGGGTAGTTGAAAGATTTTGGAAACAAAAGTGTTTGTAGAATGGCCAAAAGTGGTCGCAGTTGGAATATGGAATTCAGTGGAATTGTAACGTGATTAATAAAATGTTTTCAGTTGCATATATATGGTGGTTGAAATATAGTGAGTAGTAAAATTGTAGTAACAATATGTAAATAAAAAATATAAGAAAAAACTATTATGTTAGGGAGTTTACATAGCAAATGTCAGATTATTTGGATATATGTATGTACGTTTATGATTAAACCTTAAATTTACGAGTGAAGCTGGGTCACCCAGGTACTATGATTATGGACACATAAGCGTTTATACGCTATAATCGGGATTTAAAAAAGATCCTATTTCTGAATCGACTCCATTACTTTTACACAAAAATTGTAGGAATGTTTTCTACATTTTAGCTTTTTTTCTATGTTTCTAAAAATTGATAAAATACTGTGTCCCTAATAACATCTAGTTGTGCGACATAGATGAATTTTAATAAAAAATGTGTTCTTAAAATCAAAATAATGGCAATCGTATCACTTGTTTTTATAAAAAAAAACTTAGCAGACACTCAATTAGTTTGTCTGTTGACCTTTATTCGTGAACAAGTTGAAACCAAGACCTCTGCTTAAGCAATAATAATAATTACTAATCTCTAAATACATCTTAAGCCGAAACGAAATTGCTTTGGGTTAACATGAACGATCCTGTTTGCTCCACCGAAATCCTTTGAAGACTATCAGAATCGAATTATCAGATGTCGGCGAGAGATACTATTAACGAAACAGATGAGGAAAAGTTGATTCTCCGTAGACAAACACGAAAATCTCGTTGGGGGAAAATGTAGTTAGACACGATTTAATGAAATCTCGAGAAATTTCCTATTTCTTATCTTATCGCTTTCAAGGAATCCTTCCGGTGTTCCTCCGGCTGCCACTGCGAAGATATTTTCTTGGTAATAGCCTGCCTCATCAGAACGAGGGGCAATATAGCAGCGATCCGCCCTGTCTCCTCATTGCCTTATTATTTTCCTCACGGACAATATGACTAGCTCACAATTGACGTCGTTTTGAGATAACAACTTTCACATTCCTGAGCAAAGTGTGAATTTTTGTCGGTCCTATCTTCGAGTGGACTAGCACCATTAAGCTAGCAATTTACTTTGAAATTAGGGCACGTCCATGCAAATTTAATGACCTGCTGTATGTGTTAGCAGCAGAGTTTTATTGACATTTTATTGAAGACAATTTTCCTAGTCGGATTACTTTGTCAAAGATTGTCGATAAGAGGGAGTAAGCTTTTATATTCCGTACAAAAGCTATGATTACTTGCCTTCTCGTTCGTTGTTGAAAGGAAATGAGAAAACTCCGGAGTATTAAATTAAAAAAGTAGATGCATTGTGTTGAGAATAAGAATTTCATCAGCATTGCTTTTCTGAATAGTGTAGACTGTTTCATTTGAACTTCAGAAAATTGCTTCGTATATCTAGATGTATTTTTTTGTAAACGGGAGTTTTTACAACTTTAACTATCAAAGTTTAATGTACTTCATTTATATTAAAAGCAATTACAAAGTATTTGCCTTGCATCTTGATATTCCGATTATAATTAATACTAGTATATTTTTAAATGAAACATGTATAAAGAAAATGTTCATCATTAATAAATTCACCTACCAGGGGAATAACATCAACTTATATGAGTTATAGTATACATGGTGATTTTTTTTTTTTGATAATCAGTATGGGATCTCGGAAACTAGCGGAGATAGAGCAATGGTTCAATTGGGAAAGATTTGCAGTTTTACAGGCCCAATTTCGTGACACTTTCAGATTTTTGTAAAAAGTCATGACTTACTAGATATTTTGAAAAAACGAAATTATGTCGATTTTAGTCAAATCCCTCTAGCTCCTTTTTTTTGATTTTATAAAAAAGTGTAAATATCAAAATTGAAGGGAATTGTATCCCGAATATGATTGTTATGTCTTCGTTTGCGTGACAGCTCTCGTTTTCGAGATATGACACAAAATTATATATTTTTTAATGGAAACCATAGTTGACTATGACCTCAACAAATCGGACATTTTTAGAGCTTTTCAATGTTATAATAACGGAGTTATGGATATTTTTCTCTCTTATTTTCAGTTTTAACGTAGTTTGCCATGAAATAGATTGATTTATTAATAACTATTCCAAATAACATTGAACGATTTTTTTTAGGTATATCAGATATAACGAAAAAACTAAATAAGTAGGTACTTACTAAAAACTTATGAAATTAAAGTACATAATAATGGTTACAATTTATTTTCGAAAAGTCCACCATTGTTATTTAGACAAAAATTGCATCTTTTTAAGACTGACATTACCGCTTTCCTCACAGACCGCCTATCAACTTCTGCAATTGCTTGTAATACCGCCTCCCTTAGGTCACCAACTGTCTCATACTTTCTTTTGTATACGTTGTTTGTTAGCTCATCCCATAAATAGAAGTCTATAACTGCAAAATCGGGAGACTGGGGTGGCCATTCGCGAGGGACATTTCTTCCTATCCAAGAGTTTGGGTAGATATTATCTAAGTGTTGTCTTACTAATAGCAAGTTATGAGCAGCTGCTCCATCATGTTGGAACCACTCAATTTCTAAACAAGTTCTCAAATTCAACTTATGCAACATGTCTTGAAAAGTGTATCGGAAGAAATGTAAGTAGCGCTCCCCAGTAAGTGATTCGTCGTAGATAAAACGCCACAGAATAGTAGACTCTATGATACCACACCAAACATTAAAACCAAATTTTATCCGGGGTCGTCTTTGTTCTACATGGAAAGGGTTTTCTTTAGCCCAGATATGCTCATTGTGTCTATTGAACATACCGCAGTTAGTAAATCTACTTTCATCTGGCCATAACACCTTTAATGGAAACTGTGGATTGTCAAGGCACATGTCACCATGTACAAAACAAAATACGTCGATGTTCGTCACCAGCATGCAACGGTTGAGAAACTGAAAGTTTGTACGGGTGGAACATGCGCGCTTTCAGTACCTTACTACAGTTCGTTGAGATGTGCCAGCTTCTACCGCAATCTCACAAGTTGATGTAGATGGATTTTGATTTACCATTGCCAAAACATTTATTTGTGTGCTGCTTCGTTAATTTGATTACGTTCCTTTGGTGGTTTAGTAAAAGATCCATATCTGCGTAATGTATCGATAAGCCTCTTAAATGTACATAGAGCAGGTTGACGACGATTAAAATATCTATGAAAGTATTCTTTAGTTGCACGAACTGAATTTTTATATTCAGTTTTTCTTCCTTAGAATATTCCATTTTTTCACGAAAACTTGTCAATATGTCAGTTCAGCACTACTAATGGAATTACTCTCAAATGAGGAAACTTCAATGTGAAAACAATCTTTTTCATGGCTACCTACGTTAAAAGTGAAAAGCATCCACACCTCCGTTACTTTTATGAATAAGTATATCGAGTATTATATCTTTGAAAAGCTCTAAAAATGTATATGGTTTTTATTCAAAAAAAGATAAGTTTGTGTCATATCTGGAAAACGAGAGCTGTCACGAAAACGAGGACATGACAGTCATATTCGGGATACAATTTCCTTCAATTTTGATATTCACACTAAGGAGCTAGAGAGATTTGACTAAATCGACAGAATTTCGTTTTTTTTCAAAATATCTAGTAAGCCATGAGTTTTTACAAAAATCTGAAACTGTCATTAAATTGGGCCAGTAAAACTGCAAATCTTTCCCAATTTAACCATTGCTCTATCTCCGCTAGTTTCCGAGATCCCATACTGATCATCAAAAAAAAACTCACCTTGTATATGAGTTTACACCAATAATTTTAAATCGATTTCGCATAATATCCATAACAATAATTTTTTGTTTATAGATTTACAGTGTGTGCAAATATCGATGTTTATATAGAACAACTCGGTAATTGTAGCAGACACAAAAATGTTTTTGAATTATAAACAAATGTTCAAATTTGTGTTTTAGTGATTTTCCACCGGTGCTGGAAAGTATGTTTATTTCAAATACGTTTCAGACCTCGTTTTTAACGGCATTAAAAAATTAAAATGATGTCACTAACTGACTTTACTCCAAGTTTGGTGTATACAGGGTAGCACCAAAAAATTCTAAAGATGATGTGAAATAACAAAACTTTTTTTAAATTGAATGAATTTGAAAGGGTTTCGTCAGAACATAACAGTTATCTTTATGATTTAGGTGCGACATTGTTATAAGACAATACATTTGTCATTCAAGGAGGCGTATCTGACGAGAACTCCTTGTTCGAAACGGCTGTCATACGTTGAATGATATAGTTCTAAATATGTAGATATATATCTGTATATATATTTACTTATGTGGTTTTACATAAAACACTCGAACCATCTCTCAAGAGTATGGTATATGTTATAGTATAGTATGCCCTCATATACTTAAATTACTCACTAGACGGTAGATGTCGCCGACATCTATTAGGTTCAATACACTGACTTTTGTCTTACTGATGTGTATTACTTCCAAGTATTTCACTTTAGAACTTGTCATTCAAGGAAGCGTATCTGACGAGAACTCCTGGTTCGAAACGGCTGTCATACGTTAAAAGATATAGTTCTAAATATGTGGATATATATATGTATATATACAATACATTTGCCAAAAATGAGAACAAACTATGCTGTTGTCCTAGAGACCTCAATAAAATCATAAGGGAAAAGAAAGGAAAAACCTTAGGAACTATCCCGTCACAGGGTTGTTCAAAATGATATTAAAATTATTTATTTTATCCTTTATTATAAGTAACCAGGATAGACTAAATTTTACAGAATTATTAACGCTACAATCGCTTTCTTTTAATAAAATAAATGCCGAATACCTGGAGTAATTTGTATCAATAAATTTCAAAAGTTCTAGCAATATCGTCGACAGCAAAGCGTTGGAATATCACACCCTTAATATAAAAATTTCAAGGCAGATTATTTGTTAAGAAAAACCCTCATTTTGGCCCTACGTTTACTTTACTTCTCATAGAATAATGAGTGAATATTGTATCTGTCTTATAGCAGTTAATGTAATATAATTTAATTATCCCTTCCCTATATAAGGTTATTTTTCGATAACATATTGTTGTTCTCTGAGAGAGAAGAGAGAAGAGAAAAGAGAGAAGAGAAAAGAGAAAAGAGAAAAGAGAAAAGAGAAAAGAGAAAAGAGAGAAGAGAGAAGAGAGAAAAGAGAAGAGAGAAGAGAAAAGAGAGAAGAGAGAAGAGAGAAAAGAGAAGAGAGAAGAGAGAAGAGAGAAGAGAGAAGAGAGAAGGGAGAAGAGAGAAGAGAGAAAAGAGAAGAGAGAAGAGAGAAGAGAGAAGAGAGAAGAGAGAAGAGAGAGAGAGAGAGAGAAGAGAGAAGAGAGAGAAGAGAGAGAAGAGAGAGAAGAGAGAGAAGAGAGAAGTGAGAGAAGAGAGAGAAGAGAGAAGAGAGAAGAGAGAAGAGAGAAGAGAGAAGAGAGAAGAGAGAGAAGAGAGAGAAGAGAGAGAAGAGAGAGAAGAGAGAGAAGAGAGAGAAGAGAGAGAAGAGAGAAGAGAGAGAAGAGAGAAGAGAGAGAAGAGACAGAAGAGAGAAGAGAGAGAAGAGAGAAGAGAGAGAAGAGAGAGAAGAGAGAGAAGAGAGAGAAGAGAGAGAAGAGAGAGAAGAGAGAGAAGAGAGAGAAGAGAGAGAAGAAAGAGAAGAGAGAAGAGAGAAGAGAGAAGAGAGAAGGGAGAAGAGAGAAGAGAAAATAGAGAAAAGAGAAAAGAGGAAAGAGAAAAGAGAAGATTAATTAATTTAATTATCTAGTTGTTATAGTTTAATTACTAAAGCAGTTTAAAATTTTTAAATGGTGCAAAATATATTGGTGTGTGATCCCATGTGTGTCCTTATAAATATGCTTCTAAAATGAAGCGATGTGAAAAATTAATAGAAATTTAAAAATACATTAGCAGTTCCATTAGAGAAAAAGGGTTATAACTCACACTCTACCATTCACACCCACATCACGAAGCTTATATACATTCATAAGATGATGAATGGTAACATTATGTATCACACACAATCTCATTATGAATAACTTCGCAATATACTCCATTTAGATAATTAAAGTAAATATACTGCATGCAATCTCGCTCTGAAAATGAGTAAATTTCAGCGTACATAACAAGCATTCGATACATTCGTTCTATCCGTCGGTTGGAATGAATCAAGGCAGGTAATCCATACCCCCGGGAGACTTTACAATTCCAACGGTTCGACTCACGTGCTCGCTCGCCTGACTAGCATTCTTAACAGGTGACATAAACAATCTCCATGCACATGCCTCACGTTTCGATGCGGTACGAGCAACTACCCGATACACACACACCTTCTCATTTTGTTTTTCTTTGTGATAATTATAAGCTCATTGCCTTCAAGAGGTATTGATTACGTTTAGCGGTCTCTCATCTGTAACAGTACAGTTAGTTATCCGTTTTATAGGCCAGTCAAGGTAGATTACGTCACGAAAGTATATATTTGATCTGCAGGGAATTATAGACTTTTTTGACATTTTCTCGGTGATTAGGAGTTTCATAGGTTCAAGCTAAAATTATTCACCAAATATATATTTATTTAGATATTTTAACCACTGTTTATAGGCAAAAACTATGTGGTAGGTACTTTTGATAGGAAACAGTAATTTCTAATTGACTCAGAAAAAATAATATATTATTCCCTTAATTATTGTTATTGCTAGTTTACATTGTGCCCCAACCACTACTGCTCGAGCTGCGGGCAGCCTGCTGAATTTATTGCCGAAATACAGTGGAAATCTGGTATACATTATGCCGAAATGGACTGGGAAGTAGGCAGGTAAGTATGAAGAGCAGTATGTAAACACCATACTTCTCCTAATGTTGCGACTGCTACTCGGACTGCTTTAGGCTCCCCAAAAGGGGTTATTTTGAGCGGCAGTCAAAGGACTGACCCATTCATCGATCGTTTATAGTGCAGGTAATTTAAATAAATGCTGAACAAAATTGTTTTCTGGTCTGGCTCCGGCCCATTCATCGGTGATTTATGGTCCAGGTGATTTAAATATATGCTGGACAAAATTGATATCTGCAAAGGAACAATTGTAGGCATTTGCCACAAAATTCAACATTGTTCATCAATGGATATATTTTTATTAAACAACAAAAACCTTCACATTGTAAAATCGTATTTGGTCTAATGGGCATTGTTGAAGTGAATTAAAAATCTACAAAATGAACTACACTAAGTTTAATTTCCTCAATTTTTAAATAAAAAAAATGGGGGTCCTTCATTTATAATAACCTGGTAATTTATTACCAGGTTATTATATATATATATATATATTTTGTTACTGTAGAGACATTCTTGATACATTTGTCAATAGAATCCAAGGGGGCTCTATTAAATACATATTTTCTTATATTTTTAATAAATTTCAGTGTCAAAATGATTTTAAAAGTTATTTACGAAAAACCGCATGAACACATATTGTTAGGGTTCCGTATATATAATATACGGATAGCCTTATAATATCACTCCGGATTTCTCCTTCTTTCACATCATACCAATTTTCTCCTAAATTACTTTACGGAAAAGGTTGAAATTTGGTCCCAGTGTACAGTTTGGTGACTCGATTAGGAGTACATTTCGGAAATGAAGAAATTTTTTATTTTAAGGCTACTTTTGGGGAGAAAAACTAAAAAAATCGACCGTTCCCTCTCCCCTTATCACCGAAACTATGAGAAGCAAAATTTTGAAAAAAATCAGACACATTGGGCGTCACCTGAGTTTTACCGGAAAATAAGGAGAAACCTCTACTATTAATTTTGGGAGGCAAATTACAGAATTAAATTGAAAATATAAAATTAAATTTTTTTCTAACACTTCATATAATGGATTAAATTAAAGACATCATTATGGCGAAAACAAATATATTTTTTGATATTTTTAAAATAAATTATTTTAAAGATATTAACAAAAATATAAAAATTTTTACCCAATTTACCTTATCCCCGAAACTATAAGCCATAAAATTTTGAAAAAAAAATAGGGATATAGGACCTCACCTGAACTTTACTGGAAAAATAAGGAGAAACCCCTAATATTAATTTTAGGGGGCAAAGTACATCATTAAATGGAAAACATAAAATTAAAATTACTTCTAAATCATCATGTAATATATCAAATGAAATGGCTTATTATGAGGAATATAAACATATTTTTTATATTTTTCAAATTATGCATTAAAATTTATTAACAAAAATATTTAAAAAATTACCCATTCCCCACTTATTCCCCAAACTATAAGCCAAACATTTTTTTGTTTACAGAAAAAATACGAAGAAATCCCTAATATTAATCTTGGAGGCCAAATTATAGAATTAAATGAAAAATAAAAACAATATTTTTTTAACGCATGATGCAATATCAAATGAAAGAGCTCATTATGAGGAATGCAAATATATATTTTTCATATTTTTAAAATTAATTTTTTACAAGATATTAACAACAAGATATAAAAAATTTCATTTCACGCTTTATTTCCGAAACCATACTACCTAAAATTTTGAAAATAATTAGGGGTACTGAGGTTCACTTGAAATTTATAAGAAAAAGTAGTAAAAAACCCCATAGTAATTTTGGGGACAAATTATAGAATTAAATGGAAAATAAAAATTCAATTTTCAAACGCATCATGTAATATATCAAATAAAAGGCTCATTATGTGAATTACAAATATATCATATTTTTAAACTATACTATCTCAAATTTTGAAAAATATATTTTATTTGTATTTTTAAATAATTTGAATAACAGATTTAATAATTTATAATTTAAAACTTGACCTGTTTTGCCCTTTATCTTCCAATCTACAGAGCCTCAAAATTCAAACAGTAGATTATAGAAGGCTTCCCTGAAAGTTTATTGGTAAAATAAAACTCTAATGTTAATTTTGGGGGCCAAATTAGAAAATTAAATACATATGTATTCTGATAAAAATCAAGCAAATCCTGAAGCAGATAAAATACAAGTCTATGTGTGGAAGATCAAAGTGTGTATTTTTTATAAATTTAAAAAGCTTCCTTTAAAAGACATTAGGGTAAATATAAGAAAATGCACTCATTCCTTACTTGTCTGAAACTTGAATATTAGAGTCTTGAAGGTGGTACGGAACCCTTAGTATGTGAGTCCAACTCGCACTTGACCAAATTATTTTGGTTGACAAATCTATACGTTTTTCCAGATTTCACACATTAAGAAGTATCGTTCAATTCATTATTATTATATAAATCAACTCACATTGACATTTCTGTTGAGTCCTTAGCAACCATCACAGCCAAATTAGTTACTTTTATTGAAGATGTTGAAAATTTTTTATTTTTTTCGAGTAAGTCGAAATCAGATCAGATTTTCGTAAAGGTAAGTCTCTCATTTTCGATATTTTTCATGATTTCTAATTTCAGTTTTCTTTTTAAACAATCTGTTACACAATTCTCAACATCAACATTTTGCAATATCATGTACATGAATTAGTCTTAAAATTATCCGTAGAATTCAGAATTGCAATAATTTACGGGAAATGAAACATGCTTGAAAATATTTTAGCTGCACTGCTCTCAATCGAAAAGTGAAAACAGTAAATTTTCATTGATTTCGTAAATACCGTTTTCCCATTATCGACCGATATCATTCCCGGTGGGCCATCCAGTATACTTGGTAAGGTTGCCCTTTTGTGGGGTGTTCTAAATTCAGGCGTATGTCAAGTTTCTAATTTAAGGTATCGTAAAAAGAAAATTAGAATGTTTATTAGAACGAAAAACAAATTTTGTGCTGGATTGTATATTAATTGGATGTTATGTTTATTTATGTACTATTATTACACAGAGAACTGACTTGTATGGGTATTTCAAGGCCAATGTTGTGTGAGTGTGGGCCTCCTTTAACAACCTTTCATTTCGAAAATATATTTAAAGGCTTGTTTTTGAATTATGGTCATTTTTCAATTTTAAATCATTGCGCTTAACACAACGTTACATGTCGCTATATCAAAATTCCTCAGTTTAAGACAGTTTTTGGGGCGTAGCCTTGTAAATCGAATATAGCAACACCTGGTATATATTTCAGTTAAATATCTCACAACAGAATTGAAAAATGAATACCCATAATTAGTTAAAATTTCAGCTCCATGATTCTGTACAGGACAAACGAATTATTTATGTAATGACTTCTTTAGTTACGGTGATATTTTTTTTCAATAAATTTTCTCATGTGAATGCATATCACAACTTAATGATTTATTTAGTAACGGTTATGGCGAAGCATTAACTAATTATGTCACTTTCCTTATTAATTACGTAGTAAGCGAGAGTTTGTCTCATTAGGATAACGTTTAATTAATACTTTGAGCTTTCGTAAAAAGCTATTTAGGTGTGTAAGTACTTGCATTCTTATAAACGATATTGATCTTCTAATGTTTACAATACATACAGAAGCGTTATAATGAACATGTACCTGCTATCCATGACCTGTAATTGAAATAAAAACATTGTAATGTTTATTAATAAACCGTTATGTATTGAATTGGGTAATTTCAAAACCGATTAGTTCATGTCATGCATTAAGTTGTATTCAGGCAACATGGGCGTATGTACTAAATTAGAACTAACAAATAAAATTTCAGAAGAATTTTCCACAAGTAAAGTGTACAAGAGTGATTCGATATTTTGGATATAGCAAGAACTTTAAAATTCATTTTACGCCGCCAAAAATTAAGAAAACATTTTTTGTTAATTATCTTCTATATATAAATAGGCAAACACAAAACGGTTCGGTACCATTTTCTCCCCTGTCCTCTGTGTTTAGGGTTCCGTATATATAATATACGGATACCCTTATAATATCACTCCGATTTTCTGCCTCTGTCACATCACAGCAAATTTTCTCCTAAACTACTGGACGGAAGAGGTTGAAATTTGGTACAAGTGTATAGTTTGGTGACGCGATCAGGAGTACATATCGTAAAAGAAGAAATTTTAATTTTAGGGGTACTTCTGGGGCGGAAAGGGGAAAAACTAAAAAAATCGAACGTCCCCCCCGATCCCCGAAACTACTGCTCCTAAAATTTTGGAAAAATAGGAAATACAGAACATTGCCTGAAGTTTACAGGAAAAATAAGGAGAAACCAATAATATTAGTTTTGGGGGGCAAATTATAGAATTAAATAAAAACGCATCATCTAATACATCAAATGAAAGGTCCCATTTTTGAGGAATAAAAATATATTTTTTTCGTATTAAAATTTACTCACACCCCCGCTTATCCCCGAAACTATGAAATGTAAAGTTTCAAAAAAAATGGAGGTATAGGGTCTGACCTGAAGTTACCTAAAAAAATAAGGAAAAACCTCTACTTTTAATTTTGGGGGGCATATGTGCAGAATTAAATAGAAAATATAAAATTAAAATTGTTTCTAAGGCATCATGTTATATATAAAACGAAAGTCCTCATTATGACGAAAAACAAATACAGCTTTTTTTCATATTTTTAAAATATATTAATTAAAAGATATTAAGAAAAATTTAAACAAATTTACCCCCCCTTAACTCCAAAAACATTAGCTGTAAAATTTTGAAAAAATAGGGGTATAGCGTCTCACCTGAACTTTACTGGAAAAATAAGGAGAAACCCCTAATATTGATTTTGGGGGGCAAATAATATAATTAAATAGAAAATAAAAATTTATAATTGTTTTTAACGAATCAAGTAATATACCAAATCACAGGGCTCATTATGACGAATACAAATATATTTTTCAATTTTTTTAAAATAAATATTTTAAAATATATTAATAAAAATATTTTAAAAAAATTACCCATTCTCCCTTTATTTCCCAAATTATAAGAACTACATTTTTTTGTTTACATGAAAAATACGAATAAATATATTATTGGAGACCAAATTATAGAATTAAACGGAAAATAGAAAAATATATTTTTTAAGACATCATGCAATACGAGATCATTATGAGGAATACAAATATATATTTTTTCATATTTTTAAAATTAATTGTTTATAAGGTATTAACCTAAAGATATAAATAATTCTCATTTCTCGCTTTATTTCCGAAACCATATTACCTAAATTTTTTAAATTAATTCGGGGTATTGGAGCTCACTTGAAATTTATAAATAAAGTTATTAGAAAACCCCCATAGTAACTTTAGGGCCAAATTATACAATTAAATGGAAAATAAAAATTCAGTTTTCAAACGCACCATGTAATTTATAAAATAAAAGGCTCATTATGTGAATTAGAAATTTATCATATTTTTAAATGATTTGTTTAAAAGATATTAACAAAAATTTTAAACATCGACTTAATTCCCACTTTAGAAACTATACTATTTTGAATTTTGAAAATATATTTTTATTTGTATTTTTAAATAATTTGAATAACAGATTTAATAATTTATAATTTATAACTTGACCTGTTTTGCCTTTATCTTCCAATCTACAGAGCCTCAAAACTCAGGCAGTACATTATAAAAGACTTCTCTGAGAGTTTATTAGTAAAATAAAACTCGAATGCTAATTTTTGGAGGCTAAATTAGAAAATTAAAGACATTTGTATTCTTATAAAAATCAAGCGAATCCTGAAGCAGATAAAATAAAATGTAAATGTGTGAAAAATCAAAGTGTATATTTTTTATAAATTTAGAACGCTTCCTTTAAAAGATATTAGGGTAAATATAAGAAAATGCACTCATTTCCTGCTTGTCTGAAACTGGAATATTAGAATCTTGAAGGTGTTACGGAACCCTAAGTATGCGAGTCCAACTCGCACTTGACCAAATTATTGTTTTGTTAAGTAGCTATTGACTATCAATAAAACAAAAAAATCATAATTTACATCGACACTGTCAATGCCGACCAGTGCCGCCAGATTGCTTGGAGAGCAAATCGTAAACAAACTAAATTAAACAAAAAACTAATAAATTTTGATCGGTTCAGACCCATAAAAATTTATTTTATATGATAATAACCATTTATTTGGTACTCGCAAGTTTGGAACTTTCATTTCTGTCTAAATATGGTTTGTCAACTAAATTTAGAATTCTGTGGCAACTGATCAATTTATTTCTGGTAATATTTTATTATTTTAGTAATATGACAAATACAAAATAATAAGAGTGTTTAAAATAAAAAAGCCATAAATTCGCAAAATGTCAAATTGCCCTATCATGTCAAATGCAAAAATATTAGAAATCTCAAAATGTTAGAACTATCAAAAATGTCGAAAATATCGAAAATGGTTAAAAATTTCTCAATTGTCTAGACATCATAAATTTCAAAAATTGTTAAAAACTTAAAAATATTGAAGATCCTAGGGCTTCACACGAGACGAGAGATTATCAAAATTCTCGTCTCGGTCTCGTTCAAGTCTCGGTGTCGCCTCGTTACCAGTTGTCTCGTTTTGTCTTGTTCAATTTTATATAATGATAATTTATATTATTTAAAGTAAATAATAGTAAAAATAAATAAGTTTTTCAAGAGATATTTAATAGGCCATTATACAAAATGTTTTAACAAGTATATAAATTTCTCTGATTCACATAATGTTGTCAACATAAACAGTTTTTGGTCACGTTGTTAAATATAAGTTTTATCTCTACGAATACATGAATATATTTTTTTTGCATCTAAGTTTGTATATATATATATATATATATATATATATATATATATATATATATACTTCCACAGATGTATACAATAATTATTCACTTCTTTACTACAAAAAATACAAGAAAAAACAATTAATTTCTCCAGATGTACAAATAGCGACAAAATTTTCTAAACATCAGTAGAGGCAATAAAAGTTCAGTTAAGTATTGAATTTATAATTGGATTCTAAGAAAAGTTTACTGTTTGTGTGCTGTAAATAAGAGGATCTTCCAGGTAGAAATTTCGAGCCTAGGAAACCCTTAATAGTATATAAGTAAGTTTATTAATCTCTAGCTTAATATATAAGATATACTCAACCCAGAGTAAGATAACCCATGGATCTTTAAAAAAAATCATTCAAACAAAAAATATAAAAATCGGCGAGGATAAATATTTATGATAAGAGATACGTTATTATAAGAAGCGTTAACAAGTTAAAGTAAAAATGTGAAATTTACAATATAATATATCACCGTTGGTCACCAAATTTTATATATTGCAAAATATATTGTTTTCTATGTACACTTTTTCTAATTTTTCTAATAAAAACTTCATAAAAACAATTTAACGAGACCAAAAATCTCGCTCTCGTGTGAAGCCCTGGAAGATACAAAATGATTAAAAATATGAAATTACCTGACTGTTGATTAAATAACTAAATCCGGTCTTACTTCCAAGTTACATTTCTATATTCTAAATTCCATCCCAAACAAAATATGTTAAATATTTTCCGTTTTTCCGGGCATTAAAGAAACCATACTTAAGTTGTGATCAATGTTATCCAGTCCCGAGTAAAAGCTAGTCTAGTCTAAAAACTAAACCCCAAATTGAAAATCTTGTATTCCATAGACATAAAACCCAACGTATATAACATTTTTCATCTTTCGGATTGCTACGTCCATATTTCTCATTTCTCGTAATTTCCTAGATAGAAACTTTGCTCATAAAACAACTTCCGATCATCAATTTCGCCAAAATTTATTTCATTGTTCTACCAGAGAAAATTAATTTTCCCCAAATGCACTTTTTCCAAATGACGACAAATCGTTAAAAAGCATTATAGGAAATCCACCATTCAAAAAATACCCACACATATACAGATATAAACCCGAGTTTTTATCCAGGAAAAGATAATTTATTCTAATCCTAGAAGAAACAATTGCAGCAACGATGCTAGAAATGTAAATCGATTAGTCTTGTTGGTGAGAGTACAGCTTCGCATTTAGTTCGCGTAACATATTGCAGCGAGAGTATTAAAGTACTAAACAAAAACACACATTTAGACTGCGAATTCCCCGGGGTTTAGTAAATATATATTAAGTCTAAAGCATTCGGGAACGTAATTATCATTAAATAAACACAACATTTGTTATAGAGAAATTGCCTTTTAATTAAATCCAACCGGCTTTTGCATAAAACTGGAATGTATGAGAGTTTTTGTGTTCGATTTTGTGCTAAGGATACATTCGCTAAAACATACTTTGAGGATTATTTCGATGTAACGAATGTTTTTGCTTGATTCATAATGATAGCTTTTTACCCCTTTTGAAATTCGAATATTGTAATTTTGATTATTATTCTTATCCATGTTCTCAATTCAGATTAAACATTCCTGATTTCACGAATAAGAGATCTTTATTCTGTTGAATGTATTATTGAAACTAATGGTCGCCCAGTGGTCGAAATTCGACCCAATTTCATGAAATTGTAAAAAGTATATTTTTATATGAAACAGAGTTGTGGAGAAATCGAAGAAGTAGATGTAATGACCAAAATTGTTTAATCATATTGACAAATCGATTGAAATAACAAGAAAATAAAAATATAATCAAATATCGATATTCGAAATATTTTTGACAAATGTAATGACCCCCCAAATTTTTGTCTAGAACCGCTCCTGGCAAAATATTCGATATAATAATTGGATGATTGTTCTTTGCCACCTAAAAGTTTTCGTCATTTGCGGTTTCAATCAAGTTCAGGAATGTTAAAGAAAAGAGAGGACCAACAACCCTAGGAGAACTTAAATATTTAATACATTCTCTGTCTAACAATTTTTTACACAACAGCTTCGGGAAGGTTGTGATAATAATATATTAATCAAATAATAAAATTTACATTAAAAACAGAATATTTAATATGAAAGTTACTGCAACACGTCCGAAAAATCAATACTGATCTACTACATTGACTATTTTACCACTAAACAATAAGAACGCTTGCATGCCACATCCAGAGTACATGCTCTAAGACTTAAACAGCATCTAACTATCGCTCCCTCCATACATATATACTCAATGTTTTTTATATAGATTAATTGATACTACCTGAAACATGATTATGTTAAGAATACTAGAGTGCTATATGAACGAATTCATTAGATCAGAAGTATTATTCAGAAATTTCTTTCATTAAATTTTCATTACAAATATTCTTTACAACTTTATGTTATAATGAAAGCGGTGATCCCAGTTACCTCGATTCTTTGAAAAAGTACGAGAAGTGGTTTAATTTCACATTTTTTCTTTCAATGAAAATACGGAAGTGATTCACATTGTCGCGAGCTGGCAACGTCGAATGCACTTGCCATTCACGAGACGATGATGATGGTGTTCAGTTTGTGGAAGAAACGTTTAATTTCAAATATTGTGATTTATTAGCAGAGGTTTAAACAGTAGTAAAGTAATTAAAAAAATCGGTGACCAAAAACGACGATAGAAAAAAAATTGTAATTTGTGTATTTGGAGAAGAATATATATATATATATATATATATATATATATATATATATATATATATATATATACTTCAGGACGCTGGAACGCATTCTTGAGGATGTTCGAAAGCAAAACGTAAATATTAGGAAAACTTTAAAAAACAATTTCAAACAAATATATAATTTAATACCTATCAGTTGTTAACATTTGGGGTTGATTGACGGTGTACTTTTTGAGAAAATGATTTTTAAAATCGCCACTTTATACGTGGGCTCTTATGGGATAACGACGTGAATTTTGGATAAACATGTTATATTACATTTAAATTATTTTAAGAAAGTTACAAAAAACTCCGCAATCCGCAAAAATAAAAAATGAAAACTACCAGAGTTCAAAAAAACTAAAAAGTTGAAAATAAAACATTTAAAAAAAAATATATAACCGACTTCCACCTATAACTAAAAAGCTGAAAATAATTATAACAAAATACAACTCTAGCAGAAAGTAGAATATGTAAACATTAAAAGGTGTTCATTCTGTACAAATTAATTACCTACCAATCTAGAATATTTTCGTCGGTGCCAAGCAACAATTAAGTTTGATGAAGTAGTAAATAAGTATGCAACGCAGGATTTTAGATTTCCTTGGTACCGACTTCAAAAATATACTACATTGGTAGGTAATTAATTTGTACAGAACGAGCACCTTTTAATGTTTTCATTTTTTACTTTCTAAGTAGGTACCTAACAACATTGAATGTGTTATTTATTTGCTAGAGTTGTATTTTGTTATAATTATTTTCAACTTTATACATTTCTTAAAAATGTTTTATAGTTATGTGGAAACTAATTTTTGCTTATACCTCATTTTTTTGTCTGCCATTTCCAGAACTTGTAATCTAACATTTCTGTACATCATTTAATCACCATGAATCAGTGTGTACTCGTCCATTGCTGGTTATAGGCCTTCCATAAATGCTTTCTGTTCCTCTGTTTTATGCTGCTGGTATTTAGTTTGTGTGAATAGTTTTGATATCATCAAACCATGTAGTTGTAATTTGCCGGGGTTTTTACTCCATAATTCGCTTGGTTCATCTGTCACCCTGCTTTTTTGCTATGTGCCCCGCCCAATACCTCTTTAGGGTTGTGATTCTCTCTGCTGCGCCGTAAGCCCTATTCTTCTACATATTTCTATGTTTGCGGTACGATCCCTCTGTAACTTTTTTTATCAAATTCTTTGCACGATAGGAACTGACAGAACACAAAGGCTGATAACTTTTCTTCTTAAACATGATAATATCTGCAGTGAATATGTGTCGGTTTGTAAATGGTGTAGACAAACTCCCAGCTGCTCGCACGTCTAATTGCCTCTGTTAATAAGAATTTCATGAGCGAGGTATTAATGGGAGTTAGTTTCTTCTATCTGGCAACATAATTGTGTCGTAAGACAGTGACCATAATATTTGTGCAGTGACTATTACATTTGGATTTGACACTGACTTTTTAATAATCCATGAATATTAGTACAAATGGCTTGCTGTACTCGATTTTACTATAAGAGTCTTTAGAACTTGGATATTGGCCATTGAGACGTAAAATATCAAGTCCTGATGGCATCAATTGTATAAATTAATCAGTAGAACTGCTTTTAATTTGATTTCTAACATTTTTATGTGCTCTATATGTTGTCAATGGCCATCTAGTTTTAAGCGAAGTTTCCCTAAAAAGCCTAACGTTACACTGCTTCTAAAGAACCCCTGTATGCCAAAACATTTGGTAACGTAACTATGACTAATTTTCAGTAAATAAACACAATTAGTTAAAGAAATTGCACTTTAGTTATATCCAAACGATTTTTGCATAAAACTCGAAAGTATCCAATGTTTGTGTTTGATTTTGTGCTAAGAAAACATTTGCTAAAACAAACTTTGATGATTATTTCGATGAAAAGAATGTTTTTGCTGAATAGAAAATGGTTCCTTTTTACCTCGTTTTGAACTCGAATACAGTAATTTTAATTATTCATATCCAGTTCTCAATTCAAATTAAACATTCCACATTTCACGAATACGAGATCTTTATTCTTTTGAAGGTTTTATTAAAATTTATTACTTTGTGCTATTCGAAATACGGTTATATTACAAGTACGCGAGTGCAGTTTTCATCAGCGAATTCATTCACTCTGAAGCTTTATTCACAACTTTCTTTCAGAAGTTTTTCATTACAAAATTTGTTCAATATGCGATGTAAAAATTATGTCAAAAGAACTTTCTATGGTGATTTTATTACATGTTTCAGCCATTCCTAAAATTCGTGACCTATAATCTATATCTAAATACTATTCTAAAATTGTAGTTGTCTGTTTGTTTGTTTGTTACCTCATCACGTAACAACTACTGAACTGATTTTGATGAATCTTTTTTTATTGCAAAGCCTATAGTTTGACTTAAAATCTGGTAGACATTTTATCTCCCTAAATTGTCAGAAACGGTAGATATAGTGAAAAAACTTCTACCTTGTTTGGTAAAAGAATTACTTACTATTGGTTCCACCGCACGCACAAAATATTAGATACTGCTATCAGCTTAGCGTTTATTCAAAATTCGGAATGTGCCAATGTAATATGGACTAAAAAAAAATTAACTGATATAGCAAGTGTAAATGTAATTATACATGGTGTTCTGTATATAGGAAACTTAGTGCGAAGTAAAATTACATAGATTTAAAAAATCTAAAAAATAGTTATATTGGGTGTCCTATAAGCATCTGCATATATACAATGTGGCTGAAATAAAGGGGAGTGGAATTAATTATATAGGGTGGTCCAAAAAAGTTATATTGAGTGGGCCATAAATAGTTGCATATACCAAGTGGTTGAAAAAGGGTAGAAATTTATGAAGTGTGGATAAAAAAATTTGGAAAAAAATGTCTTATGTAAACAGTTAGGATATTTGAATTATGTTCAGAAGTTATTATTATTTTGAAATGGATTGAAGAAATGTTAGAAGCAGTTGTTTATAGAGGGTTGTTGAAATATAATATGGAGTCGAATATAGTTTATGGTGTGGTTAAAAACTTGTTTTATAACCACAAGTATTTACATATATAGGACGGCTGAAATATATAGCGGAGTATAATTACAGCTGTACAGGTAGGTTTAAAAATATTATAAAGAATTGTTATGATCTACAAGCTGTTCCATTTACCGGATGGTTGAAATATAGAGCGGAGTAGAATTCTAAGGATATAGGCTGGTATAAAAATGTTATATTGTGTCGCAAATAAGTACTTGAATATAAAAGGTTATTGAAATATAGTGTTGTGTAATTATACAGGGTGGGTAAAATATGCTAGAAAAATTTTGTTACACAGCATTGCATATAGGGAGTACCTGAAATATGGGGCGACATAAAGTTATAGTTATAAATTGTGACTCAAACAAGGTTAGAAAAAGTTGCAAATGAAGGATGGTTTAAATGAAGTGTGGATAGAAATTATACGTTATAAAGTTGTTGAAAAAATATGAGGAAAAATTGTGAAATAGCGTAGTTCATAATACGTTGCAGAGATAGGATAGTTGAAATAAAGGGTGGAGAAGTGTTATGGTTAATTATTTAAAAATGTTATATTTATTGACCAATAAGCAGTAGCGTATACAGGGTAATTGTAATACATACAAGATGATTCAATAATATGTTGAACAAAACTGTTAAGTATATAGGGTGCCCAATAAGCTGTTGCAGTTTGGGTGAAATAGATTGGGCATTGATGGATTTATAGTTTTACTGGGTGGTAGAAAAACTATTATACTGGGTGGCCGAAAAGTAGTTGCAAATACAAATAGCGGTGGAGTGGAATTATTGTTAAAGTTTTTTGTAGGATAGAATATGAGCTGTTGCATATAAGCAATATCTGAAACATGGATCGAAGTAAAATTATAGTTCATACAGTGTGATTAAAAGAATGTTAGAAAAAGCTGCATAAAAGGGGTGGTTGAAATATAAGGTGGAGACAGAATATACTTCCAAGGGTGCTTAAAAAAAATAGATATGTAGCGCAGTCAATAAACAGTTGCATATATAAGATAGTGAGTAGTCCCGAGTTACAGTTAAGAGTTTAAAAAATGTTTTATTTGGTGGCCCCTAAGCAGATACACATACAGGGTGATTGAATTTTTTTGTAGAGTAAAATTATGGTTATACCGGATGGTTCAAAAATAAGTTATAATTTTTGACAAATGGGCAGCAGTGTATAGAGGATGGTTTTAATGTAGTTGGAACTAGAGTTAGTTATACAAGGCAGTTAAAAAAATGTTGAATAAAATTGTTATATAGGGTGGCCAATAAGCAGTTTCAGTTTGGGTGAGTGCTTAAATAAAAAATTGGTCTTAGGGTGCAAAATTGTGTTTTTACATTTGTGTCACACCAAGGGTTCCACAGGTATTTCCATTAGGGTGGATAAAAAAAAGTTACAAAAAAATTGTTATATAGGGTAGACCATGAACAGTTGCATTCTACTATATGGAATATTTTAAATATGGGGAGCAAGATTATATTTTAGAGTGTGTTTAATAGAATGTTAGAAAAAGTTCCATATAAAGGGTTATTAAAATATAGGGTAAAGAAAAATTGTACTTTAAAATGTGGTTCCAAAAATATTTGAAATAATTGTTATACAGCGTAGACCATAAGCAGTTGCGAATACGGTATTCGAGTAACTAGAAGCGAAAGTAGGCTACGAGAATTATGCGAACCGACCTGAAGAGGGCAGATGTGACTCTGCCGGAAAAAGCAGAATCAGCTATATTGTATTACTAAGAAATATTAAATAAATTTATTTCAATTCATTTGTTAGTTATCTAGTTCCGGTGTCAATATTAATGTCGTTTATTGACTGTATATATTTTCAAAATAGAATGTATTCAAATAAAAAATACTCAGCTTTTTGTTAAGTGAGATTAATAATTTGGGTTTATAATATTTAACTAAAATGCTGAATATGCAAAACTTTTTGATCTTACATAATACTTTACGGTTTCTATCAAACGAAAAACAAGTTAATACTTTTCATAAGAGATTAACAGACGAACTTTGAGAACTCGTTAAGACAAACTATTTCACGACCCTCGTCTCAGTTTTGGGGTTAAGTTTGTAAATTTCGTTTGAAATTAGCAAAGAGCAAATTCACAAGATTGCCAGTTCATCCCTCAGTGGACAATGCGAATTTAAAGCGTGCCTTCCAGGCTTAAATCGCTTCATCTACTACCATAAGACTAATGGATAAAGTTTTACAAGGATAAGGCAACTCGTCTCTGTTTTGTAGATACAGATGACATTCTAAAGGTTGTGTTGTCAATGGTGTTATTACAAAAAGCATTTAGAACTATTCTAGTGAAAATAACCTTGTTAGTGGTTTAGTAGAATTGCCATGTTATAAAGTTAATTAATTATGTTAGTTCTTTAACGTTTAAGAGTTGTAGATATAAAACAACAGTATGGATTAAAATAATTTAATAGTTAATCACAATCAATCACAACTGAAATAAATTAATTCGATTAGTGCAATAAACATAGAATGGTTAAGTGTATTTAAGAAAGAATCTCAACTATTAAATGTTTAATGAACCGTAAGAAATATTTAAGATCTCAACCAATTGAAAATAAGTGGTTTATCGAATGTCTATACAGGGTATTCCATCTCAAACGAGCCTTGAATATCTTGGTAATTTTCAAAAATATTGCAATAAGAATTTATATAATAAGTGAATTAGCGCTTGCGCGCATTCAACATAAACAGGCCATTTCATTGACCTTGAGATTTGACATTATAGGTGTTGTCGTTTATCATTTGAAAGTCCTTTTTACGAACTATACCGTCATAATAAAATTTTATATTAAAATTTCTGTACATGTAACGGACCTAGTAGTAAAACCGAATTATTAAATTAAAAGTTTTTACTGCCTGGAAAAGTAGTAAAAAGGAGTTCTTGTATAGTACCCTCTTAAACCATCCTGTTTCATTGCCGCACCCTGTAATAACACACAAGACAAGAAAAACATTAAATGTAAACATTCATTTATTTTACATTATTTTTTGCTGATATTTACAGCAAGTTTGTTTACCTGTTCTGACCTTTATTCGATCATTTGAAGCATTGTACATTTATCTGTCAAGTTATTACTTTACTAATTTGTTGAAAATATGAAAGATAATTATGGTATACACATTGCAAGAACGTGTTGAGTTGGTAAGTCTTTATTACCAAAATCAAAATTGTGCTCGATCTGCTGCAAGGGTTTTAACCAAAACCATCCCGAACGTAACGTTCGTCATAAACACTTATTGGAGTTGATTTTAAAATTTGTTGAGACGGGCTCAGTAATGAATAAAAATAGAGGTCCCATTGGAATTGTAAGTGATGAAACGGTAGATGTGGCTACATTGGGCCATGTCCAACTTATACCAAACACGCAGTCTGTCCAGCAAATCTCTGCAGCTTCCGGTATCAGCAAAACTAATGTTTTTTGAATTTTACATAAGTACAAATTCCGTCCGTACAAAATTAAATTACTTCAATTGAATAAGGATGATTGGGATCGAAGGCAACAGTTTTGCGGAATTATGACCCAGCGTATGATGGAAACCCGAATTTCTTGTACAATGTTTGCTTTTCGTATCAGTTCACTATTTCACTTCATGGGGAGGTTAACCGACATAACTAGATTTTCGAGCGATACAAATCCTCATTTATTTCGAGAAGCTCATAGTCAACATCCTGTATAACTAAACGTGTGGGCAGGGATTTTGGGAAATCATCTAATTGGACCCCTGTTTATTTCTCGTAATTTAAATGGTGAAAGTTATGACAACATGATGGAAAATGAAATTAATGCATTGGTAATAGAAAATGATCCTCTACTACATGAAGAGCATTTGCATTTCCAACAAGATGAAGCTCCTCCTCACTACGCCGCATCAGTTCGTCAATACCTCGATTTGGAATACCCTGGTCGCTGGATTGGAAGAATTTCTTATTGCAATAGTTTTGAAAATAACCAAGATATTCAAGGTGGCTCATTTGAGATGGAATACCCTGTATAAGTTGCAGTAGGCATTTCATTCGTTGCTATTTTGTTGCTAGTTTGTGCCTTCAAAAATGATTTTGTTGCTCTAGCCGTTTCCGTAAACGGTGGTTAACGTACCTTAAGTCTTAACTACATTAGTCATGTGGGTGTTTAAGAAATGAAAGTAGCTATCAAAATGGAACAAAAGCGTAATTTTGTCGCTAATTTGTTGCAAACAAAATAATAGGACGAAAAGCTGTACCCCTAAAAGACGAAAATCGTAAAACTAAATATTTTGTAAAATGCATTTCCACGCAATTTCTTGCTATTTTATTGCTAATTTGTGAGGTTAATTATAATTTTGTTGATCAAGCCGTTTCCGAAAGATTTAAGCTACATTATCTAGGTGGGTATTTAAGAAACGAAAAAAGCTCAATCAAAATGAAACAAACACGTGATTTTGTTGTTAATTTGTTGCTCAAAGATGGGGCAAAATAATATTCTGAAAGGTGTGCCTACAGGTAAAACCTTCTTCCGCGTAATACCTACATCCCAACAGTTTTATGTCATTCTATCTTAAAAGCTCTTAAAATGTCCGATTTTTTGAGGTCATAGCCAATTATGATTTCCATTCAAAAAAAGATAAGTTTGTGTCATATCTCTAAAACGAGAGCTGTCACGCAATCATATTCGGGATATAATTTCCTTCAATTTTGATATTTAAACTTTTTTTATAAAATCAAATAAAAAGGAGCTAGAGGGATTTGACTAAATCGACAGAATTTCGTTTTTTCAAAATATCTAGTAAGCCATGACTTTTTACAAAAATCCGAAAGTGTCATTAAGTTGAGCCAGTAAAACTGCAAAGCTTTACCAATTTAACCATTGCTCTATCTCCGCTAGTTTTCGAGATCCCCATACTGATCATCAAAACAAAATCAGTCTGTATTACATGATGAGTTTGAAAATTGAATTTTTATTTTCCATTTAATTCTATAATTTGTCCCTAAATTTACTCGGGGGTTTTCTACTAATTTTTCTTATAAATCTCAAATGAGCCCCAGTAACCCTAATAATTTTCAAAATTTTAGATAGTATGGTTTCGGAAATAAAGCGGAAAATGAGAATTTTTTATATTTTATTCTTAATATCTTGTAAACAATTAATTTAATAAATACGAAAAATATATATTTGTATTCCTCATAATAAGCCCCTTCATATGATATATTGCATGATGCCTTAAAAATATTTTTTGTATTTTCTGTTGAATTCTATAATTAATATTAGGGATTTCTTCGTATTTTTTATGTAAACAAAAAAAATAGGTCTTATAATTTGGGGAATAAAGGGGGAACAGGTAATTTTTTAAATATTTTTGTTAATATATTTTAAAATATTCATTTTAAAATATGTAATTTGATGTAATATACATGATGCATTAGAAACTATTTTAATTTTATGTTTTCCATTTAATGTTATAATTTGCCCCCTAAAATTGATATAGCTCAGATGAGGTCCTATATCCATATTTTTTTTAAAAAATTTACAGCTTATAGTGTCGTAGATAAGGTAGGGGGAATTGTCAAATTTTTTATATTTTTGTAAATATCTGTAAAATAATTTATTTTAAAAATATGAAAAAAATATTTTTGTTTTTCCTATAATGAGCCCTTTCATTTGATATATTACATCATGTGTTAGAAACAATTTTAATTTTATATTTTCTATTTAATTCTGTAATTTGCCCCCAAATATTAATAGTAGAGGTTGCTCATTATTGTTCCGGTAAAATTTAGGTCTATCTCTGTTTTTTTTTTCAAAATTTTACTTCTTATAGTATATTATAACCCTAAAAATTGTCGCATTTTATCACTCACTGAATTATATATCTATAACATTTTCATTTTGGTACTAAAGGTTTGCCAATTTCAATTAAGTAAATGAGGATCCAAAGCAAGCTGGTGGAAAAAATAAAACGTGATGCTCACGAGTTACTTCAGGGAAATTTCCGTTGAAAAGACACGCAAACATATGATTCCCTACAATCGACGGTAGCAGGCTTTACATGTTCAGCTTCAGTTAATTTCAATGAATGCGACGGATATACAGAGAACTACGTGGAAACTCTACACAAGACTGCTTTTGTTGACAGAACCTGAATCACAGGAGGGATTTCGTCGGTAGGATTAGTTGAATCTCTTATTGCGCTCCTGATACATGAAATTGTTTTTAGCTCTATAAAATGTTGCCAGAGGTTGTCTAGTAGGGCAATATGGTTGGCCAGAATATCTTTTTTAATAAGAATTGTATTGTCTTTTGCAAGAATAATTTTTGTTTTATATATATATATATATATATATATATATATATATATATATATATATATATATATGTATATATATGAACATATGAACAAGGCTAGGTTCCGGGTGAGAACCGCGTCTGAATTTATTATATACTCGACGTTTCGACTCCTGCTTTGCAGCCATTATCAAGAGACAAAAGTGAAAAAGAGTTTCAGAGTCTAGATCGAACTCGGGGCCTCAATCTGCCTACTCCCCAAGAGTCACTTGGTAACTGAAGTGAATTTGAGTCTGCTCTGTTTCTTTTATTTATAGTTAGCGCTGAGTTAGAAGGGGATTTCACGTGATGACGAGGCTGTGCTGTGATTAGTTGGGTGTTGGTGGGCGTGCCTGCTTTGTTTAATCTGGCAATTAGGGAGGTCCATGCTGTGGGAAGGCGAGAGCTGTCATCGTGTCGGTTTAGACAGAGGGGTCTTTTCTCTATTTCTATAGCTTCGCGAATAGTAGATGCTCTAAAGGAGTTAGAGGTACGATGGTTATACTGTCCTCGAAGTTGATAGAGTGTCCTGTTTGGATATTATTATGCGCGAGAGCTGAAGTCGGATCTTTTTTGCGAATTGAGAAAGAATGTTCATATACTCGATGGTTGACGCGCCTATTTGGACGACCGATGTAGCTTTGTGGGCAATCGCGACATGGAATTTCGTAAACTCCTTTAGGGTTCCCGGTTAAGTTGGCTATGTTTTGACTGGTGTTGAAGACTGTCTTTATTTGATGTCGGTGTAGGATTCGTGCTATTTTGTTAGTGACTCCTCGAATGTACGGAAGGAAGGCTTTCCGGGGGTTGTTGCAATTGACGAAATATACGTGCAATGTGGTCTGGATGATAAACGTTTTGTCGAAGGATTTGTTGAAGATTATTAAGTTCGCTTTGTCTATTGTGAATGTCTGTTAAGCGAATAGATCTAAGGGCCAAAGATTTTATTACAGAACTTAATTGGGCAGGGTGATGATGTGATTGGGCATTTAAGTATCGATTAGTGTGGGGTGGTTTCCTATAGACTGTATGTGAGAATGTGCCATTGCTGGTTTTTGTTATGAGGACATCAAGAAATGGGAGCGAAGAATCGGATTCGATTTCCATTGTAAATTGAATGTTAGAATGTATACCATTGAGGTGTTGTAGAAAGAAGTCTAACGAATCTCTGCCATGAGGCCAAATGACAAAAGTATCATCAACATATCTAAGCCAGCAGGAAGGTTTTAAATTAGACGAGTTTAGGGCCTGGGTTTCGATTTGTTCCATGAAAATGTTAGCAAGCACTGGAGAAAGAGGTAAACCCATCGGGGCCCCACGTACTTGTTTTAACAGGGTGTCTTGAAATGAAAAATATGTGTTAGAAGAACAGTGCTGTACCAGTTTGATGATGTCAGAAGAGATATTGTGTTTCGTTTTTAGAATATCTAACGTTTCTGAAATGGGGACATTGGTGAAAAGAGATGCAACATCGAAGGTAACCAGGCCATCATTTTCTGAAATTCTATAAGCGCCTAACATATCTAGAAAGGAAGAAGAGTTCTTTACGTACGAGGATGCTTGTTCGGCTAGAGGTTGAAGGGTTTTGTCTATGTACTGGGCTAATTCGGGAATTATACCGAATTTACAATGGGCCTAAGAGGAATGTCCGGCTTATGAATCTTGGGTAGTCCGTAAATTTTGGGAATTTTAGAAGATTTTTCAAGAGGAATGATGGTCTTTTTGACGTCAAGAGGAAGATGTGTTTTGTTGATGATTTCCTTGGTCTTTTTCTCTAAGTAAGTAGTCGGATTATTGTTAATTATTAGGTAGTCTGGAGTGTGGAGTAGAGATTTCATCTTGTGAATATAGTCCTTAGTGTTGAGAAGAAGAGTCGCGTTACTTTTGTCGACAGGAAGAATAGTGATATCACCATTGTCACGTAGTTGTTTTAGTGCATGTCTTTCGTTGGAAGTTAGGTTTGATTTTGGTGGCTTTGATGTGCTGACTACTCTGGCAATGTCTTGACGAGTATCTTCAGCCTCATTATCTGTTAGTTCAACCAAAGCTACCTCACTGCAAAATGGAAACCTTTGGATAGGGCGTGTAAACTGGTAGAGTCTAAGGAGAAGTCAGAAAAATTGTGGACAGTCGTCTGAGGGAGTGAGGTGACAGGAGGTTTTTGTTTTGTAATAAGTCCTGTTAGTTTATGTTTTTGAGTCACTGTTTTCTTTTGAGCCAAGTGTGCCGCTTTATCGCTCGAAATGCGATCAAAATTGTCCCACAGAATTTGATTAGGGTTGAAAGAATGTAATGACGAGTACCAATGATACAAATTTCGGTTAGTTTGGTCAAGTTGATATCTGATTGAATGGATGGAATTTCGTAATAGGGCGAAACTTGCTATGTTAAGAATACTGGAAATTGAACGTGAAAAGGTGTGATGTTTTAGCTTGAAAGAGTTCGGAATGATGTTGTGGGTTTTGCAAGATTTAAGGAAAGCAAGATCACAAAGAAGCAGAAATTTTCGAATGAGAAGTTTGCTGTATGTTTTAGTCAGTTGAAAGAAATCCTCCCCGAAGAGGCGAATGAAATGTTCTGAGAGGCTTCCGCGGTCATTACTATAAACAAGCCTAGGTTCCGGGTGAGAACCGGGTCTGAATTTATTATATACTCGACGTTTCGACTCCTGCTTTGGAGCCATTATCAAGAGACATTAAATGATATACGACAGCACCTATTTTCCCTATCTCAAATCTCAAGGTCATTGAATTGACCTGTTTAGGTTGAAAGCGCGCAAGCTCTAATTCACCTAAAAAAAATTCCCCCTCGAAACAAAATCGACCTGTTTTTTCTTATTGCACTAGTTTCGAAAATAACCAATATATTCAAGGTGGCTCGTTTGAGATGGAATACCCTGTATATATATATATATATATATATATATATATATATATGTATATATATTTGAAAACATTACCCCTAATATTTTATTAGATACCTGCTGATTTAATTTATAATTTTTAATGACCATAATAAAGCGTTTGGTAATTATTAAAACTAAATAAAACTTTTTCGATTGCGCAACACTCGTTGCCGTCACTACCGGACAAATCAATTATATATAAAAAAAAACACATAAAACTCTTTCGAACAGAACAAATTACTTTATCCATCACTCAGTTTCCCTTATGAATAGTTATTTAAGATAATTGCAGAATGAAATCTGTCTGAAACAGTATTCAATAAAGCCTGGAAAAGTTTATTTGAAATTTTCAGACATACGAAATGCATTAGCATAAATGAATGTAGAAGTAAATGAATGGACGAATTAAATGTGGCATTTTCATTTATCAGGCAAAGAGAAATCACTTCTTTTTCGGAAGGCGTGTGAGCATGGCACACAAGGGAGTCGAAAGGTCATTCGGGATTGCTTTGAATTATTTTGATATACATACAGGGTGGGTCGGAACTCCTGAATTGTATGAGCCTAACAAAAGTTCTATTTATTCTAATTTGTCGTACAGTTTCATTTTGAAAAACTATCACATATTTAGAGTATGACATCATAAATAAATTTTTTAAATTGATCACCCTGTATATTTTTATATTTCCCAAAAATATTTTTCAATAATTATAATGTGGTAGAAGCAGTGCAGCATGTTGAAAATATGGGGTACAATAAATTACTGAAGAAAATTTAGATAATAATAAAAAAATATATATAAAATGTTTTCAAATATTTAAAACAGATTATGCAATATTTCATTGTAAATGTTAAAATTGGAGACCATCTACACCTTGGCAATATCCTAGTCGATTAATTAAAGACCTTAGTGAGTTTTGAATATTATCCTGAGAAATTTCTTCCATCGCCGTCCAAATTCAGAAATAATCACGAGTCGTTTATACTAAACCTCATATTATTGAAAGACTTGAACAGTATTCTTTTTGAAAATGTAAACCCAACCTAACATATCCGATGTTAAGATAGTTTAGCTATTTTGCAGATCCATGTAGTGCACTACCTCGAATAAAAATCACGGACCACAGCGACAAGAGAATCAACTTTCTTCTAAAATACAGTTGAATAAAAGTGGTTAATGTCTGTTTGTTGATATAATTCTACAGTGCATTCAAAAATCTCAAAAAGATAGTAGTATAGTTTTTCAAAATGTTTTAGAATTCTTTCTTTTGTTTACTATCCTAGGCATCACAGAAAAACGCCGTCGTTACACAGGGTACGACTTCCGATTTTGATTCTCTGTGAGCTAATTGTCCTGCAACTTATAGATATCGAAATTCGTTTCGCTATAAATCTAAAAATTGCTACTAAAATTTATTAACATTGTTGCATGACCCACGCTCATCTGAATCACATATCGAAGCACATTATATCAAGTACAGTGAGAGCTGGTTTGAACAGAAGTTCCGTAATATTGTGTTTCAAATACAGGGTGAGCCAAAAGTATGGAAACCTTTTAATAACTTTTCAGGTGTAAATTTTTTTGAAAAATATTAAATTAAAAATTTTAGCATTTTCCCTGGCTATCTAAAGGTGACCATGACCTTCACTTTGACCATGACCTTGATGGTCATATCGAGGTTAAATGCATTTTTAAAATTCCGGTTTCGGAGAGAACGGAAAACTATACGTCCAGAATGACCTTGACCATGACCTCGCTCATGACCTTGACCAAGGTGAAATGCTTTTTTATCAAACGAGAACTCCTGTTTTTCATTATGAATTAGTAGGGGGGCGCGGTATTGGACGTCCAAACATGTCTTTGACCTAGATCTTAATTTTAACCACACCTTGGCCATGACCTTGACGGTCATATCGACGTCAAATGCATTTTGTTAAAATGAGAAGCCCATTTTTTATTCCGGTCTCGGAAAAGGGGAAAAGTTTACGTCCAAATATAACCTTGACCACGAACTTGACCTTCAATATCATTTCAAAGTTGACATGTTTTGTTTCAAATAGAAACTCCTTATCTTCCAAATCATCTGATTTTGGTGAAAATCTATTCTCGTTTGATAAAAAAGCATTTGACCTTGGTAGCGGTCAAGGTCATGAACGAGGTCATGGTCAAGGTAATTCTTGATGTAAAATTTTCGGCTCTTTCCGAAAATTCCCAAAAAATACGTTTAACCTGGATATGCCCCTCAAGGTCATAGTCAAAGTCAAGGTCATGGTAACTGATAGATAACCAAGGAAAAATGCTAAAACTTTTGTATTTATCATCTTTCAAAAAAATTTATTTCTGGTGAGTTATTTAAACTTTTGGCTTACCCTGTATAATCTTATTTTCAATTTGTTGAGTTGTTTGCGTGATATATCAGCTAAAGAGGATAGTTGGTATTTCGAAACCCATAAGAACTTTAAACCAATTAAATTCGTACAACAGTTATATTGTGAATATAACAACATCAGGTTGGGATTACAACAAGTGGTTCTTGACTGAAAATCTCAGCCATAGGGTATCATTTAAAAGAATTTTTTAGATTTTTGAGATGAGGAATAACAAGTAGGAGGTTGTCATTTAACACCACTTTGTTGGGGTGGTTGGGATTGAAAGGTTGAGTCAAAATTAAATCAGAAAAGATTAGATAATACCCAGTTTTAATTTTTAATTTGTTATATTTTTTCTTATATACAGGGTGAGTTTTTGTTATGATCAGTATGGGGATCTCGGAAACTAGCGGAGATAGAGAAATGGTTAAATTGGGAAAGATTTACAGTTTTACTGGCGCAATTTAATGAAACTTTCGGATTTTTGTAAAAAGTCATGGGTTACTAGATAT
Organism: Octodonta nipae; assembly: GCA_034190945.1. NCBI lineage: Eukaryota > Metazoa > Arthropoda > Insecta > Coleoptera > Chrysomelidae > Octodonta > Octodonta nipae. The sequence continues at coordinate 70,644,468 of CM067224.1, forward strand.
TTTGAATAAACGAAATTCTGTCGATTTAGTCTAAGCCCTATAGCTCCTTTGTTTTTGATTTTATAAAAAAGTGTAAATATCAAAATTGAAGGGAATTGTATCCCGAATATGATTGTCATGTCCTCGTTTGCGTAACAGCTCTCGTTTTCGAGATATGACACAAACTTATCTATTTTTGAATGGAAACCATACTTGGCTATTACCTCAAAAAATTGGACATTTTTAGAGCTTTTCAATGATATAATACTCGATATAGTTATTTTTCTCTCTTATTTTCACTTTTAACATAGTTAGCCATGAAATAGAATCATTTATTAATAACTATTCCAAAAAACATTGAACGATTTTTTTATTAGCTATATGAGATATAACGAAAAATCTAAATAAGTAGGTACTTACTAAAAACTTAAGAAATGTAAGTACATAATAATGGTTACAATTTATTTTCGAAAAGTCCACCATTGTTATTTAGACAAAAAATGCATCATTTTAAGATTGACATTACCGCTTTCCTCATAGACCGCCTATCAATTTCTTCAATTGCTTGTAATACCGCCTCCCTTAGGTCACTAACTGTCTCATACGTTTTTTTGTATACTTTCTTTTTTAGCGCACCTCATAAATTGAAGTCGATAACTGCAAAATCGGGAGACCGGGGTGGCCATTCTTTCTATACAAGAGTTTGGATAGATATTACCTAAGTGTTGTCTTAGTAATAACGAGTTATGAGCAGGTGCTCCATCATGTCAATTTCTAAACGAGTTCTCAAATTCAAATTATGCAACATGTCTTGAAAATTGTAAGTGATTCGTCATAGATAAAAGGCCCCATAATAGTAGACCCTATGATACCATAACAAACACTAAAACCAAATTTTATCTGGGGTCGTCTTTGTTCTACATGGAAACGGTTTTCTTTAGCCCAGATATGCTCATTGTGTCTATTGAATATACCGCAGTTACTAAATCTAGTTCCATCTGACCATGACACTTTTAATGGAGACTGTGAATTGTCAAGGCACATGTCTCTAAACCATGTACAAAACAAAATACTTCGATGTTTGTCACCAGCATGCAAAGTGTGAGAAACTGAAAGTTTGTACGGGTGGAACTTGTGCGCTTTCAGTATCTTAACTACAGTTCGTTGAGATGTGCCAGCTTCTGCCGCAATCTCACGAGTTTATGTACATGGATTTTGATTTACGATTGCCAAAACATTTATTTCTGGTGCTTCGTTAATTTGATTATGATTAAACTATCTTTGAAAGTATTTCTCAGCTGCACGAACTGAATTTTTATGGCATATGATATAACTTTCCATCATATTCAGTTATTTCTTCGTTAGAATATTCCATTTTGTCACGAAAACTTGTCAATATCGATTGCCAGTTGAGCACTAGTAATGGAATTACTCTCAAATGAGAAACCGTCGATGTGAAAACAATCTTTTTCATGGCTATTTACATTAAAAGTGAAAATAAAACAGAAAAGCATCCATAACTCCGTTATTTTTATGAATAACTATATAGAGGATTATATCGTTCAAAAGCTCTAAAAATGTCAGAATTTTTGAGGTCATATCCAAATATTGTTTCCATTAAAAAAAGATAAGTATGTGTCATATCTCGGAAACGAGAGCTGTCTCGCAAACGAGGACATGACAATCATATTCGGGATACAATTCCCTTCAATTTTGATATTTACCCTTTTTTTAAATCAAAAACAAAGGAGCTAGAGGGATTTAACTAATTCGACAGAATTTCGTTTTTTTCAAAATATCTAGTAAGCCATGACGTTTTACAAAAATCCGAAAGTTTCATTAAATTCGGCCAGTAAAACTGCAAATCTTTCCCAATTTAACTATTGCTCTATCTCTGCTAGTTTCCGAGATCCCCACACTGATCATCAAAAAAAAACTCACCATGTATATTCATTGTTTTTAAACTGTCACCCTGCATAATCTACAATTATAACTGAAAAGTAGGTTGTTAGGGAGTTCAATAGCCAAAATTATATTATGAAAATATCTTGGAATTCTCATTAAAATTTTCGAGCCATACAACATTTTGTTTCTCTTATCATTATTATTATTATTATAATTCCAATTAATTTATTCTTGATGGATAGTTCCGTTAATCATTACGCTGCTTGCTTTATAAGATATTTTAATTACTTTATTTACTTCGATTCTTACGTGCTTCCTTAGGTCTCATTATAACGTAAATTTTATAGGCCTGACCGAATAGGGCCGGGAATTATTTTCCGATAATCAACCGACTCCCAACAACAATCAAATATTTGAATGTGGCTGTGCTGAAAGAGCTTCTCCATCCAATTAAGAAAAACCGTAAACGAATCTAATAAAGTTTTAACGAGGAAAACATTCCCCAATTTGTTACGCGACAACCAATTCAATTTCAGATAGGAGAGGAAGACTTTTAATGATCCTCCTCCTTTATTATATTTATTTGATTGTTTATACAGTTTCATTTTTTATTTTAAAAGTTATGTAATTAATATTGTGAAGATGAAATATTTATTACATTTTAGTTTGAAAGATTTTTTAATTTACAAAATAATTGTGTTAGTGGAAACGATTTGTGCCAGATAGGACTCTGTTTGTCGTAAACTCTATAGGCCTACTTATCTTTTATGAAGGAACCCAAATAAGTTTAGAAGCAAAAGTCAGGAAAATTTCGACAATAAAAATAAACTCGTCAAGCTATATTTTAGTGTTCGAACTCGAATATCTTTGCTAACATGACTTTTGGGTTAAAAATCAATAATCCATAACTTATTCTTGTTAGCATTTTTGATCGAAACACGATTACGTTATATTTTCTAGTAGTATGTAGATAATCAATATTTTAAAATAAGGAATTTGTTATTTACGTCTACGGTCAGCAGCTAAATTATTGAATAAATTCGCTGACATTATCGTAGGTTTTCCTTTGCTCAAAAGCTGACAGATGCCGATAGTGGTTATTCAAAAATATACCTTTTTTAGTTTTAATAATTTTATACAAATAACTTATATCAGTTAAATCAAACCGTACTCTGGAGATGACTTATTTTGAACACTTCCAATAAAATTCAAGATTTGATATTAAACATAAGTAGGATGGAATTAGTTTTAAGGCCACTATAATAAATAATTCCGTGTTTTTTATAACTGTCACATTAACAATTATTCTGAGGTGAAATATTTCATATAACGAGATATGCAAATAAAAGTTACTGGAAAATATTTCGAACCAACAAACCGCATGTAGGCTAGTGCATTTTTGAAAAATCCTTTGTTCTTTCTTGATAGCGATCAGTGATGGATGAATAGCATGTTGTTCCACATACCTACGTAACATGTTCTATGGTAATATTTAATTTGAATTAAACACGAGTGAAAATTAAATGTGCACTTTAATTATTCAACCCGCATCTAAAAATGCTGTGCAGTCGAAAGGTTTTTGTTTTGCGTTAGTATTACACGGTCGTGTCTGTTTTTTTTTGACACCGTGATTGCCTATTGTTTGCTCGCCGTTTTTTGCGGATAGAGGGAAATATTTATTGGTGGAATTTAATTAAAAATTAATTCGGTAGATGAAGATTATTGGAAGAATAGAATGAACATTTTTGATGTTATCGATATTCATGGATTAAGTACTCTTCACTGTTTCTGGAAAGGAATTTTAACAATGTAATTATGAAAATAAATTGGAAAATATTTGAGAAATGTAATGATATATAGAAATTCCCATTTTCAGTACTTAATTGGCTGAAAACTTTACTGTTTCAAAAAAAACTTTAGTAGACGAATTGGTGGTATAGAAAACAAATGAAGCATATACAGTGTGGAACAGCCAAATGGAATAAATTCGATAACGTGTTGGGAAAAACGCTTGGACACTCGATTTGTATTTTTAAATGCCCATTTTTTTAACTAAAAAAAATATATAGGGTGTGTCATGTGACAGGGGCCAATACCAACTTTCTTATTTTAAATGCAAGCACCGGTATATTATTTATTTTTGGAATTGTCCAGAAACTTCTAGACATAATTTAAGTACAATATCCTACAGCTGTCTTCAACTGTTTCGAAAATATTAAGTGTTGTCAGATTTATTACAAAAATTAATATTAAAAAAAGAAAATTATTTTATTTCACAAATTTACTGCATTACTCTAAAAACTTAATAAATAATACTGATTATTTCGTAATAATATAGAAAAAAAAAACAAAAAAACATTAATGCCAATGTGGGAAATGTTAAAAATGCTTGCCGCGAACGTCTTGGCAACATGCTAATCTGGTATAGAAATGTCTTCTAAAGTTCCTCAACATCTCAGGCGTGACTGATTTAATCGCAAGCGTTTTTCGTCGTTTTAGGACATCTCAGTTGAGAAATTTAGTTTTGTATACAGTATACCCTCTTCGAGGTGTCGTTCTTTTCTACGCAAAACAATATACAGTGATGGGCATATGTGTGGAACCAAGCAAATATCTCTGGAATTATTAGAGATATCAAAATGAAATCTGGAAGGTGGATACTGCAGTAGATTGCCTATTTGTTTCCAAAAATTTTTACAATTTTGAGTTCCTGTTTTACCGGAAGTAATGTCGATTTTAAAATTTGCAATGAAACACCCTGTATAGTATTTTAGTTTCTGATGAAACATTTTATTGCGAATACAAAAATATGGGGTTTGATATTGTTTACTTCAATACCTACCGAAACATTAACAGAAAAGTAATTAAGGAAAGGAAAAATCTAATATCCATTAAAGAAATACATAATCATAATTATTAACTAAATCTAAGTGATTTTCAAAACATTGAAACTTAACTTAACTAAACTTAATGTATTAACTGTTCAAACTGAGCACCGTTTACTTCTTGACAATATACAAGTCGGTTTTTAAATTCTCTAGTAACATTAGCTATTACTTCTGGTGTAATTCTCTGGGATGTCTTGAGTTATTCTTGCAGCTAATTCTTGCAAATTACTTGGTCTATCAACATAAACCTTAGACTTTAAGTAACCCCACAGAAAATAGTCTAGTGGATTAAGGTCGGGACTTCGTGTAGGCCATTCACATCTGTGATGAAATATCCTATCTAAATGATCTCGAACAATGCGAGTGTAATGGGGTGGTGCTCCATCCTGCTGAAACCAGATATTATTTGGTAATTGTCTATTTACCTCCAATGCCGGAATAACTTGTGTCTCCAAGAGCTGTAAATACCTATCTCCGTTTAAAGTTTCTTGTAGGAAGAAGGGTCCCACGATTCTGTTGTTATAAATGCCGGCCTAAACGTTCAATTTTTGGGGATGTTGTGTATGAGCCTCTTGTACCAAATTAGGATTACTTTGCGACCAGTAGCGGAAGTTATGTCGATTAACCCTACCATTTAAACAAAATGTAGCCTCGTCTGAAAACACCACATTTCTTATAAAATGATTACCACTGTTACAAATATCCATCATCGTTTCACAAAATTGCAAACGTCTGTCGAAATCGTCTTCGGAGTGTTTTTGAACGAGGCGAATTTTGTATGGATGATATTTTTCTCGCCTTAATATCTTTCCTACTGAACGACAGCTAATTCCATGCATATTGGCGAGGTCGGTAGTGGATAAGTGAGGATTTTCTTCCAAAGATATAGCAACATTTTGAGCTACACCTTCATTACTTGCACTTCTTAACCGTCCACTTTTTGGTAAATTGCTAACTGTTCCACTTGTGTCGTACCAATATCCAATGATCATTAATATTTCTATTCTTTCTCTTTCACTTAATTCGGTCATTTTACGATCAAATTAAAACAACACAATATTTTTACGTTCAAATAAAAAAAAAACTAATAACTTATTTTGACAACTACTGTCACTTCTGCAATGAATTTCATGGACTACTAAACTTGATTCTGATTTAATTTGCACCTGATTTAAACAAACGCACGTTTATTCGACTAGGGAACAAGTAGTGCTGTTGGCTGTGACGGTATAATGCCACCGATTGGCCAATAGAAATACAAATCCTTACCGAGCGGTAAGCAGCGGTATTGAAGTAAACAATATCAAACCCGATATTTTTGTATTTCGCAATAAAATGTTTCATCAGAAACTAAAATACTATACAGGGTGTTTCATTGCAAATTTTAAAGTCGACATTATTTCCGGAAAAAAGGAAGTTCGAAATTAAAAAAAAAAATGGAAACAAATAGGCAATCTACTGCAGTATCCACCTTCCAAATCTGATTTTGATATCTCTAAAAATTCCAGAGATATTTACTTAGTTCCACATATTTGCCCATCACTGTATGTAATATATATTGCTTCTGGTTAGGGAACCTTCATCAGTTGCGCTTCCCCCAACTGAATGTCCTCTCGAACAGTTTTTATGTATTTGATACATATCGTTAAATTTGAAGAGGCGAGATCTAAAGATCGACATCTAGGATTTTCGAGGAATCTGAATAGACGTTCCGAATCGTTCGGAACCTCGATGTGCTAGTTTCCTCGAAAATCCTAGATGTCGGTCTTTATATCTCGCGTCTTCAAATTTAACGATATGTATTGTATACAGTACTTTTGACATATCACTACAGAAATTAGTCCAATGGCGTCAAATCAGGAGATCGTGCTGGTCATTCTATCGATACGCGCCTCTCAATCCATCGATTTGGAAAAATTTGGTTCAGGTACTGCCGGATATTGATTTTGTAATGGTGCGTTGCTCCATCTTGTTGAAACCATATTGTATTGGCAGGAACTTGTAGGTTTACTGGATCAGGATATAAGTTCTAAATATTTATCTCCATTCCAGTTGCCATGAATGAAAAAGGGACCTACGATCTGATTTTCAACAATTACTGCTCAAAAATTAAGTTTTTCACGTTATTGCGTAATTTTGACGATTAACATTACGGTGAAATGTAAATGTGCTCTCATCAGAAAACAAAACATCATCATTTGTTCACAGAAATTCGTTCTCCTATCGAAATCGTCTTCCATCAGCTGCTGAGTCGGCATCATTTTATGAGGATTCATTTTAGATTCCTTTAATACTCGAAAAATTGATATGTGGTTAACGTTGAACAGTGGGGCTGCTTTTCGACCAGAATTATATGGTTTTTTCTTGAAACTCAAGCACAATATCCAATTTTGTATTATCACTTAGAGCATTGGCAGGTACTTTTTTTATCTGTCATACCTGACCAAGCTCGCGAAACTGCTTTTCTATTTTGCTAATTGTTCCTTGGGATATAGGCGGCAAATTTGGAAAATTTTCGTGAAATAAGCGAGAAACTTCCATTTGTGTCCTTGTGTTATCTCCATAACCAATCATTTGTAAAATGGTTATTTTGTGCATTTCTATTAAAAGAACAATTTTTCATTATTGCGAACGAAATTCAAGTGACAATACCACTGACACTGATCACAAGTATCATGCAGGCAGACAACAAGATGCTAAGGCTCTGAGTTTAGACGAAAAAAAAACTGTTTTATTTTCGTTTAATCAGTAACAAGGAATGCAGGAATGCTTGTTGCTTAGTATCTCAATATCAAGAGCTAAATGGGAATTAAGTATAGAGTCTAATGTAGAGAATTTGTCAAATAAAATAATTTTCTTTTTCAATGTTAATTTTTGTAATAAATCTGAAAACACTAAATATTTCCGAAACAGTTGAAGATAGGTGTAGGACATTGTACATGAATTATGTCTAGAATTTTCTGGAGAATTCAAAAAATAAATAATATACAGGGGCTTGCATTTAAAATAAGAAAGTTGGTATTGACCACTGTCATATGGCACACCTTCTATAATTGTTTTTGTCCCCGATCAGAGCTGTTGTACCGGTTTGTCTCCGGTTTTGTCAGTGTGGTAATGTGACTGTTGTGCGATTGTCCTAGTTCTTAGGCGTAGCTTTTTGGAAGCCTGGGACCTGCTTCTTCAACATTCTGCCACCGGGGTGTAATTCACTATAGACATTTATATGTATTTATATTGCTATTATCATTGAGTATATAAACATATCCAAACAGCTTAGTTGGGTGGCTTTAAAATTTTGAATTGCAAAAACCTACAAACGAAGTGCGTTCATTAAAAGCTTGTAGAAATTAACATTTAAAGTTACTATTTTGTCTGTTCACTGGGGGTTTCGCTCCTCAACATTTTTTCCTCAACAGAGAAGTATTCAAAATCGTATTTGGAGAATAAAGGATTACTGGCTGTCCGTACAGAAATTCTTCCTCACAGTTATTCTGAGAGACAGAGATGTCTTAAAATGATCAACCAGTATTCCTGCATATAAATAGTGTATAGTATGGTATAGTGTTATACTTATCTGTTTGGAGACGTTTCAACTCCGACTCTGGAGTCGTTGTCAATCGTTTTTTTTAGGAGAAAAAACCTCAATGAACAGACAAAATAATACAAGACCTCCTCAACAATCTTTTCGAAATTATTTAAAGTTACTGTCAAATTTTATTACATAGACTTTTCCAAGTAAAGACCGCTTTAAAAATATTCCGTCTAACTTAGTTAATAGAAATTAAAAGCAATTCCTATATATACATTCGCAACTTCTACGACTTTCTGCAGTATTACACATTTAATTTATTGGAGGACAACTGGAATTATACTTGTAATAAAACTCCAAGGGGTTGACGACAGTAATGGCATACATAGCACTCAAGGAAATTCATTATAGCGAATGTTCAGTAATTTGTTTCCTGGGGATTTAAGAGATTTTGCAGTCCCAGAGAACTATCACGAACTTTATATCAAGTAATATTTTTTATGCGACAGGAATACAGAAACTCCTTTCTCGCAATTGCTCGAGGCAATATAAATTTAATGCAGAACAATGTTGCAAATCCTATAAAGAAGGGAATGATTAAAGTGAATATTAATTTTTCACTTCGATTATGTTTTTTTGCAGAGACCATTCGAGTTTATGAACTCAATAGAGCTGGAGAGTCTTTATGAAACTTTTTTAATTAAGATACTGCTTAGGAACTTCGGATGAATAATTTAATTTTATTTTTTTTATGATCTAAGACAAACATATCTGAAGGAATTTGGTTATGTATAACTTCACAATTTCTATGTTTATCTTGTATATATTAGATAAAAAAATTCAAGACCCTGTATATGAATATTCATTTAAATATGACATATTTCTTGTTAATGTTATAGTAACTCTTTACTTTTATGTATTAAAAACAACTAATGTAGAAGAGATTAATATAAAGATTGTGAATACTTCGACTAATTGGTATTGTTAACCAACTTTCAAAAAGGAGGAGATTATCAATTCGTCTACAACATTTTTCTTTGTGTATGACTAGTGATTAGTCACAAAACGGCTTTAGCAATTTTGATGATTTAAACTGCATTATATTAAGGAACATTATAGAAAGGTCCTATATAATTATTAATAACTTGAGATTTACGGTTTTCTAGAAAATCAGAAAAAAAAATAGAAAATAAGGGACTCGATTTCAGCGATTTTCAATGAATCTTCACTGATTTCTCTAAAACTGCTCAAGCAATTTGAATATTATAAATAGTATTATACAAAGATATGTTCCAGCTTGATTCGTTACATTTTTCTATAACGTAAAACATACCATTTTTCTGAAAATCGGAAAAATACACGATACACTTATAACGGTATGATGATGCGCATCCAGCAGTCGTTCGGTATGACCTCACGTTAGAGACAAAATTTAAAATTCTTAAAGCTAAACACAAGAGAGTAGCGTTTTCGTATCTAGACCAATCAATAGAGCAAAAATTAACTGATAATGTGTAAAAAATACTATCAGGATACCTACTGTGTCATCACATTAACAAAGATCCCTAGCGATATTTTGCTATAAACAATTGAAGCAAGAAAATTACGTTTTCTTTTCTTAGCATGTTTATAAAATCAAAAATAATAAACTAATCTCAATGGTGTCAACAGGTCAATTGTAAAGCATGAAAATACCAATGAAATGAGCCCAGGCTCGATCTGATTGGAACATTAGTAACAGGGAAAAACAAAAAATACTGAAAAATGTAGGATTTTTTTTAAAAATCGTATCTTCGTCACTTTAGATGGTGTAAAATTGGGCTTGTAGGAACTGATAGTAATTTACATCTATTTTATGTATGCCAAAACCAGGGGTTACCGGTTTATTAATTTTTAAATAATTGTGATATAAAGTTTTCTGTTCACTATTTTTGCATTGTGCTCCCATGCGTCATAGATAATCAAATTTCAATTTTGAAAAAAGTTGTTGAAAGTAAAGGTGTCATTCTACAAAGCCTCTATTCTCATTTTTCACTAAATGTCTGTGAAATATCTGAAAAATGTTAGCAAACATGACAAAAAATGGGCGAGCGTATGAATGTATCCAAGGAGTGGGGGAAACACGCTTATTAAGGGGAAGCGTATAGTAATATATAGTAGAAACACATACATAGATCGTTTTAATATTTGAAATCCTCACAAGTAAGAATTTTTTTAATGACCGCTCTCCTTCGATGTTCCGTAAACCCAAAATCTCAAATTAAAGCAAAAACGTTCCCGAGAAACCATTTACATATAAATATATTAATAAACAAACAGTTCTCATTTGGTATACTAACATCGAACAAATCACTCTGTATAGAAGTTTTTTTAAAGATTGAATTCTTTCACCATCTGTCAGAGTGACAGTTACTATCGATAATAATTATTGTTAGCAGTTCCCCCCACTACTCGAACACATTCATATGCTCACCAAATGTTGGTCATTTTTGCTAACATTTTTCGTATATTTCACAGACTTTTAATGAAAAATGAAAATAGAGGCGTTGTAGAATGATACCTCTGCTTTCAACATCTCTATTCTGAATTGATATTTGACGATCCATGTCGCATGGAGACCCACTGCAAGAATAGTGGACAAAAAACTTCAGATTGCAATTATCCAAAAAGTAATAAATCGATAGCGCCTGATTTAATCACACTTAAGGTAGATATCAATTAGTATCAATTCCCACAAGCCCAGTTAAACAACTTCGATAGTGACGGAGTTATAATAATATAAAGAAAACCGCTAAATTTTCCAGTATTTTTTGTTTTTCTCTGTTACTAAAGATTTTATCTAATCGATCCTGGGCTCATTTCATTGGTATTTCCATGCTTTACAATTCACCTGTTGACACCATTGAGATTAGTTTATTATCTTTCGTTTTATAAACATGCAACGAAAAAAACGCAATTTTCTTGTTTCAATTGTTTATAATAAAGTAAAAAACCATAGTTACGAGTGGAAAAGGTAGCAAAATACCACTACAAAACATTCTTAATGTGATGGCACAGACAGTATCCTGATAGTATCTTTTGCACGAAAAAATTTCTATTGATTGGTCTAATCAGTAATTAGTTTCAAAGACCTATTTTTGAAAACAACTGAATTGGATATTGGATATATTATCGAACATGTGTAACAGTTAATGATTGAATGTAAATGTCAGTTTCCACTCAATTATTATAAAATGAAATGAACATTTTTATGTTTTATGTTTTATTTGCTGAAGGAGATGTGATGGCAAAATTTTTCTGGTCAACATTTACCTTTGAAAAATATGTTATAACATGTAAGAAGTACCAAAAATTTAAAAACATTATCTGTTAACAATAAAAAAATCTATTTATATTGTATTTGACTTGATTCTTTCTAAAACATTAATATTATTGTTAATAACTAAAGTATTCAAGTGGATCTATATTCTGTTAAAATGTGAAGGATGATTTGAGACTTTTGTTGAATTATTTGTTATTTGTTAATTTATATAGTTTTTTTTTTCCAATTTTCTTTGGCAGTTGCATATTAGCACTAATAACTTGCAGCAGTAGATTTTTAATCTGTTCTTCGAATATTTTCATTTTCTCTTTTAATTAAGTGACACACGAAAATAATGATAAATAATAATTTGTTAACACAAATTAAAATTAAATAAATTTAATTTACCTACATTCAACATTAATTGCACATTTCTAGGTGCTGTCTCAATCATTAAGAGTTCACTATACAGGTGTGTGCGTGCGTGCATGTGATATTAGGTGGTACATAAGCAGTTGTATACATAGGATGGTTGAAATATAAGTTGGAATTGAGTTAGTTATACAGGGTGTTTCTAAAACTATTGCATTGGGTAGCACATAAGTAGTTGCGTATTCAAGGTGGTTGAACTAAGGGTGGAGCAAAACTATAGGTATACAGAGTAGATATTTGCATTATAGAACGGAGAATTATTACAGTTATACAAAAGGCTTTAAAAATTGTCAGAAGCAGACTATACAGGATGGTTGAAATATAAGGTGGAGTATAATTAAAGTTATACAGGGCGGTTTAAAAAAGTTATATAGTTTGGAACATAAGTAGTTGCTTAGACAAGGTGTTTGAAGTAAGGGTGTTATTCAGGGTGTATCAAAAATTTGTTATATAAGCATAAGCAGTTAGGATATTTGAAGTATAGGACGTAGGACGGAGTATAATTATAGACATGGGTTCAACATTTTTTAGAAGCAGTTGCATATACCGGGAGGTTGAAATAAATGGTAGAGTAAATTTATAGTGATAAAATGTGGTTGAAGAAGGTGAATTTTGTTATATAGTGGAGACCATGAACAGTTGCATAAATGGAATGCTAGATATATGGGGCGAACTAAAATCATTGGTATACAGAAATAATTTAAACAATAGAAAAATAGAAAGAGTCAAAGGTGTGGAGAGGATTTTGAAGTATAGTTTTACAGGGTGATTCAGAAAATGATAGATCAATAATTTATATAGGAGTGACCAGTACAAAGAAGCATATAGAGTGTGGATGCAATATAGAGTGAATTAGTTACAATTATATAAAGTGGTCCAATTAATAAAACAAATAAAAAGTTAAAATATAGTTGGAAAATATAGGCAAAGAATAAAAAATTTAGGGAGAAAGATAGAGGGAGAAAGGGAGAAAGAGAGAGAGAGAGAGAGAGATAGAGAGAGAGAGAGAATGAGATAAGAATACTCTAAAATTTTCAGTTGAATTGTACCTTAATTAAATCAGATAAAAAGAAGATATGTCTGAAAATAATGATTGATTGCACACGGTTTCTAAACTGTTTTTATTTTAAGTTAGCTGAAGTCGGTTCTTTTTTAAATATTAATTTTAACAAGTTGTACATTAATGAAAACAGAATGAGAACTATTTTCCTGTGGAAAAGTTTATTGTGGTGTCCAGCAAATCTGAAATGATTATTGTATAAATGATAACTAACGGGATTGAAAGTGTGTTTAGTTTTCCGTTTCCTCGTCAAATAACTATCCAAAAAATAAAAATGAAATCTGCAATTTCTATTTTGCTTTGGAAATATTCGGATAATGTAAATTTAAAAAACGGCATTTATTCAACTATTAAATTACCTAATTTTGTCCCCATTTAAACATCTTCGTATCTCCTGTTGTTTCAGAGATTCCAATGGTGAGGGTTGAATTTGAATTACTCTGTATGCAAGCAAAATATCTAAACCGACAATCAAAGTATTTTATTGTTCCTAAAGTGTAAATTATCTAAGACTAAAGTGAACATATCCTCTTTAATGTCCATTACTGGCGCATCTACAGTACACTAGTAAATGGTAATTAGATACGCAATTTGAAACAAGATATAACATGTAAGGTATAAACCCTAAAATGTCCGTTTAGACCAAGCCAACGTTTGCAGCTTCGGTGCATTTTAGCAACGCACCAGCCAACAACGTATTCTTGTTGGTTTATCCAAGTCGTGTACAGTCATTAATCGTAGTTTGCACACATACACCATCCCTGATCACGTAACTCCAACAAATTAAAACGTTTTGTGCCTCAGGTCGGGAACGGCTGGGTAATCAATATGTATCCCAAAGTAAATTTAACCAAGATGCCGGCTGGAAACATTTTACAATCTCGCTTCCAGGCGATTGCTTCATTCACGGAAATTAATGTGTTATTGAATATTATAAACGTTACAAACTCAAACAAGACGTTATCGGGAATATGTGTTCTGATCGTAGAGTCTAAGTCAACGACTTTATTTAATGCGAATAGGTATTAGCAGTTGCCTTAGGGCGATATTGCTAGTAAGTCGAATGGAGCTTCTTTAAGACGTTTCGTCTTTGACGGAACGCGTAATTACGGAAATATACCTTTCAGCTATCAACTTTCATTAGAAGGGGTTACCATTAGATAATATTAGATGGAAAATTGCACTTAATAGCTCTTAAAGTAGAAAATAAGCAGTATAGCAATTCATGTTAATTAATTCGCGAACAGAGGATAAATTGAAGTGCTGTTTTAAATCTCACTGAAGGCACTATGTATTAAAATAAATTGTTATTCACTGGGTGTAAATTTATAGACCAGTAGTTCGAGTTGAATTTAGCAACTGAAATTAGTGCGTATTTTATACAGGCTATTCCATGTCAAACGAGCCACCTTGAATATATTGGTTATTTTTAAAACTATAGCAATAAGAAAAAACAGGTCGATTTTTCTGTTGAGTGGGAAATTTTTTGAGGTGAATTAGCGCTTGCGCGCATTTAACGTAAACAGGCCAATTCAATGACCTTAGGATTTTGTGTTGCCCTTTTTACAGATTATACTGTCGTAATAATTTTTTTATTGCAATTTCTGTACATGTAATAATAAAAGAGTATTAAAAAAACCAATTTACATTCCAATACAATGCCTCCAAAGCAAATCTTCAAAGTGTCTGTCATTGACTTGCATACAATAGTACAACCTTGACTGAAAGCCGTCTCTGACATGGTTCAGCTTAGTCGGTGATATCTGACCGACCCTCCGGTATAATTCGTAGGCGTAAATCGTCCAAATTCTCAGGCTGAGTCATAAAAATTTTGGATTTAACATGCCCCACAAAAATAAATCCGAAGGGTTCAGATCAGGTGATCGGGCAGGCCATTCTATAGGACCTCTTCTTCCAATCCAGCGACCAGGGTATTCCAAATCGAGGTATTGACGAACTGGTGCGGCGTAGTGTGGAGGAGCTCCATCTTGTCGGAAATGCAATTGCTCTTCATGTAGTAGAGGATCATTTTCTAATTTTCCTATTATCAATGCATTAATTTCATTTTCCAATATATTGTGATAAATTTCACCATTTCAATTTCCAGGAATAAACAGGTGTCCAGTTAGATGATTTCCCAAAATCCCTGGACAGACTGCGTGTTTGGTATAAGTTGGACATGGCCCAATGTAGCCACAGCTACCCCCTTCATCATTTACAATTCCAGTGGGACCCTTTTTTTTATTCATTACTGAGCCCTTCTCAACAAACTTTAAAATCAATTCCAATATGTATTTATGACGAACGTTACGTTCGGGATGGTTTTGGTTAAAAACCCTTGCAGCAGATCGAGCACAATTTTGATTTTGGTAATAAAGACTTACCAGCTCAACACGTTCTTGCAATGTGTATACCATAATTATCTCTTAAATGTTCAATAAATCAGTAAGTAATAACTGGACAGATAAATGTACAATGCTTCAAATGATCGAATAAACGTCAGAAGAGATAAACAAACTTGCCGTAAATATCAGCAAAAAATAATGTAAAATAAATGAGTATTTACATTTAATGTTTTTCTTGTATTGTGTGTTATTACAGGGTGCGGCAGTGAAGCAGGATGGTTTAAGAGCGTACTATAAAAGAACTCCTTGTAATACTTTTCCATGCAGTAAAAACTTTTAATTTAATAATCCGGTTTTATTACTGGGTCCGTTAGGTTTTCTGTTACATGAACAGGAATTGCTATAAAAAAATTATTATGACTGTATAGTCCGTGAAAAGGGCTTTCAAAGGATATACGACAACACCTATTTTTTTCTATCTCAAATCTCAAGGTCCTTGATTTGGCCTGTTATCACCTCAAAAAATTTCCCCCTGGCAACAAAAATCGACCTGTTTTTCTTATTTAATAGTTTTGAAAATAACCAAGATATTCAAGGAGGCTCGTTTAAGATGGAATACCTTGTATATTAGAAGGAATGTGTGTTACATATACACTGAGGTCCTTAAATAACGGATAAACTATTTCCTACGTAATATGAACGTAAAAAAAATCCTGAAACCGTTCAGTTTTTATATATGAAACTACAGAACTACAGAACTACATTCTTAGAAAAGCTACATTCTAACGTAATCTCTCCAGAATGGAACATCAAGCTTTAAGAAATTTGCAAATTGACAGTTCTTTCACAATGATGCCAGTAGATAAAGGGAATGCAATATTACTTCTAAACACCGAGGACTATGCAATAAAAAAATACGGGACCTACTAGAGGACAAGTCAAACCGATAACAAGTGACCCAACAACATACTTGGAGAAAACCACTCGAGCCAAAATAAAAGCGAGTCTCATAGATGAAGAGATAAAAAAAATATCATACCTAGGAAATCGTCAAGATGTTCCAAACATACATAAGGTTGCACTTTTATAGCTCCCATTGTGAGCTCGATTGGGACCCCTACACAGCAATTAGCAAAATATTTAGCCAGAACTCCTCATGAACACCAAATATCGTGTCAAAGCAAAAATACCAGGCATGTTTTAGACATCGTTAGTGACAAGAAAATCAGTGATGTAGATAGTTTAGTCCGCTTTAAATAAATACCTGTCACCGAAACATTACAATAAACCAAAGAAAAATGTTAGCCGCCTTACAACATTATCAGATTAACAAGGCACTGTTTTACGAATACCAACTGCGTTTACGCAGGACCAAAATTTATGCAACTCGAACGAGTTTAAGGGGTTCTTAGTACATTTCAGCTAATCTATTTATGGAACATATCGAAATCCAGCCTCTACTAAACCACAACTTACCAACCGAAGTTTTGGTTTAGGTACGTAGATATCACTTTTCCAGAATGGTCTGGTGGAGAGGATAACTACACGATTTTCAGGTGCTCTGAACGGTATACACCCAAAAAATCAGTTTAACGATAGAAATCTAAGAAAAGTGAAGGCTACCAATTTTAGATACTCTCATAAACAAAAAACGTAGATGTGACAATAGGCCTTACAGTAAATTGTAAACCGACTCACCCGAATAGATATTTAAATGCCACCCACTACGCTATTCTCAGTAGTCTATCCACAGATTACTAACCTCAAACGACTAAGAACACCTGATAGCTGAAATCAACATGGGTATAATTTACAATAATCCAAAGAAAAATTTATTTATAATTTTAAAAATTCTGATTCAGCAGGTTAAATTTTTTAGAATTAGCTCACTCCATTGTTAAAACAAAAATCAGACTCGGGTTTTGAAGCTTTATAATCTGTAAAGAACACAAAGTAAACTGACAGTGGGAAGCCATATTATTATTTTATCGGCTAATAAATATTAAACTTCAGAACTACTATTACAAATTATTTAAAAGGTATAACTTTGAATATTATTACCATAGATTTAGCGATATGAGGAAACTTGTAAACAAACTAATTAAGGATTCCTGCCATACTTACTTAAATACCCTACAAAACAAAATATAAATCGATTCCAATTTTTGGTCATTTATTAATCAAAAATTCAGCTCCTCACGTATTCCAGGAAGAAGGTCCAACCAGAAACAATACCATACCAATCCCCAGCAAATAGTAAATTCCTTTGCTCATTATTTTACAAGTGTTTATTCCCCTTCGAGATCAGGTAATTCTTTGGGTGGGTCCAAATACTCGCCTAATATTTCTATAGCAACCGTATCTGTAAGTGACATCATCAAGTCCTCTAAACGCCTTAAAGATAGTTTTAGAACTGGACATTACATGATTCCCAGCTTCTTGGATAGAGAGTGCTCGACCTTTTTAGCTTCACCGTTATACTCAACATTCAACTTAATCCTAAAAACTGGGATATTCCCTGAGTGCTGGAAACTGTCGAAAATCGGTTCTGTGAACAAATCTGGTAATAAAGAAATTATAGACCCATCGCCATTATTCCTAACTTTGCTAAAGTATTCGAGATATGCATTTATGATCAGATTTTTCCTTTTGTTAGAACACACATATCGCCGGACAAACACGATTTTATGAAAAATAGATATAGAGTCAGTTCACAGCTGTAGCCATTGACTCCAAAAGTCAAGTAGATGTAGTCTATACCGATTTTACCGACTTTCGATAATCTTCATCTCCCCACATTTATCGAAAAATTATAGGTCTTTGGTTTCAATAACTCGCTGGTTAATCTATTTAAATGTTACATAAGTAAAACCTAACCTAACCCTTTGAGTGATCTCCGATCTCACCTGCTTTGGGTTTCCAGTCAACAACTTCAGAATCTATGGAGCACTAATTTTTCTGAAACCATAGGTGACACACAATTCTGAGGACATTTCATCCACGATTAATCGGCTGTCATGTTAATCTCGAACGGTACTGATATTATTAGCTATAAGGCTTGTCCTTAAGAGTCGATCATGATTATCGTTCTCGTCCACTACTAAGTTTTCTCACCCACATATACACACGATTCTGCGACAGTGTACTGTCCTCAAAACTGTTTCAGCTATATCGGCTTTAAATCAAACATATTTACTGTGAGTTCAGGAGTACTCCAAGGTTCCAATCTCAGCCCGTTATTGTTTCTGATATTCATTAACCACTTATCAAGTATACTGTTATGTCAAGCTCTTTTTTTGCAGACGATCTGAAATTATTTCAAGGTGTCAAAGATAGCTTACAACTACAACGTGACCTGGATCAGCTCACGTTATTGTGTACTAAAAACAAACTCTTTTTGAACATCGCGAAATGCAAAGAATGTTCTTATAATTTAAAGAGAAATCCAATACTATTTGATTATTCGTTGAATAATCAGACTATTGAGCGATGCACTATCATAAAAGACCTGTCTACAAGATTCATCATAAGTGCCTGGAAGCAGTGCAAAGAAAATTCCTAAAATTTCTCGCTTTTCGTGTCGACTGTTCATATCCTAACAAAGGGTACCAGCACAATTATCTACTTGACAGATTTGGGATATAGTCCTTAGTTATGCATTGAAATTTACGTAGCCTTTTATTTTTATACAAATTATTTCACAACAGAACTGACTCTCCTGCTCTCCTGTCAATGATCCCAATACATTCGCCAAGGTTTGATTCTAGAAATAACAACTATTTTTATCTGTTAGAATATACTAATGTGCCATTATCATGTGTAGAAATTAAAACAGTATATCTAGTAACTATGATATTAACTATGACAATTTTGGAACAATCGCTGAAGCATATATACAACAAATGACAGGTCAACTCTTGTTCATTTACTAGCAAAAGTCTTTTGTCAATTGTCTTAGTCTATATTTATTGTTTAAAACTTATGAATTAATATTTGCTATATATTCTCTCTTTTCCTTTTGCTTTGTAATATTTAAGATATCTTAGATTATTTATAAGTATGTGTCTTTTTTATACAGGGTAAGTTTTTTTGATGATCAGTATAGGGATCTTGGAAACTAGCGGAGATAGAGCAATGGTTAAATTGGGAAAGATTTGCAGTTTTACTGGCCCAATTTAATGACACTTTCGGATTTTTGCTTACTAGATATTTTGAAAAAACGAAATTCTGTCGATTTAGTCAAATCCCTCTAGCTCCTTTGTTTTTGATTTTATAAAAAAAAATTAAGGGAATTATATCCCGAATATGATTGTCATGTCCTCTTTTGCGTGACAGCTCTCGTTTTCGAGATATGAAACAAACTTATCTTTTTTTGAATGGAAACCATAGTTGGCTATGACATCAAAAAATCGGACATTTTTAGAGCTCTTCAACGATATAATATTCGATATAGTTATTTATAAAAATAACGGAGTTATGGATGCTTTTCTCTCTTATTTTCACTTTTAACGTAGAAATAGATTGATTTATTAATAACTATTCCAAAAAACATTAAACGATTTTTTTATTAGCTATATCAGATATAACGAAAAACAGAAATAAGTAGGTACTTACTAGAAACTTAAGAAATTAAAGTACATAATAATGGTTATAATTTCTGGATGAAAAGTCCACCATTGTTATTTAGACAAAAATTGCATCTTTTAAGATTGACATTACCGCTTTTCTCACAAACCGCCTATCAATTTCTTCAATTGTTTGTAATACCGCCTCCCTTAGGTCACCAACATAAATAGAAGTCTATAACTGTCAAATCGGGAGACCGCGATGGCCATGCGCGTGGGCCATTTCTTCCTATCCAAGAATTTGGATAGATATTATCTAAGTGTTGTCTTACTAATAAAGAGTTATGAGCAGGTGCTCCATCATGTTGGAACCACTCAATTTCTAAACGAGTTCTCAAATTCAAATTATGCAACATGTCTGGAAAAGTGTATTGCAAGAAATGCAAGTAGTGCTCCCCAGTAAGTGATTCAGTACCTTTCAGTATCTTAACTACAGTTCGTTGAGATGTGTCAGCTTCTGCAATCTCACTAGTTGATGTAGATGGATTTTGATTTACCATTGCCAAAACATTTATTTGTGCTGCTTCGTTAATTTGATTGCGTTCCTTTCGTGGTTTAGTAAAAGATCCATATCAGCGTAAACTATCGTAAAGCCTTTTAAATGTACATAGGGCAGGTTGACGACGATTAAAATATCTATGAAAATATTCCTCAGCTGCATGAATTGCATTTTTATGGCATATGATATAACATTCCACCATATTCAGTTTTTCTTCGTTATACTATTCCATTTTATTACGAAAACTTGTCAATATCGATTGTCAGTACAGCATTACTATTGGAATTACTCTCAAATGAGGAAACGTCAAAGTGAAAACAATCTTTTTCATGGCTACCTACGTTAAAACTGAAAATAAGAGGAAAATCATCCATAACTCCGTTATTTTTATGAATAACTATATCGAGTATTATATCGTTGAAAAGCTCTAGAAATGTCTGATTTTTTGAGGTCTTAGCCAACTATGATTTCCATATAAAAAAAGTTTGTGTCATATCTCGAAAACGAAAGCCGTCACGCAAACGAGGACATGACAATCATATTCGGGATACAATTCCCTTCAATTTTGATATTTACACTTTTTTTATAAAAGCAAAAACAAAGGAGCTAGAGGGATTTGACTAAATCGATAGAATTTCGTTTTTCAAAATATCTAGTAAGCCATGACTTTTTACAAAAATCCGAAAGTGGCATCAAATTGGGCCAGTAGAACTGCAAATCTTTCTCAATTTAACCATTGCTCTATCTCCCCTAGTTTCCGAGATCCCCATACTGATCATCAAAAAAATCTCACCCTGTATATTTGTCCTGTATTTGTATTCATTTCTGTTGGGCAATAAACTAAACTAAACTGAACTAAACTTAACAAATATGGTCCAACTACCTATCTGACAAAATACTTGCAAAACTACGAACACAATTTAGTACTGTGATAGTAGTTTTGGGCACATAATTGGCACAGATTTCTAAACATCTTCAAATTTTTATATAACAAACGCTACAAGTTCAACAAACTTCCTTCTGTAAGTACATTGTATATCTGTCTATAGTTAAACCATCATTAATATAAATTTATTTATAAGGAGCATCATATTGCAACAATTCGTGATGTGCTTTATAAGTCGATAATTGTTCCAATCCACGACATATCGGTAACCCTCTAATGCGAAGAAAAACTCAATGCGAACTTTTTGAAATTACGTTTTGTTCGCTTACTTTCAGCCTTGATCCAATTAGGTAGAAGCATTTTCCCATCAATGCTCAAATTAGAATCAAGAATTGTCAATCAGTTACCGAGATAGAACATGTGATACGATATTGACCTTAACATAGTTAAACAACTGGGTCATGTTTTCAATATCTTCACGATCAAGATGCAGAATAGATAAAAAATTAAATGATCGTTTGTAATAGTCGCGGGCGCGGAAACATCTAGATAAACAAAGGATATTTAGAAATTGGTCGCGAGAGGTCAAAATCACTGACTATCGACATGGTAGAGAGGATTGTCCGTTGCGTATTACTAGTTAACGAATTATGACTCAGATGGTATTTATGTTATCTGCGATAGTGCATTCAATATTTATACGGTTATAACAAATAAAGGTGTTAAAGTAGAAATATTGGACTGGTAGTATTGTCGGCGTTGTTTTGAGGTTTAAACATAAATCCTACTTGTATTTTTGTTCAAATTTTATGAACTAACACTTAAACAGCATGGAAATTAAAACATAAATATTAAACCTAATTCATTTAAAGTAATTTTAAAATGATATTTAAATGTTCATTCCTTTATTGGGATGTCTACCCAAAGTTCACTTAAGTTTTCTTGTAATTATTTTCAACATTGTTGACTAAGATGAGAGGAAAATCCAGTTGTCTTATAATTTTCTTAATACCTTTTATACAATACATAACAAATTAAAACATTAAAAAAATATATAACCGACTTCTACCTATAACTAAAAAGCTACAAATAATTATAACAAAATACAACTCTAGCAAATAAATAACACATTCAATGTGGTTAGGTACCTACCCAGGAAGTAAAAAATGTTAACATTAAAAGGTGCTCATTCTGTACAAATTAAATCTAAAATCCAATCCTTCATTGCGTACTTATCTACTACTTCGTCAAACTTGATTGTTTCTTGGCACCGACTTTAAAAATATACTAGATTGGTAGGTAATTAATTTGTATAGAATGAGCACCTTTTAATGATAAGATTTTTTAGTTCCTGGGTAGGTACCTAACAACATGCATGTGTTATTTATTTGCTAGAGTTGTATTTTGATATAATTATTTTTAGCTTTTTAGTTATAGGTAGAAGTCGGTTATATATTTTTTTAATATTTTATTTTCAACATTTTAGAATTTTTGTACTCAGGTAGTTTTTATTCTTTATTTTTTATTTTGTATGTATAACCTTAATAGACAGAACCAGGTAACATCGAAAGCCTCAACATTACACAATGTTACATTTTCATTTAAATTGACAGGTAAATGTGTACGAATAAAATGTACTAGTACGCGTTGACTTAATAAGCCCAAAATATATTTATGCCATATAGACTACCCCATGTAACCTTTTTTCAACTTTTTTTGACAATTCTGTATAAGTATAGATAATTCCACACCTACCGATGTACCAACCATCCTGTACATACGACTGCTCACGGACAATCATAAATTTGTTAGCTGCCTTCTGTAAACTATAGGACGGAGTCAAATCCGTCCTATATTTCAACCATAGTATATATCTCCTTGTGGGCTACCCCATAAAATATTTCATTTTTAACATTTTATATTATCGCCCTGTGTAACATTAATTTCTCTCCAAACTTTATGCAACTTCTTATGGGCTACAAAAGAAATAATTTTTTAATTACACTTTATAAATATAATTCAACTCCAACATATATTTCAACCATTCTGTATACGATTTGCTTATGTCCACATCATATAACAGTTTTTTAATCACCCTTTATAATTTTAATTTCACATTTTTTCCAACATTTTTATACCACCAAATGTCCAGTCCACCCTATGTTCCAACCATCCTGTATATACAGCTGCCTACGGACCACTATCATTCTAGTCCGTCCTATATTTCAATCTTCATATGAATGCAACTCCTTGTATCACTTTACTTTGTGATTTTGTTTGTTATAACTAAGCACCCTGTCTATAAACGCATCAAATAGCAGTTTACAGTTTGACATGTGTTGTCACTGAATTTTCTATTACGCCGGGAGAATTTGACAACCAATAGCACCGTCTTCGCAAAATGGAATAATTTTCCTTTAAATAGGTATTTGCCTGGTATACAAACAAAACGAGCTTGGTACTCATTGATTTAAGGAGCCGAAAATATTGATTTACTTATATGCTTGAGATGTACATAAAAAATTTTCAAATTCGCAATTAAAACTTCCAGTGCCTAAAATTACGTCACTATTACGTTGGAATTAAGATATTTATGAGGAAATGTTCGTTATGTCATTTCGATGAAATTTTTGATAAGCATTTTGGAATTTTCGGCGATTTTCTGCAAAACTGCAAGTTGCACGTCGCAGAAAAGTATATGAGATCACTTAAGGATCTTCCTTAATAGATTAAACGTTAAAAAACTATACACATCCATAAGGAGTTATCGAAAAATCGACTAAAATATTAGGGATATTGGTCGATTTCCATGCGCGCATGTGTTAATTCACAAATTTTATGACTTTACCAATAGAATTCTTTTCCAAAATTTGAAGTTTCACCGGATATATACTCTATTAAACAAGACCACATTCATTCAAAACGGTGCACCACAGGAGAAGAAATCAGGTAACATACTTACAAAAAAAGCGAAAAAATACGCGACGAATTGATAATCTCCTCCTTTTTGGAAGTCGGTTAAAAAACGTATAATAATACAATTTACCATAATTTTCTTCTCGTGCCCCCACCTGAAGAAAATTCTAGATCCGTCCATGAGCCTTGACAGCTATTGTCAATGGACCGCTGGCATATTCGTATACTTAATGCAATGTTTACTATTATTCTAAACCAATTTCTCGGCATTATAGCGAAAAACCAAGATAGACAAATTGAAGTTGAATGTATGAACTTTCAAAATATCTTTATTATATCCAGATCGGAGTTGTCTCGTTAATACGGATGTGCAAAATAGCTCTCTAAACTAATTAAATCCGAATACTTCAAAAACTGCTTACTCAATAATATCCATCGTGAACCGATATAATCTTAATATCCTAAACTATCATTTTGATGATTAATATTCCAGTACTAGTTACCAGAAAATTATAAATTTTTGAAAAAAAAATCACTTTTGAGCAGTTTTTCTGAGTTTACTTAGTAAAAAATGATCCAATCAGGATGTATTATACTCATTAAGAAGAATTTCTTATTCTCTACAACTTTTCTGTAGACGGCATTTCGATTCCTTCATTACTTTTCTTATATAAGGAAAAAACAATTTGTTAATTTGCGGGTTTTTATTATTTAATTAGTTTACTTCTACGAGTTTGCTGTTAAAATCTTAGAAATAATTATCTACAAGCTGTTACTGACGTGATGGTATAAGCGAATTGCTGTTGAATTTTATGTCCGAAAATGAGTTAAATTTTGTTTTATAAACTGATGTTTTAATTTGACTTCGTTATATATTGCTAGAATATGAAGTAGGTCAAGTAGGTTTAAACTATTATAATTCAATAAATTTTATTTAAATTAATAATTAATTTGCATCTTACGATTAATACTTATCTAGTAAGAAAATATTGGCAATTATTTTAATGACAGAAACAGAGGGAAACAACTATAGACGAGAGGTATATTTCCTAAGAAGCTTCCACTTCCAACGGTCACTCTCAAATAATTGCTGTTTTATTTTTTGTGAAACAGAGACTGGATGATGTAGATAAGTTTTGAGTTTTGAAGTTTTAGTGACCCAGGAGACGCGACTGAATCCAAGCTCGCGCCTATTTGTTTTCTGGATTTAACCTCGGCAAAAGAATTAACAGCGTCTCAGCACTGACGGCAAAGGAAAGCCACATCATCACGGGTAACTCGGGAAGAGAATAGAGAATAGATGAAATTCTCTGGAAGTGAAACAAATAGATTTTAAAATCCTATTCTTAGTTTACCAATAAGATAAACCATTTATTGGAAGTGCTCGGCTTTAATATATTGATATGTGTGCGCAGACAGATTTATGGTTAAGAACTGTTTGCTTGCTGAGCGTTAGGCACTGACTATAAAACAAAAATAAACCGAAAAGCCGGGTCAAAACAGTGAAGGTATCAGGTCCATACAAAGAAAACAACCAAAATGATTACCTCCAACATTTTGAGGTCTTTTGACAAGGGTTTTCATAATTTAAACTCTTTTCTCAAAGGGTTGTCAGAAAACACGTATCTTTATTTTCCACAATATGCCGAAATTTCGAATGTCTCGTTTGGGACTATTATTTGTTTCAGTTAATTTATAATGAAAAGAATGACTTAATTTGTTACCTTGTTGTTGGTTTTCTGCCGCATCCGCTGTTAATTCCTTGAAGCTCGGTTAATGCATCAGGGATACCTAATTATTCTGTACATGTAAACGAAGCTTCGTCTTCATTAATTCTGATGTTTTGTACAGGTCAATTTAAATACCTTCAGGGAATGGCACTCGTTACGCGAAGTTCCAGTAATGAGTTTTAGTCATTAGATTCTGTAATTTCAGGACCCACAGTTTCATTCCAGTTCCAGATGTCGCAAGTCGTATTAATTTTAAATTGCTGTATTGCGCCTAGCTCTGCGGTTGATTTAGTCTTGTCTAGTTTGATTTATTGGGCGATGTTTGTTTGCTCAACTCGATGTTGTGATTCCGTCTACGGGATTTGTAGATATCTGAATGTTAATAAGGTAAATGTTTGCGGTATTAGTAAGTAATTATCACAAAACACTTAGGTTTGAATAACGAAGTATTAATCAAACGAAAAAAAAAACATATTGTTATGTCGATATTAACACATAATAATTATCAAATAGAGCTAAACATCCAGTAAGATTTGACACTTTTTATTAAATTTATAGATAATGTTTATTAAATCAAACTAAAAGAAAAAATGGTTACGTAATTACATTCCGTGCATTGATGTTTATGGACTTATTGGGAATGACACCAATTCTGTATTTTTCTGTTTTTAGGGTTCCGTATATACAATATACGGATACCCTTATAATATCACTCAGGATTTCTGCCTCTGTCACATCACAGACATTTTCTCCTAAACTACTGGACGGAAGAGGTTGAAATTTGGTACCAATGTATAGTTTGGTGACCAGATCTGGAGTACATATAGTAAAAGAAAAAAATTTGATTTTAGGGGTACTTCTGGGGGGAAAAACTAAAAAAATCGACCGTTCGCCCCTTCTGATCTCCGGAACTACTGAGCCTAAAATTTTGAAAAAAATAGGAAATATAGAGCGTTGCCCGAACTTTACAGAAAATTAAGGAGAAACCATTAATGTTAATTTTGGGGGGCAAATTATAGAATTAAATAAAAATTTAAAAATAAAAAAATTTCAAACGCATCATGTAATATATCAAATGAAAGGTCTCATTCTGAGGAAAACAAATATATTTTTTTCATATAAAAAAAATATTCAAAAAGATATACCAAAATTTACCCATTCCCGCCCCTCCTTATCTCCGAAACTATAAAACGTAAAGTTTTAAAAAAAATAGATTTATAGGTTCTGACCTGAAGTTTACTGGAAAAAAAAGGAGAAACCTCTACTTTTAATTTTGGGGGGACAATTACAGAATTAAATGGAAAATATAAAAATTAAAATTGTTTCTAACCCATCATGTAATATATCAAATGAAAGGACTCATTATGACGAAAATAAATGGTTTTTTAAATTTTTTTAAAATGAATATTTTAAAAAATATATTAAAAAAATTACCTATTCCCCCCGTTATTCCCCAAACTATGGGACCTACATTTTTTTGTTTACGGGAAAAATATGAAGAAATTCCTAATATTAATAAAGAATTAAACCGAAAATAAAAAAATATTTTTTTAACGCATCATGCAATAGATCAAATGAAAGGGCTCATTATTAGGAATACAAATACAATTTTTTTCATATTTTTAAAATTAATTGTTTACAAGATATTAACATAAAGATATAAAAAAAATTCATTTCCCGCTTTATTTCCGAAACCATACTACCTAAAATTTTAAAAATAATTAGAGGTACTGGGGCTCACTTGAAATTTATAAGAAAAATAATTAGAAAACCCCCATAGTAATTTTAGGGAGAAATTATACAATTAAATGGAAAATCAAAATTCAATTTTTAAATGCATCATGTAATACATCAGATAAAAGGCTGATTATGTGAATTACAAATATATCATATTTTTAAATCATTTGTTTAAAAGATATTAACAAAAATATTAAAGATCGACTTAATTCCCACTTTAGAAACTACTCTATTTAAATTTTGAAAAATATATTTTATTTGTATTTTTAAATAATTTGAATAACAAATTTAATAATTTATAATTTAAAACTTAACCTACTTTGCCCTATAACTTCCAATCTACAGAGTCTCAAAACTCAGACAGTAGATTATAAAAGGCTTCTTTGAAGTTTATTATAAAATAAAACTCTAATGTTAATTTTTGGGGGCCAAATTAGAAAATTAAATACATATGTATTCTGATGAAACTCAAGCGAATCCTGAGGCAAATAAAATAAAAAGTCTATGTGTGGAAAATCAAAGTGTATATTTTTTATAAATTAAAACGCTTCCTTTAAGAGATAATAGGGTAAATTTAAGAACATGCACTCATTTCCTGCTTGTCTGAAATGGAATATTAGATCGTTTTCTGAATGATACTTGTGGCATATTTTTCAATGTCTAAGTGCTTCTTGGGAAATAACACCACAGTTTAAAGAAAATTGCTGTATATTCCAAACGTTTCGGTGTCTAGATCAGACCCCGTTGTCAATGGTTAAGAAACTACGGATTAAAAAGGCACAATTCTTAGATGTAAATTAAAATATTTGACAATGTGTATTATTAATAATACACATTTTAATCCGTAGTTTCTTAACCATTGACAACGGGATCTGATCTAGACCCCGAAACGTTTGGAATATATAGCAATTTTCTTTAAACTATGGTGTTATTTCCCAAGAAGCACTTAGACATTGGAATATTAGAATCTTGAAGGTGGTACGGAACCCTTAGCATGCGAGTCCAACTTGCACTTGACCAAATTATTTTGAAGTCAGTCGAAAAGTGATTTATTTAATATAAGAACACATCATAACTTGCATATAATTCTGAGCCCTTAATATTACATTACGATTTGGAAACAAATACGCTTATGGTTACTTTACGGCCGCAATGAATATTGCAACATATTTTCCATAAAATACGCTGTTTTATCTCTTTCCTCTTATCCTTAAGCGTAAAGTTGTTACGGCGAATAATTCTCTCAGCGCCCAAAGAACTCAAAAGCCGCTCGCTGTTAAAGCAAGGACTAAGGAACGTTGAGATATTCCTGCAGCCGTCACACGACCCCTGAATATACCAACTTTATGTTATATTCGAAGTGAGAACAAACTATCGTACTTTACCTATATGCTCTTTGCAACACATGGCACAACGATTAAAGGGTAAATGTTACCGCTTGCTCTTGAAACTTTGGCCAATAACTATATTATGTTAAGCAGAGCAAATTTGGTACATAAAATGGTCGAAACTTTCGAGCTGTATATCAAAAGTTTCCATAAACTTGGATATAATGTGCGGAGAGCAATAACAAATGCCCCCCTCTCACACACACACAACGAATCCTAATCTGCTTTTGAGATCCTTTTGTGCTCTTGCAATATTAAATTCGTAGTTTCCGGTTTCCGTCTGCAGAATTTGCTACTTCGTTTAAAGATTAATTGATGATAATGAGTTCCGCATATAATTGCGTTACTTCCATTGATGGTACATTCCGACTACAAGGGCAACATAAGTATATTAATGATTGTTTCAGTCTTCACTTGATGGAAACCCATTTTTAAGTTTACTTAAAAACAACAAACACTTAAATTTTTTTTTATTTCCAATTCCTGATAAAGCCAGACTTGGCGAAACATATACCAAATTTAAATAAATTTTATTTCAACCACCTGGTATATGCAACTGCTTCTAAAATTTTATTATATAATTATATATCCTAACTGCTTATGCTTATATAACAAATTTTTGATACACCTCCAATAACAATAATTTTACCCCACCCTTTCTTCAAACAACTTGTATAAGCAACTACTTATGTTCCAAACTATATAACTTTTTTAAACCCCCCTGTATAACTGTAATTATACTCGACCTTATATTTCAACCATCCTGTATACTCAACTGCTTCTGACAATTTTTAAAGCCTTTTGTATAACTGTAACTATTCTCCGTTCTATAACGCAAATATCCACTCTGTATAACTGTAGTTTTGCTCCACTCTGATTTCAACCACCTTGTATACACAACTACATATGTACTACCCAATACAATATTTTTAGAACCACTCTATATAATTATTTCAATTCCAACTTATATTTTAACCATCCTATGTATACAACTGCTTATGTACCACCTAATATTACATGCACGCCCGCACACACCTTCAACTGTAACAAATTTTCGTTTTAAGAAGCTAATGGAATATTTTCTACAATTTCATCCTACTGTAACTTAACTTCATCTCTAAAATAAACTGACTTCAAAAGCAACAAAATGAAAATCATTACAAACACCCTGTACGACATACTTTCATGGCATATCTTGATATTTAAACTAGACATTAATTATGCAAATTTGACATTTACCATGATGTTTACAGTTTTTCTGGATATATTTTTCCGATGTTTTATGTTATAGAAAAATGTATTCACTTTTAAGGCTGCACTTCACTTGGTGTAGCGTATTTGTATATTTGCTATATTTGTATATAAACGGCGATGTGTGGAGAGGCTATTCGCTATCTATTTTTGCTTTATTTGAACAAATAAGTCGAATACCGCTAAGAGCAAATACGCCTTACCGTCCACTTCACATCAAAGGAGTCAAATAAGTCAAATATTTGCTTTAACTGCCCACACTTGGTTCATATAGTTGCACGCCGCGCTTCGATCGTGATCAACTAGTGCTCTTTTTCATGACAAGTGGTGTTAGTGGCAAAATGGACTGATCGAACCAAAATGTTATGAAGATTTTGGAGTTATTCCTACCAAATGCATGCTTGCATTTGGGACCCCAAACATAGCCCACATAAAAATAAATATAAAATAAACGATGCATCGATGTTAAAAATAATATGGAACAACCGTGCAAATTATGGAAAAAGAGGGAATCTTCGCCATGGTTTTTAATAACTTCGTAGCTATGTAGATATATCATGTAATGATAACAAGAAGCAAGGTAAAAATAAGCTGCCGTTGCTGTCAACGCATCCATGACTGTAGTATTCACTGGTTTTGAAACATATTTTTTGGCATTTTTGAATGTTTTGCGATATGTGTGGATGGCACGTTTGGAATATTTGCGAATACATCCAATATTTGGACGAATATAGCAATACAAAATAAAAATACGCTAAAGCCAACTGAAGTGCCGCCTTTATATTGACAGTAAAATATTTTGGCCAGGATTCAACTATTTACTAAAGTACCCTGTTCGAGGTGTCATTCCTTACATCTCGCGTCTTCATATTTACTAAGCTCAATGAAGAATATTCAAACAACGGGCTAGAGAGTAACTTCAATAAAACAGAATACTGAGCGGTTGGGGTGGAAAAAATTTCGGATTTAGAAATCACAGAAGACATTAGTAGAAAAGCTAACAAAAAATTTGAATACCTAGGCTTTATAATATCTAAAGAAGGCACCACAGTTGAAGACATAACCCAAAGCTTAAGTTGAATTAGAACATGCATCGACAGTTAAAAGGAGACTTATGGAACATATATCGCAAATAATAAATGAAAACAATTTTTCCACCCTGATGAAAAATGATACTTTTCATATATATGAGGCTGGACATTGGGTCCTAAACAAAAGACAACAAAACAAAATTCTGCCATTAGAGATTGTACACTGGGGCAGATGTAGTAGACTCAGCAGGTTACGATATGAAAAAAATAAGAAAAAGAATGTCTCTGACAGCAGATGTTATATCGATGAAAAGCAACTCCAAGGGTATGGCTATGTTAGAGGCTCAATATCAGACAGACGAATTTGTCAACATTCCAATACGAAGGTAGAGATAGACTCTGAAGACCAGGAGAAGATTGGGGCTACCGGTTAAAATAGGGTAGATAGGGTCAGCTGTAAAGGACCCGTTTCCAAATCAACGCTTTAATATAACTTTCAGTTGTTTGGAGAAATCTGTTGTTGATGACCATAAAGTACAGTTTTAAAGTCAATTTTGTCTGGGTGAATATAGAAGATTTTGAAGAAGTTGTATTACTCCTGATATTAAATAATTAATATATGTGTTAAATATAAAATATATGGTTGGAAAATGTACGCCCATAAGGTTTTTATAAGCCTGGTCTTTATGTGAGAGGTCTTAACCTCAAATATTCATTAAATTCTTAGACAAAGTTTCACATTTAAAGTCGTTCTGGGATGACCTCTTAAACTGAATCATCAAACTTTGAAGGGTAACTAATTTTCTAGACCAGTCAATATTAGGATACTGTCTGTGCCATCACATTAATAATGATTTGTAGTGATATTTTGCTACCTTTTCCACTTGAAACTATGTTTTTTTACATTATTATAAACAATTGAAATAAGAAAATTGCGTTTTTTTGTGCATGATTATAAAATGAAAAATAATAAACTAATCTCAACGGTGTCAACAGGTGAATTGTAAAGCCTGAAAATAACAATGAAATGAGCCCAAGATCGATCGGATAGGATCCTTAGTAACAGGGAATAACAAAAAAATCTAGAAAATTTAGCGGTTTTCTTTATATTTTCATAACTCCGTCACTATCGAAGTTGTAGAACTGGGCATGTGGGAACTGATAGTAATTCATATCTACCTTATGCGTGACTAAACCAGGCGCTATCGGTTTATTAGTTTTTGAGTAATTGCGATATGAAGTCCACTATTCTTGCAGTGTGTCTACATGCGACGTTATAAATTTCATTTCCATACGAAAGTCATAATCTTAAAATTGAATTAATTGCCATTTGTGTGGATCCAATATATATATATATATATATATATGTCTAGTCGTAGGCTTTCACGAATAGAACAATATGAACAATATGAAGAAATATTCATCCAGGAATACATCCGTTCGTTTATTGATTCCTGTTTGAATCCTGCAGACGTTTCGCCAAGGTCTCACTTGGCACTCTCAATGCGTTGTTACGGTGAACTGTAACAACGCATTGAGAACTCTATATATATATATATATATATATATATATATATATATATATATATATATTTGTGTGTGTGTGTGAGTGTGTTAGATGGTTTCCGGGAATTTAACCGCTTAGTTGATAACATCTTAAACTCTTACCTCTCTAAGTAAAACAAAATGCTTCAGGAGTGGTATTAAGGAAGGCACCAGAGTCTACGGAATTAATTTTAGAAAATTCTAAATAAACCACACTGCCGGGATCGATGGTAAAATGACGACTTTTCGGCAGAGTCACATCTGCCCTCTTCAGGTCGGTTCGCATTATTCTCGTAGCCAATTCCAATTTGAAAGGAACTTTATGAATATGATCTTTAGAAGTTTCTGTGCTACCCTGTATATTACAAATAAAATTCTTTTAGTTACGTCAGAAATCAAATAATACATATTGCCAAATATTTTCATTTACATCTTAGCATTGTGCCTTTTTTATCCATAGTTTCTTAACCATTGACAACGGGGTCTGACCTAGACCCCGAAAAAGTTTGGAATATACAGCAATTTTCTTAATTGTAGTGTTATTTTCCAAGAAGTACTTAGACATTGAAAAATATGCCACAAATATCAACTATAAATCTCACCTCGTTTTAGAATAAATTAATATTTTGTAGAGAACTCCAGAATTAAGTCAATAGGTTTATATTAAACTGAAACAAACACAGAACTAAATAAGTCAAAAAAGGTCTTAAAAGTGTCTAAATTAGTTTGTGACAAAAGCAATAAAAATATTTATAAATTACAGGCAGCCTGCCTCTATTATAGATTCCTCTCAATACCGTGTTTCCCCCACTCCTTGGATAGTGTCATACGCTCGCCGATTTTTTGTCATGTTTGCTAACATTTTTCAGATATTTCACAGACAATTAGTGAAAACTGAGAATATAGATTTTGTAGAATGACACCTCTACTTTCAACA
Source organism: Octodonta nipae (assembly GCA_034190945.1). NCBI lineage: Eukaryota > Metazoa > Arthropoda > Insecta > Coleoptera > Chrysomelidae > Octodonta > Octodonta nipae. Next base: position 70,678,452 of record CM067224.1, read on the forward strand.
ACTTTTTTCAAAATTGAAATTTGATTATCTATGACGCCTGGAGATATAATCCAGAAATAGTGAACAAAAAACTATATATCACAATTGTTCAAAAACTAATAAACTGGTTTTGGCATACATAAAATAGATGTAAATTACTATCAGTTCCTACAAGCCCAGTTCTACAGCTTGTAAAGTGACAAAGATATGATTTTAAAAAAAGCTATATTTTCCAGTATTTTTTGTTTTTGCCTGTTATTAATGATCCAATCGGATCGAGCCTGGGCTCATTTCATTCGTATTTTCATGCTTTTCAATTGACCTGTAGACACTATTGAGATTAGTTTATTATTTTTGATTTTATAAACATGTTTAGAAAAAGAAACGTAATTGTTAATGTGATGGCACAGTCGGTATCCTGATAGTATTTTTTACACATTATCAGTTAATTTTTGCTCTAATGATTGGCCAATTTCAGACGTGTAAACAAAGAGTTTAATAATTGCCAGGAGTTTAAAAAAACCTGTAATTAAACCCTTTTGCTTGTTTGCATATCGCCACACTTACGGGTCATGTTATTGACATAATTCTCGTTTTTTGCTTGCAAACTTTCCTTGGATACGCCTCCCCGATATCAGCTGACATTGGCACATAAAGTGCTACCGGGTTAGAAACAGAAACACGTTGTAAAACTCGTGCACATGATGCTGATCTAGGAGCGGTATTCGTTCTTTTAAATTGCAATTTCTGGTGTTTTGTAGGTCAACGGTTCACGGTCTGCCATTTGCGAGATATCAACGCCGACTGCAATTCATCAATGGTCGGCCGGTTCGTGGTTCGTGCGTTCGAATGCTTCTTCGTTAAATGTTGTTGTGTTGTTGATATCGCCATCGAGGATATGCAATCGTGGGAAAATAAAGCGATGGGTTTATTAGAAGCAACACTTTCGTTATATAAGGTTGACTTAGGTTAAGATGTTCGAGGTAAACATCAAATTTGTGTTTTATATGTATTAGCAGCGAAAATATTGAGTCGTTATATTATTTTTAGCCGACTTCCAAACAGGAGGAGGTTATCAATTCTTCTACAACTTTTTTTTATGACCAGCGATTATTCAAAAACGGCTTGGACAATTTTGATGATTTAAACTGCATTATGTTAAGGAACATTACAGAAAGGTACCATATAATTGTCTATAACATGAGAGTTACGGTTTTCTAGAAAATCAGAAAAAAAGCATACAAGGGACTAGATTTCAACGATTTTCAATTTATCTTCAATGTTTTCTCTAAAACTACTCACGCATTTTGAATATTATAAATTGTATTATACAAAGATATGTTCCAGCTTGATTCAGTTCATTTTTCTATAACGTAAAACATATAATTTTCCTGAAAATCGGAAAAATATATGCACAAAAACTGTAAACATCATGATTAAATGTCAAATTTTCACCATAAATATCCAGTATAAATGTCAAGATATGCCATGAAAGTATGTCGTACAGGGTGTTTGCAATGAGTTTTCATTTTGATGCTTTTAAAGTCGGTTTATTTTAGAGACGAAGTTAAGTTAGAGTCGCGTGAAATTGCAGAACATATTCCATTAGCTTATTAAAACGAAAATTTGTTATTCCGGCGATCTGTTCTGTTTGGAATACGGTTAAAGTGGTGTGCGTGCGTGCATGTAATATTAGGTGGTACATAAGCAGTTGTATACATAGGATGGTTGAAATATAAACTGATGATTGAAAATACTCTCAAGAATTTACAAGATGGCATAACAATTTTGAATGGTAATGATGTGGAATCGATTAAAAAAATACCATCACAAAGGACAAGAAGAAAACCAAAGGCTCAAATAAAAAAATAAACATAAGTTGGAATTGAGTAAGTTATACAGAGTGGTTCTAAAATATTGTATTGGGTAGCACATCAGTAGTTGCGTATACAAGGTGGTTGAAATAAGAGTGGAGTAAAACTATAGTTATACACATGGTTGAAATATAAGTTAAGTAGTTGCTTAGACAAGGTGTTTGAAGTAATGGTGGGGTAAAATTATTGTTTTTAAGGGTGTATCAAAAATTTGTTATATAAGCATAAGCAGTTAGGATATTTGAATTATAGGACGTAGCACGGGGTATAATTATAGACATGTGTTAAAAATTTTTTAGAATCCGTTGCATATACTGGGTGATTGAAACAAATGGTAGAGTAAATTTATAGTCATAAAATGTGGTTTAATAAATACATTTTTAAAAAACAAAAACCGACTTCAAAAAATTAACTAAAAAGCATGAAATAATATTTTGCTACAATTAAATACTTTTTATGAAGTTGGTGCCAAGCGAAAGTGAAAATATTTTTTGAGGTTCATTGATGAGTTATACTTCGCAACTTCTCTGTTCAAATTGGCACCGACTTCATAAAAAGTATTTAATTGAAGCAAAATATTATTTCATGTTTTTTCGTTAATTTTTTGAAGTCGGTTTTTGTTTTTTTAAAAATGTATTTATTTTACAATTTTCAGTGATGCAATGTCTGTAATTGTTAATGATTTATCCCACAGCTGTAACATTCTATTAACATTTTTTTAACCATTCTTCATAACAATATTTGTACTCCGCCCTGTATGTCAGCTATCATAAATTTCCAACTGCTATGAGCTACCTTATATAATTATTTTTTCTTGCTTTTTACTAACCATCCTGTATGACATAATTACATTCGACGTTATATTTTAACTATCTTGCATAGGTAATCTTATGGATCACCAACATTTTAATAACTACCCTATATAATTTTATTTTTACACCACATATGTATATTTATATACATGAAATTAATATGCAAATTCATAAAATTTTACTCATTCAAAAATCGCCCCCCTCGGCAATTTTATCACTTTGAAAAGTTGAAATCTCCAGGTGTAAAAATATAATGCTAGGAAAATATGAGGTAGGCATTAAATAGTTACTTGTTCGGAACATACACATATATTTTGTATTGGAAAAATGATTACAAGAGCAGTTTCACTCTCAAATCACCCTGTATTGAAAGAATTTTTACAAGACGAATCTCACTCTTACGTAGGTTACCAAATCACCCTGTATTGAACACCTTTAAATTAAAAATCAGCTATCTTGATTGTCGCAAACTGCCAATAACTTTTTTAATTATTTAATTTCTCTGCAAAACAATTTTCCCAAATATGAGATCCTAACCAATCGATTTCTATCTATTGAAACTTCTAAATAAGAAAATTTCATCAAAATCGTTAGAGCCTTTTTTCCAGAACTCAATTATATATATTTTATTAGATTATTTCTATTTAATAACAATTTTATATCTTAACAGAAAAGAAGATAGTTTAATTTGTAATTAAAAGCCCTCTTTGAAGGCAAACTTTGTCTACAGTTAATAAAAATTGACATGGGATGATTACTGCTTATGTTTTAGACCATGTAAAAAATCTGTTTGTGAAGAATAACTTTTTTCTCTGAAAATTATGAATAAAAAGAAATCGTTTGATTTATGAATACACACTGTATATTCATATTAACTGACACTTATTTTGATTTTGATTAATTCATCTTACTTAAAATGTACCCCAAGTTCCGAATAGTTAATACCAGTAACTCCATCTAATCTTATAATACCCGCGACTCCACCAAGACATAGAATATAAGAAAATAGGTAAAAAGTTTTTCCCCATTCTATAAGAAACGATAGAAGTTATGTTATTTGAAAAAAAGTTCTGGTCACTTTGAAATATCACGGAACTAATCCAATCATTTTTCAAATTTTATATAATAATATCGGCTCCTCCACCATGGTATAGAGTATATGAGAATAGGTAAAAATAGTTTTTCCCCATTTTCTAAGAAACGGTAAAAGCTATTTTAATGAAAAAAATATGGGACCACTTCGCTATCCCCCTAAACAGGATTCAGTAAAATGGTCGAAATTCCTCGAGCAGTTTCCGAGTAATCGGTGAACAAATATAAAAAAAAATTAAAATAAAACTAGATACAGACGAATTGAGAACCTCCTTCTTTTTGAAGTCGGTTAAAAAGGTGAATTTTGTTATATAGGGTAGACCATGAGCAGTTGCATAAATAGAATATCTAAACATATGGGGCGAAGTAAAATCATTTGTAAACAGGAATAATTTTAACAATAGAAAAATGGAAATGGTCAATAGTGTGCAGAGGATTTTTACTTATACAGGGTGGTATTAAACATATCTGGACCGTTGTAATATTGTTACCGATTTTTTGTGTGTTTTTTGTTATAAAACAAAACCGCATTGATAAAAAAATGTTTAATTTTATGTCAATTAGTCATATTTTATCATTAGAACATGTTGATGTCGGTTTTGTTTTGTCACGTATTTTTGTAAATGACCTGGGCTAATTGTAAATCTTACTTTCTCTCTTGTTCGCAGTTGGATAGTTTTGTTTGTATACAAAAAAGCTCTGCAAGGAATACTATAAAAATATTGACTATAATACATGACTTTGAGTACTGAAAAACGACGCTCAGCAATAGAGGCGTATAGCTATACTAGGATTATAAATGTTTAACTTCAAAAATTCCACTAATATATTAATTAAAATTATGTTAATAAATATATGAGCTTCTAACGCTAGTTCCTTGTTAATTAATCCTGAATTGTTTTGACATGTTACCTACCGATAAATTTTAAATTAATTTCTATAATTATATCCTTCGTTCAGAAGTGTAGATTGTTCTCTAAGCGAGGAAATAAAAAACGGTTAATTTAATATAGTAATTAAAGAATTCGTTTCGCACTTACTCAGCATTAATTTTACAGTTTATTTGTAAAATTGAAGTGTATAAGGTGGCGTTATAGGTATTGTTTTGAAGGTTAATTTTTTTCATAACCAGACAGGTTTTTGGGAGTGCGGCCACTATCCTGTGCATGCCACATCATTGAACTTGTGTTTATTTTAAACTAATAGATATCGTTCAAGTACGTTTCTTGCTTACATAATTGACTAGAAAGCTTTTATGTGACTGTGCAGTTTTTTATAAATCAATAAATTACTTTGTTGTACCAGCAAGTGTTAGAAATCGTTAAAAATATATTAGTTTTCAGTAAGTCAAGAGGCATGAAAATTTGAAGAACTAAACGTCCAAATTTCGTGTTTTAGGCCAAAAATAATCTTTGTTAACAAATGGAATAGGTGTATATACAAAATAAAATAGGAGGTGTGTCTGCTCTGAATATTTTTGAAATCACTGATAAAGCTTAGTACTCTATTTAAATAAAGGTGCAGATTTCTAAATATAAAAACGGAAATAAATATCAGATGCTTGTTTGGCAATTTTTGGTTAGCCGATTTTAACAAATTTGGGCTAGATAAAAGTAGCTATTTTTTTTTCAAATTTTATTTATTTATTTCAATTTCAATTACAATTAGAATTTCAATTACAATTATTTCAATTACCATTACAACAATTTGTGTTTGATCGGTAATTCTGACACCTAAGTGCTATTGCACTTGTATGTGTCATCATCCCCACCATTACAAGCAAAATAATAATATAAAGGCATAACCTATCCTATGGACAAATGTTCTAATATTTGTAGTTTTGTTCCGACAGAAATGGTTGATTTGCTCAAAAAAATTAAATTCATTGTTAGGGTTTTTTTATTAAAAAGATACATAACTGATGCCTAAATAAGCTCGAAATGCTGATCATTACCGTCTATGCATTGTTGCAGTCTCTCATTGGTAAAAAAATCTTATTCTCTTGTATGTTCAATCTGATACACGATGTCCTTTAACGGCCAGTGGTTCATCTTCCAACAACAACACATTTAAACTGAAATAATGCAAATGATGCAGAGTGACTCTCCCGTAACTATTGTAATGTTTTTATTTTCACACTCTTCGGGTTCAGTTCAGTTCTCGGATTTATTTAAAAACACACTCCAATCACTCTAATTTATTTCCACTACTTTAATATAATTTGTGTTTACAGAACTATCTACAATATATCTTAACTATACGGAAGTCAAATACTGAGTGAATGCTATGGCCAGCTGTCCTTATTTATATATTTCTCTTGGAATTCTCTAGGAGGTTAACGAGCCGTCGTGAAATTTCTCTCATGTTTCGAAGAAATTCCGGGAATGTCTGTTCCATGAAATATCGGATAAATGCCGATTGCACCATATATTGAATCAATTCCTGTCATACGATGAAAAATGGCTTCATCGTTCCAATGAATTTGAAATAGAAATTCTCTATTTTCGGGTATTATTTCTAACATTCAATGGCAATAGTCCAACCTCCGATCAAAGTCTTCCTTATTCAAGGCCTGACGCAAAAATAGATCCCTATATTTTGATGACCATTATAATTTACCTATGGTCCCTCAAAATATTTTGAACCGTTGTTCGTCATCTGCCTAACAGACGGGATAATGCTCATGTGATTTCCTTCGATATATCCCAGTACGCGGTTAATATTTTCTTGTGTTTTTCCAACTTTATTAATTTGAAAGATTCCCAGGACGCCGGTTTTTATATCGAGCATTCGGCACTCTAAAGACATAAATAAACTGCGAGTATAGTAATAGCTGGTTGGTAAAACGGATTTTGTAAGCACAAAATTTGCTCAAATTAAGGCGAATCTATTGACGAATATTGACAATTTGGGTATTAGTTTCGATTAGATATTCGTTTCATGGCCTGCTTCTATTAATTGCCTTTTTCGTATAAATATGCTTTTAAACAATAAATATGACTTTTGTTATTAGCATTACTTACCTGTCAGCGAAACTTTCTAATACCTTCAGAAAGGGTTATTTTATTCGGGTAAATAAAAAATAATTCCAGAAAAATCAGTTTAAAAAAATTAAAATTTAAGGGATTTTCGTATATAATTTTCTTTGTCCCAAATGTTAGGTTAGGAACAAGATATCGAGATGCGGTTTTCGTCGTGCCTCAAGTGACTCGGATTCTAGTGCCGGCTTTAGCTTAGTTTAAGCAGCTGGTCCTACACCTCAAACGACGGCCTCAAAGCTCGAGTGTACACACTACAGTTTTAGCCATTGTTATAGCATTTGCTAAACACATAGTATTAAAGCTTACGCAGTCTGCGACAGGCACTGGTATGGTGTACACCTCGCCTCTCGGCCGACTCAACCTGAAGATCATTTCTCTAATGTGTAGACGATGTTCCCGGTCTGCTAGCGGACCTGCTTTACCGGCCGTGTTAAACGCGATTTTAGGTTGCAGGTGTGGACTATGGTAGGATTTGCCTCGGATCCTAGACTGGTCATTTACTTCAGGAAGATACCCCCAGTCCGACACCTCAAACGGCCGTCGTCTACCATCCCACGCTACAAGGGTAAATGCGTTCGTACGACCGACCAACGAGGTCCGACCATCCACTCAGGGGTACAATCCAGCTTTTAGCCATTGCCCTTGCGAGGCCAACCCAGTATGGAGAGCCGCCGGTAACCTCACCCAGTGGGGGCTCATATCTCCACCCGCACTCCCCATTTTGGAATCTTACGAACACCCCAGTTCTTTTAAGAATTCCACGCCGATGGGTGACACGTTCGACTCCTTTGACGGGAATCTCGCCCTTTTACTTTCCTGGACGAGCGGACATCCGCTTTCGAGGTGTAGGCGCAGTTTTAGGAGTAACAGGCAAGAGGTTGGCAAATGGCTCTCGTCTCGAATACTAGGTCGCGCCCCATACAGGGCGATGACCAGACATCTCAAGCGACGGTGCTACTGTTACCCGCAAGGTCGTCTCATCGCCACAATCCCGAAGGAAAGCAGGTCTGACGATTACTTGTATTAAACGCTTAACAAGTCGACCTCGTTCCATTTCGCTCAATCCCGAAGGAAAGTGTGTCCGGCGAACTACCTGACAAGTCACAATCGAGGGTGGGGCCCTCTCATTCCCTAGTTACTAACGGGCACCGCCTTGTTGCCAGAAACGAAGCATGAAATTGACTGCCGTTACTCCGAAAGTGTTATGGGTAGCCACCGGGAAGTATTTTTGACTACCCCGTTTTTGTTTAGGTATCATTAAGCTAATTTGTAATGAAACAAATATACCAATGCATTTAATTTTTTTAAAGAAAACCAACTTCAAATATTACAACGTTTCGAAGATACAGGGTGTTTTTTAAGGTTGGAATACCCCTCACTACTTTATTTTTAGAGATACTGCAAAAATTGTCAACGAAAAATGATTCACCTGATTCTCGACTTTAACGCTCAGGTATTTTTTCTTAGGTTAGGTTAGGTTCAATATAGAAGTTACGCCCTCTAGTGGGCATTCCAGACACTTGAAAATATTTTCTAGGTTTTTCTATTGGCCGTTTTAGTCCCCATTGTTTTTGCCGCAATCCTTGACAATAGTTTCCCAGAAACAGTGCCTCGAATTCTTAGTTGGCCACCCTGTATATGCATACGTAAATATTGACCTGTTTTTAACTGAATTTCAAAATGTATGTTCAATGATCCACAAAACGGCTTGGACAATTTTGATGATTTAAACGGCATTTTATTAAGTAATATTACAGAAAGCTACTATATAATTTTCCATACAGTGAGGTTTTCCATAAAATCAGAAAAGCAGTAATTGAGGGATTAAACTTCAGTGAATTTCAATGAATCTTCACTGTTTTCTCTAAAACGGTTCAATCACATTGAATATTTTAAATTGTATTCTACTAAGAAATGTTCTGCCTTGATTCCGTATATTTCTTATAACGTAAAACATACAGTTTTTCTGAAAATAAAAAAATATATATATACCGAAAACGGTAAACATCAATGTAAATGTCAAACTTTTATTATAAATACCTAGCTTTTCATTTTACAGGGCTTACAGGTGAGTGAAATGGCCGAAAATATTCCAATATTCCATTGGCGTATCGGTGGCAGGTGCGTGTGTGTGTGCGTCGAAATTCAAGCAGCAAACAATGTGCGCAGTTGAAATATAGGGTGCAATAAAATTACAGTTATACAGGTGAGTCTAAAAATCTTAAAAATAAATGTGATATTGGGTGGTATAGAAGCAGTTGCATATATGGGATGGTTGAAATATAAGGTGGAATTAAAGTTATACAGGGTGGTTAAAAAAAGATGTATTTGGTGGCACATAAGTAGTTGCGTATACAAGGTGGTTGAAATAAGACGAGTGAAACCATAGTTATACAGAGTGGATCAAATAACTTTGAAAAACATTGGTAAATAAGCTTATGCAGTAAGGATATTTGAGTTTTAGGGCGTAGGGTTTAAAAAATGTTAGAAGCATGAGAGAGAGAGAGAGAGAGAGGGGGGGGGAGAACCGACCTAAAACACACACACACACACACACACACACACACACACACACACACATATATATATATATATATATATATATATATTGTTTCTGGTTGGGGAACCTTCATCAGTTGCGCTTTGACGCGACATTCTAACCTAGGAATTACGGGTAACAGCAATGACATGGAACGGCTTCAGATTCGGAACCTCTGTGTGCTATATCTCCCGAAAATCTTAGATGTCGGTCTTACATCTCGCGTCTTCAAATTTAACGAAATGTATCACATACATAAAGAAGTGTTCGAGAGGACATTTATTTGTGGGAAGCGCAACTGATGAAGATTCCCAGCCATGAAACAATATATATAATATATATTGTCTTGTGTACAAAGGAATGACACCTCGAAGAGAGTAAAAACCAATATATTGTGGCAAATAATTATTGATTGCATATTGTTTCAAAGCGGTTTTTATTTTAAGCTAGTTGAAGTCGGTTCTGTTTTAAATATAAATTATTTTATAATGCATTTGATACAGGGGCTTGAATTTATCGATAATAATGCATCTACTTATCTCGAATTTGATATATTACCGCTTCCGTCAAGAGGCGTTTTTTTCTCCAGAAACGATTGAGATATTCCAGTGATGAATGTTGTGAATTCTTATTATCATTACAATGCATTCCGTTTACCACTTGGAATATCGTTAACCTTTCTTTGTGATATTCCTGAATATAACGAGACCTGCCCATTCATACATTAGATTACGTGGTGAGCCATTATGTAAATAAGTTTCAATTGATTGATCGGGCTCGGCTGGCGTAATGCTATTCCTGTTTGTGACTAGGTCATCTATCAATTCGTTGTGGGTGCACTACATCATACACAATGGAATCGTACATGTTTATTTCGATGTCCGTTTTTTTTGCGTTTTCGTTACAGGATCAACGAACAAGGTCAAATGCCTCAGAAATTGTTTTCAAATGGCGATCACACCTTCTTCTCAAATAATAGGTGATATGTCTTTATCGTGTATCGACCTTAACATTCACAGATGTGTCAGCCGACAATGCCCTATATGTTAGACATATTTTTTTACTTAAAAAATTATTAAGTAGAAAAAATTAAAAGGATAAGCATTACGGTCAAACACACCTTTGATATTTTTTTTATTAAAACGTTGTTATAGGTTTGTTATATTTAGCATTTAACAATAAATGATGGAATTCTATTATATTTAACAAAGGATTTCAGATTCATTAGAAATGTATACATCGTACAAGTATATGAATAAAGGAACATTCTAAATATCAAGGTAAGTTTTAGACAAAAATGCATCAGCAATTATTTGATATGATCAATAGAAAAACATGAAATTGTGAGGAGCACAAATGAGGAAATGTGATTGTAAACATATAAATTGTAAAATGATGAAACATAGAGTACGAACATAAATTGTTGATGATCAACAACATGAAAATTAGTATATCAATACAGTTGTGGGAAATTAGTAATTGGATAAACAGCAATATGGAATAATAATACTCGTAACAAGGTATACTTTTGTAGACGCGAGATGTAAAGATAGACATATAGGATTTTCAGGGAAACTAGCACACAGAGGTTCCGAATCTGGAGCCGTTTCGTGTAATTGCTGTTCTGCCGTAACTCCTAGGACAGAATGTCACGATAAAATTTTCAAGTTATTTCATCTGTCAGAGATATTGAAAATCTCTTCGAGATGTCATTCTTTTGTACGCAAGACAATACATATGATATATGCTAGTCTGAAGCTGGTAGACAATGAAACTCGTTCCTCGAAGTTTCCTTGGACTTCCATCGTCTTGAAGTGGTTGATCTCATAACATTTCAATAGCTTTATATCTGCTATCGTCATCAGGTGAATGAATGATAGGAAATTAAGATTATCTCTCGTAATTATACCCTTAACAGGTCATGAGTCGCCGGTCATGGTCATTGGGTCTTATTCGGTTTAATCAGCGTCGTCGTACCTGGCGGTTGATTGTCGGTGATGCGTAGGCAGAAGAAGAAGAAGAGCTCCCCAAATGTTTTTAATTTGGACGCTGGGCTCGCTAATTATATTTTCGTTCGAGATTATATATGTTGTCTCTATGAATTTTCCTTTGTACCAGTGCCCTTCCTTGTGAATTACCTTGGCCTGGTCCCAGTTGATATTATGGTGTTTGCGTGATTAGTTAGCCCAGACTTCGTTACCTCCGCCCTTTGAGTAGCTATGCCGTGTTCCTGGTGTCCAACGGTCGCTTTGTCTCTCCAGTGTAAAGATTGCCACATTCACAAATTATCCTGTATATACAGTTATTTGGTATTGCTGGTGCGTCCGGCCTCGTCCTTGTAATCATGCTCCTCAAGGTGTTGTTGCTTTTGAAGATCATTCGGATTCCATAGCTGTGTGCAATTCGTCTAAGTTTCTCCGACAAGCCTTTAGTATGCGGTAAAAGTGGAGTTGCTGTCGTGGTATCCTCTTCCTGCCCAGGCGGTTTGTCCAGCTCTTCAAACGCCTTGGTAATGATGGTTTCCGAATATCCATTCGCCAAAAGGTCTTCTCTAAGTTTCACTTGTTCTTCTTTGAGGACTTCTGGTGTGCTGCAGATATTTTTGGCTCTATGGATTAGTGTTTTGATGATTTCATTGAGGATGGGTGGTTTGAATTGTAGTGAAGGTATAATCCTGTATGTGAACTCTTCCTGTAGACTATTGTTTGGATTCTGGTTCTAGTCATTTGGCAATTTACATTAAGGAATGGTAGGCAACTGCTCTCTTCCATATCCGTGGTGAATCTAATGGATGGACCCAACGACCATGACCGGAGACGCATGACCGGTTAAGGGTATAAATACCAGGGATAATCTGAATTTCCTATCATTCACCTAATGACGATAGCAGATACAAAGCTATTGAAACGTTGTGAGATCAACCACTTCAAGAACTTCACTGATGCACCACGTGCTAGTGTCGACGATGACGATTGCAATGTAAAGTTAATGTTCTGGGTCTATTGTTGACACTCAGTCTATTGGCTAAAAACCAGTTCTCAATTTCACGCTGTTTTATTTGAGTCCACAGCAATATTGGGTTTATAGGTTGAAAGCGCAGCAATGTTGTGGTATCATCAGCAAACAGGATTATCAGCAGATTTAATAGATTGAAGTTTCGAAAATCATTTATGTATGTGAGAAATTACGGAGGACCCAGCACAGAGCCCTGAGGTATGCCATGCCGAATTCTTTGATTAGTCGACTGTTGGTTCTCAAAAAGAACATACTGTTCTCTCGGTTCTAAGAAGGACTGTACAAGAGTAATATTGCTTGAATCAAAGTAGTAGTAGTGAGATACCTTTTTGTAAAGGATTTCAAAACTTATACAATCGAATGCCTTCGTTAATTCCAAGAATGTACCACATCCATTATGCTTATTTGCAAATCCCTCTGCCACAAACTCACTTAATCAATTAATTGCCAGAGTTGTGCTCTTTTTGTTAAGAAAACCAAATTGGTTTGGTATAAAGATACTATTTACTTCAAAGTAGTTATCTAATCATTTAATCTTTCAATAAGGATTTGAGAATTTTTGAGAGGCAATAGAGGTATAGTCCTATAGTTTGTTATATCTTCAGGATCTCCTTTATTTAAAAAAAAAACAGATATAACTTTTTCCAACTTGAGAACAGATGGAAATATGCTTTCTCGAATGCAGAGATTAAACAAGTCAGTCAGAGGTTTGCTAACTATATCTGTGAGGTATTTAAGAATTCTAGAGTTGATGTCATAACAGTCTCCGCTACCAGTATTTTTAATGTCGGAAATTTTACTGAAACCATTTTTTCTGTTACAGGATGAAATTTGAAGCTATCTCCAATCATAATTAATCATTGAAGCAGCTGTTAGCTGTTAGAAGTAGAAAGATTTTTAATCAGCTCGTCTGCAATTGACACAAAGAAATCGTTGAAAACCTGGGCATTGAGGTGACATTGAATTCGGATTATAGTGTGATAACTAAAAACTAGATTTTTGGAATTTTGAAACATTTTAGGAATCATTGAAATACAAGGTGGTCAGTTAGCAATTTTAGGATTTAACACCATTCACCTTAGCCTAAAGATGATACAGTGCATTTCGTCAAATCATGCTTAATAAACTACTTTTAAACATAGGCTTTCATCATATTTCTGTAGTCTGAAATATCTGTTATTATTTTACTATACGAATTGGAAAACTAAACTACAAAACAAAAAAAATATATTTCTCCCTGTATGGAGACGTAATTAGCAAATATAAGCAAATCAGGGTAAATGTTTGAAATTAAGTTCTACAGGTATCTATATATAAATAGGCAGACAAAACGATTAGGTACCATTTTTTCCTCTGTCTCTCAACCGATTTTCTTCATTTTTGTTTTGTTTAGTAGCTACTGATGACCTTCAGTGCAGAATGCTAATATTAATTTATAATATTTGTTCATTCATTAAATAAAATATAATAAAAATTCATTATTTACGTCCATACTGTCAATGCCAAACAACTGACAGTGCCTCCTATTTGATCTGTGTCTGTTGTGCCGCCGCCGCCAGACGGTCAAAATTCAAAACATTATAATTATATATGAAGGGAGCGATCGCTAGATATATTTTTAGAGCATGTACTTCTGGAAGTGGCATTCAAGCGTTGTTATTGTTCAGGTTTAGTGGTAATATTGTCAATTTAGTAGATCAGTATTGATTTTTTGGACGCGTTGCAGTAACTTTCATATTGAATCTTCTGTTTTTAATGTGAATTTAATTATTTAATTAATGTATTATTATCACAACATTCCCGAAGGTGTTGTTTAAAAAATTGTCATACAGCGGACAATAGATAATGTATTAAATATTTAAGTTCTCCTTTGTTGGTCTTCTCTTTTCTTTAATATTCGTGAACTTGATTGAAACTGCAAATGACGAAAACTTTTAGGTTGCAAAGAACAATCTTCCAATTAATATATCGAATATTTTGCCAGGAGCGCTTCCAGCCAAAAATTTGGGGGTCATTCATTTGTCAAAAATATTTCGAACACCGATATTTGATTACATTTTTATTTTCTATTTATTTCAATTGATTTGTCAATATGAGTGAACAATTTTGGTCATTACATCTACTTAATTTCGAAAAGATTGTTGAGGAGGTCTTGAATTATTTTGTCTATTCATGGGTTTTCTCTCCTCCAAATTTTTTCCTGTAACAGATAAGTATTTAAAAAATTGTATATGTAGAACAAAGTGTAGTAAGGCAATTTCGTAAAATTCAAAATCAAAGCGAAAAATTTTTTAGAAAAAAGCCTCGAAAACAACACTAAACGATTGACAACGACTCCAGACTCGGAGTTGAAACGTCTCCATACACAGATAAGTATTACACAATATACAATACATTACTTATATACAGGAATACTGGTTGATCATTTTATAGACATCTCTTTCTCTCAGAAAAACTGTGAGGAAGAATCTCTGTACAGACAACCAGTAATCTGGGCAATTTTACGAAATTGCCTTACTACACTTTGTTCTACATATACAATTTTTTAAATACTTATCTGTTACAGGAAAAAATTTGGAGGAGAGAAAACCCATGAATAGACAAAATATTACATCTACTTCTCCAATTTCTCCACAACTATGTTTCTTAGAGAAATATAAATTTTAAAATTTCTTGAAATAGGGTCGAATTTCAACCACTGGGCGACCACTAGTATTTGTTATGTTGACCAGGTTAAAGAATCGGTCTGATGGAATTAACTATGAACTACTATAACGAGTGGTTAGAAGTAACAAATTTCAAAAAATATCTACAATCGCTAAATATTATATGTAGGGATAATAATTATTTGGAGATATACGGTTTAAATAAAATCTACACGACCAGAATAAGTAAATAAAGGTAAGCTAATTTTTTTTCCTGACCATTTTTTGCATCTGCGATATAATGCGATATAATACTAACAATTAACCTGACCTTGTCAGAAGAAAAGTAGGGTCATTGAGAAAAATAAGTTTCATAATGAGGGTTGGTAGTTAAAGCACAATTACCCACCAGATTTCATGGGGCGAGATTGATGTTGTCCAATGTAATTGGTTAATTTTAACGTTGTATAGTCCGAATTAATTTTAAATCCAATTTCGCAACATACCAGAGTAATGATAACTTTAATTACGTTTAAAAATTTCGTAAATAAATTTTCATTTTGTTAAAATATCATTACCGTTGAGCAAGCTGTTACAAAGCCCATGATAATGTTTTCCGCGGCGTCCATTTAGCGTCGAATATTTTTATCATTTACGATTATTACAACATATACATAACAAAAACCGAATATTAACTCTCATTAATGCAAACAAAATCATCTGCGCTGACCGCTAACAGTCTGTAGTGGCATTAAAATGCGTTCTCTTGTTCAGGCTCATAATTCCCACTATAAATAATAAATGGCTGGTAAAAGCTGGTAGTGAGTACCAATTTTAAATTCATGAGGATCCCGAAGCAGATTAACATATACATCGGACCAGATTCAATTATTGTCGAATCTCAGATTATACGGTGTATGATAGGTCACGATTATTCCTGGTTTTGAGTTTATGAAAGATATTTCCAAGCGTTTTGAATTGGTAATCGACTAATGGAATTTTTAATCTCAGCAATGTTTAAAGGTGAGTAAAATACTGTTATGTGTGCAGAAATAGCCGTTTGAATGAAACGTAAAATATAGTCAAGTTTTGTTTCAAATGTATTGTTTAGTTCTTTATTAGAAATCCAAATCCATAATTGTTTTCTGAACGATAAGTACTTCTTGGGAAATAAAACCACAGTTTAAAGAAAATTGCTGTATATTCCAAACGTTTCGGGGTCTAGGTTAGACCCCGTTGTCAATGGTTAAGAAACTTGTATAAAAAAGGCACAATTCTAAGATGTAAATTAAGCTATTTGACAATGTGTATTATTTGATTTCTGACGTAACTAAGAGAATTTTATTTGTAATATACAGGGTAGCACAGAAATTTCTAAAGATCATATAATCATAAAGTTCCTTTCAAATTGGAAGAATTTGAAAGGAAGATCTTCAGAATTTTATGTGGCCCTCCTAGGTCCGACTTTGTTATAAGAGAGTGCATTCGCCAAAAATACGATCAAAGAACTTTGTTGATTCAGTGATCCCATTAAAATTATAAGGTAAAACCTAGGAAAAACCTTATGAACTATCCCGATATTGGGTTGTTCACAAGGACATGACCATTAGCAATTTCTTCCTTAATCATCGGCAACCAGGAACGACTGAATTCTACGGAGGTAGTAGCTATACAATCGATTTCATTTAACAAAATTAAAGCAGACTCTTTTAGTTTCCTTTTGGTGTTGTGTTCTTCTTTGTGTAATATAACTGAATTTTGAATCTGTATTTTATGACCAAGGTCCCAAGCATGTTCGCAAATTTTGGATTTTTCAAATTGTCGTTTTTGTTATGTAATTTTTGTGTTCGTTTATTCGAACATTCAGAGGTCTAGAGGTTTCCCCAATATAGAATTTATTACATTCGCAAGGGATTTTATAAATGCAATTTTTTGTATTTTGAATTGTGTTATTTGGTTTGGTTTTTGATACAATTGATTTTAGTGTATTTCTTGTTTTAAATGATGTTTTAATATTATATCTGTTTCCCAGTCTTTTTAGTCTTTCTGATAGACCTTGTATGTATGGTATAGTTATTGTATTAATGTGATTACCTTGGGAGTCAGTGTTGCTTGGTGAAGTTTGATGTTGGTTGTTGGGGATTGTTTGGTATTCGATTTTGTTTAACTCGTTATCAATAAATTTATTTGGGTAATAATTGGCAGAAAGTACATTTTTTATAAACGTTTTTTTCATTGAAATTATTGATGTTAGAACAGTTGGTTTTTGCTCAGTCATATAGAGATTTAATGATACCTCTTTTTACTGAATTTGGATAATTAAAGTTAAAGTTGAGATACCTGTTAGTATGAGTCGGTTTTCTGTAAACTTCTGTTTCAAATGTCGATTGTGTTTTGGTTATTAATATGTTTAAGAATGGTAATTTGTTATTCTGTTCAAGCTCTAGTGTAAACTGAATAGTTTGTTCTGTGTTGTTTATGTCGTTAAGTAATGCATGTAAATCCTCAAGATTATGTTCCCAAATAACGAATATGTTGTCAACATAACGCCACCAACCCAAAGGTTTAATCTGTTTTGAGAAAATTGTTTGTTCTTCAAATTTTTCCATAAAAATGTTGCTTAAAGCGGGAGACAGACAGGGTTTTCCTAGGTTTTCCCTTATAATTTTAATGGGATCACTGAATCAACAAAGTTCTTTGGTCGCATTTTTGGCGAATGCATTATCTTATAACAAACTCGCACCTAGGAGCAATTCTGAAGATTTCCCTTTATGATTATATGATCTTCAGAAATTTCTGTGCTACCCTGTATATTACAAATAAGATTCTCTTAGTAACGTCAGAAATGAAATAATACACATTGTCAAATATTTTAATTTACATCTTAGAACTGTGCCTTTTTTATCCAAGTTTCATAACCATTGACAACGGGGTCTGACCTATACCCCGAAACGTTTGGAATATACAGAAATTTTCTTTAAACTGTGGTTTTATTTCCCAAGAAGTACTTAGACATCCAAATCCATAAATTTAGTAAATTTAAGGAGGGGTCGATATTGGAAGTTAGGAATGACATCATATGGAGAGAAATGAATATAAGCTAACCAAAAAAAAAGAAGACTTAGAAAGACGGAAAGAACGGAACCGCCGAAAAGGACGATGGGAGGAAGAACATTGAGAAGCCGGAGAGATGACGTAGAAGAAGTCATGAAAGAAACTGATTGGAAATTGAAAAGTCTTCTTCTCTTTCTTATACCATTTTCTAAGATCCTCAACACAAACATAACTAACTTTCTACAAGAAAATATGCTAAATATACTTTGTTTGCAAAGTGAGTAATGTTCCTTTAATGTTTTTTAACCACAAAATTACCAGATATGTACTAAAACTTGTAAGGAGAATTTTTACAACTACGTTTAGCTATTGTAAGCTGTGTATTAAAATAAGTAAAATACTGTAATTTCATTTACTGGAAGAATACTAAGTGTTGTAAAGTATCAGATACTGTTTATACTCATAATTGTTTCATTCTCCACTAGATCAAAATTCATTTTTAAGATTGCTTAAAAACAACAAACACTTAGTTAAAGGACCCCGCACATTCCTTATGGAATGTAACCCCCGGTGGATTTGGCTGAAATTTTGATATTTTGTCGTAAATCATCACACTCTGACCTTACCATCCACAAGAGTTCACACCACCCCATACAACACAAAGTTACTGTATGTAACTGTATGTTACGTAGACTCTTGACAATACCACTTAGCGAAACCGAATTTGATAAGGAATTTGAAAGAATCAAACTCATGGCTGCCAACAATGGTTACACCACTCAACTTATTGACAACTTAATAAATAGAAAATTAAAGAAAATTGTTATAAATGAAGTATATCCCACTCACTCCAATCCCATGCTTAAATTATACCACACTCTCTCTTTCAATGGAACTCCTTCTCAATAATTCAACAAACAACAATTAACCTAGACATATAAAAAATAACAAAGATAAGACTGACAAAAATTCTTACTCGGTTCAACTTTCAATTCAAGATGGCGTGAACATACTAAAGCTTTAGAAATTTAACAGCACAATAAATCTACATTTGCTGACCACTTATTAAAGGAAAACCACATACCTCAAAATATATTCGAAATTTTACATTTACAAAATAAAAGCAAAAAATTATATCTTCTTGAATCCTTGGAAATCAACAAAAACAAAAATTTTCGGAATCTCTTAATTGATCAAACTGATAACAATTCATATCGCTTACTTAATCTCAAAATCCAATTCTAAATATCTGTTGTCACCACTGTTTCATAAATTTATAATTTACCTGACCTACACCTGAAACTGATAACTTAACCAACTGTTTGTAGTTATTGTTTATACATTTTACAGAATAAAAATTTTTTATACTTAATACCGAAAAGTGAGAAATTGGTGGATGAAGCTACTATTTTTTTTCGGAATTAGTATTTTTGTTCATTATATAATGATTATGCGACATTTTATTTGTTCTTTGTCTCTGTATTTATGTGATTTTGTGCTGTACATAGTTTTGAAAATTTGTGTAAAAGTTGTAGTAGGAGAGATAGAGCGACATTTTGCTAGTCATCCTGGAAATGGACAGAATGTATCCTATTAAATTCAATTCCTGAACTAAATCACGTTTCTAGGCAGGTGCCAGTGGAAGTGATAACCGAGGATAGTTACAAGGGGGAAAGTGGTAATTTTTTTTGGTCATGCTCATCATCGAGTAAACGCTCCAAAATTGGTTGCATAAAAGATTGTGATGCATTTAAGCAAATTCCAGAGAGGCGTCTGCCTAAAGCATTACCATCAAGCTGGTGGACAGGGTTTAACTTGTCAAAACTAGGGGTGCACCATTTTTTTGCTTACACAAAAGAAATCATAATCCAAAAAAAAGTACAGCTAAATAACATAAATATATTTTTCATGACATCATTAATGTGGTATGTATGACGTCATACACAATTTTTTTAAATGCGAAGCCACATTTTTGGAACGAAGTTCCTTACGGCAGGCTTGGAGGAGATAGGGATTTTGCTGCGCGACCGAACTGAAAAAAATGTGATAGTAAAACCGTAAGAAAAAGTCCATGGAATAAAACCGTTAAATGAGACGTGCGCAGGCGCGACTGTTGTATACACAAGCGAATACTCACATTATAGATACATTTTACTCGTGAGTAGCCACGTTTATTTTCATATAATTTAAAATCGTCAAAACAATAATAAATATAGTAACAATGGCAAGTGAACTAACAAGTGACTTGAATGCAATTGAAAGTGATAATAGTGGGAAATTATTCAGTGCAAAAGAATTAATTACGTTAGTAATAGTTTATTTATAAATATAAAATATTTTACATTGGTTAATATTGTGTGTACATACTAAAATCTTTGTAAGGTTTTCTAGGTTATCTTTCTTGCAGTTTTGAGGGTGATAAGGAAAAATTGAGAAAAAAACTACGAAACTTCATAGAGATTATATATATATATATATATATATATATATATATATATATATATATATGTGTGTGTGTGGGTGTGTGTGTGTGAATATTTCTTTTTAAAAGTTAATTCTGTCCTAAATATATATACATGTTATTATTAATAATTCTATTTATATTTATTTAATCATTTTTAGTACTGCAAAACCACCAAAAACCAAAGCAGAATATCAAAAAGCGTATAGGGCACGCGAAAAAGCTAAAAAAATTAAAATAAGCAAGAAAGGTACGATATAAAGCAAAGATATCCTCTAAACTAATGAAAATATTTAAAAAGTTTATTGATTATTTTTTTAAATAATTTTAAAAAATTCTCCCTTCAATTCCAAACATTTAAATATATATATGTATATATATATATATATATATATATATATATATATATATATTGATAATTCTATTTTTATTAATCATTTTTAGTACTGCAAAACCACCAAAAACCAAAGCAGGGTATCAAAAGGAGTATAGGGAACGCCAAAAAGCTAAAAAAATGAGAATAAGCAAGAAAGGTACAATATAAAGCAAAAATATCTAGTATTTCCTAAAATACTGAATTTCCTAAATACTTTCCTGTACTTAAATAAAAACTAATCAACAAAATTTAAGAGAAAAATCAAGAAAACCTACATAAAATTGAGCACGATTTTTTTTTTGCAAATTGTGTCGATTCTACATTAGCCGAAGGAACTTCGTTCCTACCTGATGTCCCACGACACCACATTTCTTTTTTATTAAGGATTCGGAAAGAGCGGAAAATTCCATTTCCGAATATGACTTTGACCATGACCTTAAACTTGATCTTCCGGGTTATTCCAAGATCAAAGTTTTTTTGAAAAATCAACCAATTATAGCTAAATTAGGTGTACGGGGGTTTTCGACATCGCTGACTTCGAATCTGAAATTAGTTTTTCAAAATTCACAATCCAAGATTGCGGACCAGTTTTCTGAAAAGTCAATCAATTAACGGTAATCGATGTTTTTAATCCTGATCCGAAAGAGGACTGATTCAAAAAGGGTATTCCAAATTAAAAACAAATTTGACATTGGAATTGGCCACTACTTTTTCACAAACTGATTTCATATTCGTAATCATCGACTTCAAAAACCCCCGTATACCAAATTGGGAGTACGTTGGTTGATTTTTTCCAAGTTGCCAATTTTCAAAATCTGATTACGATTCTGAAATCAGATTTTCGCAAACCAAGAGGGCGGACCAGTTTTTCAAACAAAAACTGATTTCAGATTTAAAATCAGTGACGTCGAAAACCCCCGTATACCTAATTTGGCTATAATAGGTTGATTTTTCAAACAAACTTTGATCTTGAAATGACCTTGAGGGTTAGGTTCAATGTCATGGTCAAAGTCAGATTCGGACCTGTAATTTTCCGCTCTTTCCAAATCAGTAATGAAAAATGTAGCTCCGCATTAAAAAAATTGTGTATGACGTCATACAGACCACATTAGCTGTACGTTCTTTTGGAATATGATTTCTTTTGTGTAAGTAAAAAAATGATGCAAATGGCCTTCTTTTTACTTAATGACGAACTTCACCCCTATTTTTGACAAGTTTACCCCTGTCCGCCAGCTTGATGGTAACGCTCTAGGCAGACGCCTCTCGGGAATTTGCTTAATTGCATTACAATCTTGTATGCAGCCAATTTTGGAACGTTTACTCGATGACGAGCACGACCAAAAAAATTACCACTTTCACCCGCTGTAACCATCCCCGGTTATCACTTTGCATCATCCGTTTTTGTCATATCTAAAATGTTTGTAATGTTGCTTATAAGTTTCGCTAAGGTAATAACGGAATAAACGATAAAAATAAGAAGATGCTGCTTTTATGGTCAAAATAAATGTGGGCTGTTAATTAAGAACAAAATGGTAATTCCCCGGGGAAAATAGCGAAGCTCGCCTGTTTTGAACGATTGTTCTTCTTTGATTAAAAAACTTGTTCATGGCAATATTTGCATTCTCTATACTATCTGGTTTATTTCGTCTAATTTATCACATAAAGTCTTATGATTATGTGGTTTTTACCGGGGAAATTGCATAAAATCTCTTAACAAACTTACCGCAGCGCCGGATTATATTGCACTTTTCTGGTGTTTTCCTGGAAATAAATTTCCGTATCTTGTTTCGCATTACCTTGAGCAAAATTAAGTCATAATATGAAAGTTTGTGCTGTAATGAATGGAGCCCTTGCGAACTTATTAAGTTAATATGAAAAACTGATTCAGTATTTGCGGCTTTAATAAGTCTTAAAACTCCCTAACATAATGTGAAGTTTTCAAAACTATTCTCTACTGAGTACTGCAGAAAAGTTAAATTAAAACGTTTTGATATTGTAATGAAGTTTTTAAAACAGCGCTGTTGTTAGTTTAGTCGAAAATAGTAATAAAGGTAGCAAGTAACAATAATTTTCGTTTGAAAGTTGAGCTTGAGCCCGCTTGGATAATTTTCTCCTATTTACTGGGAAAAAGCTTTTTTAACGGAATATATTGCAATATCTATTCGTAGTTATTACTGTTTTAAAAAGAAATTGTGTCAATATTTAAATTAAGAATTAAATTAGAATTAATACTTGAGTTATAATAAGATAGTGACAATTATTTTAATTCACCTGAAATTTATTATAATTACACAGAATGGTACAAAAAAAGAGAAACAGAGAGTGAGGGAGATTTGGGAGACAGGAAGTATATCGTTTGGTCTCAAATGACTGCCGCCTTTTTTTGTTAATGTTTTACATTTGTTTTTTCAAAAAACGGGTACATCAAATCCCTATTTTCATTTAAAATTTTGTAATTTGATTTGATTGCGTTCTCACAGATCCACCCTGTATAGTTTCGCAATGTCTTGTTGTTTTTTAAATAGAGGAATTGCTCTAGCAAGGGATAATGTAAAATGTTGTCAGACAATCTGTATAAAAAACTTGAGTAACTTAAATATATTTAACTATGAACTTATCAGTTGACTATAGTTTTCCTGTTTTATTTTTCTAAGTTCAGGGCGGATGTAATTTTAGTCGCAATTTAAATAAAGTTTGGCTTGGTTGCTACAGATTTCAGAAACCAAGACTATAAAATCTTTTCGTGAGGCAATATAAATTCTTATCCGAGCTGAAATATTTATTAAGGAACGAGCACACATTTATGGTTTTCCTGGACAAATTCTAGCGGTTGATTTATGTTAAAAGAGATTCCCGCCAGCAATGAATAATGAATGTAAAACAAAAAGACGTATTTATCTAAGACTTTGCGATCTCTTTGTTTCTCTTCTTTTTAATCTGGGAGAAACGGCGTTCACAGCAAATATTTATTGATGCCGAATGAATAAGCCGCAGAAATAATTAAATTGGTGTATCCCAATATTATGGGCTCATTATATCAATTTATGTGAGAGTTTTGCAAAATCAGAACTATACTAGACTTGTTTTAGTTGCTGAATTACTCCCTAGCTATGACAAAAAAACATTTAGAAAATTGTGTATAAACAAAACTTGAAAAAGTCAATTTAGTATTTAAATAAATTTAAAAAGTCACTGTTAAATTAATATTTTTGTTAAACAAAAAAGTTTTGCGTCTCAGTGTAAAAACAAGAAATAATATTTGTACAGGGAAACACAGGTTAATAATCGAATTATCTCGTACAGCGACAATATATCGGGTGTGACAAAAGTACCGGTACGCCCCTGTAACTTTTTATGATTGCATTTTCCGTTTCAGACAAGCGTTGTTCAGTTTTAACTTAAAAATTATTTGATGACCTTGTCCTTGACCGTTAGGAATTTTTAAAGGTTATTTCGAGGTCAACTTTCCTTTTTCAAATGGAAAAAAATTATAGAAATAAAAACTAAAAAATTTCGGTGCTAATAACGATTGATCTTGAGAGTTCACCTAGACTACAGGGTCAAATACATACTTAAATGTAAAATTTTCCCCTCTTTCTGATTCCGGAATAAAAAAATAGGGATTTCTATTTAAAAAGAGAAAGTTCACCTTGAAATTACCTCTAAAAATGACCTTGGGGTCAAGGACAAGGTGACCACTGAATTTTTAAGTCAAAACGACTTTTGTCTGAAACATTTTCTCGGAAAACGTGATTATAGGAAGTTACAGTGGGGTACCAGTACTTTTGTTACCACCCTGTATAAAGGCCTCATGGGAGACAATAAGTTTAGTGTATGGCCCCACAGTGAAGATCTATTCGATACTAGTCATCGTTGTGGTATTAAATAAGTATCATGTGATTTTTTTGATGGAATGGTTTATAGTGAGTGTAAAAATTTTCTAATTCAACCCAAATGAAGAATATATAATAATATTGTGGAGATTTCTATCTCTCAGAACATTTGTGGGGAAGATATTCTCTGAAAGACAAACATGAATCCCTAACTATAATTTGTTTAATTACTATTTTCAAATATTTATCTGCTACAAAAAAGAGAAGTTAGTGGAGAAATTCCCAACGAGCAGTCAAAATAAGCAGAATATTGACTCAAATTATATCTAGGAAAAAATAATTTGATCAAGTGCGAGTTGGATTCGCATACTAAGGGTTCCGTACCACCTCCAAGATTCGCAGTATTTAGTTTTCTAATTTGGCCCCCAAAAATGGGGAATGGTTAAATTTTGATATATTTTCGTTAATATCTTTTAAATTATTTTTTTTAAAATATGAAAAAAATATATTTGTGTTCCTCAGATTGAGACCTTTCATTTGATGTATTACATGATGCTTTTTCAAAATTTTTAATTTTTAAACTTTTATTTAATTCTATAATTTGCCCCCCCAAAATTTATATTAACGGTTTCTCCTTATTTTTCCTGTAAAGTTCGGTCAACGTTCTATATTTTCTATTTTTTTCAAAAATTTCACATTCAGTAGTTTCGGCGATCAGATGGGGGGACGGTCGATTTTATTAGTTTTTCCCCCAGAAGTACCCCTAAAATCAAAATTTCTTTTTTGCGATATGTACTCCTGATCGGGTCACCAAACTATACATTGATACCAATTTCAACCTTTTCCGTCCAGTAGTTTAGGAGAAAATGGCTGTGATGTGACACAGGCAGAAATTCTGAGTGATATAATAAGGGTATCCGTATATTGTATATACGGAACCCTAAAAATAGAATGTGAAGATAAAATTCTCGGGTTAACTTCACCTGTCAGAGATTTTCAACTCGTCAACAATAGAGTGGATCCACTTAAGTTGGAATCGTATGCAAACTTTCTGAATACATATAAATAATTAGAAAACAGGTTGTTACTCCATTCTATTCAACTTAGAACGAGATTGATCAAAATATATATTTTAGTAGGGCCCAGACCCTTCTAGCCCCTTCCCTACTGCTCTATAAAATACCTTTTGAAGAACTAAAATTTTCCGTATGTCACTCAGGTATATAAGTTTAATCTTAAAATAACAATAAATAGGCAACTCTACCCATATAATTTAAAGAAAATTCTATAACTTTCTCATAATTTTGTAGATTTTTATTAAATATTACCTTTATTCACTTAATTTTCTCAGAACATTTACTATAATAATGAATTTTTTACACCATCAGGAAGTAGAGATTTCAACGCACAAAATGCTCAGCACTTTTTTGAAAAAACAGATATTATCACGTGAGAGTTTTTCATTGAAAATTTGAAAATTAGGGTACTTTTTCGATATTAAGGTTAAAATAAGGTGAAAAAATAAATATTTTAAATCAAAAAAATTATAGATTGTTTGGGACAAAAATAAATTTCTTGAAAACAAAATTTAGGTATATTAAAAGGATGTGAATAAAAAATAATAGGGTACCATGGAATCTCCAAAGAAGGAAAAGAAATATTTATGCTCCAAGTTCAGCTTGAAGTACCTCATATAAGAGCCGTTACGAACATTATCATTATTTAAGTGCCTTAAAAGTCTCAAGCCGAACAATAAATTTTTCTAAATTTCTAACAATTCCATTGTCTGTCGAACACTGTATAATAAAACTTTTAATGTCTCTTATACCCTATAAAAATTTACTGAACTTCTTGCTGGTTAAAGGTTCATTTCTGAAAAAGTAAAGCGAAACTTTAATAATAAACTTATTTTCTGCTGTTCTTGAAACTTTTATCCACAAATGGTAATGGCAAAACTTGTTATGTTCAATTTCACTGCAAGAAATCGTATAAAATGAAATGCTCAGTTTCAAGATGACTGACGATTATTTCCAAAGAGGTAATTGCATTTTCTTTATGTTTCAAGCTTTATTGGCAGTTTTATTTCTCAAGTTATTTATCCAATTACATTTTACATTCGTGTACCTTTACTAAGATTCGCTAATAAGTTTTTGTTTTATTGTGCTGATTCATTACACATTTTAAAACGGTTGCGAATTTTCTTGTGGTACACAGTTTACTGTTGATAATGCTCTAATAAGGAAAGTACGAGGGTGAATCAAATATGAACCGGAATTTTGTTTTAAAAATTTTATTGGTACGATCAATACAAATTTTAATACATATTATTTTTCTACATAGTCTCCTCTCTTATGTATACATTTTTCCCACCGAATCGGAAGTTTTTTAATACCTTTCTCAAAGAATGAAACTGGTCGTGTCGATAACCAATTGCGCACAAACGTTTCTACACCTTCGTTGTCCTCAAAGTGGTAGCCTCCCAGATCTTCTTTAAGTGGCCCAAACATGTGGTAGTCACATGGCGACAAATCAGGACTGTAAGGCGGGTGCTCAAAAGTTTCCCAATGCATTTTGTTCAATTTTCCTTGAGTCAATGCAGCTGTATTTGGCCGAGCGTTGACATGCAAAAGAATCACACTTCGGATAGACATATCCCGCCTCTTTTGCCGATAGGCAAGTTTCACTTGTTGGAGTAGTTCGCAGTAATACTCAGCATTAATTGGACGGCGTTCGTGCAGAAAATCGATCAGCAGTACGCCTTCAATCAGCTCACGAATTGCGTAGATATTCTCCTCATTGATGCTTGTCGTGGGACGGCGTGCATGAGGCTCATTTTCCACTGTCTCTCGGCCATCTGAAAACTTTTTGTGCCAGTCGTACACTTGGGTACTTGAAAGTGTTTCATTACCGAACTGTGCAGATAGTCGACGCAAAATTTCAGACGGTCTAACGCCCTCCCTAGCCAAAAATTTGATAACAACCCGTTGCGCAACAGACGTATGCACCTCTTGTTCTGACATGATGCTACTAACAGCGCATCGACTACGCCTCGCCAAACCGCCGAACTCCCCTCTTCTTAACATCCCTACCTAACATATATCGTGACGTCACGCCACTCGAATTACCTACAGGGCGAGAAACAGAAAAGTCCGGTTCATATTTGATTCACCCTCGGACTTTTATCTTATAGCCAAGAAGGTATAATACTTAGATGATCCTTATGGCAGTTACATCACTTACTGACAATGTAATATCACAATGTATTTCTAAATCTAAAATATTTTGACCTTTTGAAGATCTGCTGTAAAGAATGTTACAATAGGTGGAGAAACGCAATCATGAACTATATTGATACCTAATTTTCATCTTAACTACTGTATTGAGAAAATACAGTAGTAAATTCTTATAATAACTGAAGATGTTATAGTCGTTCAAACTTCACTGTAAAAGGCCCTAAACATGTAGACAATGGAGGCTCAGGAGTAAGGGCATGAGACCCAGTCTCAAGTTCATGATGCAACAGACGCTTGAGGCAATCTCGTAAGGTATTTAGTTTGATAAAATATTGAAACACCACCAATATTTTCTAGAACTCTTTTTGCAGCTACTGTGTCTGTTTTAAAACTTAAAATATCTATGTACCAGAGGCAAACAGACCCTGTTCATTTAGACTCTTAGATTTTTTCTGTTCCGTGCGGAAACGAAATTGATTATTGTGTATTTTTTAGGAACAAAATTTCGGTTTGCGGAATGATTTATTTCTCGAAGTTTTCCTACCAGCCGATTCACTGCTGCGTTGTTTTTTTTTTGCAAATATGATTTAGACTTCACATCCCATAGACAGGCTACTGTATAAGACTATAAAATCTACCCTAAATACTTAAATACCCTACAGAACAAAATACAAACCGATGCCAAAGCTTTTTGGTCATTTAATAATCAAAAATGCCCCTCCTCACGTATTCCAGGAAGAATATTCGACCAGGAACAACACCATACCAATCCCCAGGAAATAGTAAATTCCTTTGCAAATTATTTTAAAACTGTTTACTCCCTTTTCAGAACAGTTAATTCCTTCGATGTGTCCATTTACTCGCCTAATATTCCTATAGCAAGTTTATCTGTAAGTGATATCATTAACTCCTCTAAACCCCTTAAAGATAGTTTGACATTTGGACATGACATGATTCCAAACTTCTTCGTCAGAGATTGCTCGACTGTTTTAGCGTCACCGTTATACTCAATATTCAACTTAATCCTAAACCCTGGGATATTCTCTCAGTGCTGTCGAAAATTTGTCCCGTGCACAAATCTGGTAACAAAGATATAACAAATTATAGACCCATCGCCTTTATTCCTAACTTTGCTAAATTATTTAAAATTTTCATTTATGATCAGGTTTTTCCTATTGTCAGAACACATATACCGTCTGACCAGAACGGTTTTATGAAAAATAGATCCACAGTCAATAAGTTATCGATTTTCACCGAGTTCACAGCTGCACCGATTGATTCCAAAAGTCAAGTAGACATGGTTTATACGGATTTTACAATGGCATTTGATAAACTTCATCACCCCATACTAATCGAAAAATTATTGGTCTTTGGTTTCGGTAATTCGCTGGTTAATCTATTGAAATCCTACTAAAGTAACCGCTATCAATGTGTTAGCGATAACCGCTTTAAATCAACCATATCTACTGTTAGTTCTTAAGTACCTCAAGGTTCCAATCTCGGTCCGCTATTGTTTCTGATATTCATTAAAGGTTTATCAAGTATACTAACATCTGAAACTCTTCTTTTTGACGATCTGAAATTATATATTACGTTCGAGGGAATCAACGATAGCTTACAGCTACAACATGACCTGGATCAGCTCAGGTTATGGTGTACCAGAAACAAACTCTTTTTGAACATCTCGAAATGCAAAGTATGTTCTTATACTTTAAAGAGGAATCCAATACTATTTGATGACTATTGAGCGATGCACTATCATAAAGGGACCTAGGTATATATTTCGATCATAAATTCTCATTTGCTGAAAACATTTCCACAGTTTGCAAATCGGCACTGCGATCGTTGGGTTTTATTTCATACCATATCCGCGTTGAAATCTTTATATACATGCTTAGTGCGTTCAAAGTTAGATTATTGCAATCTTATCTGGCATTCTGTCTACAAGATACATCATAAGCTTCTGGAGGAAGTGCAAATAAAACTCCTAAAATTTCTAAAATATCGCTATTCGAAATATTTTGACAAGTGAATGACTCCCCGGCTGGAACCGCTCCAAAATATTCCATATAATAATTGGAAGATTTTTCTTTGCAACCTAACAGTTTTCGTCATTTGCGGTTTCATTCAAGTTCAAGAATATTAAAGAAAAGAGAGTACCAACAACCCTAGGAGAACTTAAATATTTAATACAGTCTCTATTGTCCGCTGTCTGACAATTTTTTACAAAAACCTTCGGGAAGGTTGTGATAATAATTAATTAATCAATTAAATTTACATTGAAAACATAATATTTAATATAAAACTTACTGCAACGCGTCCAAAAAATCAATACTGATGTAATACATTGACTATTTTACCACTAAACAATAACAACGCTTGCATGCTACTTCCAGAAGTACATGCTCTAAGAATATAACAGCATCTAGCGATCGATCCTTCTATATATAATTACTCAATGTTTTAAGTTTTGACCGTCTGGCGGCGGCGGCACTGTTCTCCATTGTATGATCTATGGCGTTGACAGTATGGACAGAAATAATGAATTTTTTTATATTTAATTTAATGAATGAACCTATATTATAAATTAATATTGGCATTCTCCACTGAAGGTCGTAGCTACTAAACAAAACAAAAATGGTACCTAATCGTTTTGTCTTTGCCTATTTATATATAGATAACAATATATGACTAACAATTTTTACAATTTCAATTTTTTTTATCAAAATTTAATGGTACGTAGGTCATGAATTTAAACTGACTGATCTGAAAACGTAAAATTGCCCCTTGTAGATATCAAAGTAGTATTAATAAATAAATCAATGAACAAATTTGACAAAACCAGATGCGTTTTGATTGATTATGCCGTGGTCACAGCGTACTACGAACTATAATTCTTCATTCATGTGAATGTAAAATATTAACAACAGTTGAATGTACGAAATATATAAATAATTATTCAGAATTTCAATCAGTTGATTGTACCGCAACTGATGAAGGTTTTTGACTGGCATACATATATTGTCTTGCATTCAACGGATTATAAATCTCGAAAAGAGAGTATTAATTGCTTAGACAGGTATGAGTTAATCTTTGAATTTGTGAGATTTCTATCCCGGGAATCACAGAAAAACGTCGTTCCACACAGCATTACTCCCTTTTTGTATTTCTGTGAGCTAGAGCTACTTTTCCTTAAAACTCCTAGATGTCGTTATTCATAAATAAATCATCAGAGATTACAGTCAATTGAGGTAGGAGCAACTGATGAAGGTTTTCAACTAAAAGTAATATATTATCTTGCCTTCAATAGACTATAATCTCGAAACGATAGTATTATAATTACTTTGATAAGTTTTAGTCAACTTACAAATTTTTTTATGTTGTTTTCACTAGAAAACCTTATATACAGGATGACTTCTATTTGGGGTCTATTTGAGATAGTTTTTCCTAAAAGTCCAATTTGTAGAAATTTACTATTTATTTAAATTATTCGAAATTTAAATCAGTTCAGAGTAGCTCTAGTGATGAAGGGTCTCGACAAAAAACACCATATTGTCTTGTGTTTAAATGTTTTATAAAACTCGAAAACGTAGTGTTAGAATTTTTTCCATTTTTGATTTCATTTGAAATATATAAAATGCAAATATAATGTATATTTGGAAAACTTGTCCAACTAAATTCTCTTCTATATGACTATCTAAATTAGAGAATGTTCTACTCAACGACTTTAATTTATGAATAAAAAAAGGTTTTAAATTAATATTAATTTTGGATTTTTTAAGAACCCCGAGAACATCAATATACCGCAAAAGGAATCTAGTGCAATATATAAATTTTCATATGATTTTCATAAGGAGTTTGTCAGTATGTCTTTAAAGGGAAAAAAATCATCATTTTTATATGGCAAGCAACATGAGTGCTGCTTCAGAGTTCAATCTCTTCAATATTTAATATGGAGACATCAAAGATATTCAAGGTAGATATTAAATTTTTGTTTTCCTCACTTTTCATTAACGTGATAAACAAAGTCGTATTTGATTACATGTACCCTTAGCATCTTTAAGAATTTTAAATAAGACTCGATTTACGATAAACATTCACCGTGATCTTGTTTTGAACGCGAGAAGTTAATCAAATGCTGCGTCTGGAACAGGTAATTAAATATTAACTAGAAAGGCGGTTTTTGGTGTAGGTAACTTGGTGGATTAAGATTAAATTTGGTGCGATACACTTAGTTAATCATATGAACTTTAATGTATCTGATTACAAAATCTGGTTACCGCTTTAGTACTTTAGTGACATCTGCAAACCTATTAAACAATATGATTTCGGGATTTATTAGGCAGTAGAATAATGTAATCATTTATATTTAAAAAGAACCGACTTCAGCTGGCTTAAAATAAAAATAGTTTAGAAACCGTGTGCAATCAATCACTATATTCAGACATATCTTCTTTTTTATCTGATTTAATTAAGGTACAATTAAATTGAAAATTTTGGAGTATTCTTATGTCTTTCCCTTTCTTCCTCTCTCTATCTCGCTCTATAATTTTTATTCTTTGTCTATATTTTCCAATTATATTTTAACTTTATTATTTTTTTTATTATTTGGACCACATTCTATAAATGTAACTAATTCACTCTATATTGCATCCAAACTCTATATGCTGCTGTGTACTGGTCACTCCTATATAACTTCTTTTCTGAATCAGTCTGTACAACTATAATTCAGCTCAACACAATCTTACAACGGTTCTGATATCTTTAAACCACCCTGTATAAGTACAAATCCTCTCCACACTATTGACTCATTATATTTTTCTATTGTTTAAATTATTCCTTTATACCAATGATTTTACTTCGCCCCATACGTCTAGTATTCCATTTATGCAACTGCTCATGGTGAACCCTATATCACGAAATATTTAAATTCTCAGCAATATCATTTTTCCCAGATGAGACCCTCACCAAATTTATAGATACCAGAACACCGATCAAAACCGTTAGAAGCCATTCTTTATAGTTGTTAACCCACACTCATACAAACATATAATCTTACCAAATTTAGTATATTTATACGTAGGTTAAAAGTAGGTTACTCCTCAATAACTACATTGTAAGGTGTAAAAAATTGAGGCCTTATTGAGTAATCTTCTGATTTAGTTGATGGAGATATAATTTCTCTTTTGAGTATTATTTTGTCTGAAGCCGCTCCTGTGCTGCATGTTTGGGTCATTTGAGTAGGGAGATTTTCGGATTCGTAGAACGAAAACGGGGAGGACAGTTTTCTTTTCGTCTTGAAGCAGAGTCTTCTTTTCGCCTTTAAAGCGGACTGAATGCGTTTGCCTTGCTGGTGCAGATTTTTAGTCAATTGAAATGGCGTTTCTTGAAGTTGGCGTATGAAAGTTTTCTGAGATCAGAAGACGAGGGCCGAATGGCATATTTCGATGTAGATTGTGTTTAAAAAGGGACGATGATGGCTGAAATATTTATGGATTAAACCCTTGTTGAAAATGGCTCTTACGGAGCATCATTACGAAGTATTTTTACGGAGTATTTTTGCGGAGTATTTTTACGGAGTATTGTTACGTTGCATTGTTACGTTGCATAGTTACGTTGTATTATTATGGTGCATTCCTATGAAACATTACGGTACAGTATTATGGTACATTCTTATACAAAACCTTATGGAGAATTTTGAGTTACGGTGGATTTTTCCACATTCTGATTCCTGTTTTATGGTGGATTCGTTTTACAGTGGGACCTGTTTCCTGTGGTTTCTTTTGAGTTTTGTTCTACGTTTGGAGCCATGTTCTAACTAAGAATTTTTAAAGTTAGAATTTTCTACGTTTTGGAGCTGT
Source organism: Octodonta nipae (assembly GCA_034190945.1). NCBI lineage: Eukaryota > Metazoa > Arthropoda > Insecta > Coleoptera > Chrysomelidae > Octodonta > Octodonta nipae. Next base: position 70,712,267 of record CM067224.1, read on the forward strand.
TAATTTCGAGATGGGATTTTGATGTTACTGATGTCCAGTCGGTAATGAATTAGTTGGAGATATTTGGCTTTGAGTTACCAGATTCAAGAGTACAGTATAAATAGACTTACAGTAAATTTGTGACAATAACAGATTCAGATTATTTTTGTAAAGGTAAGGTTTATTTTCTGTCGACAGATTATACCATTATCCTTTTCGATAAAATCATTTTTATTAGGTGATTATTGTTGAGAACATTTTTCGAAGATTTCAGATATAATTTTTTTGCATAAACATCTAAATTTTCATTGCAGTTTTAAATCAGATTCTTAAATATCCCGTTTTGTAAATTTCAGATTTTACTCTTTAATTACAGCTATTAGAATTTCCTAATTTATTTAGAAATAAACTTTTTATTGCAATTTTTTTGTACTATAATATTTTTTTGATTTTTTATTAAACTCTCTGTATTTAAATTTCGCATATTTTTTTATACACCTAACCTATCGATTGTGAAAGAATTTTTGGAAGCACCATTGAAAGTATTAAATACATAATTTTTTTTAACAGAATCAGATTATTAGCAGTTGTTGTTTATAAGGAACATACGACATCACTATAGCCGGTGTGATTACATCATAACCGCATACTATTTTTTGGTTCTTAAGGTATGTCCACTTAAAGGTATTCAACCAAATCGCGCCCTAAAAAAATAATAAATAGATTTAAATTTTGTGTTTTACTATCTTTTACCCAGGACCTTATGTTCTACGATGAACAGCAGCCGCTAGCACATGTGAACAAATCAAGGTAGGTTTTATGTTAATTTGTAAGTTTTCCAAATTTAGGATACCAGGTTTCTGTCACAACATAATGTTGATCTATAAATATATAAATGATTTTTATATAAAAAAGCGGCAGTCATTTGAGACTGAACGATGGAAGCGAAAGCTTGTTACGAAATATTCTGTGCTTCGTTATCTCACTGTCTCTATCTTTTTTTGTGTAATGGATATAAATATCATTTAAATATTAATCCTAATTTAATTATCAATTTAAAAATATCTGCAAAGAAATATACGTTTAGATATTGAGTAAGTGTTAGTAAATAGTTCTGTTTATCTGAATAAGTATTTGAAAACAAGATGTCAAAGAAAAGTTCGTTTTGTTCTTAGCTAATATCAATACAAACACATAACATTTATACAAAACAATAAATTATATACATACATATATATTCAACGTTAGCAACAATTTAAAATATTTAAATTCTTATTATATGTAATATTAAAATGAGATTTATTAATTTTATGTGAATTGAAAATACTAAATTAAATTAATTAATAATGACATAATATTTAAAATTGGATTCGCAGCCGTGTGTTTTAGACTCTGGACCACTTGTCTTTGCTCTAATTATGTTTTTTAAACGATATAAAAGTTCCGGAGTCCCTCTATTGAGTGGTAAACGTACTTTGTTCATTAAGATAACAAAACGATGTAATCAAAGGATATATTTTGCTTAATGTGTATCCTTTTATGAGTGTATATTTGTTGATATTGTGAAAATTTAATGCCAAGTTGGTTTTATGTGTGGTATTCTTTTTAATTTCTGACGTATGTCATGTCTCCAATATAAAATAATATATATATAAATATAAAAAAATAAAGAGAGAAATGGAGTGTTTATTAGAACGAAATGCAAATTTTGTGCAGGTTTTCTATATTACTTGGATGTTACATTGGTTTATTTCCTATTTATTATTGATTTTCTATGAAAGAAGAGACTCTTAATGGTTTCTGTTTCTTACACAGAGAACTGAAAGTGTCGGTCGGGTTGAAACAAATGAAGTTTCAAGTTATGCATTTCATTCATTTGCTCATTTACTTTCATATGTGTAAGTGTGGGCCTCCGTTAAGCAGCTTTCGCTTCAATTATTTCTTATTTACTTTGTTTCTAAGTTCACTCTACATGTAGACCTTTCTAGAATAAATTACAATTTCAACAACATTTAGAGCCATTGCATATTTAATTATACATTATTTTGCATTTAAAGATACAGTTGATTAACTCCTTCCGCGCTTGTAGCAGGAACTCAAGTTGTTTATCGCAAAGATCTATTTGAAATTCTCATTGACGGTAAGCACATTGAAATGCGACCGTATTTTATCATGCTGATGAAGTCTGGAAAACAAAGACGTTATGTCTCACGGAAGAACCTTTGATGTCGCTATATTGAATTTTGAGGAGATTGAATTTGAAGAATGCTTTTTTTATGGGACAAGAAAGTCGATATCAGTTTGTCGAGTATACAAAATCTACGGCGCGTATGATAATTACTCTTGGAAATGGTTTGTTCAGCAGAATCTTATTAAAGATTCATTTTCGCGATGACATAATGACAATCTTTGTACTCATTTCAATCTTATTTAAGGTTTGTGATCTTTTATTAGCTGCACTATTCTAGTGTAAATGAGTTTTTATATATTATTATTTTATTACGGGGTGGTAACAAAATGTTCATTCAATTAATACTACATATTAAGAAGTTTGACACGTATAAATATGAATATCTATATATAAATAGGCAAAGACAAAACGGTTTGGTACCATTTTCTCCTCTGTTCCTCAACCGAATTAATTTATTTTTGTTTTGTTTAGTACCTACTGACGACCTTCAGTGCAGAATGCTAATATTAGTTCATTCATAAAATAAAATATAACAAAAATCATTATTTACGTCCATATTCTCAACGCCAAACAAATAATACTGACAGTAGTGACAGTGCCGCCAGACGGTCAAAACTCAAAACAGAGAGTAATTGTATATGGAGCGAGCGTTAGATGATGTTATATTCTTAGAGCATGTACAACTGGAGGTAGCATGCAATTCACAAATATCGTACCAGGAGTAAAAAGAGAAGGCAATAGAGAGAGCAAGAGGCTATCTGACTCGATTGGGAGATGCAGCCAATGAACTACATATTGCACATAGCTCTTTGGATGCAGCTCTTAATCGAGAGCCTTTTACCCTTTCTAGCCGTGGCACGATATTTGTGCATTGCTGGCTACTGCCGCTCTATGATTAGATTGGTTGACAGTGACAGGCTAACGCTCTTTCAGACCACCATGCGAAGACTATCTTGGATAGCTCAGCATAAAGCGTTGTATATGTTTAGTGGTAAAATAGTCAATGTAGTAAATCAGTATTGATTTTTCGGACGCGTTGCAGTAACTTTCATATTAAATATTCTGTTTTTAATTTGAATTTAATTATTTGATTAATACATTATTAACACAATCTTCCCGAGGGTGTTGTCTAAAATTCAACGGACAATAGAGAATGTATTAAATATTGAAGTTCTCATAGGGTTGTTGGTCATCTCTTTTCTTTAATATTCATGAACTCGGTTAAAACCGCAAATGACGACTTTTAGGTTGCAAAGAACAATCTTCCAATTATTATATCGAAAATTTTGCCAATAATTGAAATAGGGTCGAATTCTGACCACTGAGCGGCCACTAGTAATAACAAATTCTCCGGGTTTTTATTTTGTTCACAACGTGCAGCCCCAATACATTATATGCTACTTTTATGCACCCTTCGAATATCACAAGTCCTTTTTAGTTTTACAAAAAAAAATAATTATAATCATACAAATAAATTGTTCAAAAACTAATTAATATACTGATAGCGCCTGGTTTTGGCACGCATATAGTTGATGCAAATTACTATCAGTTCTCACAGGCCCAGCTCGACCAACTCAAAAATACTCTCTTCGAGGTGTCATTCCTTTGAACGCAAAACAATATATATTATATATAATATACATTGTTTCTGGTCAGGGAACCTTCATCAGTTGCGCTTCCCAAAATTGAATGTCCTCTCGAACACTTCTTTATGTATTCTCGAAAATCCTAGATGTCTTACATCTCGCTTCTTCAAACTCAAAAATATAGAATACATGATTGAAAAAAAGGTAAATTTTCCAGTTTACTTGTTTTTTTTCTTTGATACTCATTATCCGATCGATTTAATCATAGACACATATTGTGGGTATTTTCATTATCCACAATTTACGTTTTGATACGATAAAGATTAGTTCAATACTTTAGATTTTGAGAGCATGAAAAAATAAAATCTTTAAAAAAAATATATCCGACTTCCACCTATAACTAAAAAGCTGAAAATAATTATAACAAAATCCAACTCTAGCAAATAAATAACACATTCAATGTTGTCAGGTACCTATCCAAGATGTAAAAAATGTAAACATTAAAATTCTGTACAAATTAATTACATACCAATGTAGTATATTTTTGAAGTCGGTGCCAAGCAAATCTAAAATCCTGCATTGGGTACTTATCTACTAATTCATAAACGTGAAAGTCGCTTGGCACCGACTTCAAAAATATACTAGATTGGTAGGTAATTAATTTGTACAGAATGAGCACCATTTAATGTTTACATTTTTTACTTCCTGGGTAGGTACCTAACAACACTGAATGTGTTATTTATTTGCTAGAGTTGTATTTTGTTATAATTATCTTCAGCCTTTTAGTTATAGGTGGAAGTCGGTTATATTTTCTTTTTAAAGGTTTAATTTTCAACTTTTTAGTTTTTTTGAACTCATTTAAATTGACAGATAAATGTTTACGAACAAAATACGCATTGACTTAATAAGCCCAAAATATATGTATGCCTTATGGACCACACCATGTAACCTTTTTCAATTTTTTTGACAACTCTGTAAAACTATAGATAATTACACTATGTACCAACCCTATGTACCAACCATCCTGTACACACGACTGCCCACAGACAAGCATAAATTTCTTAGCGGCCTTCTGTAAACTATAGGACGGTAGAATCCATCCCATATTTACGGAGTCAAATCCGTCCTATATTTCAACTATAATATATAACTCCTTTTGGGCTACCCCATAAATTATTTAATTTTTAACATTTTATATTATCGCCCTGTGTAACATTAATTCCTATCCACACTTTATAAATATAATTCAACTCCAGCATATATTTCAACCATCCTGTATAATTTTAATTTCCCATTTTTTACAACATTTTTATGCCACCAAACGTCCACTCCACCCTATATTCCAACCATCCTGTATATACGACTGCCTATGGACCACTATCACTCTATTCCGTCCTATATTTCAATCAATACATAAATGCAACTCCTTTTATCAGTTTAGTTTGTTATTTTGTTTGCTATAACTAAACACCCTTTGTATAAACGCACCAAATAGTAGTTTAGAGTTTGACATGTGTTGTCACTGAATTTTCTATTAGGCCGGGAGAATGAGACAACCAAAAGCACCGTCTTCCCTAAATGGAAAAAAATTCATTTAAATAGGTATTTGCCTGGTATACAAACAAAACTAGCTTGGTGCTCATTGATTTAAGTAGCCGAAAATACTATGCTTTACTACCTATATGTTTGGGATGTACATAGAAAATTTTCAAATTCGCAATTAAAACTTCCAGTGCTTAAGATTCCCGCACTATTACGTTTTAATTAACATATTTATGAGGAAATGTCCGTTATGTCATTTCGATGAAATTTTTGATAAGAATTTTGTAATTTTCGGCGATTTTCTGCAAAACTGCAAGTTGCATGTTGCAGAATAGTATATGAGATCACCTAGGGATGTTTTCTAATAGATTGAACGTTAAAAAACTATACAAAGTTTTAGAAAAATAGACCAATATGTTAGGGATATTGGTCGATTTCCATGCACGCTTGTGTTCATTCACAAATTTCATCACTTTACCAATAGAATTCTTTTCCAAAATTTGAAGTTTCACTAATCAGGATATATACTTTATTAAACAAGACCATATTCATTCAAAACGGTTCACCACAGGAGAAGAAATCAGGTAACATACATAAAAAAAAACGCGACGAATTGATAACCTCCTCCTTTTTGGAAGTCGGTTAAAAAGTTATTTTCTTTCTTCAATTGTTTATAACAAAGTAAAAGACCACAGCTGACAGTGAAAATAGTAAAATGTCACTACGAATAGTTCTTAATGTGGCAGCACAGTCGGTATCCTGATAGCATTTTTTGCACATAATCAGTTAATTTTTGCTGTATTGATTACTATTTATTTAATTAAATATCTGTCACAAATTAACAAAATGTAAATAAAAATATATAACGTAGATCGTGTAATAAAAACTAACTTTCATAACGTACAATTACTATGGGTATAAAGTTATAGTAATAGCAATTTCTCACCTACAAAATTTTCCTAGTTGCCATCTCTCTCCAATGAAATGCATATCGACTGATACACCACCTCAAATTAGGAATATTGTTCGAGATAAATTCTCACTCGCACAATAATCAGATTATAGCTATAATTCATTGATGGCATTTATATTATGAATCCATATGCGAATACATAGGCATGTACATAAAATCATATTAACGTGACAATTTTTATCCAAAATTAATATCATTTTGGATAATCCTAAATTGTGTGTTCAGTGTAAAATTATTTATGTGCATAAGCAATTCAATACCTCTGGATCATCGATAAATAATCGAATACTTCTATTATTTATAATTTATTGAGTCACACAATTAGCGATGCGATGGGAATCAGTGGATTTAGATTTATTTATTGCGTATGAATATAATTTTCAAATCCAGAGAAAAAAATTTAATAGGATTTGATAAAAGAATTAAGCCTGTTTGTTCACCGGGGGCTAACTCCTATTTGTTTAACCGGCATCTCGTTCTTTATACATGGTGTTTTGTAGAATGTTCGCCAAATATGGAGGGCAGATAGGTGGGCTCATGTGCTATATTATGTAGCACATATAACATCTAGATAGCTTACGGCTTCTGTTTTTTTTTTAATTTATTTTTTCCTTAATTCTCAGATTTTTACATTTAAACTATGGCAACTTTTTTGTTTTTCACAGGATCTTCACCAAATAAACTTAAATCGAATCTATGATGTTTGTTTGCTCTTCTGCATTCGATATTGACACAAATGATTGGCTGAAAAGATGATATGAGTCCACAAATGGCAAGGTTCCATAAAAAAGTGATTAAGTAAAAAACTTTATCACTTTTTACAAAAAAAATAAGAAGCACATCTAGAACTTCGAATGCTTACAAAAACTTCTCTACTTCAACCTCTTTCCAACGATATACCACACTTATTGGAAAGTAATCAGTATCATAATAAAATTGAAGATTGTAACTTATAACAACAAAAAATAAAACATACACCAAATTGCAATAATTTATGATAAATTTCGTTCAAACCGGCTTCTACTGCTACGGATGCAATCGCGACACCTTTTTCTGACTCCTACAGTGGTAGCCTCTAGTCGCATCTCATCCCGTATTATTTCAAAAGCAACATGTATTATTGTTCTTAACTGCTCCTTGGTTTTTATTTCATTCTAATAAACGAGTTGCTTGGCCCATCTCCATACAAGAAATCAAAGGGAGTCAGGTCTGGCGACCTTGGAGGCCAGAGTATAGGGCCCGTTCTCTCAATTTACGTATTTGGGAATGAATTGTCCAGAAGCTCTCTGACAGTTATCCTATAATATGCGTGAATAGTATTGGTCTGACTCCAATGGGATTTCATCTCATAAGATCGATCATCCCGCATTTTTTGGAACGCAACATTGATTCTTTCCCATAACTGCAACTTGGTTTCTATTTCTGTCACGTAAATGACTTAGTTTTTAATGAATGATTTATCGATCTTATTAGATGAAGTCCTATTGGAAGACAGACCTAAAATTTTCAAAAAAGATGGCTCTCTAGAGAACTGTCATAGAGCTCCTGGACAATTCATTCCCAAATGCTTGGATTAAAAGAACTGGCCCTATACTCTGGCCTACAAGGTCGCCAAACCTGACTACCTTTGATTTTTTTGCATGTGGACGGGCCAACCAACTCGTTTATGGGAGAGAAATAAAAACCAAGGAGCAGTTAAGAGCAAGAATAAACGTTGCTTTTGAAATAATATGGGATGAGATGCGATTAGAATCTACCACTGTAGGAGTCAGTAAAAGATGTGGCGATTGCATCCGTAGCGGTAGAAGCCGGTTTGAACAAAATGTATAATAAATTATTGCAATTTGGTGTATGTTTTATTTTTTGTAGTTCTAACCTTGTAAGTTACAATCTCAAATTTTATTATGATATTGATTACTTTCCCATACGTGTGATTTATCGTTGGAAAGGGGTTGAAGTAGAGAAGTTCTTGTGTGGATTCGAAGTTCTCGATGTGCTTCTTATTATTTTTTTTTGGAATGAGATAATGTGTTTAACTTAATCAGTTTTTTTGGAACCTCGCTATTTGTGGACTCATATCATTTTTTCAACCAATTATTTGTGTCAAATATCGAATGCAGAAGAGCAAATAAACATCATAGGTTCGATTTAAGTTTATTCGGTGGAGATACTGTGAAAAATAAAAAAGTTACCATAGTGTAAAGGTAAAAATCTGAGAATTAAGAAAAAAAATTAATAAAAAAAAAACAAAAACCGTAAGCTAACTAGATGTTATATGTGCTACATAATACAGCACATGAGCCCACCTATCTGCCCTTCATGTTTGGCAAACCTTCTACAAAACACCCTGTATATTTTTTTCTGGAATTTGATTAATATTTAGCAGTCACTAAAATTTAAGAAATTAAACTTAGATAAAAATCCTCTGTTTCTTAGAGCAATTTTAGATTGATGATTTCTCTTTAAATTCGATGTAATATGTATGTATGCATATGTATTTTGAATGTTCAATTGGGTTTTTACTCTTTACAATGGTTTCTGAAAAATACAGAAAAGTATTTCGAAACTGGCAAATCATTTACTTACAGGTAATGGTATTTACAAAAGAACTGAATTAAGGCCAAAAAAAATATTTTCTGAAAGAAAGTTGTGGCATCTTTAAAGTTTTTTGGGAATAACTCCCCATAAACTTGAAGTTCTGTATATTTAGTATAGTCCAAACGTTTCAAGGTTTAAATCAGAGACCGTTTGCAATGGTAATTAACTTAAAACAAATGAACAAGAAAAGTAAAAATTAAAAGGAATTCTTAATGACAAATTAAGTAGTTCACAATTTGATATTAATGTCAATCAAACTGACGTAACTAAGGGACCGCAAATTTGATATATACAGGGTAGCACTAAAAATGCTAAAGATCATGTGAAATAACAAAGCTTTTTGAAATATACAGATTTTCAAGTTTATGTTGTGTAATTTCCAAAATCCCAGAATAAAACACAAAAATGTTACTCAAAGAAGAGCATTCCAAAAAAAAGAAGAAAATCTAAGAAAGATTCTGCATGTTGTTAAATAATGGAGATATTGGGACCCCCCCTGTAGAAAGCCATTTTATGGTAACAGGACCTAAAAAATGAACATCAAAAAGGCCACTTCACAGTCAGTTAATCAATCAATCAATTGACGCTGCGAGAAAAGTCAAGCCTACGACTATTATACAAATTGCTTATTGAATTGAAACGTTGCATCAAACACATCCAAACATATTTTAAACGAAAAACTAGTTGACAAATCAGTAGACCTATTCTCTCACAGTTAATCCTGCGAGAGAGTATTTTCTATAAGAAGCCAAATAGTGTGCTGGGCAGTTTCCACAAACTGCTCTTAGGTACTCCATCTTGATTTTTAATTACTTAACTTATCTGTAGTTTCCAGAAACAATTGTGAAACGTGAGAACCCAAATGAACATCTAAAATAACTATTTGCCTCCTCAATCATTTAGAAAACATCCATGTGATTAACTAAAACAAATTAATAATATTATGGATTCTAGAAACAAAGTTTTAATTCATTATTTCAAGTTCCTATTTCCTCCATTTTAATTGTGAACAAAAAATCAACAATTGTAGATTATTTTATGATTATTATCATTTTTACTATTTAATAGTTAGATTAAGAAATTTTTTCAATAGCACAGTTAAAAATATATCTGATACTCAAAATTTGAGAATGGACTGACAGAGAACAAATTGCACTACGGCAATGTCATATGTGTCATTTTCATGCACTAGACTGGTTAGTAGTCAACTAAGAGAACGGAGTACCTGGATGACAAAGAAAAAGGATCAGACCGTTAGAAACGTCGGTAAATATATCGGTGTTATACAGGGTCCGTATTTATTAAAATTAAGTTATCATTGATGGTGAGAATATCAAACGTCTGAAATAAAAATTAGAAGACATCATGTTGAAAAGCGAGAAAAACTACTAAGCGTTGAAATTTTAACCTTAGAAATTAATTTAGGCATTTTTCTCAAAACAATCTGTATCTCAGAAACTAATAAAATCTTTTGAAGCCGCAAAATAACCTTAATGTGTGTCAAAACGGCAACTTTTGGCTAATTTCACAAACTTTTACTTTAGGAGATAGCAGTAGTAACACACTATATATGGAATTAAAGGGAAACTGCCTTAAGGATATGGTGAACCATTTTGAAGAATCTCGCGAAGAAGGTTACCGCCAGAAGATATTTTTCATTGTGCAGACCGTGTACGGCAAAAGAATGGAATCGATTGGCTCAATTGAAGAATAAATTTTTGTCATATCGAGCCGATTAGACCCAAATCAAGTAAAAAATTCTACCGGAATGTTCCCTAAAATTATCGCTAATGATTGTACATTACTTATTTGAATAAAAGTAGTTGGTTTTAAATGTTTCCTGATTTAATCCAGATAAATGTAACTTCTTTACAAGTAAATAAGCAGGTAAAGCTCCAGGTTTAAGGTTTGTTGTCCAGTTTGTTGTAAGATTTAAAAAAATGCAGCAGTTTATGTTCACGTAATTCGTACTCTTATCCACGTCTAAAATACAAAAAAGTTAAGTTTTCTGTGATTAGGAGAGGGGACAAAATTTCCATTTGGCACAGAATCAAGAAATTTCGTTTTTCTTGGTAGAGCAGTGATAGTATGATCATGTCGAATCGTTTGTTACTTGTTTATAATTTCCATCTGAGTGTATTCGCCTAGCGTTTTGGGAAACCGACTTAAGTAATATTACTCGAAAAAAATAAATTTGGAGGCGGCCTATTTCTTGGCATCGGTTAAAAGTTCAAAAGTGCACTGATGAGCTAGCCTTCTAGAAAATCACCCTTTTTTTGGACGGTGAGTAATTTTGAAGTAAAATTGTAATGACGAAATGTAACATTTTAGGGTCAGGATTTGTAGTATTTGGCTATTTATCCATTAGGTCATAATTTTACAGCTTAACCGATTTTTTACATTGGGAAATTTTTACTATTCGGCTATTTGCTTATTTTGCCATACAACCATATTTCCACCATCAGTTATATGGTGGATATTGTACCATAAATAGATGGTAACTTTTTGGAATACCTAGTGTATAATTATTAAGGTGGAAGTGTTTTGGGAATGATTTTGAATAATTTTGGTTTATATTTGTTATAGTGATAAGATCTTGATGTGAGACTACAATTTAGATGGATTCAATAGCTTTGAGTTTTTAAGGAAGAGTGTAAAAGTAACTATATATATGGTATACCTTTTAAATAATCTTTAATTATTGTACAAGGTAAGGTTCAATACTGTGGTCAGGTCTTTATCTTTACTAGTGGTCGCCCAGTGGTCGAAATTCGACCCTATTTCATGAAATTGTAAAAAGTATATATAGTTGTGGAGAAATCGGAGAAGCAAATGTAATGACCAAAATTTTTCACTCATATTGACAAATCTATTGAAATTAAATGAAAATAAAAATGTAATCAAATATCGGTATTCGAAATATTTTTGACAAATGAATGACATCCCAAATTTTTGGCTGGAACCGTTCCTGGCAAAATATTCGATATAATATTTGAAAGATTGTTCTTTGCAACGTTAAAGTTTTCGTCATTTGCGGTTTCAATCAAGTTCAGGAATATTAAAGAAAAGAGAGGACCAACAACCCTAGGGAATTTAAATATTTAATACATTCTTTATTGTCCGCTGTCTGACAATTTTTTACACAACACTTTCGGGAAGGTTGTGATAATAATATATTTATAAAATAATTAAATTCACATTAAAAACAGAATATTTAATATGAAAGTTACTGCAACGCGTCCGAAAAATCAATACTGATCTACTACATTGACTATTTTACCACTAAACGTTACAATACTTGTATGCCACTTTCAGAAGTACATGCTCTAAGAATATAACAGCATCTAACGATCGCTCTCTTCATATATAATTACTCAATGTTTTGAGTTTTGACCGTCTGGCGGCGGCGGCACTGTCAGTTTTTTGGCGTTGACAGTATGGATCTAAATAATGAATTTTTATTATATTTTATTTGATGAATGAACAAATATTATAAATTAATATTAGCATTCAGTACTGACGGTCATAATCAGCTACTAAACAAAACAAAAATGAAGAAAACCGTTTCAGAGACACAGGAGAAAATGGTACCTAATCGTTTTGTCTTTGCCTATTTATATATAGATCTTGTTAAATGCAGCTCATAAAATATCTTGTATCATGATATATAATAAATATAATAAGAGTCAGTTTCAAATATTTTAAGCATCGTATGACATGCCATTTTAATATATCATTTGATTTAATTTGGAATATTTAACCTTCTCAAATTTAAATGCCATAGAGATTTTCTACCTTTTTTGTTAACGTTTTTATACAATATCTGTTTGTTATTCTTTATTAAATATAAATTAAATTGCACTTAAATAAATATTTGTTATATGACAATTATTTAAGTGCAAATATTGAATGCAATGATATAATACTCAAGTACAATTTGATATAGTATAGTAAATGAGCTCTTGTTAGGAAGTATACTTCTCTAAATGTAGCCAGTGGGTGCTGAGAAACATAACCTCATATTGGTTTTGTGAGTTATATGTATATTTCAGATTATTAAAACTCTCTGGCGCCGTTAAATAAATTTATTTCTATTTTTTATTACCTAATCCACTTCCCTAACTGTTCCCGACGAAGAGCTGCCGTTCGCATGTGTGAGCCAATCAAGATAGATAATTGATTTGAAGATTGTGGTTTCCTGATTCTCATTTCATCTTCGCTTAAGATTTTAAAAGTCCTAAGTGAATAATAAAATACTTTTTTTCATATCTGAATTGATACACAGTCACAACAAACGCTTTAAAGCGAAAACGTAACACTCTAGGAACAATAACCACAGTATGTCATATTTTACTTGCAGCAAACGAGGCCATTCGCAGTTTTTGTTGAGCAGGGAAGCCATATCGGGTTTCATTTAACTTGCATATCCATTCATTAAGAAGAAAAAGTTATTTTTCGCCGCCACGATATGCATGAAAATTGTTATTCTCACCAGCATGAAATTGCAATTTCTATGCAAGGGCAAGCATGAAATAACGCTAAATTACATAAGAGGGTGGTATTGTCACACTCCTGCTTGTGAATCGGCAGCACGATAAAGATAAGGCCGTCAGAGGTTTGCTCTAAAACCATGAAATGTAGGTTCCGTCTCAGATGAGGGCACTATTCGCATAAAATATAACTATGTATTCATATATGTAAATAGAATAGTTTCTCAGATGGCGTCGTAAATTTTTTGGGTTGGTTTTCATAAAGGCAAACAAAAGGGTAAAAAAAACCTGTTAGCTGGTACTCAACAGCAATATGTCACATATTTCAAGAAATATATTGCTGAGTAGCACATAAAAGTTTAGAGAGTTTGCAAAAATTGTTAATATAAATATACTAAACATAGAATAATATTTTTCGCTGTTTACGCTATAATATTTTCAGATGGGTTAGTTCGCGCAATCTTACTGAGATGAAAACGTTTTATGACGTTGTATAGACATATGTACAGAGAATAATAAAACAGAATTGAAGACACATGATCGATCCTACAGATAACCGAAGAAAAAGTTAAATTATTTGGAGCCAGTTATTTTTGGTAGTCCCTGGTTGGTAATTCAAAAAGTTTGGTGTGCTCTAGGCACGAAGAAATTCTTTATTTTAAAAACATCTCATTGAAGTTGCACAAGTTTGTAAACCAGTGTTCTTTTTAGGGCTCCCAACATTTGGTGGACGAAAGCCCCTATAGAATCTGTTATATATCTGCCTCTTCCAGCCTGATTTCTACGTAACTATTGGACAGAAAAAGTTGAAATTTGCTATTAATACACACTATGGTGAGTTGACCAATAAAAGAAATCTGAATTTGGGGGTACCTCTGGGAGAAATAAAAAAAACTGAACATCCGTTCCCTTTCTCTGAAATTATCGAGCCTAAAATAAACATATAGGACTTTAAGGGTCTCACTTGTAGTGTCTCACTTGTAGTTGACAGGAAAAATAAATATTAAATTTGGAGAGCAAATTACAAAATTTAATAAGAAGTTTAATTCTCATTTTTTTTTCAAATGAAGTATGTAATATATCAAATGAAAGAACTTATAATAAAAAATACTAATTTAGTTTTTTAAACGCATCATATAATACATGAAATGAAAGGTCCCATTCTGAGGATTACAAATATATTTAAAAAGATATTAACGAAAATATACCAAAATTTACCCATCCCCCCCTTATCTCCGAAACTATAAAATGTAAAGTTTTGAAAAAAATTTGAGGCATAGGGTCTGACCTGAGGTTTACTGGATAAATAAGTCTTTTAATTTTGGGGGACAATTTAAAGAATTAAATGGAAAATATAAAATTAAAATTGTTTCTAACGCATCATGTTATATATGAAATGAAAGGGCTCATTATGACGAAAACAAATATACATTTTTTCATATTTTTAAAATAAATTAATTAAAAGATATTAACAAAAATATAAAAATATTTACACATTCCCCCTACTTATCTCCGAAACCTATTAGCTGTAAAATTTTGAAAAAAAATAGAGGTATAGCGTCTCACCTGAACTTTACTGGAAAAATAAGGAGAACCCCCTAATAACCGACTTCAAAAAGATACTAGAGTGGTAGGTAATTAATTTGTACAGAATGAGCACCTTTTAATGTTTATATTTTTTACTTCCTGGGTAGGTACCTAACAACATTGAATGTGTTATTTATTTGCTAGAGTTGTATTTTGTTATAATTATTTTCAGGTCTTTAGTTATAGCTGGAAGTCTGTTATATATTTTTTAAAAATGTTTTATTTCTAGTTTTCTTCCAAATCTTTTCTTATCCTTATCCTCGTTTTTTTTTCTGGTTTGTCTGTAATGGTTAATGGCATATTGTTCTTGTCCTCTGTTTTCTATTTTCTTATATGTTTTGTCTGATAGTTTGCTATCCTTTTGTAGTTTTCATTTCGACACCTCTATTTCAACTTTTATCATTGTGTTTGTTATAGTTTCTATTGAATCGTTGGAGTCGTCCATGTTCTCTATATATTTTTGCACGTTTACTTTATATATTTCATTGTTGTTCTAGATTTGGTATGTGTCTTCAATCTTACTTCTCATGATGTTGCTACTATCTTTAGTGTTACCATCCTATGACCACTTCCCGTATTTAAATTTGTTTAGAACTATTACATCTTGTATAAGCTCTTTTGACGATTTGAAGATAAAGTCAATTTTGTTTCTTGTCTTCCTATCTGAGCTGATCCATGTTAATTTTCGTTGGTGTTTGTTGTCAAAAAAGGGATTCATCGGGAATAGTCATTTTTTGTCCTGTAGAATACTGTTTTAGATACTTTTATTTTGTCTCTTGTTGTTGTCCTAATATACCCTGAGAATCTCCCATTATGATGTCTGAGGTGAGGTTGTTTTCTTGACTTGCTTTTTTTATATATTCATATATTATCTCCACTTTGTCTTCTTCATAGGTAGATGTTGGAGCATATACCTGCATAGTTGAATTTTTCATTCATCCAAGATTTTTAATGTTACATAGGTGAGTCCAGTTGAGATATTTTTCGTGTATTCTCTGTCTTGTAAGTTTATATTGATGAGAAAGCTGACTCGTCTTTGGCTATCTGTATCGTGCCTTTGTAAAGTATAAAGCGTCAATGAAAAAGAAAACTAAGCGCTTCTTGTAATATTTTTAATAAAAGGGACCTTCATGAGAAATGCAAATATATAGTTTTGTAATATTAAACTAACTTCTTTGAACTATCCGTAAGGAAACCGATGTAGAAGTTGGTACTACCTCTATTGCATCATGCCTTATAAAGTATAAACACATTTCATAACTAATGATATTGAAAACTTATTTTTAGCTATAAGTGGCTGAGAAATAATGCTGTTCGTTATTGAACTGGAACATAATAGATTTAAATTAGGTAAAAATATTATCTACCGCCTCTGAAATCATAAAACTTGCCCTTAAGCTTCCACGACTTTACCGTTATACCTTGTTATCAGCCGCCATTAGAGTTAAAACTACAAATTAGTATACTAGTCGAGAAAATAAAGCCCACTAATAGATCTCACTATTATTTTTTTTCTGCAAATAAGAATCGTAAAATTGTATGCACTTGACCAAATGTGCTCAACAATTTTGAAAATTTCCACCGATGCGTTTTATAGAGTTAGTCCAATTGTGTTACTAGGAGGTTCTTGTGGTCACTTAAAGAATATGACATCGGTTACAACGAAAACTAGCTGAAACATAGTTACCTTGTGCTTAGATATCAGATATGATTGTATAATTCAAATAAACAATTCGCCATCAACTCATATTCATCTTCAGCGTCTGAGGATTCCGGGATTCGCTTAATTTATAGACAAATTCAAAGACAATTCCAGGATAATAATAATGTTGTCTTGACTTTTCTTCTTAGCAAGGTGACGAACGAAGAGAAGTTGCTGTCGAAATCCCATGAAAATCTAGGCGGTAACCAGCTGTCCTGGGCATCAAGTACGCTGGCGGGCGGCGACCCCAAGAAGAGAATTGGGCTCATTTCCCTCATTATTTACGGACGAATATTTTGTCGATCACCAATTTGAGATGCACTTATAAATAGGCGTTTATATTTTTGCAAGAAAACGACAGTTCTGTGTTTCATTTTCTTGACTATAAATAAATACAAGATGTGCAAGCTATGAAAGTAACAATTCAGGTGCCGCATAAAGTACACGCACTAAATCTACAATTAGTGGCGCATTTTGATATAATATATGAATTTTGTAAAACAGTATCTATATATAAATAGGCAAAGACCAAACGGTTTCTCCTCTGTCTCTCAACCGGTTTGCTTTATTTTTGTTTTGTTTAGTAGCTACTGACGATCTTCAATGCAGAATGCTAATATTAATTTATCACTTTGGTTCATTCATTAAATAAAATATAATAAAAAATTCATTATGTACGTCCATACTGTCAACGCCAAACAAATAATACTGACAGTGCCACCAGACTGTCAAAACTCAAAACAATGAGTAATTATATATGGAGGGAGCGAGCGTTAGATGCTGATATATTCTTAGAGCATGTACTTCTGTAGATAACATGCAATACAGAAATGTCGTACCAAGAGTAAAATTAGCGGGCAATAGAGAGAGCAAGAAGCTATCTCACACGATTGGGAGATGCAGCCAATAAACTACATACTGCACATAGCTCTTTGGATGCAGCTCTTATTCGAGTGAAATAGCCTTTTGCCCTCTCTTTTTAGCCTTGGCACGATATTTGTGCATTGCTGGCTACCGCCCGGAAGTACAAACTCTATGATTAGATTGGTTGACAGTGACAGGCTAACGCTCTTTCAGATCATCATGCGAAAACTATCTTGGATAGTTCAGCATAAAACGATGTTATTGTTTAGTGGTAAAATATTAAATAGTAGGTCTGTACTAATTTTTCGGACGCGTTGCAGTAACTTTCATATTAAATATTCTATTTTTAATGTGAATTTGATTATTTGATTAATATATTATTATCACAATCTTCCCGAAGGTGTTGTGTAAAAGATTGTCAGTCAACGGACAATAGAGAATGCAATAAATATTGAAGTTCTCATAGGGTTGTTGGTCATCTCTTTTTTTTAATATTCATGCACTCGAGTGAAACCCCAAATGACGAAAACTTTTGGGTTGCAAAGAACAATCTTCCAATTATTATATCAAACATTTTGCCAGGAGCGGATCCAGGCAAAAATATTTTGAATACCGATATTTGATTCAGTTTTTATTTTCTTTTTATTTCAATGGATTTGTCAATATGAGTGAACAATTTTGGTCATTATATCTACTTCTCCGATTTCTCCACAATATTTCTTATAAAAATATACTTTTTACAATTTCATGAAATAGGGCCGAATTTCAATCATTGGGTGACCACTAGTTCTAATTAATTAATAACTGCACGAATTAGTGGAAGTTGTATTTGTCAGCGCGAAATGTTTCTTAGGAATACTAAGAGGTACGTACTGGGTGGTATTTAGTTTTCACCCATGGCGCAAAATTTCGAAATACGCCGTAACTATACCATGTGTCCCAGATAAAAGTACTGCATGGGGATTCCCGAAACGCGCTGTTGTTATTTTCGTGCAGTTGCAATATATTCATCATCTTGTTAACAAATTTGATAAAATTTAATAGTTTGGTTTTAGCAACTAGGGCCAATAGACTGATATTAACGATTTTGTTCTAGGCCTAGTAATTTGTGGCAACTAAAGCCAAATTTGTTACTTCTTATGGCCGTTATATTGGATTTATAGGTCATTGAAGACCAAGGATATTTTACAAAGGATTGCTTTATCAATGTTAAAAATTTTCAAAAAAAAACAGCCACCTAGTGAGGTATCACCTTGTGTTGGGTCCGATCTCGAGTTGTTGTGGCGCTTTGTCTCTTGACAGCAGTTGAAGAGTTTTTCTGGTTCTGTTTCATCTGTTTAATGTGATATTAATAATAACTGAATTAGAAACGGTTACGGTGCAAATATTAGCAGCCACTTTCTGACGTATGCTGTTGGAAAAATTTACATCTATCGAGCAATCATTTGTAAATTATCCTTGATTGAAGGCTACATATAAAGATGCTTAACAGGCCTATCTTAGGACGTTCGAAAATGTAAATTATTAAAAAACAGTTTCTCACTTAGTTGCCTGTGAAACAAACTGCTATGTTTGTTGTTATAGCCTTGTATCTCTATGTCAGAATTTGATTTTCTTTCTGTTAAGTAACCTAGTCATCAGAACATTTTTTAAACTAAATTAAATATGGACAAGTATTCAGGTTAGTCGATCTTCGGAATGCTAAGAAATAATTTACTTGCTTATGATCTCTAATCGCAATAGAGTGTGAAATGAAAATTTTTAAAATCCGTTTCTATAAAGTGTTATCGATGGTCCTCGTACCTTCCTTTGTCAAATGGAAAATAATATTGTCCCTAAATCGACTGCTCAGAGATTGTTATAAAGTATCTTCCATATGTAGAAAATATTAGCTTAGGACTTCGAGTTGGTGACTTAGAAAGGAGAAGATAGTTTTGCAATTGGTTCGTAGAAAAATCCTCAATTTCTGTGGTCTGATGAAAGCAGATTTACGAATTCCACTGTTTTAAAACCACAAAACAACGTGTATTGGGCTATAACAATTCGTTCTTGAATTATGTGTTGTGCCATCATGTGAGGTGGGCTTTTAATGAATGACATCATCATAAACAGAAAGTTCAATTTTACATTTATTAAGATAAATTGCCTACTTCTCGATATCTTGAGATATTACAAAATTATATGTACCAAACTTTATAAAGTTTGCCAAATGTAACGAACATATGCACCTACAGACAATACAGGAGTCATAACTGAACCGGAAATTGAGCTGCGGTTGCCTGGCCTGCTCACTCACCGGACCTTACGCCTCATGATGTTTGCATTTCGGGATACCTAAAGAATAATGTATTGAAATTTATCCGTGCAGAATATGCATTAATAATAATGGTGGAATTTTCCAACATTTAATTTAATGTCATTTAAATCTGTCATCGGTTTTGAATTTTTTTGTTTTGAGTTCGATAACGTCAATGGATTTGCCGTAGTCTCATACTTAAAACTACCAATATTTATCAAATTTATTTAGAAGATATCGAGTATATTTGCAATTCATCTAAAACTACAATTTTGATTTTATCTTAATATTTTTAAAACCCTTGTAGACATTTTAAATTTCGATACAGCATTGGACTTGGAATAGCTCAACTTTTTTCTCATTTGGGCCACCCTGTATCTGTTGCCGATTTGGAAATCCTCATGTAGTTGCTTTTAACTGGGACACATGGTATATATAATTAAGTTCTGTATTTTGATTTAATATATGTTACTTACTTTTGGGTATGGGCCCTTGGCTTTCTTTAGATTCGCTTTAATTTTAATTAACACCTTATTTAAAATGTGTGTCTGATACTACACACACCGCCCATGAGTTATTTCTATAAATTCCTGCAAGAAAATCATTTGTGCTGAACTAGATTCAATTAAGTTGTAGTTCTCACCACATATCTGTTTATGGTCCAATTTATCGTTCATTTCATTTACCATACATTGGAAAACTCTAATTAATTGGAATGCAACTGATCAAAACTATAATATGAGCTACTGTTTGCAATTTTTTTGTCTAGTTATTAATGCATAGCAACCAGATGATTACAGATTTTAAATAACATAATTTACAATATCAAAAACGGCAATCCATTAAATTGGGTTACATTTTTCACATACTTCAATATATTATTGCTACAAGCATGAGAATGCTGTTATTACTGATTGATTATAAACATTCAGTTTTATTATTGGTATGTTACAAAACTCAATAAAAAAAAATTAATAAACGTCACTATTCAGGAAAAATACTATATAATCAAAACAAATAAATAATAGTTATTACTGGAATTTGTAGTTTTGATTATTCATTAGAGATTAATTTAGGTATATTAGTGTTTTCAATATAACAATTAAGTAAAATAATGCAAAATATTGTTTGATAGAGTTCAGTTATGATATTAATTAAATTACACAGTAAAAATGTTTAGTGAAAAATACTATAGATATAATATTACAATAAAGTGTATTGGATGGAAGTTTTGAAAATTAGTTAGACACACTCAGCCTTTTGTGATTTTGAGATGATGATTCATATCAATAATCCATAAAATGGCCGTCGCACTTCCGGTGGAATCTAAGATAAAACGTTAAATTTTTTTCCCATTTTATGATTTGAATTAATTTGTTGATAATTTAGTTTTATTGTAATCTTATTTCAAATTAAATAATCATAATTGATGGCTGAACTTTCCATTGGTTTAACACAAATTATTGCTAATTAAAAATTATTTTGAAGTGTGTTTTGTCAGTTTGTTAACCTAATATATTATTTTAGAATTTTTCTCGAAGTTTACTGAGCCAAAATTATTTTTAGGATTTTTTTAAATTTCTATCATTTTTTACTCAAAATTTCACTATTTTCAAATAAAACTTAAAAAAGGTTCATTTTAATACGTTTGTCTTAATAATTCAAATATTAACCTGCAAACTAGTCTAAATATTTTCTTTTTATTCAGATGATCCTAATTAGGATATTATAACAATATTATGTAACAATTGTCATCGACCCATGACATGTGTGCGAATTTTCAATTTAATCAGACTACTTTAAATTTGTGAAAATTGAGTTGAAAGTCTTCGTTAGTAGATATATTCATATCTACATACAAACAGGTCAACATAATAAAATCGAGTTAAAAAGTAATAATTCATATAAAAGGATTTCCATACGAGGTTTGTCAAAAAATCGGATTTTGTGTAAAAGTGAAATATCTTTAATTTTGATAATGTCTAAAACAAACGATTTCAATTGAAATTTCATGGAGAAGAGACAATTAAATGAATTTAATTGGAGTTAAATTATAATGAATTTAATAATACTAGTGGTCACCCAGTGGTCGAAATTCGACCCTATTTCATGAAATTGTAAAATGTATATTTTTATAAGACACAGAGTTGTGGAGAAATCGCTGAAGTGGATGTAATGACCAAAATTATTCACTCATTGACAAATCTATAACAATAAAAAAATAAAAATGTAATGAAATATCGGTATTCGAAATATTTTTGACAAATGAATGACCCTCCAAATTGTTGACTGGAATATTAAAGAAAAGAGAGAACCAACAACCCTAGGAGAACTTAAATATTTAATACATTCTCTATTGCCCGCTGTCTGACAATTTTTTACACAGCACCTTCGGGAAGGTTGTGATAATAATATATTAATCAAATAATTAAATTCACATTAAAAACAGAATATTTAATATGAAAATTACCTCAACGCTTTCGAAAAATCAATACTACATTGACTATTTTACCACTAAACACTTACAACGCTTGTATGCCACTTCCAGAGTACATGCTTTAAAAATATAAAAACATCTAACGATCGCTCCCTCCATATATAATTACTAAATATTTTGAGTTTTGACCGTCTGGCAGCGGCGGCACTGTCAGTTGTTTGGCGTTGACAGTATGGACGTAAATAATGAATTTTTATTATATTTTATTTAATGAATGAACCATGATTATAAAACAATGTTATCATTCTACACTGAAGGTGGTCAGTAGCTACTAAACAAAACAAAAAAGAAGAAAATCTGTTGAGAGACAGAGGAGAAAATGGTACCTAATCCTTTTGTTTTGTCTATTTACATATAGATAATGCGAGTATGTTTGTTAATTTCTATATATTTATGTTTACATGAAACTGCATTAGAACAAACCTGAATAATCAATAGCGACCACCGCAAATATCAAAATTGAAGGGAATTCTATCCCGAATATGATTGTCATGTCTTAGTTTGCTTGACAGCTCTCGTTTTCGAGATATGACACAAAATTACCTCAAAAAATCGAACATTTTTAGAGCTTTTCAACCATATAATACTTGATATAGTTATTCATATCAATAATGGAGTTATGGATGCTTTTCTCTCTTATTATCACTTTTAACGTAGGTAGCCATGAAAAAGATTGTTTTCACTTTGATGTTACCTCATTTGAGAGTAATTCCATTAGTAGTGCTGAACTGACAGTCGATATTGACAAGTTTTTGTGATAAAATGGAATACTCTAACGAAGAAAAACTGAATATGGTGGAATGTTATATCATATGCCATAAAAATTCAGGTCGTGCAGCTGAATACTTTCATAGATATTTTAATCGTCGTCAACCTGCTCTATGTACATTTAAAAGGCTTTACGATAGTTTACGCAGATATGGATCTTTTACTAAACCACCAAATGAACGTAATCAAATTAACGAAGCAGCACAAATAAATGTTTTTGCAATGGTAAATCAAAATCCATCTACATCAACTCTTGAGATTGCGGCAGAAGCTGGCACATCTCAACGAACTGTAGTTAGGGTACTGAAAGCGCACAAGTTCCACCCGTACAAACTTTCAGTTTCTTAAACTTTGCATGCTGGTGACAAATCTCGACGTATTTTCTTTTTTGTACATGGTTTAGAGACATGTGCCTTGACAGTCCACAGTTTTCATTAAATGTGTCATGGTCAGATGAAATTAGATTTACTAACCGCGGTATGTTCAATAGACACACTGAGCATATCTGGGCTAAAGAAAACTCTTTCCATGTAGAACAAAGACGACCCCAGATAAAATTTGGATTTAATGTTTGGTGTGGTATCATAGGGTCTATCTACTATTCTGGGGCCTTTTATCTTTGACGAATCACTTACTGGGGAGCGCTACTTGCATTTCTTGCAATATAGTTTTCAAGATATGTTGCATTATTTGAATTTGAGAACTCATTTAGAAATTGAGTGGTTCCAACATGATGGAGCACCTGCTTATAACTTGTTATAGTAAGACAGCACTTAGATAATATCTATCCAAACTCTTGTATAGGAAGAAACGGCCCACGCGAATGGCCACCCCGGTCTGCCGATTTGGCAGTTATAGACTTCTATTTATGTGGTGCGCTAAAAAACAAAGTTTACAAAAGAAAGTATGAGACAGTTGGTTACCTAAGGGAGGTGTTATTACAAGCAATTGAATAAATTGATAGGCGGCTTGTGAGGAAAGCGGTAATGTCAATCTTAAAATGATACAATTTTTGTCTAAATAACAATGGTGGACTTTTCGAACATAAATTTTAACCATTATTATGTACTTTAATTTCTTAAGGTTTTAGTAAGTACTTACTTATTTAGTTTTTTCGTTATATCTGATATACCTAATAAAAAAATCGTTCAATGTTTTTTGGAATAGTTATTAATAAATCAATCTATTTCATGGCTACCTACGTTAAAAGTATAAAAAATAAGAGAGAAAAGCATCCATAACTCCGTTATTTTTATGAATAACTATATCGAGTAATGTCCGATTTTTCGAGGTCATAGTCATAACATATGGTTTCCATGCAAAAAAAGTTTGTGTCAAACAAGGACATGATCATAATCGGGATACACTCTTTTTTTATAAAATCAAAAACAAAGGAGCTAGAGGGATTTGACTAAATCGACAGAATTTCGTTTTTTCAAAATATCTAGTAAGACATGACTTTTTACAATAATCCGAAAGTGTCATTAAATTGCACCAGTGAAACTGCAAATCTTTCCCAATCTAACCATTGCTCTATCTCCGCTAGTTTCCGAGATCCCCATACTGATCATAAAAAAACACTCACCCTGTACAAGTTCCTGTTTCTTACACAAAAAACTAAGTTGTATGGGTATTACAAAATCAAAAAGAGTTGGAACGAATTCTAATTTTTACAATTCACTACTATAATAAACTATTTTCTTACGTGGAAGTGTTAATAGCCGTTAAGAAATGTTTTTGTAACTTATTTAAATTTCCTTTAATTTTCATGTAAAGCTATGAAAAATACTAGCATCGCAAGTGCAATACAATATGACGTAGTTAGTCAACACTAAATAATCACTGGCTATACATTTTTAAGATTCGTCTGTCAGATATCACAATTAGTTAATAATATTTGCTATATGAATAATGGAAAACAAACGGTACAGTCAAAAGCGATTGATTTCCAATTATTTCGTTCCGAATCAATGTTGCAACACAAGAATCGTAGGAACAAATTGAATCGAACTTACAATCTATTGATTTATATTGTTTATATGTCTGTTCGTTATTTCACTTCGCGCCTTTAGTATCATAAATATGGAGAAGGTAAACAATTTTATACGTTTCTTGAGGTAACAGATGGGGAACGTTCCACCTCGGTGTTATGTTGCGCGCTATATCTTTCCTATCAATTATATCAACGTGAGCCATAAATCGTGTTTTAAGGTGACATTTTCATGAATTTTACATGGCATAACGTCCGATCTTCCAATTATCCACCCCGCCGAGAACGAGAGCAAACCCATTTCCTGTAGGATTTCCTTTTTGCAGATTTGCAATGTCAAGGCGACGTTACTTATAAATTCCTTTGATTCCCCAACATCCTTGGATATATGTATGGAAGATCTGGTCAAGGAAATGGATTCGTGTAGGAAAAGAGTAAAAAAAAAACAACACTGGCTGGAATATTTTCCGAATGTGAAATATGTATGTATTCGACAGAGATTTGTTGCCGAATCTACAGAGAGCTTTTTCGATGCAAGATCTTTTTCTTGAGTTATGTTAGAAAATGACGTTTGTAGAAAAAAGTGGAATGATGATATTTCTGAACTGAATATTCCTATGTGTAGTTATTCTACATACCGTATATTTCAATATGGGAATAATAATCCAGCCAGTGACCATTTGCCCGGGTAATTTGTCTAAGCAGCACCGATTTTCCTAAAAATTTGGATTTGAGTACTACTTACCCTCTGCTTCAAAGTTGACCATGTGCCGGGGGTTGTTTATTCGCGAGGGGTACTTGAGGGTGAAAAATATTATATCATAAAAATGAATGAATGAAGTTGCTATTTTTAAGCAAGTTTTGTTCCATGAAGTTTTTTCTGAAAGTCAATTTTTTTGGAGTTAGTTATCGATTTTTCAATAAAAAAAACAAGTTTTCATACGGTTTTTTAACCGACTTCAAAAAGAAGGAGGTTCTCAATTCGTCTGTATCTATGTTTTTTTTGTTTGTTCACCGATTACTCAGAAACGGCTCGAGGAATTTCGACCATTTTACCGGATCCTATTTGGGGGGATAGCGAAGTGGTCCTATATTTTTTTCAATAAAAAAGCTTTTACCGTTTCTTAGAAAAAAGAGAAAAACTATTTTTACCTATTCTCATATACTCTATGCCTTGGTGTAGGAGCCGGTATTATTAAAATTTGAAAAATTGTGTTCGGAACGTGGGACTAATTGAAATGAGATTGGATTAGTTCCGTGATATCTCAAAGTGGTCAGAAATTTTTGTCAAATAACATAGTTGTATCGTTTCTTATAGAATGGGGAAAAACTTTTTACCTATTTTCTTATATTCTATGTCTTGGTGGAGTCGTGGGTATTATAAGCTTTGATTGAGTTACTGGTTTTAACTATTCGGGACTTGGGGTAAATTGTAAATAAGATAAATTAATCAAAATAAGTGTCAGTTAATATGTATATACAATGTGTATTCATAAATCAAACGATTTCTTTTTATTATTCACAATTTTAAGAGAAAAAAGTTATTCTTCACAAACAGATTTTTTACATGGTCTAAAACATAAACAGTAATCATTCCGTGTCAAATTTTTATTAACAAGGTTTGTCTTCAAAGAGGACTTTTAATAAAAAAAATTAACTATCTTCATTTCGGTTAAGATGTAAAATTGTTATCAAATAGAAGTAATCTAATACTATAATACGACCATGGTTTGTTTATATACATGTAAGTATGTATATATGTAATTGAGTTCTGGAAAAACGGCTATAACGATTTCCATGAAATTTTCCCATTTAGAAGTTTCAATGGATAGAAATCAATTAGGTCTAATATTTGGAAAAAATCGTTTTGAAGAAAAATTAAATAATTAAAAAATATATTGACAGTTTGCGACAATCAAGACAGCTGCTTTGTAATTCAAAGGCGTTCAATACAGGGTGATTGTGTAACCCACGTAAGAGTGAAATTCGTCTTGTAAAAATTCTTTCAATACAAGGTGATTTGAGAGTAAAACTGCACTTGTAATCATTTTTTCAATACAAATTGTATTTGTATGTTCTGAAAATGTAACTATTTAATGCCTCCCTCATATTTTCCTAGCATTACATTTTTACACCTGGAGATTTCAAGTTTTCAAAGTGTTAAAATTGCCAAGGCAGACGATTTTTGGATGAGTGAAATCTTAAAAGTTTGCATATTAATTATAGTATACAGGATGGTTAAAAAAAAATCAAGAAAAAAAATTATAAAAGGTAGCTAATAGCAGTTGGAAATTAATGATAGCTGACATACAGGGCGGAGTACAAATAATCTTATGAAGGATGGTTTAAAATAATGTTAATAGAATGTTACAGCTGTAGGATAACTCAGTAGCAATTACATTTACAGAACGGTTGCAATATAGGAAGTATGATTCAAAAAAATATGGCAATAGGTGGTCATAAGCAAAGGCATATACAGGGTTGTTAAAAACATTTTGTGGTGTGAAATTATAGTTATAGAGTGTGACTTAAAATGTAAAATGCACAAAAATATTATATTTGAGAGCCTATAAAAAGTTTTATATATACGCTGGACCAAAATTATAATTATACAATATAGGGCGAAGTAGAATTATAGTTTCATAGGGTGGTTAAAAGATTTTAGAAACATAAGAGTGTGTGGACTGACATATACAGGATGATTAGAATATGGAATTGAG
Source organism: Octodonta nipae (assembly GCA_034190945.1). NCBI lineage: Eukaryota > Metazoa > Arthropoda > Insecta > Coleoptera > Chrysomelidae > Octodonta > Octodonta nipae. The sequence continues at coordinate 70,740,050 of CM067224.1, forward strand.
TAGAATAGTAGTTATACAGGGTGATGCAGTTGCATATATAGAGTGGTGGAAATATAGGGGGGAATAGAATTGTAGTAACACCATGTAATAAAAAAATTTAAGAGAATAAGATAATATTAGATTGATGATGAAACCTTGAATTTACTAGTGAAGCTTGGTCACGCAGGTACTTATAATTTAAAAATGCATATACCTACGCTAATGCACCAAAAATTGTATAATAAGTATTTCTTTCACTTTCTTTGCCGATACTATATACTAGATTAAAAAAAAAAATCAATTTTGTTTAAAGGTGAGCTTTTTTTTAATCAAATCTCTAATTGTAATCAAGCCAAGTTTATTAGAATTGAAAACTGCATCCAATTGTCAAGTATTATTAAAAATTGTAGTAAATTGAAAGTTGACTGGAAATAAATCCTAATAAATGTCAGTTAATCAACTTCAAGGAAGAGGGCCTCAGTTCATTTCTATATACAGTGTGTCTTCGTAAGTTGAATTCAAACGGAAAACTTCGTAAGAAAAGTATTTAGAGAAAAAAATGTTCTCATAAAAAAAACTGCATGGTCAAGAAAATATACTGTAATCATTATATGTTACTTTTATAACTTTATAGGAAGTTTGTCAGCAAATATGACTTTTGCTTAAAAGTAAAATGCCATCATTTTTCATGATATATAAAAATCTTATCAAACAGGGCTAACAAGAATTATATTCAAGAAACATCTAATTATGCCATATAACTAAAAACTATATAATTGATCTTCATGCCACTTTTCCAAATTGTGTAATAGGTTTAATAAAGAATATAAATTTTGTTTAAGGTAAATAACTTTATTCTTAATAACAACTCAAATTACTATCTGCCAAAGTAAATTAAAACTAAAAACAACGTCCTACTATTATGTTATATGAATTAAAATTGTATAACGATTTATTATAAAATTCCCCGGAGGGGAGACTGTTAAATGAATGTCAGTATAATTTACAAACATAAAGAATGATGTTACTCTAATCGTCTACAATATAGCGGATCCACCTAAGTTAGAGTCGTATAAAAAAGGCCTCAATGTCAAATACCGAACACTAGATTCTTTATATACTTTTCATACCTTTCGAATGGTATACGTTTCATTACCCTCCTTTCAAAATAAAGTCCGAAAAAGGGGTAGTGCGTTTCGCTTTTCACGTATTAATAATAATATATGATTAATTGCCAGCAACTTTTTACATGAAAATATAGCTTTTAAATAACCATAGTATCAGTTTCATTACATCTAAACATCAGTTTGTACATCTCGTTAACGGTAATAGGATGTTGCACATTTTCAATTTATATCACAGATTACTTCATTTCAAGTAGGTATCCGAATACAAGTGACATTCTGTGCAATCTCATGTCGATTTTTCAATTTCGAATCGTTGCCATGTAAGATAAAACTAAGTGTCACATGCATCTCGAGGATTTATTTGCTTCTGCGATCTCGGTGACCAGATAAGAAATAACGTTTCTTTCAGATTATTATTCCTCGGTGTTTAGGACTACTATTTCAATGAACAAATCCGGTGAATTTTGCAATTTAACTATAAATCTACTTGATAAAATATATTATGTATTAAAACGTAAAATAGCAATTCATTGACTTCGTAAATGGTGGTAGTAATTGAACTTGGATTGCCATATACAGGGGACCAGAAAATAATGGGACACAGGTCAACTCCAGTTTTCTGACGTTAAGTTAGATCAATTAAATCAAATACATCTTACTAGAAAACTGCTTCTTTAAAAAGCTATGGCACCCTTTAGAACAAAATTTAATATGTAACATTTAGTACTTTGTGTAAAATTTTGTAAAATTCTCGGTAATCTTTAACCGACTTCCAAAAAGGAGGAAGTTATCAATTCGTCGTCATGTTTTTTTGTGTATGCTCGGTGATTATTCACTAACCGCTTGGGCAAATTTGATGAATTAAATGGCATTATATTAAGAAATATTACAGAATGGTACCATATAATTTTCTGTAAGGTGAGATTTCCAGTTTTCCAGAAATTCGGAAAAGCAGTAATTAAGTGACTACATTTCAGTGAATTTCAATAAATCTACACTGTTTTCTCTAAGACGGCTAAACCTTTTTAAATATTTTAAATTGTATTCTGTAACAAGATGTTCCAGTTTGATTCCGTATAATTATCTATTATACTGTTTTTCCGAAAATCGTAAAAATATTTCCAAAAACACGGTAAACATCAATGTAAATGTCAAATTTTCATCATAAATATCTAGTTTAAATGTCAAGATATGCCATGAAAGTACAGTAAGTACAGGGTGGCACAAACTATTCCATTATCGAAAACAAACTTTTTTAGGTGAACGCTGTTTTTAATACGCTTTTATAATCTTGACTTCTATGAATCTATGTAACGGAAACTTTCAACGTAATTTTCAGCAACTTAAAGAAGTCTGATTAAGTTGAAAATTGGCACACGTGTCATAGAAGAATTCTTTAAGTTGAAATTTCCCGTTTGTTATCTTTTTGTCACTGTTCCTGCCTAAATGCCAAATTCGTCTATTAACTACTGCCATCTAGTTGGCAGTAGTGGAACAGCGGTAATGAAATGGAAAGGCTCCACAAACATGAAGTAAACTTTTTAAAACCGAACTAAAAAGTAGTAAATAATTTTTAATTATGAATAGTTTATATTACAGCAGTAGAAAGTTGAACAATCAATCATGAATATTTACCTCAAAATAAAAGTATAATAAAATTTAGTTATTTACAGAATAATTCGATTCAAAGTAAAAAACTGGTGCTTGAAATATTAAATTTTACAATTATTCTATTGACAACTATTTATAAGAGGAGAGTTATGCAAATATAGTGAAATGCACCCCATGCTTTTTACTTTGAATCGAATTATTCTGTTATAACTAAATTTTATTACACAAGGTGGTTGAAATAAGAGTGTAGTAAAACTGTAGTTATACAGAGCGATACAAAATGGTTAAATAAGCATACGCGGTAAGAATATTGAAATTAAAGCGCCGGCGTTTCAAAAAATTATTAGAAGCGTTGCATATACAGGATGATTGGAATTTAAGTAGTTGCTCATACTGATGATAGCTTCAGTCTTTACTTGATGAAAATTCATGTTAATATGATATTAAAATAAATACACTCATGTAATTTTCACTTAAATTTATTTACTATTGACAATTGTTGCACCAGGTTACTGGCTTCTTCAGAATACCACGTAAGACTAACGTTAAATGCCTTAAACTATTACAAAAATCTATGGTGATGTAATTACAGAGGTATTTAGAGGATTATTGAAACAGGTAGGAGGGGATTATCACATTAAGAAAGTACAATATTATAATTGGGTTTTTAAAAATGTATAAATTAACACAGTAATGAGTTTATATAATTCTATTGAAAAGATTAAGTAATGGGGATGAATTGGTTTCGGTTTTATCATTCAAGAGGTAGGGTGAATTTTTGTTTTTGTTAATTTCTAATGACTAAAAGATATAATTTTTTACTTAATACTTCGAACCTATTCCGAGGTACATGATTTTCATTCAATAAATGGTCGGCATAAGTTGACTTATTATAAATGTGGCACTCAAAAGCTTTGGTATGTTAATCCCATCTTGTCTTGAATGATCTTCCCGTATGACCGAGGTAGAAACTAGGGCAACTACCATATGTCAACTTATAGACACCCGAGTTGTTATTTTTGTTCATTTTATCTTTATTGTTTCTTATATGTTTTCCTAAGTTGATATCTGTTTTAAAAGCTGTATGAATGTTTCTATTTAATAAAAATTGGGCTATTTTTTGAGAAGGGGAGCCAATGAATGTAATACTTTTATATAGTTTGGGGTCGATATTAGGGGTAGTAGGATATACTTCATTTAAAGCCTTTTTATTTAATTTTTTAGTTAACAGATTGTCGATAATTTGAGGGTTATAACCGTTATTGACAACAATACATTTTATTCTGTGTAGTTCTGTATCAAAGTGAGTTTCTGATAGTGGGATGGTAACCAATCTGTGCAACATACTATGGTATGCTGCAAGTTTGTGTTGGTAAGGATGGTGTGGATTGTAAGGTCCGTGTGTGAAGGTTTATGATAAATGGAAAAGGTATGTTTGTTGTTATGTCTATTGATGGTTAAGTCAAGGAAATTTAATGTATTGTCTGTCTCAGTTTCTAGGGTGAATTTTATGTTAGGATGGATTTGATTTATATAGTTGTGGAGTAACTGTAATTGTCTGTAAGTACCAGTAAAACATGCAAAAATGTCGTCAACATATCGATACCAATATAGGATTTTACTGTTCAGATTGTGTTTGAAAATGAGTGATTCTATGTTGTTCATAAATATTTTGGCCAAAAGAGGGCTTAATGGGTTACCCATAATTAAACCTTGTTTACAAGTGTGAATGTTATTGTTGAATTGAAAATAATTCTGGTTAAGGCAAAGTTGTAAGAAATTGATTATTACATTTTTTATAATTGGGTTGGTATTGTTTGTTTCTAATAAGTTCATGATAAGGGTAGTACATTCTTCTGGTGGAATGCTGGGAAAAAGATTGACTACATCGAATGATAATAGTATGCAGTTATTAGTTTGTTTTTGAATTCTGTTCACTAAGTCAAGGGAATTTTTTATGCTATGTGTGGGAGTGAATTTGGAGTATTGCTTTAACATGTCAAGGAGTGCTTTGGAAATTTTCGAAGAAGGACCTGAGAAATAGGAAATAATATGTCTGATAGGGTGATTATCTTTATGGAGTTTAATTAGTGAATATAAACGAGGGGGATATGGATTCGTTACTGTTAAGGTTCTTTTTGAAATTCATTAAATAAAAAATTGATTTCTTTAAGTGTATTTTTAACTTGAAGTTGAAATTTGGAGGTGGGATCTATGGTAATAATAGGATAATTAGAAGGGTTTCAAAATTCGTTGGTTTTGTTAGAGTAGTTAGTTTTATCTAAGGCAACACTACTGTTTTCTTTGTCTGCGTTGGTAAATGTTAAATCATTGTCTTTAATTTTGTTTTTGATCGAGTTTAATGTAGAGAGTTCAGAGTTGTTGACAGTTTTATTAAATGAGTGGCGGGTTAGATTTGACGCCATATGTTTTTTCAGTTATGCTGTTGGTTTTGTTAAGTAAAGCAAGTTCAGTTTCTACCCTTAAAGTTCTAAATTGTTACGTGAAATTTTACTTCAGAGATTGTGTTTGAAACCTTTGTTTAATAGTGTTTTCTCGTTATCATCAAATGGAACGGAGCTTAAATTAACAAATCTGTTAAAAAAGTGTGGATTTGGATGAGTGGTTGTGACTTGTCGTTTCATAGGTTTTTTAGCTAATAATAGTTGTAGTTTTTTCTTTTGGGTTAGAAATTTTCGGTGTATAATCTCATGTGTTTGTGTTCTAATTTTACAATCAATTAAATCAAATTCTAACGGGTATAATCTATAAGTTAATTCAGTGTGAGCTTTAGATAGATGCTGTGTGTGCCCCGAAGGTGATATTGGGTAACCACCAGTAACCTGGTGAAACAATTGTCAATAGTAAATAAATTTAACTGAAAATTACATCAGTGTATTTATTTTAATATAATATTAGTTGCTTATACTTGGCATATTGGGCAAAATAAAATTTTAGGTATAGAGGATGATTTAAACAATAGAAAAATAGAAACAGTCTATAGTGCGCAGTGGATTAATACTTATGCAGGGCGGGTGCAACATTGTGTGGTGTTAAAATAAATTTGTACAAGGTGATTTAGAAAATGAGAGAAAAATAATTTATATTGGGGGTCCAATGCACAGACACATATACAGGCTGCTTGCAATGTACGGTGCATTAGAGTTACACCTATTGAAAGTGGGCCAAATAATAAAACAAATAAAAAAGTTACAAATGGATAATATAAAAAAATATAAACAACGACGTTTTTCTGAAAAATGTTTGTTAAGTATTTTTCAAAATTATTCAAGACTTTTGTACAATGACAAATGATTTAAACCATTTTATTGCTATAGACTCTACTTGACGGATGTAACATTAAACATTAAACTCTTAAAAACAGTATAACTAAATAAAATAAGGCCTCTATGGCAAACGCACAAACGCAGGAAGCGAATAAAGAGATGTTATATATCACAAAAATGCCATTTTAATTTGGAAACTAACAGGGAATAATTAATATTCAAAACTTGTTTCAGATCACCACCAACGGGTCTATTAATTATATTCTGTAAACAAAAATCAACAGCTCATATATTATTTACTATGGCACGATAATGAAATATGAATACATTTCTAATTAGCTACTAGCTTTGAATTAAAGTTTAATTAATATTGAATTGAAATACTGCCTATCACCATTTGCAAAGTACTGAAAATAATTTTCCGCCATATGCATTAAATATGTCGTTTTGACCTAACGAAATAAATTTGGTACATCTAAACTCCCTTTGATGATACTGTTAAAAACAAATTTGTTTAGTCTATTTCAGATTTTCACCTTTGAGAGTGCCAAATGTTAGGTTAACTGTTCTTTTGAGAGCACAAATCAAGAAAAGGATGTACACTGGATACAACATAGAAAACCATATATATATATATATATATATATATATATAGAGCTATTCAACGATATAATACTCGATATAGTTATTCATAAAAATAAGAGAGTTTGGATGCTTTTCTCCCTTAATTTCACTTTTAACGTAGGTAGCCATGAAAAAGATTGTTTTCACTTTGACGTTTCCTTATTTGAGAGTAATTCCATTAGTAGTGCTAAACTGGCAGTCGATATTGACAAGTTTTCGTGATAAAATGGAATATTCTACGAAGAAAAACTGAATATGGTGGAGTGTTATATCATATTCCATAAAAATTCAGTTCGTACAGCTGAGGAATACTTTCATAGATATTTTAATCGTCGTCAACCTGCTCTATGTATATTTAAGATGCTTTACGATAGTTTACGTAGATATGGATCTTTTACTAAACCACCAAAGGAACGTTATCAAATTAACGAAGCAGTAAAATAAATGTTTTGGCAATGTTAAATCAAAATCCATCTACTCGTGAGATTGCGGCAGAAGCTGTGACACATCTCAACGAACTGTAGTTAAGGTACTGAAAGCGCACAAGTTCCAGCCGTACAAGCTTTCAGTTTATCAAACTTTATATGCTGGTGATGAACATCGACGTATTTTGTTTTGTACATGGTTTAGAGACATGTGCCTTGACAATCCACAGTTTCTATTAAATGTGTTATGGTCAGATGAAACTAGATTTACTAACTGCGGTATGTTCAATAGGCACAATGAGTATATTTGGGCTAAAGAAAACCCTTTCCATGTAGAACAAAGACGACCCGAGATAAAATTTGGTTTTAGTGTTTGGTGTGGTATCATGGGGGCTACTATTCTGGGGCCTTTTATCTATGACCAATCACTTGCTGGGGAGCGATACTTGCATTTCTTGCAATTCACTTTTCAAGACATAATTTGAATTTGAGGACTCGTTTAGAAATTGAGTGGTTCCAACATGATGGAGCAAAGCAAGACAGTTTGACGTTTCGATGACATCTCACTCATCTTCTTTGGAATATTCGATGTTGTTACTCACTAAGTGTAGTACAAAATGAGTAGATGCTGCTGTGCGTTTTATACTACCGGCCGGGGGAGACGTGGTCTTGTTGGCTTTGGCCAATCAGAATTTTCTGTGACGGGTTATCAGTCCGATGGTCATTGCGTTATTGTCTGGCTTGGGAAGTAAATTGGTGTTATTTGACCTGGAGATTTGATTTTAATGCAACGGACTGCTAGTGCGGTTCTCCATGTGGGTGGGAGGCATTGCGCATAGTCCCGTTTGGTGAGATTTGTTTCCGTTTTTCTATTTTAATCGCCTCCCTAACGGGCCGTGTGCTATAATTTTCGGTTTTTGCCAATATCTTCATCTGTTCGAAATCTATTTGATGGCCGGTATTTAGATTATGTTGTGACAATGCAGACGTCGTTTTGCTTTACTGCATTTCTGAGTTCCTCTCTACGGGCAATTGCTTTTCTGTTGGTTTGGCCGACTTATGCGAGGTTGCAGTCTTTACAAGGTATCTCATAGACGCCCTGGTCTTCAATAGGAATTTTCTGTTTGGGAGATGGTATGATTTCTCCAATCTTTCTATTTGGCTTGAAAACTGTTTTTATACGATGTTTAGCTAGGACTTTTCCAATTTTATCCGTTGTACCTCGGACAAAAGGAAGAAAAGCTGTCGAAACGTTTTCATCTTCTTTCTTAGGTTTGGGTTCCTGTGTGAGAGCTTTCTGTGGTGATTATAGCCATTTGATGTTAATGCTTCCTTTAAAATGTTCCTCTCGGCCTTGTTTTTTTCGTTGTTTTTTAGAGTTTTAGATCTGTGCGTTAGGGTTTTCACTACTGAAAATAACTTCCAGAAATTTGTGAAGTTGATCTCTACCATGTGGCCTTATTATATATATTCAAAATTTCTTCTTTGGAGAGACAGTTCAAGATAGAGAGTTTTGTTGGGATTGGCTCAAAAAAAATTCCAATAGGTTGCTTTTGAATCAAATATATTTTGGTTTAGGAACGTTTCGCTAGGTCATTTTCTAGCTTCTTCAGTCTATCTACAAGTTGTCAAATAAAGAACATACATTACAAACAGTTCCAATCCAAAAAAGTCAAACAACACATAATTATGTTATTTATTTACTAGAGTTGTATTTTGTTATAACTATTTTTAGCTTTTTAGTTATAGGTGACTTCCACCTATAACTTTTTAAATGTTTTATTTTCAACTATTTAGTTTCCATTCTTTATTTTTTATTTTGTATGTACGAGTTTTACCCTAATAGAGAGGACCAGGTAACATCGAAAGCCACAACATTACGCAATGATACATTTTCATTTAAATTGACAGGTAAATGTTAACGAACAAAATGTACTAGTACGCCTTGACTTAATAAGCCTAAAATATATTTATGCCTTATGGACCATGCCATGTAACCGTTTCTCAACTTTTTTTGACAACTCTGTATAACTATAGATAATTCCACTCCACCCTATGTACCAACCATCCTCTACATACGACTGCCCACGGATAAGCATAAATTTGTTATCTGCCTTCTGTAAACTATAGGACGGAGTAGACTCCATCCCATATTTACGGAGTATATTTCAACAATATTATATAACTAAATATAACTCCTTGTGGGTACACCATAAATGATTTCATATTAACATTTTATATTATCGCCCTGTGTAACATTAATTCCTCTCCACACTTTATGCAACTTCTTATGGGCTATAAAATAAATATTTTTTTAATCACACTGTATAAATATAATTCCACTCCAGTATATATTTCAACCATCCTGTATGATTTGTTCACATCATATAACAGTTTTTTAATCACCCTCTATAATTTTAATTTCACATTTTTTGATACCACCAATCGTCCACTCCACCCTATATTCTAACCATCCTGTATATACGACTGCCTATGGACCACTATCATTCTACTCCGTCCTATATTTCAATCATCATATAAATGCAACTCCTATCACTTTATTTTGTTTGCTATAACTAAACACCCTGTGTATAAACGCACCAAATAGCAGTTTAGAGTTTGACATGTGTTGTCACTAAATTTTTAATTAGGCCGGGAGAATGTGACAACCAAAAGCACCATCTTCGCAAAATGGAAAAATTTTCATTTAAATAGGTATTTGCTTGGTATAGAAACAAAACTAGCTTGGTACTCATTGATTTAAGGAGCCGAAAATACTATGCTTTACTACTTATATGCTTGAGATGTATATAGAAAATTTTCAAATTCGCAATTAAAACTTGCAGTGCCTAAAATTCCCGCACTATTACGTTGGAATTAATATATTTATGTGGAAATGTCCGTTATGTCATTTCGATGAATTTTTTGATAAGAATTTTGGAATTTTCGGCGATTTTCTGCAAAACTGCAAGTTGCACGTCGCAGAAAAGTATATGAGATCACCTAGGGATCTTCCTTAACAGATTAAACGTTAAAAAACTATACACATCCATAAGGTGTTTTCCAAAAAACGACCAATATATTAGGGATATTGGTCAATTTCCATGCACGCATGTGTTCATTCACAAATTTGATCACTTTACCAATAGAATTCTTTTCCAAAATTTGAAGTTTAACCAATCCGGATATATACTCTATTTAACAAGACCATATTCATTCAAAACGGTTCACCACAGGAGAGGAAATCAGGTAACATACATACAAAAAAAAACGCGACGAATTGATAACCTCCTCCTTTTTGGAAGTCGGTTAAGAAATACAGAAAAAATTCAATTTTTCCCCCTTTATTTGTTAAAAAAATTCCTCAAACTTCTAGCGAGACACACATAGAGACACTTATTATACTTATTGTCGTCAAAAAACGAGGTCTAATTCTCATTTTGCAAATAATCTCTTGAATCGAATTAGTATTCTACATGTCGCAAACATCTTACACGTTTTATCGGAATCTGACTTGCGATCAAAACAATGCAAATCCGTCGTGATTCATAGATATTATTGCAACAATTTGACATTTTCTGTAGGCAGGTGTATTACGATTGTTACAGGGATGGGTGAAATAGGTATTTACTGTTACTCGTGATGCCGCAATCTCTCATGTACAACATCCTTCTTAGAGCTCGAAAAATTCTACTAACTCCAAGCTAGATAACAATTTTAATTTAATTACGGTAGGTACAAAAATATTTAAATAGTTGGAGGGCTTGTTATTAGAATATCATTAGAAAGTGTTTTGAGAGCTTACAGCTTTACCGGAACCTATTACTCGCATTAGGTGCTAAATAGTATTGGGACGGTTATTGGTTTGTAAGTTAGTGTTTCAAATAACTCTTACTAGTGGTCGCCCACTGGTCGAAATTCGACCCTATTTCATGAAAAAAAGTATATTTTCATAAGAAACAAAGTTGTGGAGAAATCTTAGAAGTAGATGTAATGTCCAAAATTGGTCACTCATATTGACAAATCATTGAAATAAAAAGAAAATAAAAATGTAATCAAATATCGGTATTTGAAATATTTTTGACAAATGAATGACCCCCAAAATTTTTGGCTGGAACCGCTCCTGGCAAAATATTCGATATAATAATAGGAAGATTTTTCTTTGCAACCTAAAAGTTTTCGTCATTTGCGGTTTCAATCAAGCTCGAGAATATTAAAGAAACAACCCCAGGAGAGCGTAAATATTTAATACTTTCTCCATTGTCCGCTGTCTAACAATTTTTTATATAACACCTTCGGGAAGGTTGTGATAATAATATATTAATCAAATAATTATATTCACATTAAAAACAGAATATATAATATGAAAGTTACTGCAACGCGTCCGAAAAATCAATACTGATCTACTACATTGACTATTTTACCACTAAAATGCATGCCACTTCCAGAAGTACATGCGCTAAGAATATATCTAACGATCGCTCCCTCCATATACATATAATTACTCAATGTTTTGAGTTTTGACGGTTTGGCGGCGGCGGCACTGTCATTTGTTTGGCGTTGACAGTATAGACGTAAATAATGAATTTTTATTATATTTTATTTAATGAATGAACCAATATTATAAATTAATATTAGCATTCTGCACTGAAGGTCGTCAGTAGCTACTAAACAAAACAAAATTGAAGAAAATCGGTTGAGACTTAGAGGAGAAAATGGTACCTAATCGTTTTATCTTTGCCTATTTATATATAGATAGGGACAGATATGGCGATAAAAAACATGCAAGGTGGGCAGATTTTTAACCGATTTCCAAAAAGGAGGAGGTTATCAATTCGTCGGCAACTTTTTTTTATGTATGACTAGCGATTATTCAAAAACGGCTTGAGCAATTTCGATGATTTAAACTGCATTAGATTAAGGAACATTACAAAGGCGTACCATACAATTTTCTACAACATGAGATTTACGGTTTTCTAAATAAGGTACTAGATTTCAGTGAATTTCAATGAATCTTCACTATATTCTCTAAAATTATAAATTCTACAAAGATATGTTACAGCTTGATTCTGAATATTTTTCTATAACGTAAAACATACCATTTTTCTCAAAATCGGAAAAATGTGTGCAAAAAACTGTAACCATCATTGTAAATGTCAAATTTTCATCATAAATATCTATTTTAAGGGTGTGGAATGAGAGTATATCTTTCAGGGTGTTTGTAATGGTTTTAATTTTGATTCTTTTGAAGTCAGTTTCTTTTAGAGACGAAGTTAAGTTACGGGGCTTATAAATGGTAGAATATATTCCATTAGCTTATCGAAACGAAAATTTGTTATGGTGGGGAAACTATTCTATATGGTATATTGTTGTAGGTGAGTCCGTGCTTGAATGTGATATTAGGTAGTACATAAGCAGTTGTATAATAAGATGGTTGGAATATAAGGTGAAATAGAATTAAACTTATACAGGGTGTTATATGTTAATGAAAAAATATGGGCCCCCGAACAGGATACAATATAAATGATCGAAATTCCTTCAGCCGTTTGCAAGTAATCAATTCAATTCAATTCAATTTATTTGTTTGTTCAATTGCAATTACAACTATTACTACAATTATAATGACATATATATATATATATATATATATATATATATATATATCAATATATAATTATATATTTAGAAAATATTTCACTTTATGGTTTATCCGCAGGACAGAAACGTTCACTTTAACACCTAGACATGAAATGTTTGTTTTGTGTATAAGTGATCAAGTTACACACATATTTCTAATAATTTATAAACAGTTTTAAACAAAGCATACAATGTTCACTAAACTAATGGCATGTGAAATTGGAGAAAAGGCAAGAAATTTGGCAGTGAGCGAAGCTACTAAGATTACAAAATACCAAACTATACTAGTAGACTCCTAAACCCAAAACTAGAAAGTGTCAAAATCCTATACTTTAATATTGTATAAATGCTGTAGTTAATAAATATTTTTGAAATTCAGAGTCATGACGTTTATTAAAAGCTTTAAGTTCGTGTTTGAATTTGTTTAAGGACCTCACCGTTTTAATGTGAGCGGGTAAATTGTTAAAAAATTTTGGTCCAAAATACCATATACTTCTTTGTGTGTGACGTTTTTTAAATAGTGGCGTTATAAGTTGTTCTGTAGCAGTACTTTTTGTACGGATATTCGGTAATCGAAGTTCAAAGAGATGTTTTTTGAATATAAATACTAGACATTGAAGTATATACAATTGGGGAATGGTTAAGGTGTTTGACTCTTCCATCAATAAATTTGTAGGGAAACGTCTGTCCTTATTTAATATAATTGTTAAAATAGTTCTATGTAGTACGTTAAGACACAACAATTTAGTACTATAACAACCACCCCAAACGCTGATGCAATACCTTAGGATCGACTCGGCCAAATCATTATAAAGATATTTCTGAGATGATAAAACTTAGGGATTAGCGTTCTCAATCTGGTTGACAAGGATTTTACATGTTCTTTCCACTTTAGGTGCTGATAAACTATGAGTCCAAGATATGATGGTAGTTTTGTTTATATATTTACATGAACAAGTTGAAAATTTTTTACATGAGTTTTTATGAATTTTGATTGTTTTGTTATCCGGCTGATCTACAGTGTCTATACAAAAAAGTAATAAACCTGGTCGTAGATAGGTTTAAACTTAAAATACTTACATCTAGCCTACTTTTAAGAGTTTGCATTCCAAGTTCTGCTTTTTCGTAAACCTCCTTCCAAGTTTCACTTTCAAATAAAACTAGGGTATCGTCAGCGTAAGATGTAATTTTCCCATTTAATGAAAGGCAACCTAATGAATTTATATATAGAAGAAATAAAATCGAGCCTAATATTGTCCCTTGTGGAACGTTCATGTTAACTAGTAATTGATTGCTAATCGTAATATTTATTTTTAACCGACTTCCAAAAAGGAGGAGGTTATCAATTCGTCGCGTATTTTTTTTTGTATGTATGTTACTTCATTTCTTCTCCTGTGGTGAACGGTTTTGAATGAATATGGTCTTGTTTGGTAGAGTATATATCCAGATTGGTGAAACTTCAAATTTTGGAAAAGAATTCTATTGATAAAGTGATGAAACACATGCGCTCATGGAAATCGACCAATATTCCTAAAATAGTAGTCGATTTTTCAAAAACTTCTTATGGATGTGTATAGTTTTTCACGTTTAATCTGCGACGTGCAACTTGCAGTTTTGTAGAAAATCGCCGAAAATTCCAAAATTCTTATCAAAAATTTCATCTAAATGACATAACGGACATTTCCTCATAAATAATTTAATTCCAACGTATTATTCCGGGAATTTTACAAGGCAAATATCTATATTTAAATGAAAATTTTTCCATTTTGCGAAGACGGTGCTTTTGGTTGTCACATTCTCCCGGCCTAATAGAAAATTCAGTGACAAGACATGTCGAACTCTAAACTGCTATTTGGTGCGTTTAGACACAGAGTGTTTAGTTATAGCAAACAAAATCACAAAGAAAAGTGATAGCAGGAGTTGCATTTATATGATGATTGAAAAATAGGACGGAGTAGAATGATAGTGGTCCTTAGGCAGCCGTATATACAGGATGGTTGGAATATAGGGTGGACTTTTGGTGGTATAAAAATTTTGGAAAAAATGTGAAATTAAAATTAATAGGGTGATTAAAAACTGTTATATGATGTGGACGTAAACAAATCATATACAGGATGGTTAAAATATATGCCCACAAGGAGTTATAATATTATTCTATGGTTGACATATAGGACTATAGGACGGAAAAAGGTTACATGGCTTGGTCCATAAGGCATAAATATATTTTGGGCTTATTAAGTTAACGCTTACTAGTACATTTTGTTCGTAAACATTTACCTGTCAATTAAATTGATATTGTAGCATTGTGTAATGTTGAGGCTTTCGATGTTACCTGGTCCACCCTATTAAGATTATACATACAAAATAAAAAATAAATAATGAAAACTATCTGAGTTCAAAAAAACTAAAAAGTTGAAAATAAAACATTAAAAAATATATAACGGACTTCCACCTATAACTAAAAAGCTAAAAATAATTATAACAAAATACAACTTCAAAAATATTCTAGATTGGTAGGTAATTGATGTGTACAGAATGAGCACCATTTAATGTTTACATCTTTTACTTCATGGGCAGGTATCTAACAACAATGTATGTGTTATTTATTTGCCAGAGTTGTATTTTGTTATAATTATTTTTAGCTTTTTAGTTATAGGTGGAAGTCGGTTATATATATTTTTTAAATGTTTTATTACTACTTCAAATCTATTCGATAGGTAGCTTTGGAAAATCTTAAGAAACTTTCCTCGGACACTAATTTTCTCCATTCGTATGAGGAGCAGCTCATGATATCGAATGCTTTCGCTAGATCGAGAAACACTGCTAAACACTTTTTACCAGCATCCATATTTATTAAAATATCTTTTGTTAGTGACAGGATTGCATCTTCAGTGGAAATATTTTCTTGAAATCCGTACTGATTAGGGTTAAGTATCTTGTTTTTTGTTAAATAGTTTAATAATCGTTTTTTAGACACCATTAAAAAATTTTTGCAAAATTGTTTATTATAGTTATAGGTCGGTAGTTCCTTTTTACTGCCCGATTTAAATATAGGTTTCGCAATGGAATCTTTAAACTCTGTTGGTGTAATACCACTATCATCGCTGAACAAATATAAAAAAAAACATAGATACAGAAGATTTGAGATCCTCCGTCTTTTTGAGGTTGGTTAAAAACCGACTTTAAATAGGGACTTAAGTAAAAAGAAGAAGAAAAAAAACTACTGGCTCTTTTTTTTTGTTTTTTTTTGCATTGTTAAATTTTGCAGTTTTAGAATCACATAATTTTCATCGAAGATGATTGCTTATCTACTCCACTTATTGACAGATAACAATAACAGTGAATTTTCACATTATTGGAATGAACATCTAAAATCACATCGATGTTCGTATTCGCGTACGTAAAAGATGGATTTGGTGTTTTCGATTACAAAATTCTTCGAAATAAATACATGCATACGCTGAGTCGTATCGGAAATTCGTGTAATTCACTTTACCAGTCTGCAACTTGAATAACATGTTAAGTCATAACGATGAAATTCGTGTTCGGCATGGAATTTGTTCGGAACGATTTTTATTCGGGTAATAAAGAGAGTAGATGTTAGAAGTACGTCGTGAATTTCGAAATGAAAGTCATTCGAGAAAAATGTTGCTATTTGCATTTCCATTTCTGTTACTTCGAGTTCCGTCTAAGATTGAAAGCCTTTAAGGAATTCTCATAATAAGTCTTATATAAAATTAACTACGCAAAAAATAAATTTCTTTTGAGAACGGAGACCTTTATAAAATCAAAAGCCCCCTTATAACAGTAATTGCCGCTGGAAAGCGCGGAAAAAGCGTAAAAAAAGAATTATGTTCTCGCGGAATTCCAGGAGGAAAGTCTAACCCTACATTTAATTAAAGATTAAATAAAATATACCGAGGCGGTTTTTATTCAAACGATGTGCTGTTAAAATGTAAATGTAATAATACTAATACCACCTTAGGTGGCGTTTTGAATTATAAGGCCAATTACCGGGGCTATTTCCGCCTACTACCATATAATTTCCCCTGGTGTGGTTATAATTCACACGGACCGGGAATGTGTAGTTTCTAGGTGAATCGTTAATGACCTAGAAGACAAACTGAGATGCTTGCCTTGAAAATGAGATCAAACTAAATTGCATATTCTACACCAACGTGGTAGGTTTTGGTTTGTTGTGTCAGCTAGCTTTTAATTAGCGAACATTTCACCTAATTTAGGTACAGCTGTAAATTAGACGCAAAAGTTTATTGTCCAATGCTGATGTGGCCGTTAATGTCTTTAATGAATTTAATTTCGATGGTGTTATGTCCATTTCCACATCAATATATATTTAAGTAGTTTCTAAATGATTGAGGAGGTAAATGATTATTTTGAAACTACTTAAGAATGCGGTATGGGCCAACTTCAATCAACAATTTTAGAGAACTCGAAGGACTACACAAGAAATTAGCACATTAACAAAACAGCTTGACATTCCTAATCAAATGCAGAAATGAGAAAATAATTCCAAACGGTCTTTTGCCAAAAATGCCATTCTCTGACAGGGGTAGTAAGAAAATTCAAATCAGAACAGGTAACGCACTAGTTAGAAATAGAATTCAGTATCATAGAAGACAAAAGGTAAGCTTAAATACCGAAATTTTTAAGTTAGAAAATGTATTCAAGGAAACTCACAGTCAATCAGACTACACTCGAATTTTCAACTCTGTCCAATATCACATCAATTCGAATTTCGAAACTGTAAAAATAGAAATATAAACAAATTCAATAATCTCCTAAACAACAAACAAGCAACCCACTTAACAAAAACAAATAACAACTTTTTCAACAAAACTGTGATAAACCTATCTAAAAGACAAATAACGTCAACAGAACAATACAACCTTTCAAAAGGATTGAATTATGCGGTCACTTCTCAAAACATTCCTGAATTACACATGATAGTTGCCATTGAGGATTCTGCTCAAAAATTACCACCAGAAGTATCAAGCGAGTATCGCATTAGAAACAAGTTACTTCTACAAAAACAACAAAAGATCTCACAAAATATAACTCCAATTGAAAGACAAGCTATCAAAATACTTACTAAAGATGATACTATTAAAATTCTACTAGCTGATAAAGGCAACGCAACTGTAATTTTAGATTCACAAGAATACAAAACTTAAATGACAGACCTCATTAACACAGGCACTTATACAAAACTCAACAAATATCCTACATCAAACATAGAAAAAACAGCAAGAGACATTATTTCACAACACAAAGAAGAATTTACTTTTTCAGAAAGAAAACACTACAGTAAACCACCACACATATATGGAGTCCCCAAGATAAACAAAACTGGAATTCTTTTACGACCCATTGTAAGCTCGATAAACTCACCATTGCAGAAAATTTAAAAATTTTTACTCAAAACCATCAAACCATACGAATTCAACCACAACACACTAAAAAACACACCAGACTTCTTATCAAAATTGAAAAATACACAAATAAATAACCATGAAAGTAAGAAAGTTTTGATGTTGTCAGTTTATTCAGCAATGTACCAATAGATAAATCTATACAAATTATTAAAGATAAATTAGAACTTGATAATTCACTTCAAGAAAGAACAAAATTATCAGTTACTACAATAGTAAAGCTTATGGAACTTTGTTTAAAAACAACATTTTCAATATGAAGAAAGTTTTTACAGACAAGATTTTGGAATGGCTATGGGTTCTTCTTTGTCACCCATAGTAAGTAATATATTTATGAAATACTTTGAGGAAACTTTTATCTTTAATTCTTCAAAAAAACCTAAAGTATGGTGGCGCTACGTTGATGATATTTTTACAATATAGGAACATAGCATAGACGACTTATACTGCTTTTTAGACACGATCAATAACAAAGAATCTACAATTAAATTTACTATTGAAATAGAAAATGGAAATAAACTTCCATTTTTAGACGTGTTGGTTGACCGATCAAACAACAATTTCACTACAAGCCAATTTTCACCAACGCATACTAATATATATTTGAATTTTTATTCAAATCATTCTTTAAATGTAATAAAGGAGTCATTAAATCCTTATATGACAGAGCCAAAGCAGTTTCAGCAACAAAGGAAATTTTTGAGAAAGAGTTATGTTTGATAAAGGAAGTTTTAGAACAAAACGAATACCCAAGATATTTCATAAACAAAACAATTTACCAAATAAGAAAAAAAACAAAGAAACCAATAAACGACACAAGCAACACACAATACTTCCAATTTAAATAACAACGCACAAACTGATATTAACTCTACAATTATAAACGTTATTCCTCTCCGAAAAAATTAAACGTATTGGCAATAAATACCAAGTAAAAACGATTTTTAAAACAAATAATACTTTAAGATCAAATTTGACAAAAAAAACCGGAAAACGGTACTCAAAGTTCCAAAAATTGTGTGTACAGTGTACCTTGTGCATGCGGAAAAACATATACCGGTGAGACCTCTCCAAATTAGAACAAAAGAGCACCAATACAACGTCTCAAGAAGATATATAGACAGATCAAGATTGGCAAATCATGTACTCACGGATAACGGTACACACAAAATGGACTGGAATAAGACAAAAATACTACTTAAAGAAGAACATACTAAAAAAAGAAAAATCAAAGAAAGTGTCTGCATGTTGTTGAATAATTGAGAAATCGGGACACCCTCTGTAGAGATACCAGTTGCATGGCAACAACTTCTGACGAATGAACATCAAAGAGGAAACTTCAAAGTCAATTAAACAGTCAATTGACATTACCAAAAAAGTTAAGCGAATATAGTGCAAAACATTCAAGCAAACATTGTTCGACAACGATTCCTGATAAGGAATCGAAACGTCACAAAAAAAAAACAGATAAGTACAACACAAAATACACAACATATTATACTGGAATACTAGTTGACAAATCTGTAGACCTACTTTCTCACACTTAATCCTGCGGGAGAGTTTTTTCTATAAGAGGGCAACTAGTGTTCCGGGTACTTTCCACAAACTGCCCTTAGATACTACACCTTGATATTCAAGTACTTAACTTATCTGTATTTTTCAGAGACCATTGCGAGGAGAGAAAATCACAGATGAACATTCAAAATAATCAATATATATGTTGTTTTAAGGAATATCACTATCAATCACGGATTTTTTAAAGTCAATGGAACATCGACAGGCTTGTTGAACAAAACTTTTATATAAATTGTCTATATATATCCTACTTTATCCTACTTATTATTGTTGATTGGTTATAGACCTGTTCAACAAAAATAAAGCATTGTACAGGGAACAGGCTGGCATCCAACAGAGACATGGATGTGAAAATGGAAAAAACGGAGACTGTTTCATTAACATGGGAACGTCGTTGTGGTGCTCTCGAATACTTTACATTGCGGTATCATAGTGAAATGGCCCCTACCAAGCAAACAACTCGAAAATTAACTATTAGTAACGCATCCAGGAAATATTACTGGCAATCGCCGTGAGTTGTAGCTCGAATGTTATTCTAAAATTTTTACTTTGATACTAATTTTCATGTTTTTTGTTGGTGACATTCCTGTGTTTGGTAGTCAATTGATACTACAATTACCGTTATTTTGCTCTTTTAGCAATAGATTTGTTCCACCCAAATCCTGGACGATTGAAAGTGCTACGATTTTTTCATTGTTTACCATCATAAAGATAGCTTCCTTAGGTTTTTTATTTTTAATTTGCATCTTTCAACAAAATCTTTTTATCCCAGTACATCTTATGGGTGTCGGTGGTAATTAATACATAATTAGCAAAACTTGTTTTGTCTACGGCATCTGAAAATGTTATATTGGTAATCGTTTTTCCTTACTCTTAGAGTACTTAAAGGTTCAACGGTATATGCATGACTACAGTCACATACATCACTGTAAATACAATTTTTGGAAGGCTGAACTATTTAAACAGACCAGGGCTGAAGCTCTCTTCGGGGTGTCATTCCTTTGTACGCAAGACAATATACATTATATATTATATATAACATATATTGTTTCTTGTCAGGGACTGGCTTTGCAAAAGCCTTCGACAAAGTTCAACATTTAGCACTACTGCAAAAACTACAGGGGATGGGTCTATCTGATAATTTGATAAAACTGTTTAACAGTTACTTAGAGACAAGGCAGCAATACGTGGTATTTAGAGGTGTTAAATCTAAAATATATTTCTCAACATCGGGAATCCCTCAAGGCTCGAATTTGGGCCCGTTGCTATTTCTTTGTTGTATTAGTGATCTACCTAAAGCCATATCACATTCACGTTGTCAACTTTTTGACGACGATCTCAAAATCTATAAAAATATAATTCATATTTCTGATTCTTTACTATTACAGGAAGATTTAGACAGAATATCTGAGTGGTCTAACACAAATAAATTATCATTTAATTTGAGTAAGTGCTATGCTGTCTCGTTTACTAAGAAAAAGAGCGTATTAGATTATCAGTATATTATGGGGGGTATCGTACTGCAAAAGAAAACTGAGGCTAAAGATTTAGGGGTAATTTTTGACAACGGGCTTTCATTCAATAAGCATGTAGATTATGTCGTCAAAAAAGCATATAAAATGCTAGGGTTCATAATACGTAATTCCTGTAAGTTTAAAAGACTAAGCACATTAATAAGACTTTTAACGCTTATGTAAGAAGTATCGTCGAATATGCTGCAATTATTTGGTCTCCGATTTATGAAATTCACAAAAATCAAATTGAAAAAGTCCAAAAAAAGTTTTTAAGGTTTATCTATTACAAAAAATATGGCGAATATTTATTTAGTTTACCATATTCAACTTTAACTAATGAATTTAAATTTAAAAAGCTGGAAAGTAGACGGAAAATGGCATCAGTTCTGTTTTTATTCAAACTACTAAAAAACGAGATACACTGCTCTGAACTTCTTGGTAGAATCTCTTGGTTGGTACCACAATATTTTAATAGAAATCACAAACTATTTTTTTAAATAGAATGTGTATGTTTTGTAATGAGTTAGGGGATACGGATATTTGGGCGGAAGGGTCAGGTAGTTTTTACAGAATAATTATTAAAATATTTTAGATTATTTTTTATTATGATTATATAGTTGCTAATATTTGGTACTTATTTTTGTATTTTACATTACATTTAGGATCATTTGTTAAATATTTTTATTGTTATGGGAATGTTATAATTGGTTATTCTCTTTATTTGACTTGGTGATATATGTTAATTTGTGAAAATTGTAATCTGTTATTGGGGCTTGCCCTGTTGATTACTTGAATAAACTTGAATAAATAAATAAACCTTCATCAGTTGCCCTTCCCACAAGTGAATGTCCTCTCGAACACTTATTTATGTATTTGGTACATTTCGTTAAATTTGAAGATGCGAGATGTAAGACCGACATCTAGGAACCTCTGTGTGCTAATTCTCTCGAAAATACATTTGTATTCGTCATAATGAGCCCTTTGATTTGATATATTACTTTATACGTTAGAAACAATTATAATTTCTTATTTTCTATTTAATTCTATAATTTGCCCCCCAAAATGAATATTAGAAGTGTCTCCTTATTTTTCCGGTAAAGTTCAGGTGAGGCGCTTTACCTTAATTTTTTTTCAAAATAATTTTACAGCCTATGGTTTTGAAGATAAGGGGGGGATGGGTAAAATTTTTAATATTTTTGTTAATATCTTTTAATTAATTTATTTTAAAAATATGAAAAAAATATATTTGTTTTCGTCATAATGAGCCCTTCATTCGATATATAACATGATGCCTTAGAAACAATTTTATAGTTTCATTGATAAGAGGGAGGGATTTGTAAATTTTGGTATATTATCTTACATGATGCGTTTAAAAAAATGTTTTGAAATTTTCATTTAATTCTGTAATTTGCCCCCCAAAATTAATATTAACGGTTTCTCTTTATTTTTCCTGTAAAGTTCGGGCAAAGTTCTATATTTCATATTATTTTGTTCAAAATTTTAGGCTCAGTAGTTTTGGAGATCAGGTTGGTGGAACGGTTGATTTCTTTAGTTTTCCCCCCACAAGTACTTCTAAAATCAAAATTCCTTCTTTTGCGATATGTACTCCTGTTCGCGTCACCAAACTATACATTGATAAGAAATTTCAACCTCTTCCGTCCAGTAGTTTAGGAGAAAATTGTTGTGATGTGCCTGAGGCAGAAATCCTGAGTGATATTATAAGGGTATCCGTATATTGTATATACGAAACCCTAAAAACGGTTTATCTCGATTTCCGGAAAACTACAAGTCCTATGGAACAAAGCTAAATAGCAAAGTTGTAGGTAATAAAGAAATCAACAACTTTTGTATTTAGATTTTTTTCACATCACCTCAAAATTTATGTGACAAATTGAAAAGACAAGTCTTCGGTTTTTTATTTTTATCTTTCACAAAAACAAAATTAGCGTGAAATTTGGTGAAAACATATCCCAAACACACTGTAATTTTGATTTAAAATATTTATTTTTTCAGTTTATTTTGATTTAATAGCGAAAAAGAATCCTAATTGTCTATGGAGATTTCTCACGTCAAAATATCATATATAAAAAATGTCGATGGGCGTTTTGTTCGTTGAAATCTCTACTTTCTGATGGTGTGAAATATATATATATATATATATATATATATATATATATATATATATATATATATATATACATATATTACTATGGTAAATGTTCTCAGAAAATGCCAAAAAACGAAAGAAACTCGCAATGAGCTACACTAGTAAGTGTTTTCGGAAAATGTTGTAGAACTTCTAGGGGTCTCAAAGTCTCGCCAGTATGTGTATGGCCCCAAATACAAGACTCCAGACTTGTAGTTGAAACGTCTTCACAACAGTTTACTTTGTACCACATACAATATTCCCATTTCTATACAAGAAGACTGGTTGATCATGCCATAAAAATTTCTTTGTCTCAGAAACTCTCTGCTAATTTTCGAAATTGCTCCTACTACACTTTGCCCCCATTATAAATTTCAAATACTTTATAATGACAAAAAATTTTGAAATTTAACATTTAATATGATAATTTTTATTGTCAAAAAAATCCAATGCAGACTAAAGCTTGCCTGCTGAATAATTTCTACTCTCTATAATGCATTAAAAACTACGTATGACAAGAACAATATTGTTGTTAATTTTTTGTTTCGATTTTCAAAGCTGTTGGAGAATACACAACACAGAACAACTTTTTGTTTACATTTACGGCCATACACACACTCAGACGAAAAATAAACTTTTGTGCGTACTTCCTGTGTCATATTTGCTCACATTGTTTTGTTTCGGTTTGAAATGCTCAAAATAAACAGCAGCAAAGAGAATCGCAGAATACCGTATAACGTATTTGACCTAGTTTGTACGTTGTATGGATTGCACTCTCTCATATCAGACAGTTTTCCTTGCCGCATTTTACGGAGCACATTTTCGAAGCTATTCATTCAATATAACTTTGTTGTTTCTGTTTGCCCAGTTAGAGTTTCTCGTACAATAACAGTAGTTTTCATTCATCGAAGTAGCTCTTTAATAAATTAATATGAAATAGTTATGATATTTGTACTATTGCAGCTAATTTGAAAGCAGTAACATTCAAAATGGCTGCTGAAGAGCTTACCAAAATGATTGACGATTTTTATTTAGCATATGTTGGAAACAAAACATTCACAATTAGTTAGGCTTGCCTGGTTTGGAGCAAACACCTGGAAAAATGTTGAGCCATGTAGAGTTTTATTTTTGAGTATGCTTTTTCTATGTTTAAGTACTTCTTGGGAAATAACACCACAGTTACGAAAATTGCTGTATATTCTAAACGTTTTGGAGTGTAGGTCAGACCCCGTTGTCATTGGTTAAGAAACTATGAATAAAAAAGGCACAATTCTAAAATGTAAAATTAAAATGTTTGATAATATGTATTATTTGATTTTTGACATAACTAAGAGAATTTTATTTGTCATATACAGGGTAGCACAGACACTTCTAAAGATCATATAATCATAAAGTTGCTTTACAATGTTCACAAATTAACATATATCATCAAGTCAAATAAAGAGAATAACCATTTATAACATTCTCATAATAATAAAAATATTTAAAAAATGAACCTAAAAGCTACAACATTCTTTAAAATACAAAAATGAGTATCAAATATTAGCAACTAAAATATAATCATAATCAAAATATTTTAATAATTTTTCTGTCAAAAACTACCGGACCCTTCCGCCCAAATATCCGTATCCCCTAACTCATTACAAAACATACACATTCTATTTAATGGAGCGAACTTTCCCAAGTTAGTTCGCCCCGTCGAAACAAAAAATAGTTTGTGATTTCTATTTAAATATTGTTATTTTCCAAGAAGTACTTAAACACTGAAAAATATACCACAAATATCATTCAGAAAATAACTGTTTTTAGGGTTCCGTATATACAATATACGGATACCCTTATAATATCACTTAGGATTTCTGCTTCTGTCACATCACAGCAATTTTCTCCTAAACTACTGGACGGAAGAGGTTGAAATTTAGTATCAATGTATAGTTTGGTGACCCGATCAGGAGTACATATCGTAAAAGAAAAAAAAAGATTTTAGGGGTACGTCTGGGGGAAAAACTAAAAAAATCGACCGTTCCCCGCCCTGATCTCCGAAACTACTGAGCCTAAAATTTTGCCAAAAATAGGAAATATAGAACGTTGCCCGAACTTTACAGGAAAAATAAGGGGAAACCAATAATACTAATTTTGGGGGGCAAATTATAGAATTAAATAAAAATTTAAAAATAAAAAAATTTCTAACGCATCATGTAATATATCAAACAAAAGGTCTCATTCTGAGGAACACAAATATATTTTTTTCATATTTAAAAAAAATATTTAAAAAGATATTAACGAAAATATACCAAAATTTACCCATTCGCCCCCCCCGTATCTCCAAAACTATAAAACTTAAAGTTTTGAAAAAAATGGATTTATAGGTTCTGACCTGAAGTTTACTGGAAAAATAAGGAGAAACCTCTACTTTTAATTTTGGGGGGCAAATTACAGAATTAAATGGAAAATATAAAATTAAAATTGTTTCTAACTCATCATGTTATATATCAAATGAAAGGGCTCATTACGACGAAAACAAATATATTTGTTCATATTTTTAAAATAAATTAATTAAGAGATATTAACAAAAATATAAAAAAATTTACCCATCCCCCCCCTTATCACCGAAACCATATCTGCAAAATTTTGAAAAAAATTGTGGCATAGCCCCTCACCTGAACTTTACTAGAAAAATTAGGAAAAACCCCTAATATTTATTTTGGGGGGCAAATTATAAAACTAAATGGAAAATTAAAGTTAAAATTGTTTCTAACCCATCATATTATATATCAAATGAAAGGGCTCATTATGACGAAAACAAATATAATTTTTTCATATTTTTAAAATAAATTAATTAAAAGATATTAACAAAAATATAAAAAAAATTACCCATCCTCCCCTATCTCCGAAACTATAAGCTGGAAAATTTTGAAAAACCAATGGAGGTATAGCCCCTCATCTGAAATTTACTGGAAAAATAAGAAAAAAAACCCTAATATTTTTTTGGGGGGTCAAATTATAGAATTAAATGGAAATATAAAATTGTTTCTAACCCAGCATGTTATATATCAAATAAAAGGGCTCATGATGAAGAAAACAAATATATTTTTTCGATATTTATAAAATAAATAAATTAAAAGTTATTTACAAAAATATAAAAAATTTTACCCATTCCCCCTTATCTCCGAAACCATAAGCGGAAAAATTTTGAAAAACTGGAAGTATAGCCTGAACTTTACTGGAAAAATAAGGAGAAACCCCTAATCTTCATTTTGGGGGGCAAATTGTAGAATTAAATGGAAAATAAAAAAATATAATTGTTTCTAATGGCTGATGTAATATATCAAAACACAGGCGAATACAAATATATTTTTTTATTTTTTTTTAAATGAATATTTTAAAATATATTTAAAAAATATTTTAAAAAAATTACCCATTCTCCCCGTTATTCACCAAACTCTAAGACCTCATTTTTTTGTTTATAGGAAAAATATAAAAAAAATCCCTAATTCTATTATTTGGCCTCCAAATATTAGAATTAAACGAAAAATAAATCATTAGAAAACCCCCATAGTAATTTTAGGGACAAATTATACAATTAAATGGAAAATAAAGATTCAATTTTCATACGCATCATGTAATATATGAGATAAAAGGCTCATTATGTGAATTACAAATATATCATATTTTTAAATCATTTGTATAAAAGATATTAACAAAAATATTAAACATCGACTTAATTCTCATTTTAGAAACTACACTATTTAAATTTTGAAAAATATATTTTATTTATATTTTTAAATAATTTGAATAACAGATTTAATAATTTATAATTTAAACTTTGACCTATTTTGCCCTTTTTCTTCTAATCTACAGAGCCTCAAAACAAAAACAGTAGATAAAAAAGTCATCTCTGTAAGTTTATTAGTAAAATAAAACTCTAATGTTACTTTTTGAGTTCCAAATTACAAAATTTAATACATATGTATTCTGATAAAAATCAAGCGAATCCTAAAGCAGGTAAAATAAAAAGTCTATGTGTGGAAAATCAAAGTGTTTATTTTTTCTAAATTTAAAACGCTTCTTTTAAAATATATAAGGGTAAACATAAGAAAATGCCCTCATTCCCTGCTTGTCTGAAACTGGAATATTCGAATCTTGAAGGTGGTACGGAACCCTAAGTATGCGAGTCCAACTCGCACTTGACCAAATTATTTCGGTAGGTAGTTACTCCGTGTCGTTATAGCTCTGACTGTGTTTTAGCTAACTTCGCAATTTGTCTTCATAGATTTCTGACTCTCAAACTCTCTATCCAATGCTTGATGCCCACAGTTTTCTCGTCACAGGCCGCCAAATGGTATTTTCCCTTAGGGTTTCTTCTCATACTTGTGTTATTATTGTGTCAGGTAATTTTCTGAGAAGGTCTGTCCACTAGGGTCTTCACCGGGATCTACTTAGTGTTCTAGGTCATTGTTAATTTTTGTTCTATACTATACTATCGCCTCTTCAAACCGCGGCCAAAACTTTTCCTTACAATTTTCCCTTTACAGGCTCGCACTAGCTCTTCATTTGGTCCATTCCTCGCTACCGTACATCATTACTGTACCTACATCTATTGTTTATATATTGGTCTATGTGAGTCTAACGAATCTTTAAAATCTTCTAAGGCGTATGGAACTGTATCCCGTTTGGTATATTTTTTTTTATAATCCGTGATTGTCTTCACTTATTGTTGTTTCAATGAATTGTCTTACTTGCTTAAAGTATTAGCTGTCGATAGTAATATTTCGTCCAGATGTATCTATTTTCTGTACATGCTGATTTATTTTAGATCTCCATCTTCTCTGCTTCCTTCTTGAACCCGAGGAAAGTTTCCCTCAATGTTATTGTTGCTGTCTTGTATCAAATCTGCATCGTCATAGCATGCTAATAGTAATTTTGGGTGTTCTTGATGGAATATTGAACTCTGATTATGTGTTCCACAATACCCTGATTGTCAGCAACATCCAAGGGAAGAAACTTTGAAAAATATTTTGAAAATTTTCAGTGCTACAGAAAGAGTATGCTAATCTCAAAAACAAGACAAGGCAAATTCAGTAACAAACGATAATAGATTCACTATTCTAGCTGGCTCAGTAAAAAATTCTCAGTTAAACCAAGAACATCAAGAGCGGAACTTTCCGAACAGAAATAATTACTGCAATTCGATACAGCAACATTTCAATGTACACCATTTTATATTAATTCATTTTCAGAAATACAATTCAACAGCAATTCGCTTATACTATCATGTCAGTAACAGTTTATAGATAAATATGGCTAGGATTTTAACTGCAAACTAGTAGAAGTAAACGATTTAAATAATAAAACCAAAAATTTATAACTTTCTGGTAACTAATACTGGGATATTAGTCATCATCAAAACGATAGTTTTTGATATTGAGTTTATATAGACTCACGATGGATTTCTTTTATGTTTTTTGGGGCAATCATACCACAATCGAAATAAAACGACGTATATTGAAGGAAAACCAAACGTTTCAAAGTCTATTCTGACTTCGTTGTCAATGGCTTTATATTCATTAATGTAAATTGCAAAATGAAAATTTGATTTATGACATTTAATTTGACATAAAAAATAATTTGTTGTTTTTAAATATACAGGTAGCACAAAAAATTCTAAAGATCATGTATAATAGATAAACAGCTTTCAAATTAGAAGAATTTGAAAGAGTTGTCTTTAGAATTTATAAGTGGCGTTCCTAGGTACGATTTGTTATAACATAGCGCATTCGCCAAAAATGCGATCAAAGAATTCTATTGTTTCAGTGATCCCGTTAACGTCATAAGGGAAAATCTAGGAAAAACCTTATGAACTATCCCGGTACTGGGTTGTTCAAAAGGAGGTTACCATTAATAATTTCGTCCTTAATTGTCGGTAACCAGATACGATTAAATTTTACAGAAGTAGAAGCGATACAATCGTCTTCATTTAAAAGAATTAAGGCAGACTCTGTTATTTTTCTTTTTGTGTTATGTTGTTCATTTTGAAATATAGTTGAATTGTCAAATTGTATTTTATGGCCTAGGTCCCAAGCATGTTCACAAATTTTCGATTTTTCAAATTGTCGTTTTTTTTATGTAATTTTTGTGTTCATTTATTCGTACGTTTAATGGTCTCCATGTTTCTCCAATATAAAATTTATTGCATTCGCAAGGAATCTTGTATATGCAGTTTTGTTGAGTTCTGGGTTTTGTTGGTTGGTTTTGTTTTCGATATTAGAGATTGCAGTATATTTCTTGTTAGGAATGTTGTTTTAAAATTAAATCTGTTGCCCACACTTTTCAATCTTTCTGACAGACCCTGTATATATGGTATACTTGTAACTGTAACTGTAATCTAGTTGTCCTGAGTAGTAGTAGTGTCAATAAGAGAAGTTCTGGGTTGATTCGGAAGTTTTGTTTTCTGTTCAAGTCTGTTTAACTCTTTGTTGATAAATTTTGTGGGGTAATTGTTATCTGTTTGTATGAGTTGGTTTTCAATAAACTTCTGTTTTGAATGAAGATTCTGTTTTTGTTATTAATATGTCTAGGACAGATAGTTTATTATTTTCTTCAATTTGTAGGGTAACTTTGATGGATACTATTGAATAAGTAGTTTTTGAACAATTCGAATTTAAATAATTAAGAAACCAATTTTGCACATCCCACCATATTAACGAGACTAGTCCGACCGGGATATATTAAAGATATTTGGAAAAGTCATAAATTTCACTTCAATTTTTCTATCTTGTTTTTTCGCTATAAGGCCGAGAAGTTGGTTTAAAATAATAGTAAACATTGCATTAAATGTATGAATATGCGACAGCCAGCCAGCGGTGCACATGGACGGATGTAGAATTTTCTTAAGGTAGGAGCACGAGATGAAAATTATGGTAAATTGTATTGTTATATGTTTCTTCTTAGCAGTTTATTACGGTTTTTGTTTATATAACTATTGCCTGCTCATATTGGTCTATTTTTTCATTGGTTTATTCGGGGGCAATATCCACAAATTGTGAGGAAAGGAAACCCATATGAATATTCAAAATAAATAGTAACGAAATAAAATCAACTACAGATTTTATACATTTTGCAACATTTTTTTTTTCAACACCAGGAAGAATTTTATAGAACCGGACTGTAATTTCAACTAGAATTTTGTTAGACATTAGAATCGTTATTAATCATTACCACTATAATTATTTCAACGTTTAATTTTAAAATCCTTGTCTACTCGTTTGACGTAATGTTCAGCATTTCTAGTAATGAATTAAATCATAAACCGAGGTTATCGTCAAAGGATATTTATTACCAAAAACCATAAATTACTTAGAAACATTGTACGAAATGAATTACTTAATTTAAAAGTAGTAGCGCTATGAATTTTTGTCCTGTCACTTCAAAAACAAACAATTATTCTTTTGATATATGTTCATAATTTCCTGACAGTCATCGTTATAGATTTCTTTTATATGATTTAATTGCGTCGATTCATAAATTGTGTTTGTCGATTTCGCCAAAAGCTTCCGGTAGCGTTAATTAAGGCAATGGTAATGTTTGTTATTTTATTGTAATCTTTTGTTAAATTTAACTTTTAGTGAGGTGTAAATGGATTGTTTCATTGCTGTTGTATATGGTACCTAGCCGTTACCCATTGTTTCACCCGCTTATGAAATGTACAAATCTTTGCAAAAAGAAATAGTTTATGAAATATCTGGGCTATCCAATATAATAATTTTTTCTAACTTTGTTGAACCACCTAACATGACTATAAATCTACCAATCACGAATACATTTAGCCCAAACTGCAAGTGCTTATGGGCTACATTATATAACAATTTTATTCAACATTTTTTGTAATCACCTTGTATAACTGTAACTCTGCTTCACCCTATAGTGCAACCATTCTGTATATGCTGATGTTTATTTGTCAGCGAATATAACATTTTTTAATTACCTAACTATAGTTCTATTCAACCCTATACGTTTTATAGCAATTATTTCTGAATTTTTTGGCCACTTCTTAAACTATAATTTTAACCGGATTTGATATGCAACTTTTTCAAGCATTGTGTTAAACACAATATGTAAGCATAATTTAGCTTTGCTACATAGTTCAGCTCATGGTCGAAAAAAAGGCAATTTCAAATAACAATTTTTTTATAATTTTTTAATCTACTCTGTAACAGTATATTTCTACTAAGCCCCGATCTCAACCACCATATATATATATATATATATATATATATATATATATATATGCAATTATTTATGGGTCACGCAATATAACTTTTTTTGTAACCACTTTGTACCGCAACTGTTTGATATTATTTGTACCACCCTGTATAAATATAATTCCATCAAGTCCCAACAAATTTTACCAAAATTGCAACTGCTTATGGGGCACCCTATGTAACAATTTTTAAATATTAAACTACTTAACTCTACTCCCTATATCTCAAATATCCTATCTGTGCAACTAATTATGAGCTACGCTATTACCTAATAATTGTTGAAGCACAGTATAAAATATAATTTCTCTCCACCTTTCATTTAAACCATCCCTCATTCGCAACTTTTTCTATCCTTGTTTGAGTCTCACTGTGTAACGATAACTTGACTTTCCTCCTTAATTCAGGTATTCCAAAATTTTTATAACTTTTTTTACGCAAACTGTATAGTTATTGTTCTACTCCACGCTATATTTTAAAAATTCTGTATATGCAACTACTTTTGGGCCACCTGAAATAACATTTGTTCATCACCCTGTATACTTAGAATTCTAGTCCATCCTATATTTCATCTATCTGGTATATGAAACAGGTTGTAGATCATAACATTTTTATAATATTTTTTAAATGGCATTTTTAACTACCCTATAAACTATAATTCCACTCCATCTTATATTTCAACAACCTTGTATAAACAACTGCTTATAACATTTTTTCAACCCATTTCAAAACTGTAATAATAGCTCAGAAAATTCAAATATCCTTACTACTTACATAACTTATTTTTTTATCACCCTGTATAAATATAATTCTATTTTACCCTTATTTCACCCACATTGTATATGCTACTACATGTGACCCTAACAATGTAACATTTTGTTATCCCCCCTGTATAAATTTAATTCAACTCCACCCGTTTTTAACCACCTGTTATATACAACTGTTTATGGTCCACTCAATAAATCTTTTATGAACTTCCCCCTTATTTCAACCACATTGTAGATATGCAACTACTTACGGGCTATCAAATATATCTTTTTTTTCAAGATTTTTTAAATCCATTTAGTTCTACCTATCCTATCTATGGAACACCCTGTACAATCACACATGATATATCAGTTGGAATTTTCTTAAAATCGAAACATGTTACATTTGTATATTCCGAATTTTAAGTAAAAGCTAAGCTGATGCAAGTATTTAAAATTTGGTGCATGCGGTGGAACCAATTGACTAATTGTGTATGTATTGCTCGGCGTGTTCGGACATGGTAGTAGATTTTCTATCATTGAACGGAGATGAAATGTTCACCTGTTCATAATGCATCAATAGAAAAATTGTACAGAATAAGAAAATCTTTAAATGAGTGTTTGTGCATCATGATTTTTCATAAAGAAAAGCTGGAAAAACCGATATAAACTGACTGTTTAAAAAAAATTCGTAAGTGTGTTGTAATAACAGCTGGAAGCTTAATCTTCTTCCAAATGATAGTATATAAGGTTGATATTAGTAAGGCTGACGATCGATATTGTCTGCTAAGTAGATCAGACAGAATTTCAATTTAAATAATTTGCAGAAATATTGTGCAGACCGTATCGTATTAATCAAGATAGTTCAATAGGGATATGTGAAATATATTTTGAAATCTCATAAAAGGAACTTCACTTTGTACATCTTGGAATTTTGTTATGGTGCCGTAAAATGTATCAATATTTACTGGAAAAAACTAATTTAATTAATAACAGTAAACAGTATACAATTAACCATTAACCGAATAAACTAGTGGAAAAATAGACCAATAAGCGCAGATACTAGTCATGTAAATAAAAACGTAATAGACTGGTGAGAAAAAAACATATGATAGTACAATTTACAATAATTCCCGACATTTCAAGAAAATCCTAGGTCCACCCATGTGCCTTGACAGCTTTTGTCAGTTAACCGCTGACTGGCGGTCGCATATTCGTACTTTTAATGCAATATTTACTATCATTTTAAACCAATTCCCTGGTATAATAACACAAATCCAAGACAGACGACTTTATAAGCAAAAGATCTTTAGTATTTCCTGATTGGACTGGCCTCGTTAATACGCTGGGCTATGCAAAATACCTCTCTAAATTATTTCAAATCTAAAATCAAAAACTACTTGTTCAATAGTATCCATCGTGAGTCCAAATAAACCTAACATCATAAACTATCGTCTTTTAAATGATTATTATTTAGTGTTAGTAACCATGAAGTTTCCAATCTTTGAAAAATATCGACTTTTTACTATTTTTTTCTGAATTTACTCAATCAATAATATTTGGTCAAGTGCGAGTTGGAGTCGCATACTTAGGGTTCCGTACCACCTTCAAGATTCGAATATTCCAGTTTCAGACAAGCAGGTAATGAGTGCATTTTCTTATACTTACCCTTATATCTTTTACAGGAAGCGTTTTAAATTTATAAAAAATATACACTTTGATTTTCCACATATAGACTTTTTATTTTATCTGCTTTAGGATTCGCTTGATTTTTATCACAATACATATGTATTTAATTTTCTAATTTGGCCCCCAAAAAGTAACATTACAATTTTATTTTACTAATAAACTTTCAGAAATGCCTTTTATAATCTACTGTCTGAGTTTTGAGGCTCTGTAGATTGGAAGAAAAACGGCAAAATAGGTCAAAGTTTAATTTATAAATTATTAAATCTGTTATTCAAATTATTTAAAAATATAAATAAAATATATTTTTCAAATTTTAAATAATGTAGTTTCTAAAGTGGGAATTAAGTGGATGTTTAATATTTTTAATATCTTTTATACAAATGATTTAAAGATATGGTATATTTGTAATTCACATAATGAGCCTTTTATCTGATATATTACATGATGCGTTTGAAAACTGAATCTTTATTTTCCATTTAATTGTATAATTTGTCCCTCAAATTACTATGGGGGTATTCTAGTAATTTATTTTTCGTTTAATTCTATTATTTGGAGGCCATATAATATAATTATGTATTTTTTTTCATATTTTTCCTATAAACAAAAAAATGAGGTCTTAGATTTTGGGGAATAACGGGGAGAATGGGTAATTTTTTTAAAATATGATTTTAATATATTTTAAAATATTCATTTAAAAAAAAATAAAAATATATATTTGTACCTATTCGTCATAATGAGCCCTGGGATTTGATATATTACATGACCCGTTAGAAACAATTATAATTTTTTATTTTCCATTTAATTCTATGATTTGCCCCCCAAAATGAATATTAGGGGTTTCTTCTTATTTTTCCAGTAAAGTTCAGGTGAGGGGCTATACTTCCAGTTTTTCAAAATTTTCCAGCTTATGGTTTCGGTGATAGGGGGGGATGTGTAAATTTTTTTATGTTTTTGTTAATATCTTTTAATTAATTTATTTTAAAAATATGAAAAAACTATATTTGTTTTCGTTATAATGAGCCCTTTCATTTGATATATACCATGATTGGTTAGAAACAATTTTAATTTTAATTTTCCATTTAATCCTCTTATCATTTGCCCCCCCGCCCCAAAATAAATATTAGGGGTTTCTTCTTAATTTCCCAGTAAAATTCAGGTGAGGGGCTATACCTCCATTTTTTTTCAAAATTTTCTAGATTATGGTTTCGGAGATAAGGGGGGGGATGTGTAAATTTTTTTATATTTTTGTTAATATCTTTTAATTAATTTATTTTTAAAATATGAAAAAAATATATTTGTTTTCGTTGTAATGAGCCCTTTCATTTGATATATAGCATGATGGGTTAGAAACAATTTTAATTTTATATTTTCCATTTAATTCTGTAATTTGCCCCCCAAAATTAAAAGTAGAGGTTTCTCCTTATTTATTATTTTTTATAGTTTCGGAGATAAGGGGGGGAATGGGTAAATTTTGGTATATTTTCGTTAATATCTTTTTAAATATTTTTTTTAATTTGTGTTTGTCAGAATGAGACCTTTCATTTGATATATTACATGATGCGTTTGAATTTTTTTTATTTTTCAATTTTTATTCAATTCTATAATTTGTCCCCCAAAATTAACATTAATGGTTTCTCCTTAATTTTCCTGTAAAGTTCGGGCAACGCTCTATATATCCTATTTTTTTCAACGTTTTAGGCTCAGTAGTTTCGGAGATCAGGAGGGGGGAACGGTCGATTTTTTAGTATTTTCCCCCAAAAGTATATTGTATATACGGAACCATAAAAATGATCATATGAAGTTCAATAAACGCCCAGTAAGAGGGATTTCTAATTCTCTAAAACTTTTCCATTAGGACTACTAATTACGTTTTATTATATGAGCAAAAAAAAAAGAAATTCATATATTTGGGGCTTTTTATATTTTAAATAATATTTCGACGACTTTGCTGTTAAAATCTTACTAATTATCCTCTATAAAGTGTTGTTACTGACGTGATGGCATAAGCGAATTGCTGTTGAATTTGATGTCCGAAAACGAGTTCAATTTTGCTCTATAAACTGGTGTATTTAAATATTTTTAACTTTTGACTAAATGCCAAAATTATTTGCGACATTATTGCAGACAAGATATTATTATGCACCTCATTTAAATAAGTAAGATGGCAGATCTGTTCCACCATAATGTTCCTTGACTTGTTATGTTAAGACGAAACATTAATTACATTTAGTTGAAAAGGTATATTCCTCAAGTTCCTCTGATGAAATGAACCCGTCTAACTTTTGATTTCCAAAGCTTTCTATTAAACCCTAGATACCATCATTCACCTCCGAAATGATTCATTAGTCGGAATGTTTCGTAGCGCATGAACGCGGGTAGTTAATGGACTGTTGATGTTAGCAAGCCAAAATTAGACAACTTAAATTCGTGGCGTAATATTCAGGTTTTCCAGTTCTTTGATTCCGGGCTGCACGCGTTGGCTGGATACACAGTGATAATGCCAACATTGATGTGGATTGATGCGTGTTAATGACAGTGGAAAATGAAAGTCGAAACTGCCTGTCGAGCTATTTTTCCATTTATCTGTTTTCTTTTGTTCTTTTGTTTTCGAAACCCATTTTTAACAACGACTAACGGTTTAATTATTTTTTGCTCATGTTGGAACCGTTTTAATGACTGTTGCTTCTCAATTACCAAAAACTGACACTGGAAAAGAATTTTTAATGTGCAGTGATCATAATGGCCAGCAACAACACTCACATAACTGTTTTTAATTGAAATAATACCCGTTTGCAATGCTGTTCTTATAATAAGTCTTAACTGCAAACTGGCTGAACCACACTCGGTAAATGAAATTTATTGTTTTAAATCAAATCTAAGTCTACAAAAATAAACTACCACTATACAGGTTGGGCCAAGAGTTCATGGGTAATCTGTTGCATACTTTTAAAATCTGTCGCCAGGGGAGAGTGAGGAGTAGTGAGACATACAATATAAAATATTTTACTGGAATCCTGAAACATATATTTACATATTTTAAATGGAACAACCTCTATATTATTATATATTTGGATTCCTCTGTCCATTTTGTTAAGAATACATGGTACCTAAAATGCAACGTTTGGGGATTATTCGATATTTTGTCAAAATGTTGACATCTAGAAACAGGTGGAAATTAGAGCTGTCTGGCACCATAGAGTTAATTGAGAGAAACTGTTGATCACTCTCCATACTCCCAAGATCCAAGAGAGAATGATCAACTCTTTTTATTGTCCCCGAAAATCCTACATGTCGATCATTACATCTCCCTTCTACATAAGTGAGAAACAATGTTTTTAAATAAATTACATATTGTGTCACCCAAAGATAGGCCTGTTATATGGCTGAAAAGCACTTTTTATGTGCTATAGAATGTATAAATCCGATATGGCTATGAATGCAAAAAGATTAGAACGCCGAGAAAAAAGTTGTTAACATATATCGATTGGCTACAGTCGCTAACACAAATTGACTAAATAGCACTATTATAAATATGTAATTGAGTTATGGAAAACGGCTCTAACTTTTTGATGAAATTATCCCATTTGGTTTCTATGGATAGAAATCGATTGGGGAAAAATCGTGTTACTGAGAAATTAAATTATTAAAAAATTTATTGACAGTTTGTGACAATCAAAGCGGCTGCTTTGTAATTTTAAGGCGTTCAATACAGGGTAATTTGGTAACTCCTGTTGTAAAAATTCTTTCAATATAGGGTGATTTGGTGACCTATTTGAGAGTGAAACTGTTCTTGTAAACATTCATCCAATACAAATTGTATTTGTATGTTCTGAACATGTAACTATTGTATGCCTTCGTCATTTGACATTTGAAGTTTTCAAGGTGAAAAAAATGGCATGATAGGCGATTTTTGGATGAGTAAGATCTCATGATTTGGTATGTTAATTTGATGCATAATATGAATTGATGGTGTAAAATTATAATTATATAGGATCGTTCAAAATAAGAGTTGCTATGCATGATGGTTAAAATACAGCG
Organism: Octodonta nipae; assembly: GCA_034190945.1. Classification (NCBI taxonomy): domain Eukaryota; kingdom Metazoa; phylum Arthropoda; class Insecta; order Coleoptera; family Chrysomelidae; genus Octodonta; species Octodonta nipae. The sequence goes on from CM067224.1 coordinate 70,778,156, forward strand.
TCAAATGGAATTATAGATTAGAAAAAAACGAGAAAAAATAATTTTATAGGGTACCCCATAAGCAGGTGGGAATTAATGATAGCTGTAAAAGTATTGTTATGCAGAGTCGCTAAAAAAATGTTAATACAATGTTATACCTATAGGGAAGCTTATTAGCATTTGCATTTACAGGGTGGTTTTCAATATTGGATGTTTTGGAATTATAATATTGTATTTTTGTATGTTCCGAACACGTAACTAGTTTATTCCTCTGTCATATTTTCCTAGCATTATATTTTTATTGCTAGATATTTCAAGGTTTCAAGGTGAAAAAATTGGCACGGTAGGCAATTTTTGGATGAGCAAGATCTCATGATTCCGCATGTTAATTTGATGCATATAATATGATTCGATGGTGTTAAATTATAATTATACAGGGTTTTTCAAAATATGATAGATCGTCCATAAGAGTTGCTATGCAAGATTGGTTAAATATAGCCTCAAATGGAATTATAGTATGGTAGAAAAAAGGCGAGAAAAAATAATTTTGTAGGGTACCTCATAAGCAGTTAGAAATTAATGATAGCTGGACATACGGGGCGGAGTAAAAGTATTGTTATGCAGGGTCGCTAAAAAAATGGTAATAGAATGTTATACCTATAGGGTAGCTTATTAGCATTTGCATTTACAAGGTGGTTGCAATATAGGAGATACTGGAACGATAATATTGTATTTGTGTGTTTCTAACACGTAACTATTTTATTCCTCTGTCATATTGTGCTAACATTATATTTTTATAGCTAGATATTTCAAGGTTTCAACGTGAAAAAATTGACACGGTAGGCAATTTTTGGATCAGTAAGATCTCATGATTTCGCATGTTAAATTTATGCGTATAATACGAATTGGTGGTGTAAAATTGTAATTATATAGAATCGTTCAAAATATGTTAGATCGACCATAAGAGTTAATATGCAGTCTTGGTAAAATATAGCGTCAAACGGAATTATAGTATGGTTAGAAAAAAAGCGAAAAAAATTTTTTTTTAAGGTACCCCATAAGCAGTTAGAAATTAATGATAGCTGACAGGCTGACATACGGTTCAGAGTAAAAGTATTGTTATGCAGGGTCGCTAAAAAAATGGTAATAGAATATTATACCTATAGGGTAGCTTATTAGTATTTGCATTTACAGGGTAGTTGCAATATTGGATGTATTGGAATTATAATATTGTATTTGTTTGTTCCGAACATGTAACTATGTTATGCCTCCGTTATACTTTCCTGGCATTATATTCTTATAGCTAGACATTTCAAGTTTTCAAGGTGAAAAAATTGGCACGATAGGCCATTTTAGAATGAGTAAGATCTCATGATTTCGCATGTTAATTTGATGCATATGATATGAATTGGTGGTGTAAAATATTTATTATACAGTGTCGTTTAAAATATGTTAGATGGTCCATAAGAGTTGCTATGCAGGATGGTTAAAATATAGCGTCAAATGTAATAATAGTATGGTTAGAAAAAAGCGAGAAAAAATAATTGTGTAAGGTAACCCATAAGCAATTAATGATAGCTGACATACAGGGCGGAGTAAAAGTATTGTTATGCAAGTCTAAAGAAATATTAATAGAATGTTATATCTATAGGGTAACTTATTAGCATTTGCATTCACAGGGTGGTTGCAATATAGGATGTACTGTAATTATAATTATAAAGATGGTTAAAAAAAATACAATAGGTAACAAATGCATATACAGAGTAGTTAAAACATATGGTGGTATGAAATTATAGTTATACAAAGTGATTTAAAATATTTTATATTTAGTAGCCTACAAAAAGTTGCACATATAGGGTGGAGCGGAATTATAGTTATATAAATTGTTAGAAAAAATAGTTTCAATTAGTTTTTCATAAGAAGTTGAATATATAGTGTGGTTGAAATATAGGGGGGAGAAGAATTGTAGTAACACCATGTAAATACAGAATGTAAGAAAAACTATATTATGTTTAAATTAGTTTACATAGCAAATGTCCGATTATTTGGATATATGTACATTTATGACAAAACCTTGAATTTACGAGTGAAGCTCGGCCACCCAGGCACTGGATTATAATTTGTACTAGGAAATTCCAAAGAAAATAACACAAATGAATTGTTGATTATGAATTCATTACGGAAATGGAGAAACTATATTAATAATTTTAAGGAAAAATTATTTCAAAAGTACGTGCAACACGATTTAGCAATTAAACTGAGCAGATTCGTTTTCACTGGTAATGGTTGGCGATTATTCACAAGTTTACATTAGTCGGTATAAATTAAGGGAATTGTTAGTATTTGAATAGTGTGAAACAGAATAGTTCCTAACAATAAATTCCAATATTGTATCTAGTTAACCATATGCAAGTATATTATTCAATTATTGTCAAAAATTATTAATTTATCTCTATTTATATACCTCTTTATAATTTTATTTTAATTAAAAAGCACTGATGTATAACGTTACTCAATTTTGTGTTGTGAATAAGAATAGTGCTTAATGAAATGTACGAGGTGAACATATGATATATGAATTAAGGTTATTAACTGCACAATTATTGCCCATGGCCACAGTGAAGTACCGCATTATTAATTAATTGCATTATGTGATAACACGATCATGACCCATACGAGGGTATAGAAGAATAATAAAATAAATGGAGAATGTATTTTCAATACAGCTTTGTATAACTTTAAAAAATAATAAATGGATACAAATCAAACTCTCAAGAATTATGCAACAAAAATTTAATTGTAAATCCGTTTCATTCTGACAGATAAGAAAGACAGATTATTGATTAAACATTACATACTTTTTGATTTTTTAACTATTTTTTGATAGTACGTGAACTGTCCTTATTATTTAGAGCTTAGAAACTGGTGATTATTAATTATAAAATGCAAATGGATTATGACAAATCACATAATAATAATAATGATTAGAGTTTCCTAAATCTTTAATTTCAACATGATTTTTCTGCGATCTAGAGATCTTTAAGTGACAGAATGTATTTAATTGTCTAAATATTAAAAATAACATTTCTAATAATGAATTATGTGCAATTACAAATTTAAAAAATTACAATTCTTTAAAAATTTTACCTGCTGACAATGATAACATAACAGTAATTGTAAATAAAACTGATTAGGATGACCAAATTCAAAATATAATAAACCAAGGACAATACACTAAACTAACAAAAAAGAAACATGTATTGACAGAACAAGAACGAAAAGAACTCACCCCACACTATACTAAACCACCACATTTCTATGGGTTACCCAAAATTCATAAACCTAATATTCCTTTAAGACCAATTGTCAGTTCTATAAATTCTCCAGGTAGTGAACTTTCAGAATTTCTTTTAAACATTATTCATCTAAAAAACAGTGCACATTTCTTGGAAAAACTTTCTCATATACAATACATAAATACCTTTACAATAGCAAATTTTGATCTAGTAAATCGTTGTAACAATGTTCCTGTATCCAAAACACTTGCGATTGTAAAACAACTACTCGATCGGGACTCTTCATTAAACCAACGAACTCAGTTATAAGTTGAATCAATAATGGAACTACTAACATATTGTACCAAAACTACATACTTTCAATTAAACGATGACTTTTACCAACAAGATTTTGGCATGGCCATGGGTTCTTGTCTCTCACTAGCATTAAGTAAAATATTCATGGAAAAATGTGAACAACAAGTAATTTTATCAAATGAAAATATACCTTTAATTTGGTGGCGTTACGTTGACGACAGTTTCGTAATTTGGGAACACAGTTTAAAAGAATTAGATAAATTATTAATTGACATATATAACAAAGAACCAACTATCAAATTTACCCTAGAAACTAAACAAAATAACAAACTGTCTTTCCTAGATATATTAATAACAAAAACAGAATCTTCATTCGAAACAAAAGTTTATAGAAAACCTACTCATACTAGCAGATACCTAAATTTCAATTCAAATCATCCGAATACAGTAAAGAAAGGTGTTATTAAATCATTATATGATAGAACAAAGACCAACTGTTCTGATAATAATAAATTTAACAAAGAAAAAACAATTATAAAAAATGTTCTCACTGGAAACAATTACCTCACAAAATTTATCAACAAAGAGTTAAACAGACTTGAACAAAGAACAAAATCTTGCGAATTAACCCAGAACTTCTCTTATTAACACTGCTACTCAAGACAGCCACATTACAGTTACAACTATACCATACATACAGGGTCTGTCAGAAATATTGAAAAGAGTGGGTAACAGATTTAATGTTAAAACAACAGTCCAAAAAAGAAATACACTGAAATCACTAATATCGAAAACAAAACCAACCAACAAAACTCAGAACTCAAAAAACTGTATATACAAGATTCCTTGCGAATGCAATAAATTTTATATTGGAGAAACATCGAAACCATTAAACATACGAATAAATGAACATAAAGAAACGACAATTTGAAAAATCGAAAATTTGTGAACATGCATGGGACCTAGGCCATAAAATACAATTTGACTATTCAAGTATACTTCACAAAGAACAACATAACACAAAACGAAAAATAACAGAGTCAGTCTTAATTCTTTTGAATGAAGACGATTGTATCGCTTCTACTTCTGGAGAATTCTATCGTATCTGGTTACCAACAATTAAGGAAAAATTATTAATGGTCACCTCCTTTTGAACAACCCAGTATCGGGATAGTTCATAAGGTTTCTCCTAGATTTTCCCTTATGACGTTAATGGGATCACTGAAATAGCAGAATTCTTTGATCGCATTTTTGGCGAATGCAAAGTCGTACCTAGGAACGCCACTTATCAATTCTAAAGACAACTCCTTCAAATTCTTCCAACTTGAAAGCTGTTTAACTGAGTACATGATCTTTAGAATTTTTTGTGCTACCTGTGTATTTAAAAACAAAAAAAATCTTATGTCAACTTCAATGTCATAAATCAATCTTTCAATTTGCAATTTACATTTTTACATTTACATATTTTAAAGCCATTGACAACGAAGTCAGAATCGACTTTGAAACGTTTGGTATTTTCTTTAAATATACAGCTTTTTTAATTCAATTTTGGTGTTATTCCCAAGAAAAATTAATTAGAATGTATTTACTTATATATTCCCTTTGCAAACACCAAAAATGTAATTACATGTGAAGGGTTAAACAACAAATGTATTTGACAATATGTAATCAGGGTTTTCATCCTGAAGCAGCAGTATTATTCGCCTAAGCTCACCAAATTTGATGATAAGTAGGTCAGGAACTATGTTCATGGACAGCATTTTATTGCAGTTACTAACTATATGAGTGAAATGAAAAGGGTTTTCGTTGTTAATGTAGAAGAGATTAGATGAGAGCAGTCTTAAGCTAATTTTGTGGACCCTAAACTTAACGCTATTTATCAAGCTTCAATTGGGATATTTTTTGCTATTTATATAAAACATAACAGCATAGGTCTTTATCCTAGTACTTAAAGAACGCAGATGGAAGCACCACTATTGATCTATAAGATATCATCAAGGGATATATATATATATATATATATATATATATATATATATATATATATATATATAATTCTTTTTGATATAGAGGTATCGTAAAAACCTTTTTTTGAACTTTTTCAATTTCATTGCTGTGGGTCTAACAATTTGGGGACCAAATGTTGGAGGCATACTCAAGATGCGGCCTCATTATAGTTGTATAAAATCTTATGGTTGTTTTTACACTAAAATCTTGGCTATTAGGTATGGTAAATCCAAGAACTTTGTATGCTTTGTTTATCAAGTGGTATTGAATTTGAAGTTATCTTGAAAGACCACCCCAGATCTTTAATGTCCTTACACCTCTTAACTTTACAATTTTCAATGTAGCAGTCTTCAAGAGCTACATTGATTTTTCAGGAGAAGGAAAGAAACACAGAACCTATCTTTTGCCTTTGAGTTCGTGCGAGTAAGTATGTAGTTATGAATAACAATACTTCAGTTGAGAACACAAGATCCCACAATTTTTTTATCAAGATGCTGAAATCCATCTTATCGTATGCATTTGCAGAGTCAGTTTAGATAACATCAAGCTTTTGTTTGTTTAGAATTGCCTCACACACACACATATTTAGTGAAGATACAAACGTTTGTAGCTGTTGACTTATTTGGAAGAAAACCTTGTTGTTACTTTGAAATTTTGTCAGCTATATGGGCAAGTATGAAGTTATATTTTTTCCAATATTTTAGCCAGCCTATTTAATAATTTATAGGTCGATAGTCATGAATATTTTCCCTTCACCCCTTTTTGAAGATTGGGATTACAATAGCTTCTTTCAACTCATCCCGGGAAATCATCGCTGCTTTAGAGCTAGATAAAAGATATAGTATAGGGAAGTAATTTAACATCAAACCGCTTACGCCATCGGTTAAGTAATAGTTTCTTTAACCATAACTGACAATATGATAACAGTAAACTCGTAGATGTTTTTTGGATCTACGGGGTGTAATTCAGGTAAGCAGTAATAGCCAAAGACTTGCCTAATGTTGAATTTTATTTTATAAATTATTATATCTGATAAAAAGTCCGATTATGTAAACAAATTTAGAACTGGGGCATTATTAAGATCGAGTTGGTCATTAAATAAATGTCCTGAGTTTTTTAAACGATTAATTTTAAGACTCTCTAATAAATTTAATTTTATACCATTATTTTCTGTATGTAGAATTTTGAAATCGTGGTGAAAATTATAATTATATTCAAGTAACTGTTTTGTGTAATTGGAATTTTGTTTATTTTTTTTATAAAAGAATTGCGATGTTCATTTATCCCAGCCTGAAAAGATCCAACTGTTTGACCTATAATACCTCTAGTTTCAATAACTCTTTCCAAAATTTAGATCTGACGATTTATGACACATGACAAACCGATAGCTTCTGGTTTGGGGATGCATAAAGTAAATGTGAATTGCCTAACAGTTCCCATAGGACCAGCTCAAATTTTCCAAAGTGGCGAAGATATGATTTAACAAATTGCTTAATTTTGGAATATTTCTTGTCATAGAGAATTGTTTTATTTGTCTTAATTTTTACTTCAGTTAATAATAATTAATTAAATGACTAAAGTTGTAAGTGAAAAATACAGCTAAATATTACAATGAATAGTTCTTAGCACAATCCGTACCCTGTCAGTGCTTTTTGCAAAAAAATTTGTCTACGGATTGGCCTAAGATATATTTCCTAAAACGTCCAACTACAATCAGTTGATAGTTTTGGTGTTACACAAAGAAAAATTATTCTTAAATGTTGAGTGATTGAAATATACATAACAAAATATATTAATTTTAATTGATTTATGTAGCTTGTTTGTGGCATCTTTAAGTTCTCAAGAGTGCAACCGTTAAAAGAAAATATAGTATATTTAATACTCTCTTCGAGGTGTCATTCTTTTACAGACTCCGAAGACGAGGATCCCTTTAGAACAACAGGGAGTGTACGAGATTCCATGTGCAGACTGTCATAAAACCTATGTCGGGCAAACTAATACAAGAATTCAAGCTAGACGTGATGAACACCAGAACGCTGTAAGAAAGCAGGTAAAAACAACATCCATTGCGGAACATCCATTGCGGAACATGCCACCACGATGTCACACCGAATAGACCTTGAGAACACCAGAGTACTGGCAAATACAGAAAACCCGAAATCAAGACTCGTAAGAGAGGCAACTGAAGAAGCGAAGAGGCCTCACAGTCTAAACACACGCAATGAAATTCAGAACTTATCGAATTGTTGGAAAATTCTATCAAACACCGTACCGGCCCGGACCCGTCCAATAACAACTCAACCGGAAATAACAAATAAGCAGGCGGGAGGCGTGCCCACTGAGCGCCCAGGGTCAATAACACGCAGCCGTTCACGGTGCCAAACAATAGGCGTCGAGCCGCGACTATATAACAGCGCGAGCGCATCTAAAAATCATGGTATTAGAGTAACTAGAAGCGAAAGCAGAAGGCTACGAGAATTATGCGAACCGACCTGAAGAGGGCAGATGTGACTCTGCCGAAACGTCGTCATTTTACCATCGATCCCGGTAGGGATCACTTATCAACTACGCGGATGAATTCCCGGAAACCACCTAAACCATATATATATATATATATATATATATATATATATATATATATATATATATATATAGATAATATATATATTGTTTCTGGTTAGGGAACCTTAATCAGTTGCGCTTTGAAGACGCGACATTCTAACCTAGGAATTACGGGTAACAGCAATGACATGGAACGGCTCCAGATTCGGAACCTCTATGTGCTAGTTTCCTCGAAAATCCTCAACATCATCATCCATAAAAAAAATCTATTTGTGTAATGATATTAAGAGAGAAATATGGAAAGCAAACAGCGACATCACGACCTTCGCTTAGACAAGCGTATAGCGAAATTAAAATTCAACCTACCACAAAATAATTGGCATTGAGTAATAATTTTAATGAATATATATTTTATGGAATCAATATCCTATTTATTAAACAATGCATTTTTAATTAATTGTAAATATATATTTTAATTTCAATAATTGCCACTTACCAAAGTAACCGTGAGATAAAATAAACAATTACAAAATACGTTCTTTATACAAGCTACAAGTTATTGATTCGTTTTGACAACTAATACATTTATAAAAGCATAGCCTATCAATGAATGAATACACTAAACAATAAAAAAGAATTTTGGCGAAAAATGCTTCATTGTTTTTCAGGGTCGTGAAAGTGAGTGTCTCTAACAAAAGGCTTTGCTGTTCATACTGAAGGACTGACAGGTACAAGTGGAATTTTGATGGATATTGAATTTAAGGTAATGCCATATAATGCATATCTTTTGTTATAGTTAGTTAGTCTTCATGCAATCATTCTGTCTATTATATCTCAAAAGGATGTTTCAAATTTTAAATAAAATTTCGCTCACGTACATGTGAGTAATTTGTATACCGGGCGTAACATTACTCCTTCATTTAATATGTAAGTAAAGGTTTATGTGCCTGTGTCTTGAAAATAAAAAAATAAAATAGTAATATATTGGAATAACTTTTATACATTGAGGTTCTAATTTTCTACATCATAATGAATATTAATGAAAAATCTTGAAAGAGCTGAATTTTTATATACGAAACTAAACTTTTTGAATAACATCATTCACCTATGATAATTTGAATTGAAAAATGGTGGAGTGCGAAATCGCGTTTTAAAGGGTTTTCAATTCTTTATTAGGCAATATATCTAGGACTTATTTTTGGTCGTGGATACTCAAGAAAAAAGTTTTGTTATACAAACAAGTAGCCCTAGAGTCACAATTTACTGGTTTAAAAAAGTAAAATCGGATGTATTTAAGTAGTATTTTTAATTATCTTTTGTGACAATTACAATACACAAAACTACAAAACATCGGATATTCAGCTTTAGTCGAATCTAGAAGTTACGTACGCTGAAATATTAAATATTTTTTGCACAGAATTCAACATTCGGTGCTTCCTAATTGGCTGAAGCACCGGGCCTTAACAAAAGCTGACGAACGGCACAGGAACGGTCAGTTTGTGCAACGTAACCAAGCAGTGAAGTCTAGACGAACATGAATGAGAATTCAAGTCAAAATTGTTTTTATCAAAACAAACAAAATAATAGACGAGATTTCCGAAAAAACAGTAACACATACTATACTCATGATAGCATCAAAACCAACATATATATATATATATATATATATATATATATATATATATATATATATATATATATATATACAGGGTTTGGGTGCAAAGATTTTGACGATCAATATTTCAGTTCAAAACAAATCAAAAAGCTTTATAACATTATCAGAAATAAACTATAGTTTTGCCAAAAAAAAAGTTAGAAGTTACGTAGCCTTTATTACAGTGAATAATAGACTTTTTTCGGCTTCAAAATGCTTGTAAAGGTAAATATGTAAATACTCAATAGCTTATAAATCTTTAATAACTGTATTAATAAAGGAAATTAATATTTAAACTCTAAATATTCTGTTATAATTTGCTGTACGTTTCTCCGAACAGATGTGGCAACATAGCATATAACATGCCTTACTCAGTACTACAGCTGACTGCTGCCACGATTGCTTTTTTGCTGATAGGTTCTTGTAAGAAAGTGAAAGTGATTTTTGCGTGACATTCGACGTAGCCATCGTGATTTGATTTTCATTTTAAAAAATAAATTGGAGAAATAAATACAATCTGTTGCGAATTGTGAGTTCGAGTGTATTAGTTTGTGACAAATAGTGACAATTATACAATTAGGTGAAGACCTGACATGCTATTAATTTGTGGGGAAAGTAGATATAATAGCAGGAATGTTGAATTTTGAATATTTACTATAAAAATCCGCTTGATCTCCAGAGTTCTATTATAATGACATCCTGTAAGTACATGGGTATTTTGTCTAACATAAGTAATAATAATTTTATGAGCAACAATTATTTTTCGAAGAATTTAACACATAAAAGAACTACATATAAAAAACGTTGTGTTTAATATATTTTAAATCGCACTATTTTTGTATCATAATGTAAACAACTTTGTATCCTCCCATCTTCAACTTGATGCATAAAATAAATCGCCCAATACAAATATTCATTTCAATACATATATATTAAAAGGGTGCATTTTTGAAAATAATATTTCATAAAATTTTATTTACCTAAATAAATCTACCGGCACTCGAAACTATGTAATTAATTAATACAAAAAAATAACAGGTGTTAATTTTTTTGTGGTGACTCATTCCTTTATTACTCACGCTACAAGTGAATTTGGTTTTTAACTCGGCGTTGTCACATTGATAATAATTTACCCAAACATGTATTTGACAGGTAGGGAAATGTTTTTTCAAAAAATTATTATTTTATTAGCAAGTTGATTCCTCTTTTTAAGTGAAATAATAGGTGATTCGTCATTTTAATACAGATATCAGAATTGTGATATTAAATACTTTAAATTAATAGAAAATTAATGTGAAATTTACCGAAATTTCTATTCTTGAATACGGGGATAAATTTTAGTAATTTTTAAAGAAAAAAATGATACGGGTGTAACCAATATTCATTGGATGAGTATTGATAAATTGACTTTTTTCATTCTATGAATGGAGACATTATTAATCATTTTGCCAATATAGAATTTATGGAAGGGATGGGGACTGAACGGTGTTGAATTAATGATTAATCGCCGATGAATCTAAAAATAATTTAGAAGATGTCTGAAATATAAAAAAAATTAATTGACAAAAACTTTATGAAATGAAAATAAATTCCCCAAAAATGAGAAAAATAGTCTAAACCAAGAAAATTTCTAAAATCTAAAAAATAAAAATAAAAAATGTGAACAATAATAAAAATGTGAAAAATGCCAATAATGTCAAAAATGTCAAAAATTTCTAAAATATTAAAAATGTCAAAAACGTGGTAACTGTTTAACTGCCGAACGTTGAAAATGTCAAAAATAGTATCTAACAACGTAAAGAATATTAGAAATGTTAATGATATCAAAAATGCCAAATGTCAAAAATGTTAAAATGTCAAACATGTCAAAAATTTTAAAAATATCAAAAATGCAAAAAATATCTAAATTAGTCATAATACAAGAACAAAAAAAATAGAAAATGGCAAAATCGTAATATCAAAAATCTTAAACACGTTAAATATGTGTAGGTCTTCATATTAAATCCCAAACTAATTTATTTTTAGAAGCCGTTGTAGCCATAAAAAGTATGGATGTGAAAATTGACAAATGAAAAAAATTTCAAAATAAATACGTGTGTAGCCCGTGTGAAGCCGGAACGGGTCAGCTAGTACATATATAATCTATGACTAATTTATGTTCAAAATACTTTTTTCATCCGTTTTCGGATGTATAAGTAATGACCTCCTTTAGGAAGATTGGTTTTCAAAATCCGGCGTTGCTACTCAGGTGTAACAATTTAGGTTAGAATGTCAAAAGATAATCACAAAAACAAAGATTCTGACATTAACTATGCTCTCTTCGAGGTGTCATTCCTTTGTACGCAAGGCAATATATATTATATATAATATACATTGTTTCTGGTCAGGGAACCTTCATCAGTTGCGCTTCCCACAATTGAATGTCCTCTCTAACACTTCTTTATGTATTTAAAACATTTCGTTAAATTTGAACACGCGAGATGTAAGACCGACATCTAGGATTTTCGAGAGAATCAGCACACAGAGGTTCCGAATCTGGAGCCGTTCCGTGTAATTGCTGTTCTTCCTTAACTCCTAGGACAGATTGTCACGATAAAATTTTTCAGGTTAGTTCACCTGTCAGAGATATTGAATACTCTCTTCGAAGTGTCATTCCTTTGTACGCAACTGATGAAGGTTCCCAGAAAAAATGTATATTATATATAAAATATATTGTCTTGCGTACAAAGGAATGCCACCTCGAAGAGAGTATTCAATATCTCTGACAGGTGAAGTAACCTGAAAAATTTTATCGTGACATTCTGTCCTAGGAGTTAAGGTAAAACAGCAATTACACGGAACGGCTCCATATTCGGAACCTTTGTGTGCTGATTCTCTGGCAAATCCTAGATGTCGGTCTTACATCTCGCGTCTTCAAAATTAACTATGCTGCTTGCTCTACATTATAAGAGTTATTATTAGCGAGAATTTCATACATAAACAAGATATTATGATAATATATAAACAGCGTTTCAATAGAAAATATTCTGAAAGACAATGTATCTGATTTTCTTGAAACCATAATATTTCACTACAATATTTTGTGGTATATTTCAACGAGACAACTATTTATGATAAGCTTATTGTGTTTTTCCTTGCTATTGAAAAGAAATCCAGTATATGGTAATTTTAGAGCGTATAGCTCAGACTGAATTCTGATCTGACATTTCCCACAAAATCCTCCATTCCATTTAAATGATAGCGATCCAACAATAGAGAGACGCGATGCCGTCATCACAGAAAATTGCTAGCACATTCAGCTGCAGCGTTATTCTTCTAGTGATAGGCGTCGAAATGTCTGCAGACGAGACACTCACTACCAGGAAATGTTTGAGGGCCTAAGTTGATACTGAAGTTATGTGACGGGCTGGAATATTAACTAGATGTTAAGCTACTTTTATTCAACCGTTGAGACAAGTTGTTTATAAAATTTATCCTAGGTATCTTTACCGTCTTATCTTACTTGATTTCCTATATCTACATCCTTTGTAGCTTGGTAAAAGATAAATGCAGGTGGAGCCACAATCATTTGTCTTTAAGTTGCCTTGTGTAAATTTGAAGTACTTTCTTGCAGTTTTTAACCTACTTCCAAAGGAGGAGGTTATCAATTGGTCGGGAATTATTCAAGAACGGCAATTTTGATGAATAAAACTACATTGTATTAAGGAATATTTCAGAAAGGTACCATATAATTTTGTATAACGTGAGATTTACGGTTTTCATAAAATCAGAAAGTCACTAATTAACTGACTACACTTCAGTGAAGTTCAATAAATCTGCAATGTTTTCTCTCAAACGACTCAATTAATTTGAATATTTTAAAGTATAATTTTCAATAACGTAAAACATTCCGTTTTTCTGAAAATCAGAAAAATATGTTAAAGTATTTCATCATGAATATCTAGCTTAAATGTCAAAATACGAGGGCAGCCTTTTATATTTCGGGATTACAGAAGAAAAACAAATATTAATCATTGAAAATCGCTTTAATGTTTTTGAAAATATTCCCCATGAAGATCTATATACTTTTGCATGCGTTTGAACCAATTGTCCAAGCACTTTTTCCACTCTGACTGAGGTATCTCCAAAACATGCATTCTGACGCAGCAACCGCTTCGTCAGGTGTTGAAAAACGTTGACCTCTCAGTTTGTTTTTTACGTACGGGAATAAAAAGAAGTCATTTGGTGACAAGTCAGGACTATACGGCGAATGACTCATCAGATCGATGATTTGAGTGGTCAAAAATGCAGTTGTTTGAGCCGATGTGTGAGAGCTCGCATTGTCGTGGTGAAGAGTGATCCGTCTTCGGCGGTTGGTTTTCCTCATTTCTTGGAAGACAACTGGCAAACAAATGGTTGTGTACCACTCAGAATTGACTGTTCTGCGTTGTTCTAGTGGTACGATTACGACATGTCCAGTTTTTCCGAAAAAACTGGCGATTATTTGCTTGGAAGTGCTTCGTGCGGGAACAACTTTTGTTGGATTCGGCTCATCTTGAAACACCCATACAGTCGACTGCTGTTTACTTTCGGGCTCATAGGCGTAAATCCACGATTTATCACCTGTCACTATGTCATAAACGTGGTTTGGAGCACCGCGATCGTATTTTTTGAGCTTTTCTTTCGACCAATCGACACGAACCTTTCTTTGAACGATTGACAAATTGTGTGGGATCCAACGCGGACAAATTTTTTTGACATTCAAATGTTTATGCAATATTGAATGTATGCTGGTCCCACTAATGTGTAAGGTTGACTCAATCTCACGATAGGTCACATTACGATCTTGCAATATCAGTTGGCGCACAGCATCAATGGTTTCCCGAACAACAACTGTTTTTGGACTACCTTCACGAAATTCGCCTTGGAGTGAACTACGACCTCGATTGAATTCACCATACCATCGATAAACAGTTGTACTTGATGGAGTTTCATCGCCAAAAATTAAATTAAGTTCATCCATGCACTCTTGCTGTCTTAATCCACGTCGAAAATTGTAAAAAATAATCGCACGAAAGTGTTCACGATTTAGTTCCATTTTTTGGCCGAGATGAATCCTTTAAGTTACTGTAAACAACACATAGCGCTCGTATACCATGAAATTATATTGTACACGATGTTGTACGTGAAATGGCACAAAATATTCCATTAGTGTATCACAAAAAAAATGTTATGTGAGCGAACTTTTCTATACGGTATACGGTGGTAAGTCTGTGTGTGTGTGTGTATGAGTGCATCGAATTTCAAGCAGCAAGCAATGTGTTCACTTGGAAATATAGGGCGAAGAAAAATTACAGTTATACAGGTGGGTTCAAAAAATCTTACAAATAAATATGATATTGAGTGCAACATAAGCAGTTGCATATACGGGAGGAATAGAATTAAATTTATACAGGGTGGTTCAAGAAATATTTTACAGAGTGGCACATAAGTAGTTTCGCATACAAAGTGGTTGAAATAAGAAACTACAGTTACATAGAGTAGATCAAAAATTGTTAAATAAGCATATATAATAAGGGTATTTGAGTTATAGGGCGCAAAGTTGGAGACAGTTGAATACAAAGGTTGTAAAACATGGGGGACAGGTTAGGAAATGTTTTTTGAAGAATTTATTATTTTTGGGGAATCTAAAATTATCGAGCCATGAGAATTAACAGGTTCTTTGGGGATACTTTTCTTTGCGAGAATTTAAAATTTTCGAAATATAAAGTAATATGGGTGTAAATCTTGATATATATAGTTTTCTAAAATAAATAGAAGTTTTTATCATTCTGCAAAAATTGAAATATTAAACGGAGGAAATGGGGTCACTATTTTTTGCGGAGAATTTAATATCTTTGAAATAGAAAGTAATACGGGAGAAATCTTGATATATATAGTCTAAAATGAATAGGAGTGGGTTTTATAATTTTGCTAAAATTCAGTTTTTCGTTAGGGGTAAGTGGGGTATTTTTTTTTTAAAAAATCACTACTTCTCTGGATACGAAATTAATACAGATATGAAAATTATGATATCAATTTTTTAAATAAATAGAAAGTTAATGTGAAATTTTCCGAAATTTCTGTTATTGAATAGGTGGATGGGTTTCATTAAATTTGAAGGAACAAAAATGCTACAGGTGTACTGGATATTCATTGGATGAGAATTGATAAACTGACTTTTTTCGTCATATGAATGAAAACATT
The DNA here is from genome assembly GCA_034190945.1 of Octodonta nipae. Taxonomy (NCBI): domain Eukaryota; kingdom Metazoa; phylum Arthropoda; class Insecta; order Coleoptera; family Chrysomelidae; genus Octodonta; species Octodonta nipae. The sequence continues at coordinate 70,794,176 of CM067224.1, forward strand.
ATTCGTCATTTTGCCAATATTGAGTTTATGGAAGGAATGTGGACTGGAAAGTATTGAATAACCGATTAAACACAGGAGAATCTGAAAATTATTTAGAAAATGACGGAAATATAAAAAATGTTAAGTGATAAAAACTTTATGAAGTAAAATATTTTCCAAAAAATATTATAAACCTAGCAAATTTCAAAAATGTCGAAAATGTTAAAAATGTCAAAAATGACAAAAAATGTAAAGTGTCTAAAGTGCCAACAATGTGGAAAATGTAAGAAATTTCAAACACATCGAATCTGTTTAACTGCCGAACGTTGAAACTATCAAAAATATTAATAATTTAAAGAATAGTAAAAATATTAATGATTTAAAAAATATCAAAAAGGCAAGGAAATATCAAAAATGGTAATTACAATTCAAGTAACAAAAAAATAGAAAACAAGGAAAATTCAATATCAAAAATGAAAAATCTCAAAGAACTCAAATATGTGTAGCTCTTTATATTAAATCCCAAAATAATATATTTTTTGAAGTCAGTGTAAATAGTATAGAATTTGAAAATTACCGAATGAAATTTTTTTGAATATAAATACGTTAAATACCTTTGTCTAGCCCGTGTGGAGCAGGGACGAGTCAGCTAGTAAGTAAGATAGTAAATCAGGACCGTTAAGCCATACAGTCACTAAATGGGATATGGGGGTCAAAAGGAATAAGGAACTGCATACAACTGAGAATATACTAAACTATAGCAGAAGGTATTACACTATATGGGTCGGAAACATGGGACATCTCAAAAAGATAAAGCATAAGACTACTAACCGTTGATATGGAATGCTCTTCGACGTACCTGTAGGAAATCTGGACCCAAACATATGCCTAATGAGATCATTAAGCAAAAAAATTAAACCTCGAAGAAAGTTTAGAAAAATTAATGTTGACGAAAATACGGACATAATAATAGTCAAGCTGGAGAGAAACCTAAGTTTAATTATTTTAATGAATATAAAACATTTAAAAAAATATACAACAGACTTCCACCTATAACTAAAAAGCTGAAAATAATTATAATAATATACAACTCTAGCAAATAAATAACACATTCAATGTTGTTAGATACCTTCCCAGGAAGTAAAAAATATAAACATTAAAAGGTGCTCATTCTGTACAAATTAATTACCTACCAATCTAGAATATTTTTGACATTGGTGCCAAGCAAATCTAAAATCCTGCATTGCGTAGTTATCTATTACTTCATCAAACTTGATTGTGGCACCTTTTAATGTTTACATTTTTTACTTCCTGGACAGGTACCTAACAACATTGAATGTGTTATTTATTTGCTAGAGTTGTATTTTGTTATAATTATTTTCAGCATTTTAGTTATAGGTGGGAGTCGGTTATATATTTTTTAAATGTTTTATTTTCAACTTTTTAGTTATTTTGAACTCTGGTAGTTTTCATTCTTTATTTTTTATTTAGTATGTATAACCTTAATAGACAGGACCAGGTAACATCTAAAGCCGCAACATTACACAATAATACATTATCATTTAAATTGACAGCTAAATGTTTACGAACAAAATTTACTAGTAGGCGTTGACCAAATAGGCCCAAACTATATTTATGCCTTATGGTCCACGACATGTTAGCTAATTCACCTTTTTTTGACCACGCTGTATAACTAAGGATAATTCCAATCCACCTTATGTACTAACCATCCTGTACATACGACTGCCCACGGACAAGCATAAATTTGTTAGGTACCATCTGTAAATTATAGGACGGAGTAGAATCCATCTCATATTTACGGAGTCAAATACGTCCTATATTTTAACCATCGTATATAACTCCTTGTGGACTACCCCATAAATTATTTCATTTTTAACATTTGATATTATCGCCCGGTGTAACATTAATTCCTCTCCACACTTTATGCAACTTCTTATGGGCTATGAAATAAATAATTTTTTAATCACACTGTATAAATATAATTCAACTCCAGCATATATTTCAACCATCCTGTATATGATTGTTTTACGTCCACATCATATAACAGTTCTTTCATCACCCTATATAATTATAATTAAACATTTTTTCCAACAAGAGTATTTCTAATAACTTCGTAGATATAGAAGGGCTCCAAAAAGTATAAATTATCAAAATCGCCCTGTATCTTATAAATTGAAACACTTATGCAAAATCTGATATGGCCATTCTGAGTTTCAGAAAAAAGTATGTGAAAACAGCAAGACTCTATCTTAAATAACAACCGAGTAACCTGGCATTCTCAACCAAAATGGGATGCACTGTACACACGTTCCTCTTCACTTCGCTACAAAATTAATACTAAACAGCGTGCAGTGGACGACCCCTGTAGCACATAATCGCTTGTATAGCGTGAGCTCGTAGTCGCTTGTAGTTGCTTCCAATGGACGACCAGCCTTATAGATTAAACGTTAAAAAACTATACACATCCATAACGAGTTTTCGAAAAATCGACCAATATGTTAGGGATGTTGGTCGATTTCCATGCACACATGTGTTCATTCACAAATTTCATCACTTTACCAATAGAAAAAAAAAAAAAACGCGACGAATTGATGATCTCCTCCTTTTTGGAAGTCGGTTAAAAATCTTGGTTTACATGATTTTTTTTTCTGAATTTATTTACAAAACTATGAGCAAACACGATTATTGAATATCCTGTAATTATTGCTCCCAACGAAACCCGAAATCTGTATTTGTTCGTTGGAAGTTCAGGACCAATTTTGATGAAGCTGGGTGCCAAATCTCAAAATTGCATGTAGAAACTTTCATTTTATCACTTCATTATTTTGAGTTAGTGAAGAAACTATAAGTATATTTTGTCTTTGGACTTCAGATAATTTTTTATTATTCTAATTTTTGTGTTCTAAATTCGACAGGAGTTTAATACAATATTGTGTAGTCATTAAAATGTAATGAATTCAGATGGCGCTATCCTATACATCAGAGAACAAAGGTTTCTCTTGACAGAAACCCATCCCCGAATTCGTTCAAAGATCAGCATCTTTTATCAGGGGAACGTTTTGTATTTGCGCGCTCTGGAATATTTAAAACAACGTTAATCCATGTGTCAGGCTGAAGGAGAGAGCCATAACTAATGTAAATCTTTTAAAATATATGCACCCCAGCCTGTCTAGATGTAGGAAAGGAAACGATTATAAATCACGTAACAGTGCTGAATGCGTGATTCGATTGTGACGGTATTACCAAATTGTGAAATTTAGTTGTGAGAATCGGCTCTACTCCGTATTCCTTCCTGTCGAATGGGCGAAAATTTTGATACTTTTTTCCCCTGTCGAATGCAAAGAAGTTTGGAGATATGAAAATTATTTGAATTTTGCTTGGCATTAAGAAAATATTAATATATTCAAACGAATAAGCGGTGGCTTAGGAAGGAAATTTGACGTTCTTTTTATAATCGACGTTATATTGGAATGTTTATACACTTGCTTGTGGGCATTTATTTCAGACATGATTGTGATTTGTGATTTTTTGGTTAAAACACCTTACTTTGTTTTGTGTTGGATTTTCAAATCATAATAATAATTGCTGGATATTGGACATTGAACAATTACAACGAAAAGTTCGAGTTTTACTAACAAAAGCTCTAAATCACCATACAAAGAGCTCTGTCGAAAGTACAACTTTGCCACGGTATCAAGGAGGAAGAGAATTGACAGATCTAAGCATACTAGAAATTTGTTGATCAATTTCTAGTCTGCGACTGACAGACACAACAACATGTCCAATTACACCACCAGACCACAGATCAGAAACTGCTGAAATGAAAAGAGAAGCCCCTTCATGGAAGACATATAAATAACGTCAACCAAGATTATGTCGACAGTGTAGCCTCGAACTACTGGTTCATCTCTGGTCATATATTTCCTGAAACGGAAGGCTTTATATTTTCAATCCAAGATCAAGTATTTTCAACTAAGAACTACCTAAAGTACATCGTTAAAGACCCTTCTATTAAAAACGACATATGCACTGAAACTTGAATTATCACAGTCGGTAAGATTACCATACTATAAATACAAACCAGAACTTGTTTTAGAAAATAACAACTGCAAGCTGTACTGGGACCGCACGATACTGACCGATCGGACTGTTGTTCACAGTAGACCAGATATAGTTTCGGTAGATAATGTCTTTCGGAAAACAACTTTAATTGACTTAGCAATTCCTAACAACAAAAATATAAATATCATGCAGGCTGAGAAAATAACCAAATATAGAGACGTGAAATTTCAAATAAAGACTCCGTGCAAAAAGCCGTCCTGTTAGGGACAGCCAGTGCGGTCAGGAAATTCATGGAAAATTGCCGCCACGACTCCAACCACGGGCCTGAAAACCTGGCAAGGGCTCCCACAGAGCCCTTTTGATGTCTAGGATATCTGAGGTTTAGTGAATTTTCCCCTAAAGGCACTCTTAGCGTGCCGTAGAGGGAGTGTGATGCCATACATTGTATGGTCAAGTCGAGGAATTGCTGTGACATTGCCGTTATTTGCAGGTAACTCTTAAAGCATAATTGCAATAAGTTAATTATTAAAGAAAACGAACGAAGGACCTAACCGGCTTTGCGTGAATTACAGGAAATTGAATGACCAGACGATGAAAATTAGCTATCCACTCCCCCGTATTAATGACACTGACCTAAGGGGTACCAATGGTTCTCTACAGTAGACCTAAAGATATTGATAGACAGAAAAAAGATAGATTTGCCAGAAGTAATGGACTATTTCAATCACGGACATTGCCTCAAGACGGAACAGCGAGAGGGTATCTCCATCCAACAGATTAGCCTACAGGTGAATGAGGACTGGACAACGGAACAATGTATCGAGGACCAAACGGCCTTCCTAGATATTGAACCATTCCTATCACTCAAGAAGAGATAGGCACCCAAGCCTTGATGGGACGAGTTAGCTAGATACTCGGGCGTCCAGAAATCATTCTGGTCTCAATGGGACTCCTTAAAAGTAGAGAATGTTAAAGAGAATTTGGGAAAGCAATGATGGCACAAAAACCAACTCTCAACTGGTAGTCCCAAAGACAGCGCACCTGTTGTCCTAACTGACGAAATTCACCAACAATATTAATGGGTAAATTACTTCGAGCCTGGTGTCGGTAATATGAGATCTGTATAACAAGTAAGACCCCTAAACTAGGAATAAGTGCAGAATACAGCAACACAATGTCACGTTGTAATAAATACGTTCTGGTTGCAATAGATTACTTCAGAAGTTGGCCTGAGGCATATGCTATACCCAATCAAGAAGTAACCACTGTGGAGACGGTGTTGGTGGAAAAGCTATTCAGCAGGTTTGGTGTCCCATTGGAGTTACATTCAGACCAACTGTGTAACATTGAATCCAATGTAATACAGAAGGACTGTACGATGTTTGGAATCAAGAAAATGAGAACTTCACTTTTGCATTAATAATCCGGTGGAATTGTAAAGAGATTCAACAGAAACTTGGAACAACGTCTATCAGTCGTCAGCAACAACCAGCGTGTTTGGAATGAGCGTATGCCTCTATTCCCCTTGGCCTGTCTCACAGCCTCACAGGATTGACTCCAGGCTGAGTACTATTCTGCAAGGAGATGAGATTACCATGTAATTTAGTCATTGGCTCACCAGAGCAACCGTCCCTTGAGGTTGACAAAGCATGTTGACAATGTATCCAGGACTAAACGGCCTACCTAGATATTGAACCAATCCTATCACTCAAGAAAAGAGGGGCACCCAGGTCACGTTCGGACAAGTCAGCTAGACACTCGAGAGTCCTGAAAACATTTTAGGCCCAATGAGACTATTATTAGTGAATCGAATCTTAAAGAGAATTTGGGAAAACAAAGATGGCAGAAAAACCAACTAGTAGTCGCAAAGCAAAACGCACCCGACGTCCTGATCGACAAAACTCGCCAACGATATGACTTGGTAAATTACTTCGAAGACGTCAGAGCCTGGTGTCCGCAATGTGAGATCTGTACAGTGAGTAAGGCCCTAAGAGAGAGAGAATTGCCATTGAAGTTTCTGGTCCATTTTCCGACCCCGACAAGAGAACAAATATATTCTGGTGCAGTAGTTACTTCTGCAATTGGCCATAGGTATATGCTATACTCAATCAAGAGGCAACCACGTAGGGGACTGTGTTGGTGGAACAGCTATTCAGCAGGTTTAGTGTCTCATTCAGACCAAGGGTGTAACATTGAATCCAACGAAATCCAGAAGGTCTGTACAATGTTGGGAATCAAGTAAACGAGAACCACACCTTTGCATTCACAATCGGGCGGAATTTTAAAAAGATTCAACAAGACCTTGGTATAACATTTATCCAAAGTCGTCAGCAACAACCCTCGTGTTCGGGATGAGCGTATGCCTCTATTTCTGTTGGCCTGTCGCTCACCTGAACACTGCAGCACAAATTGACTCTAGGCTGAGTACAATTCCGCAAGGAGTTGAGATTACCATGTTATTTGGTCATCGGCTCACCAAAGCCACCGTCCCTTGAGGTTGACAAAGCATGTTGACCACACACATACTAAGCTCGGACGCAGATGTTGACAACCAGTAATATAACGACGATACTTTATGATCTCCAGGCAAATACAGTCGGGTCCCAGAAAGAGACAAGGTATGACTATGGATTGAAGAAGTAAAGTAGAGTAGATAGCATCGACGATTATCTATTGTGTATAAATGATTGTTGTTGATGTAAATTGCAATTTACATCAACAAATATAAATCCATTGACAACGAAATCAGAATAGACTTTGAAACGTTTGGTTTTCCTTCAATACACGTCGTTTTATTTCGATTGTAGTGTTATTGCCCAAAAAACATAAAAAGTAATCAAGAATATGTCACAAACAACGTTTAGAAGACAATTCTGATATATTGTTTTGATTGACTAACACAATGTATAGAAATATGGTTATATAGAAGAATACAATAGAATGTTTTTGGTTTAGTAGAATTTTTGTTTTTAAAATTAAACATACAAACTTAAGACGCAACCCGTAATGCTGAAATTCAAAAATATAGAAGAATTATACTAACGAGCAATTCTAACTGCAGAATGAAGTTAAACGGATTCGATGGAATCAAAATTAACATCATAGAAATGTTGCTTTTATCCCTTGTCAAGCTGAATTTAATTTTAACGTGGAAATCGATTACACTTTAAAGCAAATCGTTGCTACTGGACCAATGAAAGTTGTGTGTCAAGATTGCAGATCAATAAGTTTAAAAATGAAGCTCCTGGATTGTGTTGCGCGAGCGGTAATGTGAAATTGACATTCACTTGTTTCCGGAAATAGCCCTTACGCAGCTATATATACAGGTTGGATAGAATATTGGCTGGGGTGGAATTATATTATACGAGGTGGTTTAAAAAACTGGGTGGGCATAAGGAGATGCGTATAGAGGGTGGTTCAAATATTTTGTGGATCAGAATTGAATTAACCGGAGTAATTCGAAAAGTGTTAGAAAAAAATAAGTTACGTTTGATGTAAACAATTTTTTATATGGGATGATTGTTATACAGGGTGGCCGAAAAATGTTAAAAAAGGAAATGATATATTGGGTAGCCCTCAAGCAGTTGCATTTATTCGATAGTTGAAATATAGAGCGAAGTAGGTTTATAGTTACAGAGGGGGGGGGTAAAGAAATTTTAGGAACAAAAGTGTTCGTTGTTGGAATATAGGAAGGAATGGAATTATAGTGTATATGGTGGTTCTTAAAATGTCATAATGGGCTAATGAGAAGTCCATAAGTAGTTGCATATACAGGGGGGTGGAAATCTTCTTCAATAAATGTTCGAGAACTAAGAGTAAACTGATTCATTTCGTATTGCTAATGATTGTTTACATAGTAAATATCTGATTATTTTGATACATGTACCCACATTCTTATGAAACTTTCAATTTACGAGCGAAACTCGGTCACCCAAGTACTTATAATTTATATGTATAAAAATGAAGATGCAGATTGTGATGCAACTTTGGAGGGTTGTTCTTTGTAAGCCGTTTAGGTAAATTATGACGTATATTTCCCGGCGTATTCACCAAACTGGGATATGATAGCACTAGAACAGCATTAAAATATTGCAAAGCTACGGAGAACAGTATGATACAACATTGCAAATCTACAGTTGCTAAGCTACCATGAACAGCTAGAAGAAACATGAAGCTAGACAAGCCGGCGATCGAATCTGTAGATACTTGGCGTAAAAACTTGAAGGGACTAAATCACTCATACTGTAAATTATCAAATTGACAATAGAAATTCGACCTGTTTCAGTGATTTTCAACAAATTCATAATAATCATCCAAATGAATTTATTCCATATCAATGGATCGCAGTGTATGTATTACCCTATCCACACTATTGAACTTCACACTATTGAACTTAATAATTTTTTTCTAACAATTATGTATCGTTCATAAACTCCTAAATTAAGTTTAGCTCAGCATTCATTGATTCACTGACTGTTTGGCCATAGAAATTTCGTCAGGTCAGCTAAAATACTCTTCCTATTCTTCTTACAAGGGGCCCCGGATCATATGCCTTAGGGCTGCAATGGTCCTGGTCGTTTCGACCTTATTGACCAGACTCAAGTATTTCCTTTGAATTAATTTTCCATTGATTTATATTTATGTAACAGTTTTTCATTTCATCTACCCCCACCTTATCAGTATCCTATAAAAAAAGTTTTAGCAAACTAAAATTTTTATTCACTTTTCCAATTCTTAACTATTTAGAAAGGCTGGACAGCCCTTGACTTCCGGTATCCTAATTTATTTATATCTATCACTTATTTAAAAGTATGTAAACAATAATAAACACTGCATTAGCGTCTATCACTTTATAAGTGGTCATCAGGGAATAAGCTAATAGTTTTTTAAATAATTCAGAATTTCATTATAATCAGGGAAATGTTCCTACTAACAAGCATGACATTACCATCACTAAACCAACAACTTCACTATTTACACATTATACACATTTGTAACTAAGTAGATTCTAATTATGATCAAAAATATAAAATTTATTTATAAGCTGAAAGAATGTACATATGACTATCCCACCATCTTTACCGGAAGTCCTAGCTCATATTCAATAAAAATGAATCCTGCCAGCAAATTTAACTGACAAGTAGTTACATGATACTTTACTGGAAGGTGAATTCACCGCCGCTACGCTTTATAAATTAAATTAAAATTATGTTTTTTCATAGGATATTTAAAGAGGTATAACTTTGAAAGTACAATACAATATAATAAACTTTATTCCAGAAGACTACAAAAGCATAGTATAGGAATGGTCAGGGAGTGAGGTGCATGCCATACACTTAGCTACGTACTAACACAAGCAATTTCAACAATACCAATCGAGCACTAAAAATATATAAAAAACTAACTTTCAACTTTTTAACAATTACTTGTCAGAAAGATCGGAACAAGTACGAATAGGAGATGACATTAGTAATAAAATATTTGTGCTATCTTATGAAGGATGTAGTGTAGTTTCTTATGCCGATGATACTGTACTAATATGTAATTGGACAACATGGGAAGAAGCCTGGAACAAAGCGCAAACTGCAATTTCAGATGTCAAAAATTGGTTAGATGAAAACAGCCTGAATCTAAACGTATCTAAAACTAAATAATTGGGATTTACACCAACAAAGGCAGGAAGCGCTGCTCTATCACCTCTAACCATTAATGGAGCCCTGGAAGGCGTAAAACAAGTATCATCAATAAAATATTTAGGTATGTTGATTGAGGAAAACTTAAAGTGGAAGACACATATCGAACACCTTGTCAAAAGAATTAAAAGGCTTACCTATAAATTCTACACTCTCCGTAATTTACTACATGAAAAAGTTTTACTTATAGTGTACAATAGTTTAGTCGATTCCATAATAAGGTATAATATATGCGCTTGGGGTGTAGCTTATATAACACACTTAAAAAAAATAGGGGTAAGTCAAAATTACATACTTAGAATAATCTTTAGATTAAATAAGCGTCAGGCATATTTATATTACACAGGCAATATTGAACGTGCGAGGTCTTTACATTAATGAATTGTTAAAGACGATACATTCAGCGAACAACCTCATTAAAACAAATCATCCACATAACACCAGACAAAGGGATAAACAATTGCTCATATCTGATCGAGGGAATAAAACTGTATGTCAAAAATGCCTACTATATAACGGTATTAAATTATACAACGTGATTCCATTAAGTTACAAAAAACTAACCAGGAAACATTTCAAGAAAAAAATTAAAATATATATAGCCCAGAATTATGATAGCTTATTAGCCCTTCTAGTATAATGAAAACACCAAAAATAAATATTTCTATTCATGTTTAGTTATATTTTATGTACCTAGTTTTATGTTGTTGTTTTGTATATACTTGAATGTTCTCTTGGACACAACACAAACTTAAGTTTAGGTGTCCATTTTCCATTCGAACATTAATATTGTTAATTTTATTTGTTACTGTTTCGTTGGTAATAATGTTAATGATAATCTAATTGTAAAATAAACTATGCTCTACGTTCCATCTATTATGATAAATTTCTTTACTGTTCCATCAATTCTGAAGACTTATAACTGTTTTTATAATCTTGACATTTCAATCCTCTATTTACAAAAAAATCTTATGTATTTAAAACTTAATTTTGATCTAAAATATGTTATATTCAGTGTTCTCATGGCCTAATATGCGATCTATACATGTTCTCCAGACTCCACTGTGATTTTTATAATTGAATTTCACCTTTTAATGTTTGACCTAATTATGAATCCCTGCATATATTTCTTTATGTGAGTATTAAACTTTTATCCTTTCAACAATTTGCTTTTGAAACATTTTTTTTACATTGTTTGTATTTTTAGGTTAACTCTATCTTGTAATATGATTCCTGCAATTTCCTTTTTTTTTGTTATATATGTATGCATTTTATTTACATTATCCCAATTATTTAACTATTCAATTTGCTAAAGTTTCTATATTATTTCATGTCTGTTTAAATCCATTACAATATATACATATAAATATATATATATATATATATATATATATATATATATATATATATATATATATATATATATAGTTATTTAAAAAAATCTGTACATGACTGATTACGCTTAATTCCAGCAATGTGGCGTACGACTTTCTTCTGCAAAACGAATACTCGGTTCACTGTAGTAGAACACCCCCAAAATATTATTCTACAAACTATTATTAATTATTATACAAACACAAACGTATGGACTTATCACATATAGGTTTTAGTCTATAAAGAACAAAACATGAGGAAGTGATTGTTTTGCAGAGATAGTCAATATGAACATTCCAACTTAGCCCAGCATCAATATGTACCCTTAAAAATTTAATGCAGGATACCTGAGATATAGATCTTCCCCAACACGATGCAAATAGCATAGGTTGCTGCTATAATGCCTAGGAGTAAAATTAATAAACACCGTTTTCGAACTATTAAGAATCAGTCTGTTTTTCTTGAACTATTCGTCAAAAGTGTAAATGCTTTTTTGCATCTCGATTAGTCCATGATTTAGATTCTTATCACAACACAAGTATGTGTTTGTCAACACGACCAGTTTCGGGGAGATCATTCACGTATATTAAGAAAAGAAGAGGTCCCAGGATTGATCCTTGAGGATCCCCAAGAAATATTTCCTTTTTTCAGAGTAAGTATCGTCGATGTACACTAATTGTTTTCTGTTGGAAAGATAGGATCTAATCCACTCCTTTATTTTCCCTCGCATACCAATTCTGTTGAGCTTTCTCATGATGATCTTATGATTTATCAGATCGAATGCTTTACTGAGATCCATGAAAAGGGCCATACATTTTTCCTCGTTATCTAAAGCTCTATACAATTTCTCTATCAATTGACAAATTCCTGATCGAGTGCTTTTATTTTTCCGAAAACATGTTGACATCTGCTCAAGATGTTATACTTATTTAAAAATGATATCATACTGTTATATATTGATTTGTCTAGAACTTTTGACACTGCACTTAACAAGGAAATTGGAAGATAATTTTCTACACACTAACCGTCACCTTTTTTATATAATGGTATTACCTACTTTGAAAATCTCTGGAAAATAGTAATTCTGTATTGACAAGTTAATTAACTGAGCGAGTGGTAAAGCAATATATTTTCCAACCGATTTAAGTATATTGGAAGAAATTTCATCAATTCCAGTTGAATTGGAAGGTTTTAATCCATTATAAAAAGTAACGTGTTCATAAAAATTTATATAACTAAAATTATTGTAGAAGTATGTAAATTTTAAATATTATTCATATTAGCCAACTGTGCCTGCCCTTTTTTTTTGAGCATCCAATCGCTTCATAATAGCTGCCCTGATATTTTCAGAAATATAATTACATATTTTCTTTATAAACAATAAATTATTATTCATAGAGGTAGTAAACAGGGTTGAAACTCTCTCTTGTGTGTCTTCTTATTATGTCTGGTCAAATAATTTTGACTCATAAACATGAATGTTCTTTCTGGAAGAATGCACAAGGCTACTGTAATAACAAGTACAGACAAATAGCTTTATGTAGTTAAAGTCATAGCCCGTAAACCAACTTTATGCAGGATTACCATGAATTAGAATATTTCTCCAGGATTCACAATTAATATTCATCATGTTCGTGTTCAATATGGATGAAAGATTATTGTAGATATTGAATTCTATAGAACCTAATACGTGAAAATTTTGCGAACGCCTAAAGTCTAGTCGGCATTATCTCTGGAAATTATGTGCATATGTAGGGGATCAACTGTTTGAAATTCACGACCATGAAATTGTGAAAGGAACCAATTTTGGGGTTAGGGCAATTGTTGTTACCAACTTTTATGATAATAAAGCGTAAAAAGAACAATTCACTATACGCAATTTCGACTGAAATTTCCACAAGTTTTTTTATATAAAACAATTCGACGGGTTTCTATATTTTTTGTTTATTTATTCTCTTCACTTACACCAAATGGGTAATTACATATCAAGGGTTCACGAACACAAAATTATGTAAAAATATCAGAAATATACTAATATTTGCATCTTGATGCACCTAAGGTGAACAAATTTGATTTTAAATAGGTCAGAAAATATGTTCATTACATGAAATAAGTATATAGTAAAGGCCAAATGGCTTTCATTGCTAATCTAGAAGGGATTAACTGAGAGAAATATAGAAAAATAACAGCTTGAACCTTTCACCTAGTACTCAGAGAAAATAGATGGAAGGTTACCAGCATCAATCTATAGGATATAATCAAGGGATATATGACATTCCTTTTAATATAGAGGTAAAGTACGAAACATTTTTGAACTTTTTCAATTTCATTGCTGTGGGTGTAATAATTTGGTGATCAAATATTGGAGGCAAACTCAAGATGCAACTTACCATAGACAAATATAGTCTTATAAATGGTTTTACACTGAAGCTAATACGTATGACAAATCCAAGTACTTTGTATGCTTTGTTTATTAGGTAACGAAATGGGTATTGAATTTACAGTTGACTTGAAACAGCACCACCAGATTTTTAACCTCCTTATACACCTTAGCCTTCTAATTTCCAATGTAATCTATATATAAATAGGCAAAGACAAAACCATTAGGTACCATTGTCTCAACCGATTTTCTTCATTTTTAACCGACTTCCAAAACAGAGGAGGTTATCAATTCGTCACGTATTTTTTCGTTTTTTTTTTTTTGTATGTATGTTACCTGATTTCTGCTCCTGTGGTGCACCGTTTTGAATAAATAGGGTCTTGTTTAATAGAGTATATATCCGGATTGGTGAAACTTCAAATTTTGGAATAGAATTCTATTGGTAAAGTGATAAAATTTGTGAACGAACACATGCGTACATGGAAATCGACCAATATCCCTAACATATAGTTTTTTAACGTTTAATCTATTAAGGAAGATCCTTAGGTGATCTCATATACTTTTCTGCGACGTGCACCTTGCAGTTCTGCCGAAAATCGCCGAAAATCCCAAAATTCTTATCAAATTTCATCGAAATGACATAACGGACATTTACTAATAAATATTTTAATTCCAACGTAATAGTGCGCTAATTTTAGGCGCTGGAAGTATTAATTGCGAATTTGAAAATTTTCTATGTACATCTCAAGCATATAGGTAGTAAAGCCAAGTATTTGCGGATCCTTAAGTCAATGAGTACCAAGCTCGTTTTGTTTGTATACCAGGCAAATACCTATTTAAATGCAAATTTTTCCATTTTGCGAAAACGGTGCTTTTGGTTGTCACATCCTCCCGGCCTAACAGAAAATTTAGTGACAACACATGTCAAACTTTAAACTGCTATTTGGTACGTTTATAGACAAGGTGTTTAGTTATAGCAAACAAAATCACAAAGTAAAGTGATAGAAGGAGTTGCATTTATATGAAGATTGAAATATAGGACGGACTAGAATAATAGTGGTCCGTAGGCAGCCGTATATACAGGTGGTTGGAATATAGGGTGGACTGGACGTTTGGTGGTATAAAAATGTTGGAAAAAATGTGAAATTAAAATTATATAGGGTGATTAAAAAACTGTTATATAATGTGGACAAATCATATACAGGGTGGTTGAAATATATGCTGCAGTTAAATTATATTTAGACAGTGTGATTAAAAAAATATTTCTTTTATAGCCCATAAGAAGTTGCATTAAGTGTGGAGAGGAATTAATGTTACACAGGACGATAATATAAAATGTAAAAATGAACTAATTTATGGGCTAGCCCACAAGGAGTTATATACTATGGTTGAAATATAGGACGGATTTGACTCCGTAAATATGGGATGGATTCTAGTCCGTCCTATAGAAGGCAGCTAACAAATTTATGCTTGTCCGTGGGCAGTGGTATGTACAGGATGGTTGCTACATAGGTTGGAGTGGAATTATCTATAGTTATACAGGGTTGTACAAAAAAAGTTGAAAAAACGTTACATGGCGTAGTCCATAAGGCATTAATATATTTTGGACTTATTAAGTCAACGCGTACTAATACATTTTGTTCGTAAAGATATACCTGTCAATTTCAATGAGAAAGTATCATTCGGTAATGTTGAGGCTTTCGATGTTACCTGGTTCTGTCTATTAAGGTTATACATACAAAATAAAAATAAAGAATGAAAACTACCTGAGTTCAAAAATACTAAAAAGTTGAAAATAAAACATTAAAAAATATAACTCATACCTATAACTAAAAAGCTAAGAATAATTATAACAGAATACAACTCTAGCAAATAAATAACACATTCAATGAGTTGTTAGGTACCTACCCAGGAAGTAAAAAATGCAAACATTTAAAGGTGCTCATTCTGTACAAATTAATTACCTACCAATCTAATATGTTTTTGAAGTCGGTGCCAAGCAACAATCAAGTTTGATGAATTACTAGATAAGTACGCAATGAAGGAATTTAGATTTGCTTGGCACCGGCTTCAAAATATACTAGATTGGTAGGTAAATAATGTGTACAGAATGAGCACTTTTTAATGTTTACATTTTTTACTTCCTGGGTAGGTACCTAACAACATTGAATGTGTTATTTATTTGTGAAAGTTGTATTTTGTTATAATTAATTTTAGCTTTTTAGTTATAGGTAGTAGTCGGTTATATTTTTTTAAATGTTTTATATTTAGTAGCTACTGACTGACTTCAGTGCAGAATGCTAATAATAATTTACAATATTGGTTCATTCGTTATATAAAATATAATAAAAACTCATTATTTACGTTCATACAATTGACTGCCGCCGCTGCCGCCAGACGCAAGGATAATTTACAAAGGATTGCAGGAACAATTGCATTGTAATATTTTCTAATTAAGTTGTTATCAATATCACATTAAACATGATAAACTCAACCTGTCAACAGACAAAGTGCAATAACAACTCGAGAGCGGGCCCAACATACGGGAAAACGTCACAATGTGGCTATTTTTTTTCGAAAATTTTTAAATTGATCAAGCAATCCCATTGTAAAATATCCTTGCGCCAGATGGTCAAAACTCAAAACACTGAGTAATTATATATGATGAGAGCGATCGTTAGATGCTGTTATATACATAGAGCATGTACTTCTGGAGGTGGCATGCAAGCGTTCTTAATGTTTAGCGATAAAATAGTCAATGTAGTAGATCAGTATTGATTTTTCGGAGGCGTTGAAGTAACTTTCACATTAAATATTCTGTTTTTAATGTGAATTTAATTATTTGATTGTTGTTTAAAAAATTGTCAGACAGCGGACAATAGAGAATGTATTAAATATTTAAGTCCTCCTAGGGTTGCTGGTCCTCTCTTTTCTTTAATATTCCTGAAGTTGATTGAAACCGCAAACGACGAAAACTGTTAGGTTTCAAAAGCAATCTTCCAATGATTATATCGAATATTTTGCCAGCTAAAAATTTGGGGGGTCACTCATTTGTTAAAAATATTTCGAATACCGATATTTGATTACATTTTTTTTATTTCAATAGATTTGTCAATGAGTGAACAATTTTGGTAATTACATGTACTTCTCCGATTTCTCCACAACTCTGTTTCTTATAAAAATATACTTTTTACAATTTCATGAGATAGTCTCTTCGAGGTGTCATTCCTTTGTACGCAAGACAATATATATTATATATAAATATAATACATATTGTTTCTGGTTAGGGAACCTTCATCAGTTGCGCTTCCCACAATTGAATGTCCTCTCGAATTTCGACCACTGGGCGACCACTAGTACTATTCAATAGCTTCATTGACTTTTCGGGAGAAGGAAATAACACAACATTTTTATTAACATACAATTTGTTTTCTTACAACCAGTTTAGAGCCAGGTTCATGATATTCTGAAGTGCAATAACATCATTTATGTCTCCGGTTATAAGGTAAGTCAATAATAAAAATGAAAACATTAAAACCAAAGAGGGAGCCAAGATGCTATCCTGAGGTACTCCTGAGGTGGCAATATATTGATGGGAAAAAACTCTTTGGGTTCATACAAGTAAGTGTGAAGTTAAAAACAACAAAACTTCACCTGAGAACCCGAGATACACAGTTTTTGTATCAAGATACCGAATTCCAGCTTGTCGTATGATTTTCACATTCAGTATATAAGATATCAAGCTGTTGCTTGTATAGAATTGCCCGGTGGCCCATGCTCAGAAAAGATACAGAGGTTTGTAACAGTTGACATATTAGGAAACATGTTGGTACTTAGAAAGGACCAGGCACCTTTCTTATGGAAAAATTGGCTTGCGTCAAATTGTTTGAAATTTTAGTATGTTGTAGAAGTTGATGTTCGGACAAAAAGAGTCCATGGGCTCAAACAGATTCTATGACTATGTTTCCAGATACAGGATGTTAAAAATCGAAAATGCCGCATTTTTAATATCAGATTTCACATGAAAGATTTGTTTTATTTCCCGTTAGTGAAGAAATTGTGATATGTACATTATTGGACATAAATACTTCACAACACAATTGCCATAAATTCTGGTGGATTACAGGGTATTTCAAAAAAACGTTACATGTGCTTTTGCAGGAAAGCATTTCTTTATTACAACGTCGAAAATATAAGAAGATGTTTTTGCATAATTACTATCTCATTAAAGTAATAATTTCTTGTATATGCTTCATATAATATATAGTGTGAGCCATAAATATAGCTAGAGAAGGCATATATTGTTTTTCTTATTAATGAGTCACCCTGTTCGAACCATTCGTACCGCAATTTTAATAAGACAATAAACAGATCTATGATCCGTCTTTTGATGCTCAACAGGATGTTAAACTCATTGCAAAAACTATACATATTAAAAAAAGGTAGATTTTTATACTACCCTGTAGTTTTAAATTCTCTTCGTCAACTTTGTATGTTATAACATTGTTACCTTAAGAAATGTTCTATGTTTAACTGGGTGTTAAACATTGGAAATGTTTCCTATTTCGTATCAGATGTCTTATAACAGCCGTGTATTATTTCCATATATTGCATTCAAGATATTTTTCGCATTATTTGACAAAAATATTGAATAAAACAATTACCATTAATTATCTTTGGTTACTGTTTGTTTCCAATATCTGTAACATGTTTTTTCAGAAAACTCTAATTTTTTTGTTTCAACGATGAATACATAAGATGTAATCGCACAATTAATAAGAAATGAGTTCTTGGACGTGTTTACAGTGTATGTGATAAATATGGCTATAGTGGGCATATACCATTTTTTACTATTAATGAGTAACCCTGTATAAACTACAATAATTTAATTTGTATAATTTTTGCAGACCTGTAGAATTTAGTGTGATGAGTCGTAAATTTGTATAATTTAATATAAAAATACCAGGACGCATGCTTTATACAAGGTTACTTATTAATGGAAAAAATAATAGATGCCCACTTTAGCAATATTTACAACTCACACTGTATAATATATGAATACGCCCAAAATTTAATTTCTTTAACATTATATTAACTGAGCAATTAGATCTACTTATGTATTCAACGTTATAATAAAAAATGAGTTTTCTAAAAAAACATGTTACGTATATGGGAACCACCCTGTAATAAAAAAATAATTAATAGTAATTTGTTGTACAATATTTGTCAAACACTGTGCAAACCACGTTTTCTGCAATACACGGAAATATTACACATCTAGTATGTGAAAAGTTTAACACAATATTTCGCGAAAACTAGTCATACAATTTTAATAATATTCTGCTCAGTAAAACACTGAACATTTTTTAACGTAAAAATGTAATAACATACAAAGTTGACGAGGAGAATTTCAAACTACGGGGTTTTTCCATTCGAACATATAATATTGTTAGTTTTACTTATTATTGTTATTATTATACATATAATATTGTTAATTTAACTTATTACTATTTCGCTATTTCGTTGGTGATAATATTAATGATAATCTAATTGTAAAAACCATAATTGTATTTTTTTCTGCTAATAAATTGAAATTGAAATTGAGTATAAAATATACATTTTTCAAAATGTATAGTTTTTGTAATTAGGTTAACGTCCCGTTTAGTATAAAGAGACGGATAATGTATCTGTTTAATGTCTTATTAAAATTGAAGCACGAATGGTTCGTACAGGGTGACTTATTAACAGGAAAAAATAATATATGCCTTTTCTAGCTATATTTATGGCTCACACTGTATATTATATGAAGCACATCCAAGAAATTATTACTTGTGCAATAACATATTCTTATGTTTTCAACGTTGTAATAAAAAAAGATTTTTTCAAAAACCACATGTTACGTATTTTTTAAATACCCTGTAATCCACCAAAACTCATGGCAATGGTTTTGTGAAATAGTTATGCCCAATAATGTACAAATCACAATTTCTCTAATAACCGGAAATAAAGCACGTCTATTATTGGAAAACTGATATCAGAAATGCTGCATTTTCGATGTTTAACACCTCGAAAACTAGTCATAGAATCGGTTTGAGCCCATGGACTCTTTTTGTCAGAGCGTCAACTTCTACAACATACCAAAATTTCAAACCATTTGACGGAAGCCAATTTTTCTATAAGAAAGGTGCCTGGTCCTTTATGTCAGCTTTAAGTGCAAGTTTGAAGTTTTTTATATTATTTTAAATATTTTTGCCAGACTGTTTAATAAGCTAGTAGGTCTATAGTGATGAATATACCTCCCCCCCTCCGTACATTTTTGAAGTTTGGAATTATAGTTCCTTGTTCAAGCTTATCAGGAAACTATCCCTGCTTATAAGCTAGATTAAAAATATATTTTAGAACTAGAGTAAATTTGCTATATTTATATTATACCTATGATGTAATTGAAAATAGGTAGACGCGATTTTTCCAAAGCTTAATTGAATGTAGATTAAATCTCGTTACTGTTGACAGTTAAATAAATTTAGACAGGGTGAATTATTTAAATCTATTTGGTTATTAATAACTATGCGGGAATATTTAAACTTATTAATTTTAAGGATTCTAAATGTTTAAATTTCTGCCTTTATTCTCGGATAGTAATAATTTGCAATTTTGGTTAAATGTATGGCTGTCTGTCACAAGACGGTCAGTGTAATTAAAGGCAGATTTTTTATTTAAAAAAGAACTCCGGTGTCCATGGATTGAACATTGGACAGCTACACGTTAATCCTACTCCCAATTTATATACATTTTCATAAACAGAGCCATCAATAATGAATAGTTTTCCAGCAATTCAGCTACAGGTATTAAATCATCAACAATGTAGTAAGCAAGTGAAAAAATTCTATTGTAGTACGTATTATAATATAAAAGAAAACTATTCATAATGAAATCCGTCTAATAACGTATAACTGACACAAGGTTATCTTTCTTGCTGGTAATGTTCACGCTCACGTGTAATAATATGACATTAGAAAGCCATTCATCATATCGACGAGTAGGTAATTGGAAATTGGTAAGAAGTATGAGGGGGTTTGTGAGAACGTTCGCAAATTCTTTCATTATAGAATAATCAATTCAATTATTGATGCTTTGAGACGTGAGTTATTCACCTCTTTTTTTTGCAGAGTTCAGGTCAATGCAAAACATTTTATATCAAGTTATATAAACGAAACACCGCTGAAAGGATGACTTCATGTCACAGCATGCAATATACAGGGAATTCCATCTCAAACGAGCCACCTTGAATATCTTGGTTATTTTCAAAAATATAGCAATAAGAAAAACAGGTCGATTTTTGTTTCGAGGGGGAAATTTTTTGAGGTGAATTAGCACTTGCGGGCATTCAGCATAAACAGGCCAATTCAATGACCTTGAGATTTGAGATAGGGAAATATCGTTTGAAAGCCCTTTTTACGGGCTATACCGCCGTAATAAAATTTTTATTGCAATTTCTGTACATGTAATAATAAAAGAATATTAAAAAAAAACGAATTTACATTACAATACAAAGCCTCTAAAGCAAATGTTCAAAGTGTCTTCCATTTGACTTCCATACAATAGTACAACCTTGATTGAAAGCCGTCTCTGACATGGTTCAGCATAATTGGTGTTATCTGACGACACTCCGCTATAATTCGTTGGCGTAGTCCGTCAAAATGCTCAGGCTGAATCATAAAAATTTTTGACTTAACATGTCCCCACAACAAAAATCCAAATGGGTTCAGATCAGGTGATCGGGCAAGACATTCTATAGGATCTTTTCTATCAATCCATATACCAGGGTTTTCCAAATCGAGGTATTGACGAACTGGTGCGACGTAGTGAGGAGGAGCTCCATCTAGTTGGAAATGCAATTGCTCTTCATGTAGTAGAGGATCATATTCCAATTTTTCTATTATCAATACATTAATTTCATTTTCCAATATATTTTGATAAATTTCACTATTTAAATTACCAGGAATAAACAGGGGTCCAATTAGATGATTTCCCAAAATCCCTGCGCAAACGTTGAGTTTTACCGATGTTGACTATGAGCTCGAAATAAAAGAGGATTTGTATCGCTCCAAAATCTACAGTTATGTCGGTTAACCTCCCCATGAAGTGAAATAGTGCACTCATGCGAAAAGCAAACATTGTACAAGAAATTCGGGTTTTCGATCATACGCTGGGTCATAATTTTGCAAAACTCTTGCGTTCGATCCCAATCATCCTCATTTAATTCATGAAATAATTTAATTTACGGATGAAATTTGTACTTATGCAAAATTCTAAAAATGTTAGTTTTGCTTATACGGAAGGTGCAGAGATTTGCTGGACAAACTGCGTGCTTGGTATAAGTTGGACATGGCCCAATGTAGCCCTTCATCATATACAATTCCAATGGGACCTCTTTTTTTATTCATTACTGAGCCCGTCTCAACAAATTTTAACTCCAATACGTATATATGACGAACGGTACGTTCGGGATGGTTTTAGTTAAAAACCCTTGCAGCAGATCGAGCACAATTTTGATTTTGGTAATAATTACTTATCAGCTCAATACGTTCTTGCAACGTGTATACCACAATTATCTTTTAAATTTTCAACAAATCAGTAAAGTAGTAACTTGACAGATAAATGTACAATGCTTCAAATGATCGAATAAAGGGCAGAACAGATAAAAAAACTTCCTGTAAATATCAGCAAAAAATAATGTAAAATAAATTAGTGTTTACATTTAATGTTTTTGTGTGTTTTTGCAGGGTGCGGCAGTGAAACAGGATGTTTTAAGAGTGTACTATAAAAGAACCCCTTTTTAATACTTTTCCATGCAGTAAAAACTTTTAATTTAATAATCCCCTTTTTCTACTAGGTCCATTAGGTTGTCTGTTACATGAACAGGAATTGCAATAAAAATTTTTATTATGACGGTATAGTCCGTAAAAAGGGCTTTCAAATGATATACGACAACACCTACTTTCCCCATCGCAACAGTGATGCGGCTGTCAGTTCATGCCCTCAAGTAAGACTATTTCCTGTAACTTTTTGAGTTTCTTTTCAATTTCAAGTAATTTTATTCCAATAACTGGGAATCACTCACCTGATGACGATACCAGATACACAGTTATTGAAACGTTGTGAGATCAAACACTTCAAGACAATGGAAGTCCAAGGAAACTTCGAGGGACTAATAAATCTCTTTATCCTCGAAGTTTCCTTGGACTTCCATCGTCTTGAAATAGTTGATCTCACAACGTTTCAATAGCTTTGAATCTGCTATCGTCATCAGGTGAATGATGGGAAATTCAGTAGTATTTATACCTCTAACTGGTCATGCGTCGCCGGTCGGAGATGCGTAGTGTCAGTGGCTTCCAAATGTTTCCAATTTGAATGCTGAGCCCGCTAATTACAATCTCGTTCGAGATTATATATGCTGTCTCTATGAATTCTCTTCTATAACAATGCTTTTCCTTGTGAAATACCTTGGCCTAGTCCCCGTTGATGTTATGGTGTTTGGTCCATGAGTGACCAAACTTCGCTAGCTCCGCCCTTTGAGTTGTTATGCGATGTTTCTTAACTCTGGTGTCCAGCGTTGGATTTGTCTCTCCAATGTAAAAATTGCCACATTCATAGGTATACTGTCTATATATAGTATACAGTTATTTGGTTTTGCTGTGGCTTCCGGCTTCGTTATTGTAATCATGCTACTCAAGGTGTTGCTGCTTTCGAAGATCATCCTGATTCCACATCTGTGTGCAGTACATCTAAATTTCTCCGACAAACCTTTAGTATACGGTAATAATAGAGTTGCTGTCTTGGTTTATTTGATGAAAGTATATGTTAATCAGCTTCAATACCATATACAGAACTGCTCATACTGTATTAAACTTAGGACCATTTTGTGAAGCTTAAATGTCACATAGAGAATACACACAGCAGTTTAATTACAAAAAAAACTTTGCTCATCAACAGAGATCCCCGTTTGTAGTGGAAACATTATAGTAAACTGCTACATCTCACCGATGTAGTGGTGCTTCGGTACGGAACAAAAAATCGGACAATTTCATTAGTTATGGAGAAGCGAAATCAACGCTTTCAAAATGTGGGGTTAGAGAAGAATCCTAAAGGTACCTTGGATTGATCACATAACAAATAATGAAGTAATAAAAAAAAATCAAGTGCCAAGCATAATTTTCACTTACAATTGAATAACGAAAACTTGAATGTTGTGGTCACATATAGGAAGAATTATATCGACTGTACTGCCCATATATACTACCAATAAAATTCGAGTAGCTATGATGATCACCAACTTCCAAAAAGAAACCTATAGGAGATATACGAGACAATTCTGTTTAAATATTCGTCATTCTGTATATCTTCCACCCCGTTGTTGTTGGGGTAGTGTCAGATTCCTACTGACTAAAAAAATATCACCTCCACCCTGCAGCGACTTTATCCCGGAACCGCTTTCGCATTACTTCAGAATATAGGGTGCTTTGCCTTCACCTTTGATCACTTTCTTTTGTTTCAATTATTTCCCTGATTAAGTTATGTGCTGATTTCCAACTTTCTTCGGTCTTTTAGAGGTTGCCTAGGAAATTTTGTAACGTAAACTGGCAGCCGGTCTCGGCATGAAAAGCTTCCCTTACTTTTTCCCACCACTGACAGAAAAATAGGGTATGTTTAGCACCATATTTTCGGCATTGCAGTACAAACAGTGGGGGCTGTCCACAATCTGCCTTTTATATAGGAATTTCCGAAAGCACCTGTGTCCAGCCAGCTATTAATGTTGGGGATCAACTGATGGGTCCATCGTCCAAACTTCTCCTGTTCCAAATTCATTTGCCACTTACTCAACATGTTTCTTCTAGCGACTTTTTTGTCCCTACTGTGGTAGGCTTCGTACCGTTCTTCGATAAGAAGCTCTATTGGGGGAACACTAGCAATTACCTGTGCGGCAGCTGCTGACACTGTTCTGTATGAACTGCATATTCGCGAGCACATTTTCTTCTGGACTTGACTTAGCTTTCCTACTAATTTGGTGTTAGTTGTAACCGATTTCCAGATGGGTGCGGCATATAGTAAATGGGATTGTACAACACTCATAAGAATCCTGCGTTTTGAAGTCTAGGTCCTCTTATATTCGGCATTATGCCTGTGAGAGCTGTGATTATCCTTTCTGCTTTTAATATATTTAAAGAATTATTCAATGATAATTATATGATATTTCGACGAGACCGTGATTTCAATAGCACAGGTAAAAAAACTGGAAACTAGAGGGGGTGTAATAATTGCTCTAAAGAGTATATATAATTGTTGTTTATTGCCATTTACTTGCCCCAATAAAAATATTGAAGATTTGTGGATTAAAGTCAATTTACCTTATACTACCTTATATATTTGCGTAGTTTATATACCTCCGGAAATTTCATATCATATGTGTTTTGAGCCTTTTGGGAGTCATATGCTTGGCTTAAACGCTAAGCTGTTATTAGTAGGAGACTTTAATATTAAAAATGTATCTATGCTAAACTTAAACCATTTAACTGCAGTTGAAACTAGGTATTTACAATTCGTTAATTTGATTAATCTTAGTCAATATAATAATGTTCCTAATAGTAGAGGCAGGTATTTAGACTTGTTTTTAGGTAACCAGGTTATAAATCTTGAGAAATGTGATTTTCTTCCTGTAGCTGATCATCTCGATCATCCAGCACTATATGGTGAGCTTGAACTTCTACTAATTTGTAACCCAAAAACATTCAGAACATTTAACCTTCAATATAATTTTCAAAAGGCGGACTTTCAATTAATGTACAATCTCTTGAAAGCAGTAGACTGGACCGAGATGAGCAGCATGCAGGATGTAAACAAAATTGTGGATATTCTTTATTTTTTATTTTAATTTACAATATTTTTAATGTTTGTGTCCCGTTAACGATACAAAGGCAGAGATTTTACCCATCGTATTATAATAGAATGATTATAGGTGACATTAAAAAGAAAGAAAGGCATTGAAAGAATTACTCTAAAAACAAGTTAGAGTATGACAAACAGCAATTTATATATCTTAGATCTAAAATTAAAAGGGATATTAGGGAAGCGTATAACATATTCATTACTAAAATGGAAAATGACATTGATAAGGATTCAGGAAGCTTTTTTAGGTATGTAAAGTCAACTAAGAGTAACTCTGACACGGCTAATGAATCTATGGTATTTGATGGCAGGACAATTAGTAGTAATGAAACTATCGCCGAGACATTTGCTAACTATTTTGCAAGTATTTATCAAAACCGGGATGCCAACGACATAGTCTTGCATAATTCAAGTACATGCCTAATAACCGAAATCTTAGTAGTCACAGAAATCAATGACAATGATATCCGCCATGCTGCAAAAAAACCTAAGCCTAAAAAATAATGTGGTACGAACAATATACCGCCTTACATATTTAAGGGTTGTGTTGATTTATTAATGCAGCCACTGAAATTAATATATAACTGTATAATAAAAATGAATATCTTTCCAGTTGCATGGAAGATAACAAAAGTTGTCCCAATTTTTAAAAGCGGTGAAATGAATGACATAAAAAACTATAGACCCGTTGCTAGGTTGTCTACTGCATGTAAGATATTTGAAATGATACAATATGAAAAAGTCTACTCTCATGTATCCCCAATTATTCCTGAAGAACAGCACGGATTTATGAAAAAACGATCAACTGTAACTAATTTGCTTACATTTGCTCAAAGCGCATTTAAGGTTGTAGGAAACGCTGGGCAAATGGATGTCATATATACTGTCTTTGCAAAAGCCTTCGACAAAGTTCAACATTTAGTACTACTGCAAAAACTACAGGGGATGGGTCTATCTGATATTTTATAAAACTGTTTAACAGTTACTTAAAGACAAGGCAGCAATACGTGGTATTTAGAGGTGTTAAATCTAAAATATATTTCTCAACATCGGGAATCCCTCAAGGCTCGAATTTGGGCCCGTTGCTATTTCTTTGTTTTATTAGTGATCTACCTAAAGCCATATCACATTCACGTTGTCAACTTTTTGCTGATGTTCTCGAAATCTATAAAAATATAAGTCATATTTCTGATTCTTTACTATTACAGGAAGATTTAGACAGAATATATGAGTGGTCTAAAACAAATAAATTATAATTTAATTTGAGTAAGTGCTTTGCTGTCTCGGTTACTAAGAAAAAGAGCGTACTAGATTATCAGTATATTATGGGGGGTATCGTACTGCAAAACAAAACTGAGGCTAAAGATTTAGGGGTGATTTTTGACACCGGACTTTCATTCAATAAGCATGTAGATTATGTCGTTAAAAAAGCATATCAAATGCTAGGGTTCATAATTCGTAATTCCTGTAAGTTTAAAAGACTAAGCACATTATTAAGACTTTTTAATGCTTATGTAAGAAGTATCGTCGAATATGCTGTAATTACTTGGTCTCCGACTTATGCAATTCACAAAAATCAAATTGAAAAAGTCCAAAAAAAGTTTTTAAGGTTTATCTATTACAAAAAATATAGCAAATATTTATTTAGTTTACCACATTCAACTTTAACTAATGAATTTAAATTTAAAACGCTGGAAAGTAGACGGAAAATGGCATCAGTTCTGTTTTTATACAAATTACTAAAAAACGAGATAGACTGCTCTGAACTTCTTCGTAGAATCTCTTTGTTAGTACCACAATATTTTAATAGAAATCACAAATTATTTTTTGTTGCGAAGGGGCGGACTAACTTGGGAAAGTACGCCCCATTAAATAGAATGTGTATGTTTTGAAATGAGTTAGGGGATACGGATATTTGGGCGGAAGGGTCAGGTAGTTTTTACAGAAAAATTATTAAAATAATTTAGATTATTTTTTATTATGATTAAGTATTAGTTGCTAATATTTAGTACTTATTTTTGTATTTTACAGAATGTTGTAGGTTTTAGGTTCATTTGTTAAATATTTTTATTGTTATGGGAATGTTATAATTTGTTATTCTCTTTATCTGACTTGCTATATGATTACTTGAATAATAAATAAATAAATAAATAAATATCATCCGGTTTACATGCTCTCTAAAGTTCAGATCTTTATCAAGCCATACTCTGAAGTACCTCAATTCTGACACCTTGAACTTCGAAGAAAATAGGTTTGATCTTCCTACGAAGTGATAGTATGACTGCTTCTGTTTTTTGAGGTGCTAGTTTAAGTCTTCTGGACTGCATCCACTCTCACTTCACTTATTCTTTAGGTTGATTTAGAAGCTAATTGTTAAGCCGTTCCAATTCCTTTCCTCCAAATTACTCTTCTTGTTTTATGCCCTGAATAAGAATCAGTGCTTTTTTAACTTTCATTTGTTGTGGTATTGTATCTCAAACAGCTTTGTCACCAGTACCACTGATTCGGTATTGTTTTTGTTTGTTTCTGATCCAACATATTTAAATATCCGCATTTTAGGTTGTCAGTATGTTTCCCAAATTATTAACTTTTTCATTTATTTTGTTCTTCCATTTACTATTTGCTTTTAGCTTCAAAAAATATTTTTTCTTACATTTTTGGACATTGCTATTAATTTTAATTCTTACGATTTATTGTATTGCCTACAGCTCTTCAAACTTAAGTTGCTACCGTGAAATTAGAAAATATTTTAAAGTAGCACTTCGACAGAAACATTTGTTAGATTTGCCTGTAGGTGTAAACACAACAGATTCCGAACTATTTATCATACAATAACCAAGTGGTGCGTAGTTCACTTAAGAGAACTGAATGGGTACTCATTTTTTTTCCTCGAGTGTCAACATAGAAGATTAATTATGCATTATACGAACCTACTGAAATTTTAATGATATTGTCATGTACTTTATTCATTATTCATTTTTTTATAACGGTATGGGCTCAAGAACAAACAAATAGTAAAACCAAAGTTTGTGTATATATTGAAAGAGATCTATTGCTAGCAGTCAATCACTGATAAAAAATTGAAAAGTCATTATATCACTTAGCATATCAAGGATCTGTCGACAAATATATGTATAAGGTTTTTTATTGATCCCTGTCAAAATGTTTATATTTTTTCTGAGCAATTATATTCAACAACGACCTGAGAATAACAAAGTCGAACTTTAGCTTGTGTTGATGAAATGTCCTATGATAAAGCACATTTTGAGTTTTTAGTTTTATAAAACAATTTCTTGAGGGTATTTCAACACATTTAGGAAACGTCAAAAATTAACTTAACTTCTCAGATAAACCATATTATCGTTTATATTTGTACAAGGTCTTCAACATAGATAGCCCACAAGAAGTTACCAAGAGACAAGAAATCGAGGCTTCTAAGAGGTCAGTTTATGTATCATGTTTTTGAAATTGCTCTATTACAGAATATTTGCTGAATAGCTTCAATTGCCTGGTTTGTTATTTAAAATTTTGTTGACACCAATATATATTTTCTCCATATTATAAACCTCATTAAGCTATGCAACAAATAAAATCCAGTTCTTATCATTCTTTGTTTGTGTATATAGCTAGGATTTTGAATACATTCAAATAATTGTCATCCCTAGTATATACAATCGCATTTCCCACTTGCAAGTTACGTCTTTACTTACATCTCTACCAAGAAATTTTTAAAGTAAAATTTATAAATTTATATCCATTGAAAACGAAATCCGAGAGGATTTTGAAACGTTTGGTTTTAAAATATACACAAGTTTGAACTCTGATGTGGTATTATTCCCAAGAAAATCTAAAATAAACTAGAAGATGCCACAAATAACATTCAGAAAACAACGAGGAACTTGAAGTTGCATTCTCTGTACCAGTTGGTTGTTTCTAGGTTCAGTTTTTGCCGGAGCTATCATCAAGTCGCTATCGACAGCCATACGATTTCACTGCTTAGCTTTAATTAAAACCAGAGCTGAAAAACCTGTCACACATAAATCAGTTGTCAACAGATGGAAGTCAACTTTCATGGTAGAATCAGCCTTCATTTCTATCAATTCTTTCTGAATTTCTTCTGGTAATTTCAAGACTTCGACAGCAAAAGACTGTGATATTGTGATTTTCGCTTTAAATTTATTTTTTATCCAAAAATGTAAACGTCTTACGATCCCCTTGACATCTCTCTACGCCCCACCAGGGGGGCACGCCTCCCTGGTTGGGAATACCCTGTTCTATACAGAGGTGAATCTTCTTATGTTTCATGTTTATCTTGTTTGATAGACACGACAATCTCTTAGTTCCTGTAAGTTATAGTTTGTCTTTATGAAAGTATATATACAGTTATATGTCCACATATTTAGAACTATATCATTCAACCTATGACGGCCGGTTCAAACCAGGAGTTCTCGTTAGATACGCTTCCTTGAATGATGCGTTCTAAGCTTTAACATATCTTTATTTTCAGAGATAAAATTACAGAAATTTCCTTACTCCTCTCCTCTAATTCTAATTCTATTACTTCCCTACGTTCTTTTTCCTATTTGATATAATGCTAATTCTCTAAGATATTCATTACCTAATATATCATAGATCCTATTCCCTAATTTCTTATACTATTCCCAGTCTTCTTATCTTCCTTCTGTTCACCACTGTTTCGTCCTCTTGTAGTAGCGCTTGCAGTGGTCTTTTCATCCTGTGTCTCTCATGTTCATTGTAGTTGGTTGCCTCTCTCATCAGTGGGTTCCTAGGCTGTTTTCTTGATTGTAGTCATCTCTGGGTCTCTTCTTAGTTGTTCCTAAATGATGTTCTAAAGTTTCTAAACTTTCCAAAGTTCTAAAGTGAAAAACTTGGATGTAAAACACACCAGTAAGACAACAGTCACTGTATTTAACCTAATAGCTGCCGGTGACATCTACCGTCTAGTGAGTAATTTAAGTATATGAAGACATAGTATACCAGAGTGTAGTATGTGTTATAGCATAGTATGCCTTCATATACTTAAATTACTCACTAGACGGTAGACGTCACCGACATCTATTAGGTTCAATACACTGACTGTTTATAAAAATGTTTTGTATGCTGTTTATACGTTTTATTCACTGTCGTTATTTTAATGTGTCGATATCCAGAATTTTGGTTTTTTACAGTTTTCTGTTGTAGTTGATCCTTGAGCCATCATGAACATATTTTTCACAGCTTTATTTTGTGCACGTTGTAGTCTTTGTAGTATATATTGCATTTCCCAGACGTGTGATTAGATATTTGAAGTGAAGTTTTATGAATCTATATTACAGACGTTTTCTCGTTAGATATCTTAAAACATGTGTGCTTGTATTGCTAGACCTAAGTAAGCACTTGTTTTTTTTGCTTTAATTAATTTTGTTTGATTTATTCTCCATGGCACTCTTTTTTGTTCTGTTGTTTAATTGTCATGTAAACTGTCTTCTTTATATTCAAAGTTTATTATAACACAGAGTGTCTTTGTTTATGTAATTTTTCATTTTTTTTAGGGCAGGATTCCGCCAGAATCAGTGCATATGAAATATCTTGATTTTCGAGGGACGTATTTTAGGCTAAAAACGTATAAGAGGTATTGTAAGGGACCCTGTATTGATCCCAAGCCAAAGTCAAGTTATTACTCCTCTGTTTCTCTCCTTTATTGATTAACAACAGTATTAAGATTCCTTTTAACAGTATAGTATTTTCTTAAATTATAGCTTATGCCTCCGATAGCAATTTTGTGATACATAACTAACAGCAGCTGTATGTCCATCGTTCAAATGATTTTTGAATCTCTGTACATACTACACAACCGGTAATGTATTCTAGCATTAATTGTGTAAAATATACTTAATATTGAGATTGGGCGATAATTTTTCAGTTGTTGGGCTTTTTTATACACAGGAATAATTGTTGCTATTTTCAATTCAGCACATTTCATAACTTGTTTCACGAGTCTCTTCTATACTACAAAAAATCAGTTTAATGTTTTATTATGGTGGCCATTCCAGGAGTACAATTAATTTTTAGATTCTGAATTGTTTTTCCTCTCTGATTAAAATCTTTTTGTGAGATTTGTGAACATAGTTCGATTTACTTCTTCTTTTGGATCGGTTTCGTTTTTGTTTTTGTTTGTCATCACTATTTCTTACTTGACTTTTTTATGAATTTCCTTGAGCTGCAAAACATTTTCTCTTAACTTTTCGTGTTTGCAGATGTTTTCTCATGTTATTGGTTTCGTTTTATCGGTTTTTAAATTATTTTCCAATGTATTGATTCTTTAATTTTTTCCACCTTGCATAGCTTTCACCTTTTTCTTTTTTTCAATAGATATTGTGAGTAATACAGTTATTATTTTAAAATACTTTTATTATATACTCTGTATAGTGCATTTTCATTTTGTTTTTTCTAAAAGTTTCGCTAGTTGGTTGAAGGATGAAATTTTACTTTGCTTAACTTTTCATTTTATACTGTTTTTCCACTTATGGTCGTTGAATAATCTAATAGATTGAATAAATTTTCGTTTTTGTGGCTTTAGATGCTTCAGAAACCAAGTATATATCAAGTTTTATATTATTGTCGCCTGTCTAGTTTTTTTTAATTTTAAACACACAAATACTAGTAAAATTTGTAGAATTGTATAAGATTAAAATTTAATATTAACAACATGTTTTACATATATTAAAGACTCTGTGTATTAAAACTGAAGTAAGTTAAAAATAGTATCTAAAAGTTGAAAGGTCCCTCTGCTCAATAATATATGTTTGCCACAATCAAAAATAATAGTTTATTTTAACATACGAATAGAAATTTGCATAATTATATACATTTAATAGCAGCACTATACAGATTTCTTCTAATGAATGTCTAAATAGAATATCTTGTGGGTGGAGAAAACTTTTAATGGTTTGATTCTTCTTTAGTATGAGTCATGTGTGGCTATCATTTACTGTAATGACAATAGCTGTGTTTACGATTATGTATTCTGAAAAGTATGAATACATAAATCAGTATATTTATGAATGTTAGAGATGGATTTTGCTAATAATATTTTTTACTACTTATGAGTTATGATTTCTATTATTATTCAGTTAACTAAAGAACATATTTAAGAGATAATAATTTGTTTGTTTAGTGGGTCAGTTGCATATTTTCTTCCAAAAATGTAAAATAATTCATATTTCTGACAAAAAATCTTGAGCTGTAAATACCTATTTTCAAACCAATTTCTATAAATCTTGTGTCTACATATTTCTCAAGTGTGGCGAAATCCCTAAAAGCTGGTCAAAAATCTAGTTTCATTATAGGAATTTTTAATTGAATAGATTTCTGTTCAGAAGGTGTAATGATAGAGTAAGAAAAAATTGGTTGTGTATCCTTGGCCTATATAAATGAGTTCAAAACTGAATTTCGTCCATTATGCAAAATGGAGTCTTCTGGTGAAGGCAATTAGAATACTACTGTTATTTATATAAAGATTAATAACAATATGTAAATTAATACTTTAACTGTATTCATAAAGAAGAAGAATGAGAAATTACCAGCGAAGATTTTAGAAATAATCATAGTTTAAAAAAAACTAAAAAATACGCTATAGTAGAAAACAGAACTAAAAAGCAGACAATATTTTTTAATTATGAACAGTTTATATTACAGCAGTAAAAGTCATGATTAATTACCTCAAAATAAAAATATAATAAAATTTAAGTTAATAACAAAATAATTCCTTTCAGAGTAAAACGGGTGGGGTGCTTGAAATATTAAATTTTACAATTATTCTATTGGCAACTATTTATAAGAGGATAGTTATTCAAATATAGTGAAATTCACCCCACGATTTTTACTCTGAATCGAATTATTCTGTTAATAACTTAAATTTTATTATATTTTTATTTTCAGGTAATTAATCATGATTGATTTTTCGACTTTCTACAGCTTTAATATAAACTGTTCATAATTAATAACTATTTTCTGCTTTTTAGTTCGGTTTGCTACTAAAGCGTATTTTTTAGATTTTTTAAACTATAAATATTTTCTAAGTTTTTAGTCTGATAAACTTATAACGTTGTCTATAGGATTTATAATTAAAAAGTTTACTTCATGTTTGCGTAACATTTTCATTTCATTACGCAAGTTCTACTATTGTCAACTAGATGGCAGTAGTTAATAGACGAATTTGTATTTAGGCAAGAACAGTCACAAAAAGACAACAAACGGGAAAATTCAACTTAACGAATTGTATTGTCATCGGACCTTGACAAGTGTGCCAATTTTCAACTTAATTGGTTTTCTTTAAGTTGGTGAAACTTACGTTGAAAGTTTCCGTTACATAGATACGTACATATGAACTCAATAAAAGCGTATTAAAAATAGGTAAAAAATTATAGGTTCCACAGAGTTCCGCGACGAAATTTGTTTTGCAGTTTATACTATTGTTTATTAAGGGAAACAAAATCTAGCTGCTAATAGCTACATATGTGGTTTTGATTTAAGTTATTGCGAACTAAAAACGCGCATCAATAAAATATGATAAAATATATTTATTATTTTAAAAAATATATGTGTAACATTTTTAATTGACATAATATGAATCAAAATAAAATGTTTTTGTATCTAAAATATTAAATATATACAGGGTGTCCTGTATTTTACCATGTAAAACATTAGAAACAAAAATGTTGCAGGCAATTTGTTTACGAGCTTTTTCCCTTGAAGTACATATACATATTGAGGAAAGATTCTTTTGGTTATGATAAAGGTCCTTATGAGTCAACCGATATTTTATCACGATGATACAAACTTATTTTGTACAGTTTAATTTGTATTTAAATTTTTTAATTAATAAGTAAAATTTTGAATTTTTATTTTGATTTTATTTGATTTAAATCCTAATTATTTATTGTATTCTAATTATTTTATTTATTTTATGTTTTTATAACTTTTCTCCATAAAAACTAGTGTTAAAGTCTGCTTAGCACTTACTAAAAATTAATGCTGAGACTAATTAGTTTTAAGTCAAATTAACTTTAAGATAAAATTTTACTTTTTTAGAAAAAAAAATTAATATTATTAGTATGTTTATTTTAGTTTTTACTTTTATCTATTACTATTTTTTTTTAGATATGTTTCGTTAATGTCATGGGTTTATAGAATTATTAAATTTACAATACTGTTAATATTTGTTATTACTAAATAATAGATTTTCTTGTTCAATATGTTGTATTGGGTTAGAGCAGAAGCTTAAAGTTTTTATAATTGAACTATTTCTTTAATAAATGAAAGTTTTTAAGCTTCATTAGACTCCAAAGCAATAATTGATATCTTCCTACTAGTTACTAAGATGTATTATATTGTTACGGAATTACCCAAAGCCGACCCTGTGTCATTCAGCACGACAACAAACGCTTTACGATAAAAAATACGATTCTCGAAAAGACTCGGCAGCGGAAGGAGCGATGAGGATTTCTACTGGAGAATTCTACGCTGGTGATATAAAAGAAGCACGGCACGATCGCCAGGCAGTTATACCGCGACGACTAGCTTATATGAAAATGTATTGTGAATCAGCTGTTTTAAATGTAAATAAGGTTCTAGAAAAGTGAAAGTAAATATTAGTTGTTATAATTTTTAAATTGAACCCACGAAGTATATAACATTTGGTGTTGGAAGTGAAGGATTAGTGCAGTTAACATCCTAAATTGATTTATGGAAACTCGTAGTATGGAAAAGATAGATGAAAAAATTGCACAGATTCTAGAAAAACGTGACAAGAAGGAGAAACAACATCAAGAAGAAATTCAGCAAAGGTTAGTGAAATCTTTTGATGACAAACTTAAAATTGAGTTAGGAAATCTTGTCACTAATATCGATGAAAAACGTAAAATAGAATTAGAAAATCTTGTTTCCACGATGAAAAGTGAACAACAAAATCTGATTGAGGGATTATTCTCGAAATTGAATGAACAGCGACAAAATGATTTTAAAATATTTGAACAAAAACAAGATCAAACTGAATTAAAGCGACAAAATGATTTTAAAATATTTGAACAAAAACAAGATCAAACTGAATTAAAACGACAAAATGAATTTAAAATAACTGAAGAAAAAAGATAAATGCAATTTGAACAACTAATGCAAATAGTATCACAAGTTAACGAAACAGTTAATGAAAGAATGCAAATAGTAGAATCAGATATAAAAGAGATAAACGACGACATAAAGATCCTAAAAAATAATGTGGAGGCCCTTGAAACCAAAGTAGATGACATCGATTCCATACAGAGCCAGGTGAAATTTGAAATCAGTGCTATTCAAAACAAGGTAGAAACAGAAATCAAAAAAATGCAACAGGACTTACAGCGAGGAAAATACCAGAACACCGTGAGTACCAAAGGTTCCTTTAGTAAACCACCCACATTCGACGGCAGTTCATCTTGGTCCATGTATAAACGGCAATTTGAGGCCGTGGCTACAGCTAATGGATGGGATAATCAAGAAAAATCTACTTCTCTGGTAATTTCGTTAAGAGGTCCGGCCCTAGAACTCCTCCAAAGCATTCCAGTCGATGAACAAGGCAATTTCGACAAGATCATCGGACGTCGGTGAAGGAAACAGGTCCCGATAAAGAGTTCCTACAACAGTTTGTTGACCACTTGACACACTTGACACCAGAGAACCAGAAGAAAGCCAAGCAATTGATCACAAAACACTGGCAAATTTTTAACAGTAAAAATGGAACTACCGGTCGCACCAACATCATCCAGCATCGAATAGACACCGGAAAGGCTCAACCCATCAGAATACCACCTAGACGACTACCATTGGGGCAACAACAGGCCGTCGAGGAAAACATCGAGTCCATGTTACAAAATGGAGTTATTGAGCCATCCATCAGTCCATGGTCTGCTCCCGTCGTGCTAGTTAAAAAGAAAGATGGAACCACCCGATTTTGCGTGGATTACAGAAAGCTGAATGATGTCACGAAGAAAGACAGCTATCCACTACCCCGAATCGATGACACTTTGACCACACTAGCAGGCTCCCGTTGGTTTTCCACACTAGACCTAAAAAGTGGATATTGGCAGGTTGGTCTGCACGCAAACGACAGAGAGAAGACAGTGTTCTCCACCAGTAAAGGGCTGTTTCAGTTCACGGTCATGCCTTTGGGTTATGTAATGCACCCGCTACATTTGAGAGGCTAATGGAGTATGTACTGAGCGGGTTAACATGGAAGACGTGCTTAGTATACCTCGACGACATTCTAGTCATGGGCCAGACATTCGACGACCATCTGAAGAACCTGGGCGAAGTATTCTCCAGAATTAATAACGCCAACTTGAGACTCAATCCGAAGAAGTGTTCCTTGTTTCAAAAAGAAGTAGAGTTTTTGGGCCACGTAGTGTCCGAGTCAGGAATCCGCACCAACGAAGACAAGATAGAAGCCATCCGTGATTGGCCAGTTCCAAGAGACAAACATGAACTCCGAAGCTTCTTGGGCCTCTGTTCATACTACCGGCGTTTTGTTGAGGGATTTGCCACCATCGCCGCCCCTCTACATCGGCAGACCACTGATAAAGAGACCTTCCATTGGAATCAGGATTGCGAAACATCATTCAGGCGACTGAAGGCAGCACTATGTTCCAGCCCAATCCTAGCCTTTCCTACACAGTCCGGCAAGTTCATCTTAGACACCGACGCCAGCAACACAGGTTTGGGGGCCGTCCTATCCCAGGTGCAAGATGGTGAAGAGAGGGTGATCGAGTACTACAGCCGTGGATTCTCGAAGCCAGAAAGTAATTATTGCGTCACCAGAAAAGAACTTCTTGCAATAATAAGGGCTGTGGACCATTTCCATAAATACCTGTATGGTCGCCATTTCTTAATCCGAACATATCATACCGCACTCAAATGGCTGCTGGACATGAAGACACCGGAAGGACAACTGGCCAGATGGATGGAGAAATTACAGCAATACGACTTCAAGGTGGAACACCGTGCCGGTCGGTTGCACAATAATGCCGATGCCCTATCCAGAAGACCCTGTAGAGCGGAATGCAAGCATTGTCTGAAGATGGAACAGCGAGAGGGTATCTCCATCAGGCAGATCCGAGTGCAGGCCAATGAAGACTGGACAACGGAACAGTGCATATCCAGGACCAAAAGGCTGATCCAGACATCGAACCAATCTTGTCACTCAAAATGAGAGGGGCACCCAGGCCACGATGGGACGAGGTAGCTAGATACTCCGGCGTGCTGAAATCGTTATGGGCTCAGTGGGACTCTCTAAGAGTAGACAATGGAATGCTCAAGCGAGTTTGGGAAAGCGCTGATGGACGAGAAACCAAGTCCCAACTGGTAGTTCCGAAGAAAAAGGTACCAGCCATCCTGACCGAAGTACATGATGGAATCACCGGAGGCCACCTGGGCATGAATAAAACCCTAGACAAAGTTCGCCAGCGGTACTACTGGGTGAATTACTTCGAAGACGTCAGAGCTTGGTGCCGCAAATGTGCCACATGTGCCGCCAGTAAGGGCCCGAAAACCCGAACCAAGGGCAGAATGCAGCAGTACAATGTGGGCGTCCCATTTGAGAGAATTGCCATCGATGTCGCCGGTCCGTTTCCCGAGTCTGAGAGGGGGAACAAATACATTCTGGTCGCAATGGATTACTTCAGCAAATGGCCTGAGGCATATGCGATACCCAACCAAGAGGCAACCACGGTAGCGACGGTGCTAGTAGAACAACTATTCAGCCGGTTTGGCGTCCCGATGGAATTACATTCAGACCAGGGGCGTAACTTCGAATAGAATGTATTCCAGAAGGTCTGCACGATGTTGGGGATCAGGAAAACGAGAACAACACCATTACACCCACAGTCAGACGGAATGGTGGAAAGATTCAACAGGACCTTGAAACAACACCTATCCAAGGTCGTCAGCAATAACCAGCGTGATTGGGATGAGCATATTCCCCTATTCCTGTTGTCATATCGCTCTGCTGTACATAATAGTACAGGCCTGACCCCAGCCAGGGTCTTATTCGGAAAGGAGCTGCGACTACCATGCGACTTGGCATTTGGCTCCCCTGAAGAACATCCCCAAGACATCGACGATTATGCCGACCAGCTCCGACATAACATGCTGGCAATACACGAATTAGCCCGAACGCAGATGTTGGCCACCAGTGACCGGATGAAGACGCGATACGACCTCAAGGCCAATTCAGTCGGGTTCCAGGAGAGGGACAAAGTCTGGCTGTACAACCCACAAAGGAGCAAGGGTAAATCCCCAAAGCTTACGCCCGCCTGGGATGGTCCATACGAAGTGGTCAAGAGGCTGAATGACGTCGTCTACCGGATTCGTCGAAACCCCAAGGCTAAATTGAAGGTGGTTCACTTAGATCGACTCGCTCCCTACCATGGAGGGGATGTTTCTGATCGGGACAATCAGAATTAAAGGGGGAGCAGTGTTACGGAATTTACCCAAAGCCGACCCTGTGTCATTCAGCACGACAACAAACGCTTTACGATAAAAAATACGATTCTCGAAAAGACTCGGCAGCGGAAGGAGCGATGAGGATTTCTACTGGAGAATTCTACGCTGGTGATATAAAAGAAGCACGGCACGATCGCCAGGCAGTTATACCGCGACGACTAGCTTATATGAAAATGTATTGTGAATCAGCTGTTTTAAATGTAAATAAAGTTCTAGAAAAGTGAAAGTAAATATTAGTTGTTATAATTTTTAAATTGAACCCACGATGTATATAACAATATGTATTTAGACTAAATTTTATGTGTTTAAAATTTTTATTCGTCATTTTGAATCTGCTATTTTGTTTTTTGCAATTCCGACGTTGGATTCGTAATTAGCAACTTCAAAAACGTTTGTTCACAAAATTTTATACAACTTGAATAATGTTTTATAATTTTGAACAGCTATTCGGGAATTTGCAACATTCGACCTCGGTGTCGGTTTGTTCAGATAAATCAAAGTCAAAATTCATTAAACATAAAACGTTAGGGACGTTATACATATCATAACGATTCTTCAACGATATGATCCAATAGATTCCAGTTCTACAAAAACTAAATATGCACCAAGAACAAAATTAATATAAAGGCTACTTTCCAACTAAATTTGAACTCGGTTAGCTTATAAATATGGTATAGATAATTTAAATATTGTATAGTCAAAACATGATAAAATGCAAAGCCAATCTGTCGAGAATTCATATTACCAAATAAATTTTCAAAACATTTAGTCTTCTTCTGTCAGAAAATACATTACAAGAAATAGTTCCATACTAAGGTTACTTATTATCTTCAGTTGTTAAAAACTCGACATTAAATTTTATTTGATGATTACTATTAGGGGAGTTCAATTCTGCTAGATTGTTCGTTAAAAGTGCTGGTAGGTACTTACCTATAATATTCTTTATTCATTTCATAATTTCACTCATCACGTGTTTTAATGAATCAAGTATCAAATTAGAGCTAACTTCTTTGTCTATCCGATGAAATATGATTGCCTATTTAGATCTGAATACTAATTGGTATTGCTGACGGTAAAATGTACTTAAGAGCAAGATAAAGTATGAAGATGCTCTGTTGCCAGCTTTATATATGGTTGTCCACCAATGAAGGTTTGAACCGTACTCATTACAGTTGTCTCTGCCATTCCCTCATATAATCACGTTTAAGAATAACATTAATAGTCACTCGTTGACGGTTTCAAATTCTTTTGTAAACGATATAGGTAAATAAGAGGAAAAGGGCTTAGAATAATCAAAAAAATAATAACTTTTTTTTTATTCAGAATAGCATAAAGATTTTTATATTTATAATAATAACACAAATGAGTTTTGGTAAAAATGATTTACTAGGTTATTTACTTAACATAAAACTATTCAGGTTACATTTAAAAAATATATTTTATATTAGCTTTTATAATGGGTTAGTAATTTATTAGAAAATACGTGTTCAATGTAAACTTGTTTAGTGTTTGTAACATGGGACAACTTAACGCCTGACTTTTAGTATTTATTATTCAATAATAAAATGATTACGGGCGTAGTATGCAGATGGCCAACATTTTACAAAAAGTTTTAAAATTTATAGGAAGCATTTGTAAGCTGTTTAATCATAACACATGATCTTTAGAAACAACAATTTTTTTTGTTATGTCTAAATAAATGTCATAGTGATGTTATTTTCATTGTTCTGTGTACTATCGTTATACAAAATTTCCTAAAAATTTTTTAAAGCCCTTGGTATAATTACTTTTATGTTTTTTTGGGGAATAACACCACAATAGAAATACAACTACGTTTATTGCAGGAATACCAAACGTTTCAAAGTCTATTTTGACTTCGTTGTCAATGGCTTTATATTTATTGATGTGATTGCAAAATGAAAATAAATATAAAGCCATTGACAACGAAGTCAGAATAGACTTTGAAACTTTTGGTATTCCTGCAATATAAGTAGTTTTATTTCTATTGTGGTGTTATTCCCCAAAAAAACATAAAAGTAATGAAGAATATGCCACAAACAACGTTTAGAAGACAATTAGAAACCTTGGAATAATGATTATATGAGACAGAAATAAACTTTAGACTTCACATTTATTCTTAGTCTAAGTTGTTTCTTCAGCTTATATACAATATTAACTGGATAACCATTACATGCAGCAATTTCACTAATTGTTTTCTTTTCTCTCCCAAATCTCTCTTTGGTAAGAGGGAATGTCAACAAACGATGTACAAGGAAATTGATCCTCGCCATTTTGTGTTGTTGACAGTGAAACAAATTATTAGGTAAATATCTAAATGTGCTGGTATCTGTCCTATACACGTCAAATCCTAAATCGTTTCTAACATTTTTTAGAACAAGTACATCAAAAAATTAGAGATTACCTTTAGTTTCTTATTCATAGACAAATTTAATAGTGAGAAATTTATAATTATTATTTAAGACAAAATAATTAATATTAAATTTATTTCTATCAAAAACAGCAAATATATCGTCTACATATCTTAGATATACCCTAGGAAAATATTGGGAGTTGATGCAAAGAAAGTCAACTAAAGGGATTTAAAACCATTACATTTCTTATTAAGCTGTTATGTGAAACATTGTTAACATCTTTTTTAAATCCATTTTATATTTTTTACCCAAAATTGAGACAAGTTTATTTAAATTATTTTTGGCCAATCAGTCAGTTACTGTTTCCTCTCCATCTTACAGAAAATTTATTTAAATTATAATCGAATTCATAATCTGAAAGACATCTGCTTTTTGATACAGTGTTTGATTGTTACCTAGAATAAAATTATATCAGCCATACTTTAAGATTTTACATAACATATCTTTTTTATAATATTTATATCTGAGTGTTAAACTTTTTGACAAATACAATCTTTATCTGCTTTCAGTTGTAATTAACAATAAATTTGGTAAGTAAATGCAGTAAGCTAAGACAAACAACACACATTAATGATGTATTGCTACACAGCAGTCGTAATTAAACAAAATAAATCTGGACGACTGGACAATCATTCGTGATTAATTAGAATGATATGGTTGTGGAAGGTCCTTAAATTAAGGAAGGAAAACACAAAATATCTATTAAGAAAATTCACTCTGCTTGTGGTGCATGAATTATGGGCCAAATCCTGCAGTTAATAGTGTTTTGATCTCAGTTGTTCGATTCGATTATCTCCTTGAGCAAACACATCGACCTAGAAAACACCCAGTACACCATTATAATTATAGTCTAAGTGCTCATAATTCATTCTTAATAACAGTGTGCATTAAATGCTATATATCAACAAATACAAGTAAACAGAATTCTGCGAAAACAAGCTTAAAACTCCAATTGTGATAGGTACGTTTTCGTACTCTTAATGAACTTCACACTTATTATTCCTTTTGAAAAGGGCAAACACTTTTGCTGATTGGAATTAATGAAGAAAAATCTGTATCAGGGTCAATGTTGAATAAGATTAATGTTAGGAGTGTTTAAGGAATAAAGATGATCATTTATTATATTTAGACATTAGAAATGTCAAGAATAATATGGATTTATTAATTATTTTTATAACGATGTAGCTCTTGACAGGCAATTTGGTTCCTGAATAGATATTGTTGTAGCAATTGTTGTTGACAAATTGTTGTCATAAGTTATATGTTCATGTTGAGACATATGCACTACATTGTACTTGTTTATTCTGAAATAAAAATTGAGGATAATTGATGACGCTAAATTTCAGTGGGTTGCATACAAAATTATTGTACTAAATTTATGGTCTATTCAACTGATAAAAAATCAAATAGGTACCGGTCATGTTATATTTATCATTTTCCTTCAGGGGGCAGGACCTTGTTTCTAGGAAAATGTGTATTTAATAATAAAGCGATTAATGCTAGGATGATCTTTTAAATTATGGAATCTATTACTCTTAATTTTCTAGTACTTATAATTATGTCATATTACATGCTGCTTGTGGAATTTGATTTCATTATAACATTTTTTTGTCCGTTTTTGTAGTCTCTTTTATGTGCCAAATTTAGTCCAGAAACTAATAGAACACAGCACAACTACAGTTTTCTGTCATAATTAGAGTGATTACATCAAACATACTGTAATGTTTTTATTTTCATACTTGGGTTCAGTTTTTGGATTCATTTAGAAACACAGTCTAACTCACTATAGTTTATTTCCACTATTTTAATTTATATTCAGAGCACTATTTAAGATTTATCTTTACTATACAATCGAATATAGAATGAATTCTTCTGTCAGTTCTTCGTAATTATATATTACTTTTCGGAATTCTCAAGAACGTCAAAGAGCCGCCGACAGATTTCCTTCATGGATTAGATTTTTCGAGAACTTCATCAACGCAAGCCGCCGACCTCGAAGCGCCAGACGCACCACATTTCGGATTCGCCAAAATATTGGATGCATGCCGCTTCCGCGAATTATCCCGTCACAACACTTTAGTTCAGAAGTGACTCCTTAAAAGTTTATGGCGCACTAAAGAAGAAATTAGGAGGAGGTAACAGTTATTATTTTTCAGTCACCACAACGGCAATCAAACAGAAAATTGATACACAATACAAGTTTTTTTTGTAAGCAATATTCCATCTTTTTTTTCTTAGTTACGTCATAAATCAAATACTATGGTCAAACATTTTTATTTTAAATTTTAGAATTGTGACTGTTTTCACAGATTCTTTGCAATACAGACAACGGGGTCTTACCTAGAACCCGAAAAGTTTAGACATGTACAGTAATTATGTGAATTGTGGAGTAATTTTCCAAAAAGTGGTTAAACATTCCTATTATTTTATTAAAATTTTTACTACGATGGGTGATGTTTATGAAACAAGTAATTCTTTTGCTTAAAAAGGTTACACTTGACTTACCATATTTTATCAAGTTGGTTGCAGCATGATTCATATATTGTCTTAGTAGGTTTTATTCTCTCTGCCAGTCAAAATTGAGATCCTAGTTTACTGTAATTTTGCTAAATTATTACAATATTTTATCTAATTTAGCAAACACCTCTTATTTCGTGTCTGACTGAGTGATGATATTATGCCTCGTTATTCGAATTTGTGATAAAAATACCACGTCATAAGTTTTTAGGGTTCCGTATATACAATATACGGATACCCTTATAATATCACTCCGGATTTCGGCCTCTGTCACATCATAGCAATTTCCTCCTAAGCTACTGGACGGAAGAGGTTGAAACTTTGTATCAGTGTATAGTTTGGTGACTCGATCGTGAGTACATATCGTAAAAAAAGAAATTTTGATTTTAGGGGTACTTCTGGGGGGAAAAACTAAAAAAATCGATCCTTCCCCCTCTGATCTCCGAAACTACTGAGCCTAAAATTTTGAAAAAAATAGGGAATATAGAACGTTGCCCGAACTTTACAGGAAAAATAAGGAGAAACCATTAATATTAATTTTGGGGGGGCAACTTATAGAGTTATATGAAAAATCAATCGCATCATGTAATACATCAAGTGAAAGGTCCTATTCTGAGAAACACAAATAATTTTTTTTTACGTATTTAAAAAAAATTAGTTAAAAGATATTAACGAAAATATACCAAAATTTACTCATCCCCCCCGTATCTCCGAAACTATAAAACGTAAACTTTTGAAAAAAATAGAGATATAGGGTCTGACCTGAAGTTTACTTAAAAAATAAGGAGAAAGTTCTACTTTTAATTTTGGGGGGCAAATTACAGAATTAAATGGAAAATATAAAATTAAAATTGTTTCTATCCCATCATGTTATATATCAAATGAAAGGGCTCATTATGACGAAAACAAATATATTTTTTCAAATTTTGAAATAAATTAATTAAAAGATATTAGCAAAAATATAAAAAAATACCCATTCCCCCCACTTATCTACGAAACCATAAGCTGGAAAATT
Organism: Octodonta nipae; assembly: GCA_034190945.1. Taxonomy (NCBI): domain Eukaryota; kingdom Metazoa; phylum Arthropoda; class Insecta; order Coleoptera; family Chrysomelidae; genus Octodonta; species Octodonta nipae. The sequence continues at coordinate 70,839,131 of CM067224.1, forward strand.
TTGAAAAAAATAAAGGTATAGCCCCTCACCTGTACTATACTGGAAAAATAAGGGAAACCCCTAATATTCATTTTGGGGGGCAAATTATAGAATTAAATGAAAATTGTAAATTTAGAATTGTTTCTAACCCATCATGTTATCATGTTATATATCAAATGATAGGGCTCATTATGACGAAAACAAATATATTTAAAAAAACTTACCAATTCCCCCCGTTATTCCCCAAACTATAAGACCTGTTTTGTTTACAGGAAAAAATATGAAGAAATCCCTAATATTTGGGGACAAATTATAGAATTAAACGGAAAAAATTTTTTTTAACGCATCATGCAATACATCAAATGAAAGTGCTCATTATGGGGAATACAAATATATATATATATATATATATATATATATATATATATATATATATACATATTCATATTTTTAAATTAAAAATTGTTTACAAGATATTAACATAAAGATATAAGAAAATTTCATTTCTCGCTTTACATCCGAAACCATACTACCTACAATTTTGAAAATAATTAGGGGTACTGGGCTCACTTGAAATTTATAAAAAAAATTATTAGAAAACCCCCATAGTAATTTTAGGGACAAATTATATAATTAAATGGAAAATAAAAATTCAATTTTCAAACGCATCATGTATTATATCGGATAAAAGGCTCAAAATGTGAATTACAAATGTATCATATTTTTAAATCATTTGTTTAAAAGATATTAACAAAAATATTAATCATCGACTTAATTCCCACTTTAGAAACTACACTATTTAAATTTTGAATAATATGTTTTATTTGTATTTTTAAATAATTTGAATAACAAATTTAATAACTTAATAATTTAAAACTTGACCTATTTTGCCCATTATCTTCCAATCTACACAGCCTCAAAACTCAGACAGTAGATTATAAAGGGCTTCTCTGAAAGTTTATTAGTAAAATAAAACTCTAATGTTAACTTTTGGGGGCCAAATTAGAAAATTAATTACATATGTATTCTGGTAAAAATCAAGCGAATCCTGAAGCAGATAAAATGAAAAGTCAATGTGTGGAAAATCAAAGTGTATATTTTTTATAAATTTAAAACGCTTCATTTAAAAGATATTAGTGTAAATATAAGAAAATGCACTCATTCCCTGCTTGTCTGAAACTGAAATATTACAATCTTGAAGATGATACGGAACCCCTAGTATGCGAGTCCAACTCGCACTTGACCAAATTATGTCCTTTTGAGATGATTTCTATATACTGCTAACAGCAATTCAATGGAAATAAATTCTGTCGCCAAACTACCAGAAAATTGTAACCGACATTTTTGCAACGCTTAAAAGAACATGGAAATTTTAAATTGAGACACTATGTAGGCAGACTATCTTCTCTCACTGTGGAAGCCAAAGAGGATATACTACGTCTAGTTGAAAAGGACCCTGAAATCAATGTACGACAGTTATCTTCCGCTACAGATGCACCTTGGACGGGCATACATATAAGGCTTCTGGCTTAAATTTTGGGTTTCAAAATTCATCTTTAACCAATTGTTCATCTTTTTCATAAGAATATGCTTTCAGAATTGCTCCCTAACCCTTCAGTCTTCAGAAAATTTTAGACACACCTCTTTATGAGGTCACTGATATGTTTATTTTAAGTAAAAGTTACTCACCTTCTATTAAAAGGCAGGACTTTGAAGGTAAAAATATAAGTTTTGGTTTACCACTTGATGATGACAGCTTCGCTGATGAAAAGTACGTTGAGGGAAAATCGAAAGGTTTGGTGTTAGGGTACAAAAATTTGTGTTTATACGTCAATGCAAGGAACAAATGGGGCCTGTTTAGGAAATGAAGAAACTTGAAATTAACATCTGAATGGAAACGATGACATAATCTATTATTTCCTTCAATACTTTACTTAAGGAGGATCTTATATCACAAGTAAATATGGTAATTATTAAATGGAAAATACTAAATTTTGACCCATACTAACATTGCAGATTGTGTTTGATTTAAATATATAAGAAAATAACCTTGATGTTTGCATTCCCTCAGCAGGAACCATGCGGTAACATCCAAACTTCTGATTGCCAAGTCTTCTAAAACAAGAAATACAAAATTCCGAGATCATAGTTCTCCTTCTTCTTCTTCTTCTCCAGGTACTAGTGTTTTGCCTAATTCGGAAGCCATCTGTTTTTTGGTCCAGCAATATCTTTACATTTAGGGTTCAATACTTTCTTAGGGATTTTATGTTGCATTCTATGTTCATACTCTTTCCATTTTGTGCTATTTTCTGTAATTCTTTCTTTTTAAAAAATATTAGTTCACTTCTTGTGCTTTAATTTCTTATTCTATCCATACGTGTGCAACCTTTAGCCGTTCCTAAGACATTCATTTCTTGACATTGTTACCTGTTTTCGACTTTCTTTGTCATTGTCCAGGTCTCCCTGACGTAAGTTAGGATATGTACAGCGCTCGTTTTATAAAACTTTATTTGTGTTTTATTACTGGTTTCATTTTTAACTATTCTAGATATTGTTTCACACATAAATTCATATTTAGTAAGTTTTTCTTCAGAGTCTTTTATCTCGATCATGGTATATATCGCAACCTAGATATTTAAAACCGATACCTGTTTATTTCACTATTCACCAGTATCTCAGATCAGACACGGAATTTTCATTCAAAGGCCACTACTTTGTTTTTAGTAGATGATATCTTTAGGTTAGATGATAAGTTCTGCGTCATATAGAAATCAGTATATTCAGTTGAACTATTCTTTGACAGCATATTAACTAAAACTAGTTCATAGACTTGTGCTCATCAAAAACACTTTAATTATAATAGTTATTTTTAGATGAACATTCAAAAAAAATTTATGGAATTTTGAAATAAGCTTATATTACTAGGATTTAAAAAAAATAAAGTTATTATTTTTCTTTGAGCGTACACTAAAAGACTGAAAGGTTTTCCAATTTTTTTTTAATAATATTACTTGGATACTGTTTTTTTCCTTTCTTGCCATTGACAACATAAAATTTTTACGTCTCTTGTAATTATCCCACTTAAGTAATTCACCAGTTCTTTCATATTCTTGAAATATTCTGTCGGTTAGTGTCATACGGACTTAATATGTATTTATAAGTAGGCCAAGAAAACGGTTCGTTACTATTTTCTCCTCTGTCCCTCAACAGATTTAATTTATTTTGTTTGGTACAGAATGCTAAAATTTATTTATAATATTTATTTATTCATTAAATAAAAAATTTTTAATTTACGTCCACACTGCCAATGCCCAACAGTGCCGCCCCATTGCTTTGAGAGAAAATCGTAAGATGGATTGACTCGAAAGAAAAAAAAACTAAATTAAACGAAAAACTGCCAAATTTTGTTTGGTTCTAAAAGTTATTCTACATTATCATGCTATTGAGATCTCACCCATAAAACTATTTATTAGGTACACCCAACTTTTTCCAAATATAGTTTGTCACCTAAAATCAGAAATTTGTATTGCGTGGCAACTGACCAATGTTTTTCCGATATTTTATTATTTTAACACTATACTTTTAATTTATATTGCTTCTAGTTTCACACAATTTAACTAAGATCACAAAGCCCTGATATAAACAAATAGTGAAATTGAAGACAAATAGTTAGATCTGAAATCATGGAAATAATTCTATTGTTCACGGCCAGTTCAGGGCCAACCTCATTGTAGCGGATTTAATTTCAATTTGGCATTTCATAACAATGTAAGCCGCTAGGTTAAGGTACCTTCTCTATGCAGTGTGAAAATTATCAATGTATAATTTTCAATAATTCAATTTCAATTTCAATCAACTTACAAAAATTGTCAACAAATAAAGGTACTATTTAAAATAAATTATCAACAGGTTCCTTTAATTTCTTAAATGGTTTGACATAATCCCCGTGAAAACTATTTAGAAATTATAAACTTAATTTATACATTTGATTTCAGATCCTCACAAGTTTAGTATTTTTTTATTTTATGCCATGTGCGAATGAATGAATACATATAATGGTTATTTATATATATCTTATTATATAATAATTATTTTCACAAACGGCAAGGACTTTGTCGAAATTACATTTCAGGGTTTTGGCGTCTACAAATCGATTGATTGCTTCGGAAAAATCGTTTTACCGAGAAATAACGAGATTTTGACAACAATTATTACATCTGAGTTTCGATATTACCAGAGTTTACAGGCTGATTTGGTAACCTACTTGAGATTGAATCTGCTCTTGAAAAAAATTTCCGATACAAATTAATGTGTAGAATTTCATCACTATTTGATATTTTTTTAACTTTACAGCTGAACCCCTCAAGAATTGAAAGAAAAAATTGTTGCTAAGGCCATTTTTGGATGGTTAAAAAGTTATAGTTCTCATGTTCTAAGGAGACTGAGATATAAGGCGTTGTAGATTATAATTATATAGGGTAATTCCAGCTATGTTAGAAATGATATACAGAATTTTTAAAACATATAGTAGAGTGCAATTATAACTATATAGGGGGTTTGAAAAAACAATTATATAGGGTAGCATATTAGCGTTTGAATTTACAGGGTTCTTTTAATAGAAGGCACAGTAGAATTCCAGTTATACAGGGTGGTGCAAAAAATATTATACAGAGATGCATATACAGGGTGGCGGAAATATGAGCTGGAGTAGAATTGTAGGTACGAGGGCTGCCTTTTATAGTTCGGGATTGGACAACCCTAGTGTTGGAATCTGACAACTGACAGCTCTATTGTAAAGTTTGACACTTTTGAGGTTATACGTACTCAGAACGTTTTGAAATACGAGTGATATGTGTTGTTTACAGTAACTTAAAGGATTCGCCTCGGCCAAAAAATGGATTTAAATCATTTTCGTGCGATTATTTTTTACAACATTCGACGTGGATTAAGTCAGCAAGAGTGCATGGATGAACTCAATTTAATTTTTGGCGATGAAACTCCATCAAGGAACACTGCTTATCGATGGTATGGTGAATTCAATTGAGGTCGTAGTTCACTCCAAGACGAATTTCGTGAAGGTCGTCCAAACACAGTTGTTGTTCCAGAAACCATTGATGCTGTGTGCGAACTGATATTGCAAGATCGTCATGTGACCTATCGTGAGATTGAGTCAACCTTACACATTAGTGGGACCAGCATACATTCAATATTGCATTAACATTTGAATGTCAAAAAAATTTGTTTGCGTTGGATCCCACACAATTTGTCAATCGCTCAGAAAAAGGCACGTGTCGATTAATTGAAAGAAAAGCTCAAAAAATACGATCGCGGTGCTTCAAATACCTTTATGACATAGTGACAGGTGATGAATCGTGGATTTACGCGTATGAGCCCGAAAGTAAACAGCAGTCGACTGTATGGGTTTTTCAAGATGAGCCGAATACAACAAAAGTTGTTCGCGCACGAAGTACTTCCAAGCAAACGATCGCCTGTTTTTTTGGAAAAACTGGACATGTCGCAACCGTACCACTAGAACAACGCAGAACAGTCAATTCTGAGTGGTACACAACCATTTGTTTGCCAGTTGTCTTCCAAGAAATAAGGAAAACCAACTGCCTAAGGCGGATCACTCTTCACCACGACAATGCGAGCTCTCACACACCGGCTCAAACAACTGCATTTTTGACCACTCAAAACATCGATTTGATGAGTCATCCGCCGTATAGTCCTGATTTGTCACCAAATGACATCTTTTTATTGCCGTACGTAAAAAACAAACTGAGAGGTCAACATTTTTCGACACCTGAAGAAGCGGTTGTTGCGTTCAGAATGCATGTTTTGGAGATACCTCAATCAGAGTGGAAAAAGTGCTTCGACAACTGGTTCAAACTCCTGCAAATGTGTATAGATCTTCAAGAGGAATATTTTTAAAAACAATAAAGCGATTTTCGATGATTAATATTTGTTTTTGTTCTCTAATCCCGAAATATAAAAGGCAGCCCTCGTATATAGTGTGATCTAAAGGATAGTTGCAATATAGGGTGAGAGGAGTTATAGATATACAGAATGATTATAAAAATGTTAGAAAAGGAAATGGTTTACAGAGTAGCCCACGATGATTTGAATATATATATATATATATATATACGCCGATATATCAATCTTTATATATATATATATATATGTATATATATATATAGATTGAAATATCGGCGTAGAATTATAGTTACAGGATAGTTAAATTTCATAAACAAAAAGAGTAAATACGGTGGTGAGGATTTAATAATTGTTAGAGAATTGAGTGCAATTATAGTTATATAGGGCGGTTAGAAACAAGAATCCCATTAGGGATTGAATTGACAGGGTTCTTGGAATAGAGGATGTAGTAGAATTATAGTTATACAGGGTGTGCACAGATATTTGTAATATTAAATTAATATTTACGAATTATTAGTTATATCTAAAAAAGAACTTGTATTTTGTTACTTAATGAAACAATTGGTAGAATGTCGACCACTGGGCGACAGCTAGTTTAATGAAATTAAATGCCAATTATATTGTTGGTTCATATTGATGCAGTTTATAACCACTTATCTAGTTCGTACCGATTAGAAAATATTATTCGACAATGTCCGAGTTAGAACGGAATTTCCGTAAAAATACGAAGACCAATTTACTGCACTCAGGGATTGCTATCTCTCCATTCATATCGCATTTTATGAGAGCATCCGCAAACCACCCACATACCGGGAATCTGTTCTGATGATTATTGTTTTTCTGACGGCAAGTTTACAACCCGTACGAAATTGCACACAAGGGATCGAGCTCGTCTGCTAGAGGGCGTCACCCATATCAGTATTCTATTCCGTAACTTACGAGCTAACAATTATTGTACCTTTATCACGATATAAGCCCTTGGGAATCAAAAAGTTAAATCACGCAACAACACGTCTTCATGACTGCTTTTTTCGCGTTTTCGCTGTAAACCGCACCAATCTGTTCGTGCGGCATTGAGAATGAGGTGTGTTAAAATGGAAATGCTAATTTTCAAATTGAACGACTTCATTAAATTTTTGTTTCGACGAGTGTAAAGCACGTACAGACTGATTAGCAGATTCCTCAGTTTATTATTATCGAAACATATCCGCAAGGAACCAAATAAAAAATACTTTATTTCGCATACTCTAAGTTTGGGAAATTGAGTAAATTCTGATAATATTAATAATAAGTATCGGTCTCAGTTACTCTTTCGGTATAGTTAATTGGTACAAGACTGACATTGAACAATTACAACGAAAAGTTCGAGTTTTACTAACGAAAGCTCAAAATCACCATCCAAAGAGCTCTGTTGAACATACAACTTTGCCACGGTATAAAAGAGGAAGAGAGAAAAGTAAACTATTAGATCAACAAATTTCTATTTTGCGTAGTCATTTCCAGAAACTCGCAGAATTTTCTGATCTACATAGAGTCATGTACCAGGCTGTTGACTCAACACCACTGCGACTGACACAACAACATGTCCAATTATACCACCATACCACAGATCAGAAACTGCTGAAATGGAAAGAGAAGCCCATTCATGCAAGACATATAAATGACGTCAACCAAGATTATGTTGACAGTGCAGCGTCGAACTACTGATTGATCACTGGTCAATGTTTCCTGAAACGGAAGGCTTTATATTGGCAATCCAAGATCAAGTACTTCCAACTAAGAACTACCTAAAGTACATCGTTGAAGACCCTTCTATTAACAACGATAGATGCAGGTACGGTTGCCAAACATCTGAATCTATCCAGCATATCACAGGAGATTGTCAAGCGTTCGCTGCAACTGAATACAAAGAACGACACGATGCTGTGGCATAAATACGTCACCAGTAACTAGCACTGAAACATGAATTATCACAGTCGGTAAGATTACCATACTATAAATATAAACCAGAATCTGTTTTAGAAAATAACAACTACAAGCTGTACTGGGACCGCACGATACTGACCGATCGGTCTGTTGCTCACAATAGACCAGATATAGTTTTGGTAGATAAAGTCTCTCGGAAACAACTTTAATTCACATAGCAAATTCCTAACAACAATATTATAAATATCAAGCAGGCTGAGAAAATAACCAAACATAGAGATTTGGAATTTCAAATAAAGACTCAGTGGAACATGAACAACACACGAACTGTACCAGTTGTTATGTCAACGACAGGACTAGTCCCAAAACATCTAATAAGCAATTTAAAATACCTCGGTATGGACGAACATATTTATAAACAAATGATATATATATATATATATATATATATATATATATATATATATATATATATATATATTTCCACTACTTCATCAAACGTGATTATTGATTGGTCCCGACTTCAAAATTATACTAGAATTAGCACCTTTTATTGTTTACATTTTTCACATTGTTATATTTTGAACTCGGTAGCCTTTATACTTTACATTTTATTGTACCGAATCTTCACAAGATGATAAAGTTTGCTTACTTTAAATTGACAGGTAAAAGTTATACGATCAAAATGAACTTGGTATGCGTTTACTTAATAAGCCAAGAATATGTTTAATTAAATCAATTAATATTAATAATGTCTAAGTGCTTCTTGGGAAATAACACCACAGAAAATTGCTGTATATTCCAAACGTTTTGGGGTCTAGATCAGACCCCGAAACGTTATTATTATATATTAATATTATTTTCTTTCCGTTAGTAAATGAACTAAGCTACTGGCTGCCCACTATAAAGATTTGACGCTTATATATCTGAAACACTATGAAATTATAATAGTGATTATTTGTCATGTTTGTCCGCTTATCTTTTGTGATGAAACAAAATTACAAACGGCGGTGTCCTCATCAACAGAAATATGAAGAGGTGTGAATCTGAAACTGAAAGAAACATTAGCTCACGAGAAAGTGTAGGAGTATTGGACAACACTGAAAGAATTGAGAATTGAACAACACTGAAAGAATTGAAAATTGAAATTGAATGGGTAAGCTCCTTAAATAGCTCAAGTCTTACACTAATGAGCAACGCCGGATTGCCAAACTCAGCATACCGAGCAATGTACAAGGAATTTCGTCATATATAGTAACGAATACATATATATATATATATATATATATATATATATATATATGTCTAGTCGTAGGCTTTCACGGATGGAACAATATGAAGAAATATTTATACTGGAATACAACCGCTCGTTATATTGATTCATGTTTGAATCCTGCAGACGTTTCGCCAAGATCTGACTTGGCATTCTCATTGCGTTGTTCACTGTAGCCTTCTGCTTTCGCTTCTAGTTACTCGAATACTTAGCGAAATATTATAAGCAAAAGCAGAGAGAATTATGTGAACCGACCTGAAGAGGGCAGATGTGACTCTGCCGAAACGTCGTCATTTTACCATCGATCCCGGCAGGGATCAGTTATCAACTACGCGGATGAATTCCCGGAAACCACCTACAAACATTTAGTGCCCGCGAAAACTTAAAAACAAATATATATATAAATATATATATATATATATATATATATATATATATATATATATATATATATATATATATATATATATATATATTTATATATATATATATATATATATATATATATATATATATATATATATGTATATATATATATATATATATATATATATATATATATATATATATCTAGTTCTATGTTTTCACGGACGGATGTCAAAAATGTCTTAATAGACAAAAAAAAAGTTAAAAACGACCTATATAAAAAATCCTAATTAATGCCAGAAAGCTTTAAAAAATGCCAAAAATATTAAAAATTTTATAATTATATTTTTAATAATATCGTAAAATTTCAAAAACATTGAAAATGTCAAAATCACCAAAAATGAAATGCATATTTAAAAATGTCAAATCATTTTTAAAAATTCGAAAAAAACAAAAAACTTCAAAAATAATAAAAATGGTTAAAAATCTTTAAAAAAACGTTAAGATATCAAAAATATCAAAAGCATATAATGTCATTACGGCCAAAAAAGATTAATTTTACAGATCGCTTTTGAATTAAGTATAACAATAATTTCTTGACAAAACATATTGATATTTCATCAAAAATATTAATGTGAGTAAGAGGAGCCAAGTTCAATATTGAGAATGTGTGGTTGCCTATTTCCTAAAAAAAAATGTAATTCAAATGGGTGCCAAATTCTGTTTAGATAATCCAGAAATTTATTTACAAGAACATACAAAATTCTAAAATAAACTTAAAAGGTTGCGTTTTAAGTTGTTGTTTTATTTTCTGCGATAACAATTAAAAACTATATTTTTTTCAGTTTGTACAGTCAATTTATTTACACCAATGTGAGCTTAGGTGTTTATACAGTTCCTATTACTTTGGAAGAATCGAGGACATTAACTCAAAAGTCAAAAGTCTTTTTCGTAGAGGTTGAAAATAAAGGTAAGATTTATTAGTACCCAATTTCATTAAGTAGAGTTAGAGTTGAAATAATAAATTTTTTTTTTTAATTCAATAAAATATACAATACAGTATTTACATATAATTCGAAAGGGAGTATTTTATTCTGCGTAAATGCCTATCGTTTTATGTTTCACCCACTTTATTTATTTTTCAGACAAATCAGAAAGCCATTATACCTATTTTTCAGTTGTGACGTGAATTGGCAATTCGCTTTGAAAGTATTATTAGAGTTTTAAATATAAATCGACTTCGTTATTTATTACATATTGGATAGTCGGCACTCTAAATAGAGATTGAATCTCCATCTATATTTATTAACAGTGTAAACTTTTATTGCAGTAATTTTTAAAAGTCAGTTTATAGTCCACTGTACCGACTCTTTCAAACTTTTATATTAGAGCATCAGTTGTTAAATCTCATTTTATGGGCGCTATTGATCAAGAGAACCAACCAAATTCCGAACTTTTAGAAGATTTCTGAAAAGCAATAAAAAATTTGAGTTTTTATGACTCTTTATTTAAAGAACCGGACTTCTAGTCTAGAAACTACAAAAAATAGATACAGGTTTTCAAAGCGTTACCGCTTACTAGAAAATTTATTCCCGGTGTTATACTTCCGATGTAAGATACATGTTGAAGTATACAAAAAACAAATGATATACGTAAGAACATGGTTGAACTTATATGGAGAGCTATTTTTGCAACATTAACAAAACTAATAGTGGCCAATTTAGGCTACATGGTTATAATGTCTATAAGTTGCATAAAAAGCAAAACATGAAAATGTCTCGAATTAGGTAAACTAAAATTTGTAAAATTTTGAATCGGGTGTGTAAAAGAACCATATCTGAGAAAAACAAGAAACATTATCTTTAGTTTGCTGCCTTCTCTTCGATTAGAAAATTTGCTTTCGGCACTCACACTGAATTATCCATATTGAAATGTAAATGCGAATTTTTATTCTCACCTTTAAACTCTGCACAATAATGTATAAACCAATGATTTGCTGTAATAACAGTGTTCATGTATATATGTAATGGACATGTAATTTGTATGTGAACATTTTTTAATTTCTTTTCAATATCATTGTATGTTAGCGTTGGTCACGAATTAGTTGATACGTCAGTGAATTTATACGTATAATAGCAGTTTCTTTTAGATATAAATCTAAGAAATAGCTTATTATATAATATGTTTCTTAAAAATTGACACTATAGATATCAGAAATTTAATTAATCCTTGATTTCCGGTCAAGATGGCGGAGCAACCGCACGTGTACATGTTAGCATAGATAAAATAATTTTAAATAAGTAAAATGAGAAATAAATTATTGACTTCTTAGTCCTACGTGATAGACGCTATATGTTGATTGGAAGCTCAGAAAGTGATAAATGTGTAAAGTGATAAGTGAAAATATTAAATAATCCATCCGGAAGTCCCCACTTGTTGTCTTGTCGATGTATAATATGTACCTAAAGATTAACAATTGATATATAGCAACATACTTGGTTTATATAAAGTTCAGAAAAACTAAATTAAAAAGAAAATTGATGATTGTTTCAGTCTTCACTTGATGAAAATTCATGTTTAAGATTACTTAAAAAACAACAAACACTTGTTTAAATTTTCACTTTTTATTTCTTTAAACTTGACATATGTTTCGCCAAGTCTGGCTTCATCAGAAAATGGAAATACAATGAATGCTAAATTTATATTTCATACAAAGGAACTACAGGTAAGGTAATAAAATGATTAAAAGATTAAATAATGGAGATGAATTGGTATTAGTTTGGTCGTTTAATAGATTAGGAGAATTTTTGTTTTTATTAATTTCTAGTGATTCAAGCAAATATAGTTTTTTACTTTTGTTTTGTAAATGTAAAATTTCAAGTGCATTCTGAGGTACATGGTTTTCTTTCAATAAGTGGTCAGCAAATGTGGATTTGTTTTGTTGTTGATTTTCGAAAGCTCTAGTGTGTTCACGCCATCTTGAATTGAAAGATCTTGCAGTGTGACCAATATAGAAATTGGGGTAACTACCACAGTTCAACCTATAGACACCCGAGTTAGAATTTTTGTCAGTCTTGTCTTTGTTGTTTCTTATATGTGTAGATAAATTGTTGTTTGTTGTGAAGGCTGTATATATGTTCCTGTTATGTAAAAAATGGGAGATTTTTTGTGAGGGGGTTAGTGGGATAGACTTCTTTAATAGCAATTTTCTCTTTAATAAGTTGTCAATAAGTTGAGTGGTGTAACCATTGTTGACTGCCATGAGTTTGATTCTTTCAAGTTCCGTATCAAAGTCGGTTTTGTTAAGTAGTATTGTCACGAGTCTGTGTAACATACAGTGATATGCAGCAAGTTTATGTTGTATGGGGTGGTGTGAACTATTGTGGATGGTAAGGTCAGAGTGCGATGGTTTATGATATATGGAGAGTGTGTGTTTGGTGTCTTGCCTTTTAATTGTTAGGTCTGGGAAATTTAGTGTGTTATCTGTTTCTGTTTCCAGTGTGAATTTTATGTTGGGGTGTATTTGGTTTAAGTAGTTGTGTAATAACTGTAATTGTCGATGTGTACCCGTAAAACACGCAATAATATCACCGACGTATCGGTACCAATACAGGATTTTGTTACTGAGATCGTGTTTGAAAATTAGCGTTTCTAAATAGTCCATGAATATTTCAGATAGAAGGGGGCTTAAAGGATTACCCATAGTTAGGCTTTGTGTACTGTTGTGAATGTTGTTGTTGAATTTGAAGTAGTTTTGGTTGATACAGAGATGTAGAAGTGAAAGAATTTTATTTTTGATTATGGGATTGATATTATTCTTGTCTATTAGGTTTATGCATAACATATCTGCTTGAATCACTAGAAATTAATAAAAACAAAAAAAAAAAACAAAAATTCTCCTAATCTATTAAACGACCAAACTGATACCAATTCATCTCCATTACTTAATCTTAGAATCCATCTCTAAATAATATTATATTATATTATTAACATCTATTGTGAACAATTTCATAAATGTATAATTTCACTGACCTATATCCAGCCCACTTCTTCCAAAGTTCCCCAGAATTAAAACCTTTTAATCATTTTATTACCTTACCTATAGTTCCTTTGTATGTAATGTAAATTTAGCATTCATTTTATTTCCAATTTCTGATGAAGCCAGATTTGGCGAAACATATGTCAAATTTATTTTAGATTTTCTTGGGAATAATACCACATCAGAGTTCAAACTTGTGTATATTTTAAAACCAAACGTTTCAAAATCCTGTCGGATTTCGTTTTCAATATAAATATAAATTTATAAAGTAAAATTGAAATATATATATATATATATATTTGAAATATATATATATATATTTCAATTTTACTTTATAAATTTATATCCATTGAAAACGAAATCCGACAGGATTTTGAAACGTTTGGTTTTAAAATATACACAAGTTTGAACTCTGATGTGGTATTATTCCCAAGAAAATCTAAAATAAACTAGAAGATGCCACAAATAACATTCAGAAAACACATATGTCAAATTTAAAGAAAAAAAAGTGAAAATTTAAACAAGTGTTTGTTGTTTTTTAAGTAATCTTAAAAAGAAAATCTTCATTTATTTTTAACCGACTTCCAAAAAAAGGAGGTTATCAATTCGTCGCCTATTTTTTTTGTATGTATGTTACCTGATTTCTTCTCCTGTTGTGAACCGTTTGGAATGAATATGGTCTTGTTTAATAGAGTATATATCCGGATTGGTGAAACTTCAAATTTCGGAAAAGAATTCTATTGGTAAAGTGATGAAAATTGTGAATGATCACATGCGTGCATGAAAATCGACATTGGGCGATTTTCAAAAACTCTTATTGATGTGTATAGTTTTTTAACTTGTAAACTATTAAGGTCTCATATACTTTTATGCGTCGTGCAATTTGCAATTTTGCAGAAAATCGCCGAAAATTCCAATAAGCTTGTAAAGTATCTTTGACAATAGGCATTTGCGCCATCTCGTGTTTTATTTATGGAACGCTGGTTCTCTCAAGGCCGTAATATATGTTTGCTATGTTGTAGATTAAAATTTATTTATCCCAAAAATGGAAAGAAAAACATCAAACCGACGGTGCGGTGTAGTTGGTTTTGAAAATACATCAAGCAAAAATCAAAAATATTACCGTTTTCCTGGATTTCTAAAGCAATCGGAGAGGAAGGAAAAAATGGATTGCAGCAGTTCATCATTAAGGCTAAATAAATTAAATTTCCAAGTTTGACGTTACTAAATACATAAAATTAATCACAATTGTTGTTCTGTTAACAAAAATAAGATTCAATAACCCTTGTAATCAGAAAAGTTAATCATGTAAATACTTTTCTGTCCAAAATAAATTGAAATTTAAGGTAAGATAATTTTTTTTTAATTAATGATATTTTCTTTTAGGAATAAAGAAAAAAGTAACTTTTTAGTTACAGGAGGGATGCAAAGTCATGGCAACAGGAACATATTCAAGGATTTGTAGTGCTCATTTCGATGGAGCAGAAAAATCAAACAAAGTAGATACATAACAAAATTTACAATTCAACTATCGTTCCTGTAATATATAAATATTTATACTCTTTTAAATAAATAATACTTTTATTCTCATTATTTTTATTTTTTTATGAGCGTTTCTTTATTATTAGTTATTACAAAAGATAGATAGATAATCAATATTCATTTCTGTGTGAATTAACATGTGTATTTGCATCTGTTGTTGCTTTATTATCCTTGTTCCAACTTCACAATCAGTGAAATCTACCAATAAATTATATATAATGACCGACTTAATTTGTTTTTTTCTTATATGTATATATTTACTTACTATTGGTAATCTCAATTGGAACTTCATCGACTCCTGAAGATGCAATTTTTTCTTGTCTTAGGTACTCGTAATCTTTCAGCCTACAAACCAGCATGAATATTTTGCTTTTTTATATACATATTGTAGGAAATATAGTTGGACTGTAACTTTTGTTATGTGCATTGTTTACTTTTTCCCAAACAATTTGACCACTGCTAATCATTGAATTTGTTTTTGGTTGAGATGGATTGCCCCATTGCTGTAATTAAAAAATCTCAGTTTTGTTAATAGAACAACAATTATGATTAATTGTGTACATACAATAATGACAAACAAAGTGGAACTCAAATTTATTTACCCATGTCGAACTGCTGCAATTCATTTTTTCTTCATCTCTATTTGATATGGAAATCCATGAAAGTGAATTGTAATTTTAGGTTTTTTCTTGGTGTATTTTCACAATCAACTACACCGCTCTTTCGGTTTGATGTTTTTCTTTCCATTTTATGGCATAACGAAATTTTAATCTATAACACAGCAAACATAAATTATGTCCTTGACAGAACCAGCGTTCCTCAAATAAACACGAGATGGCGCAAATATCTATTGTCAAAGATACTTTACTAGCCTATATTTTTATCAAAAATTTCATAAAAGTGACGTAACGGACAGTTCCTCATAAATATTTTAATTCCAACGTAATATTACGGGAATTATATGCACTGGAAGTTTTAATAGCAAATTTGAAAATTCTCTATGTATATCTCAAGAGCTGTTTTCGCGGTAACGATTCAGGATGCATCCAGGATAGAGCGTATGCGCACAGCCATTCAAGGCGTTCGTGGTAACAGAATTTCGAATACCTGATGGGAAATTCGGTGTTCGCGGATAACAAAGGGTTCATCCTGGATCGATTTGGGACGAGTGAAGTGAGTCCGCTGACGTGAGGAAGAATGAAGAGTTCGAACATGCGCATTATGAGTATTTTTAAAATAATTTTATATTTCTATGAGTTTGATGCTCTACACCAAAGTACAAAAACTTTTATTTTAGAATCTATCCATATACGTTTTGTCAGATTGTCCGATCTGTGTTAGATGATAGCCTTAGAGGTTAGAAGTTAGAGCACTGCAGATCATAGAAAGAGAAGGTTAGAGCTTGTAGCATATATTAGTGTATAGACAAGAAGATATTAGTGGCTCTGCATGTCTTCATTTCTTGTGCAATAATTTCATACATTTTTTTTAAATGTTTCATTTGACGAGATCCCACTTTATTTCGATATTGTTTATATAAGTCAAGAAAATACAGGGTACGATTATTGTTCCATACAAACGGAGTGACCGTACTTTCAATCGAAAGAACTATTGACTCTGCAAAATAAGAATATAAATTGGAATAGAAATATTAGAATTACAATCTTCAATCATGTTACCGTCTGGTGAGCACATTGTTATTGAAATTAATCATTATACTAATTGTTAAACAATCAATCCAAAACAAATCAAACTTCACAAAGTATTCGCACAAATTACTCTAGAATAAATATATGTAAATTGTAAGGTTAATGCCATAAATGTATTGTGGTTCACAGATCAAACACAAGATTGTGGTTATTAATGCATTACGACAAAATATGTAAATTTGACAGTTCTAAAATCGTTCGTGGTAGAAAGAAATCTGGTACGTGTTCGTAACTGCACTTGCGTATAAAGCAGATCCGGGATTCGTCACGCATCCATCCAGGATGCATCCTGAATCGTTACCGCGAAAACAGCTTTTTTTAATATAGGTGGTAAAGCATAGTATTTTCGGTTCCTTAAAGCAATGAGTACCAAGCTCGTTTTGTTTGTATACCGGGTTAAATGAAAATTTTTCCATTTTGCGAAAACGGTGCTTTTGGTGTCAATTCTCCCGGCCTAATATAAAATTCAGTGACAACACAAGCTCTAAACTGCTATTTGGTGCGATTATACACAGGGTGTTTAGTTATAGCAAACATAATTATAAAGTAAAATGATAGAAGGAGTTGCATACGTATGATGATTGAAATATAGGACGGAGAATATATTTTTTTAATTTCTTGTTCATAAGAAGTTGCATATAGTGTGAAGAGGAATTAATGTTATTCAGGGTAATAATAAACAATGTTAATAAAGAAATAATTTATAGGGTAGCCCACAAGGACTTATATACGATGGTTGAAATATAGGACGGATTTGACTTCGTAAATATGGGATGGATTCTACTCCGTCCTATAGTTTACAGAACACAGCTAACAAATTTATGCTTGTTCATGGCAGTCGTATGTACAGGACGGTTGGTACATAGGTTGGAGTGGAATTATCTATAGTTATACAGGGTTGTCAAAAAAGGTTGAAAAATGTTACATGGCGTGGTCCATAAGGTATAAACACAGCATAAATAGTGAATTTATCCTCGACATAACGCCACCAAAACTAAAGATTTATTCTCTTTTGTAAAAATTATTTGTTCTTCGAATTTTTCCATGAGAATATTGCTCAAGGCAGGAGACAGGCAAGTTTTTGTTTTTGTTTTTGTACAAAATGCTAGTAATTCTATTATTTTGGATAATTGTGTACGTTCGTTTAGTAACAAGTCCTGTTCTACTCTTTCTCTTACAATAGGAAGTGTCTTGGTGACAGACTCATTATTGTATAGGTTTACAATGTCAAAACTTGCTAGTGTGAAAGTATGTTTGTATTGTATATGGGATAATTTGTCTAGGAAATGTGCGGTGTTTTTAAGATGTGAATTGGAATTACCTGTAAGTGGAGAAATAATCTTTAGAAGAAAACAACCTACAAATAATGGGTGGGCCATCTAACTTTTTTTTTTTGAAAATGCTATAAAAAAAACTAGTGAATATTTTTCAATTTGGTTTTTTTTATTCGAAAGTACAATCCTTCCGGTTATTTATGGAAAACAATTTCATTCAAATGGCTTCCACGGCTGGCCTCACAGTAGCTAATTCGGCCGGTGTAATTTTTCAATATATTTTCATTTGTATGCGGCTGTATTTCGGCGATGCAAGCACGAATATTGTTTTTGAGCGCGTCAATTGTTTGTAGATTATCGGCATAAGACTTGTCTTTAACAGCGCCCCACAGCCCCAGCGGTGTCAAATCGCAGCGTCTTGATGGCCAATTCACATCTCCAAAACGGCTAATTAAACAATTTTCAAATCGAGTGTAGCATAACTCAATTGGTGGGCGCGATGTGTGGCACGTAGCACCGTCCTGTTGAAACCAGATGCCGTCCATGTCCAATTCATCAAAAAAGATGATTTTTCGGTAAAATTCCGGGTCTTCGTTCAAGTGCTCATTGGCCCATTGTGCGAAGCGATAGCGCATTGGATGATCTGTTGGCTTCAACTCCTGTACCAATTGAACTTTATACGGTGTCATTCCGAGGTATTATGCAAAATTCTCCTCAAAGAAGTTCGCGAAATGTGCAATTCTTGCGATCGATGGCGAGTTGATGTGCTTGGAGTATCGGCCACACTTTATGCTACAGCATCAATATTCCCCCGTGTACGCACAGTAGGAGCACGTGTTGGTTTGTCAATGAGCAAACCAGTTTCATGCACTTTTTTCACAAATTGTCTCACATACGGAGCGGACGGCGCTTCTTTTCGGCCCATAGAAGTACGGCATTTTCGCACACATTCGGCAACAACACACTCACTTTGGAAATAATTTTTGAGTATTTCCCAAAGTTGTTCAAGCGTATATCCAACCATTTTCGTTCACGGGAGACTTGAAACTTTTCTGTTAAAACAGATCTGACATAAATGTTACCGTGTTGAAAATGACCGCTAGTTCAAAAAAAATGTTATATGGCCCACCCTTTACAATATTCATATAATAAATAAGGAAAATCTTGAAATAAATAGCTATAAACTTATTTACCACAATGTCCTATACATTCAAAATACACAAATTATTAAAAACATACATAAATTAAAATATATTAACCTGCCGGTTCCTGATTTTTATGATAAATGAATTACATTTATGTACACTTGAAATAACAATATGACATTTTCATCAGCTATAATTGAAACGCGACACTTCGGTAAGATGAAACCATTCGGAGTTTTCATAATGCGGTAAAAGTCATGAAGGTTTCGCTGACACAGCTAAAGAATGGGCTGGCTGTGCAAAGGTCTCAGTCAGCACGCTCCCATAACACATATCTCGTTTGACATTTCATTGTATTCTCAAGTCTCACTTACATTCATTTCGAAGTGTACCATCGTGCCGGCAGCGCCCATCGCCAATTAGGTAGAGTTCACGATGAAATGAGGCAAGACCGATGTTGGAAAAGAGGTTAGACATCGAATTAGTTCGGAGGTTTACTAGAGAAATTTCCGTTCCCATCGACTTACGACGTGGAAACGTAGAATCTCCAATTCCACGTTAATAACAGTTTTCATTCCTCGGTAAAACAACACGGTGATTGTGAGAGAAACTTAACGATAAAGAAACTCTTTTATTTCAATGGGTGTGTTCTGAAAGTGATTCCGACTTTAATTAACATTGGAGAGGCGCTTCATTGTTTTGTTATGGGATTTTTTAATTTCAGTGTTGTTACTCGGGAAAACAATGACGTTGGAAATAATTGAGTGAACCATTTGAAGACGTAAAAGAGCGTATTTACTCGTAATGATGAAATTAAGTTTAAGGCGTGGAGAAGTTTTATCGCGTTTGTTTTTGAAACGTAGTTACTTGCGATATTAATTGAGATCCAAAATGATAAAGTAAGGAAAGCTATGACTGTTACTTTCTTTTCATCAAGAACATGTCATTAGTCCAGGTGTTTTAGGCATCTTCAAATGCATTCAAACGTACGTGGCACAGTCTCTAATATGATCGAATTAAAGGCTTACCGCAAAGACTTGTCGTATATTGTTACATCAAACCGTCTGAGGAAAAACCCAGCAAGTGTGGTTTGAAAATAGCCGTAGGCGACATACAAGAATTATCGACCAAAAAAAAAGAGAACCACCTAGAAAAAGTAATAAGATCCCATCAAATGCATAAAAATTATCCCACGGCAAATACATTCTAAGATCTCATGTACCACCAAGTCATAAGTTAATTTAGTTAGTACCTGCGGAAGCACCTATTTAATAAAGTTCTAAATAATTAGTTGCTTCTTAGTAAATTGCATACCGGTATTTATAATCACTGTATCAATAACTGCCATATTCATTTCTATAGGGTGAGTTTTTTTTATGATCAGTATGGGGATCTCGGAAACTAGCGGAGATAGAGCAATGGTTAAATTGGGAAAGATTTGCAGTTTTACTGGCCCAATTTAATAACACTTTCGGATTTTTGTAAAGAGTCATGGCTTACTAGATATTTGGAAAAAACGAAATTCTGACGATTTAGTCAAATCCCTCTAGCTTCTTTGTTTTTGATTTTATAAAAAAGTCTAAATATGAAAATTGAAGGGAATTGTATCCCGAATATGATTGGCATGTCATTGTTTGCATGACAGCTATCGTTTTCGAGATATGACACCAACTTATCTTTTTTTGAATGGAAACCATAGTTGGCTATAACCTCAAAAAAGCGCACAAGTTCCACCCGTACAAACTTTCAGTTTCTCAAACTTTGCATGCTGCTGGTGACGAACATCGACAAATTTTGTTTTGTACATGGTTTAGAGACATGTGCCTTGACAATCCACAGTTTCCATTAAAGGTGTTATGGTCAGATGAAACTAGATTTACTAACTGCGGTATGTCCAATAGACACAATGATCATATCTGGGCTAAAGAAAACCCTTTCCATGTAGAACAAAGACGACCCCAGATAAAATTTAGTTTTAATATTTGGTGTGGTATTATAGGGTCTACTATTCTGGGCCCTTTAATCTATGACGAATCACCTACTGGGGAGCGCTACTTGCATTTCTTGACATGTTCCATAATTTGAATTTGAGAACTCGTTTAGAAATTGAGTGGTTCCAACATGATGGAGCACCTGCTCATAACTCGTTATTAGTAAGACAATACTTAGATAATATCTATCCAAACTCGTGGATAGGAAGAAATGGCCCACGCGAAGGCCACCCCGGTCTCCCGATTTGGTAGTTATAGAATTCTATTTATAGGGTGCACTAAAAAACAAAGTATTCAAAAGAAAGTATGAGACAGTTGGTGACCTAAGGGAGGCGGTATTACAAGCAATTGAAGAAATTGATAGGAAAGCGGTAATCTCAATTTTAAAAAGATGCAATTTTTGTCTAAATAACAATGGTGGATGTTTTCTGAATGATACTTGTGGCATATTTTTCAATTTCTAAGTACTTCTAGACCCCGAAACGTTTGGAATATACAGCCATTTTCTTTGAACTGTGGTGTTATTTCCCAAGAAGTACTTAGAAATTAAAAACAATGGTGGACTTTTCGAACATAGATTGTAACCATTTTTATGTACTTTAATTTCTTAAGTTTTTAGTAAGTACCTACTTATTTAGTTTTTTCGTTATATCTGATATACCTAAAAAAATCGTTCAATGTTTTTTGGAATAGTTATTATTAAATCAATCTATTTCATGGCTAACTACGATAAAAGTGAAAATAAAACAGAAAAGCATCCATTTTTATGAATAACTATATCGAGTATTATATCGTTGCAAAGCTCTAAAAATGTCCGATTTGTTGAGGTCATAGCCAACTATGGTTTCCATTCAAAAAAAGATAACTTTGTGTCATATCTCGAAAACGATAGCTGCCACGCAAACGAGGACGTGACAATCATATCCGGATACAATTCCCTTCAATTTTGATATTTACACTTTTTTATAAAATCAAAAACAAAGGAGCTAGAGGAATTTGACTCAATCGACAGAATTTCGTTTTTTCAAAATATGTAGTAAGCCATGACTTTTTACAAAAATCCGAAAGTGTCATTAATATGGGACAGTAAAACTGCAAATCTTTCCCAATTTAACCATTGCTCTATTTCCTCTAGTTTCCGAGATCCCCATACTGATCATCAAAAAAAACTCACCCTGTATATTAAATATGATAACGAAGTGGAAATCGGACGGAAACATAAAAATAAACTACTCCTACTTGAACACAGCGTTAGCAAGCTTATAATATTCAGCTCAAATAACGACTTCAGATCAATAGTTCCAACATTACATCGGCCACAAAATCAATTTCGATAGTTGTTAACAGATCGCACACAACCCATTACAAAACAAGACTAATATGAAAAACTATTGAAATCGAGAAAAGTGGCAACCAAACAAAAGGTACGACACGCCTTGTGCCTCATCAGGACATGAAAGAAAGTTATTCAACAACGAAGTAAAACAGAATTGGCGACACGCAAAACAAGTCAACAAGCGACCCATCCGACACGACTCCGAAGGGGGTGGAGTCAACACTGACCAATCACACACTCTACGGAAGCATATAACTATACAGCCCGAATAAATTTCACCGTGACAATGTATATATATATATATATATATATATATATATATATATATATATATATATATATGATAACATCTGTAGAACAAGACTATATGCGTAGATATTTATGGGTTACAAGGCAGGATAAATTAAAAACCCAAGAAATCTGGCAGAGAATGGGAATAAATCAGTCTATTACAAAAACACTGGAAAATGAGCACTCCAATGGTATGGACATGTTAAAACAATGACAGAAAAAAAAAAGAGCTTGACCTATTTTTAGTCGGGAAACCATATAAGAAAACGTGAAGGCTAAAAAGGAATTAAGAATGGAAGATTGGAATATACAGACCTGTGGAAACAAAAACCGGTAAATCCAAGACGGTAAAAAACCGACGGAAGGTAAAACATATACGATGAACACTTTATAAAAAATCGAAGTAAAATAAGTCGAACTGTTTATTAGTAAAATACTCTTGATAAAAGCATCAGTTTTGGTGATCAATCGCTGAGTGTCCCATGTCTTTATTTAGACTGCAACTAACCATCCAAGGCGTACAAATCAATGTAGATCAGCTTATACTAACCGACGTTGTTATCTCTATCTAAGGAAGGTTGTTGGAAATATAATACTATACATTGTAAATAAATTGATAATATGAAAAGTAAGAAAAAATAATTTTAGTACAAAGTTATTGCTTCTGTATTCAAATATACTTTGTCACCCCTGTTAATTGAATTGAAAAACAACAGACTCTAAACGAATATTATATATTTGAGTTTGTTGATGGCTTTGTAATTGTGATAATACGTAATGATTAATTATAAATTATTACTGTATTATGTTGCGTTTAATAAATTTTGATTACAAGATATAAAAGACAAGCAAGCTTCCATCATTTAAGCGAGATTGATAGATGTCATGCAGTATGTCTGAGACAGGCTTGTTTTTCCAACAAGACTATTTACACAAGCAAATCAAATTTTGAGCAGAGAGTGTATTATTTCCTCGCAAACAATTAGTCGGTACATTCTGCATAATTTATTAGAAACTTAACAAAATTCGACAATTTGAGTTAAGTTTCCTGAATAGTGTAGAACTAGTTTTGTAAGGCCTCAAAGTCAACAGCCAAAATTGGAGTAAGTCGTATTTTATTAAGAATTATTTTTTTACTAAACTGTATCATTCAATCAACTACTGGCACTGAGTTCAATGGGAAGTTTATTATGAATAAATTGAAAGGGAAAATTAACATCAGGTGGCCCAGTTTTCAGTTTACAACCCCAAAAGTAAGTGAAGCATATGTTTACCGAATTCCAAAAAGGAGATTATCAATTTTGTGGCATCTTTTTTTATGTATGATCAGTGATTATTTAAAAACAGCTTGGGCAATTTTGATGATTTAAACTGCATTATGTTAAAGAACGTTACGGAAGGGTACCGTATAATTGTCTACAACGTGAGATTTACGGCTTTCCAGCAAATCAGAAAAAACTAATGGGACTACATATCAGTGAATTTCAATGAATCTACTGTTTTCTCTAAAACGGCTTAAGTAATTTGAGTATTTTAAATTGTATTCTACGAAGACATGTTCCAGCTTGATTCCGTATAATTTCTATAACGTAAAACATGCCATTCTACTGAAAATCGGAAAAATATGTGCAAACAAAATGTTAAATTTTGATCATAAATATTTAGTTTAATTGTTTTATATGTGATGATTCATTTGAAGTCAGTTTCTTTTAGAGACGAAGTTAAGTTATACGGCTTATAGTCGCGTGAAATGGAAGAAAATATTTCATTAGTTTATCGAAACGAACATTTTTTATGCCGGCGATCTCTTCTATATGGTATACGGTTGTAGGTGTGCGTGCGTGCATGTGATATTAGGTGGTACATGAGCAGCTGCAAGAAAGGGTGTATCAGAAATTGATTATATAAGCATAAGCAATTATTATATTTGAATTATAGAACGGGGTTTAATATAATTATAGACATGGGTTCAAAAAATTGTAGAAGCAGTTGCATGTACCGGGTGGTTGAAACAAATGGTGGAGTAAAATTATATTCATAAAATGTGGGTCAAAAATGTAAATTTTGTTATATAGGGTAGACCATGAGCAGTTACATAAATAAAATACTAGACATATGGGGCGAAGTAAAATCATAGATATACAGGAATAATTTCATCAATAGAGAAATAGGAGCGGTCAATATTATACAGTTGGTTTTAAAGACATCAGGACCGTTACAATATTGTGTGGAGTTGAATTACAGTTCTACAGGGTGGTTCAGAAAATGATAGACAAATAAGTTATATAGGAGTACCAATACACAGAAGCATATACAGTGTGGATGCAGTACAGAGTGAAGTAATAAGAAAAGTTGAAAAATATAAAAAAAGAATAGAAATTTTAGCGGGAGAAAGAGAGTGTGTGTGAGAGAGAAAGAGAGAGATAAGATATTCAATAGATTTGTACCTTAAAAAAAAGATATGTCTGAAAATAGTGATTGTTTGCACACGGTTTTTAAACGGTTTTTATTTTAGGTAAGCTGAAGCTATTTCAATATCATCACAATCACCAAATTCTCTACTCCCCTTATTATGTATCAATATAACCAAATAACAAAAATCTTAAATATTTTGTAACTAAATCAACATAATTTTTTTGCACAATTTTGTTTGCAATTTACAAAATTCATAAACAAGAAATAACATACAACAAAATTCAGTAGCTCGTTATGTAGCTATAATATATAAGCGTATTATGTTCGTTAACATTATTTTCCATACTGATGTTGCTAAAAAGACAAACCCAACATAATGATCATCATAATGGAAGAAGTGGCCCTCGAGGTAGAAAGGAACAAGTGATGGAATGTTTATTGTTCCCGTGTATACAGTTCAGCTAAGGTCTCAGTAGGATGGGTCTAATTACATGAATAATTCGGATTCCAATTACTTGCAATAAGTAACACAACACTAAATGTGACTTTGGCAGAATTGTTAACCTAATAAATATAGTTAAACTTGAAGAAAGGTGTAAGATTTAGTTCACGATTAACAAATTTGGTAAGGGTAAATTCGTTTCTATAACATTTTGTATTAAATGTTTGTTGTTTTAAAAGACAATGAGTAATGTTTCAGTAAGCGTTTTAATTCTGTAGTACATGTATCTCAATATAGTGATACATTATTGTTAAGAAAGGTCTCAGGAAAGCATAACACGAAGAAGAATGGGTAATCCTTGAACACTGACTGCGGTCTGACGTCATGAAATTTTTGATTAGGAATATATAAGTTTTCTTGGGAATAACACCACAATTGAATTAACAAAGCTATATAATGAAAGAAAATTCCAAACGTTTCAAAGTCGATTCTGACTTCGTTCTCAGTGGCTTTAAAATATGTAATGAAAATGTAAATTGCAAATTGAAAGTTTGATTTATGACATTTAATCTGAAATAAGATTTTTGTTGTTTTTAAATATACAGGTAGCACAAAAAATTCTAAAGATCATGTATTAAGTTAAACAACTTTCAAGTTGGAAGAATTTGAAAGAGTTGTCTTTAGAATTTATAAGTGGCTTTCCTAGGTACGACTTTGTTATAAGAGAGCGCCAAAAGTGCGATCAAACAATTCTGCTGCTGTTCATTAACGTCATAAGGGAAAACCTAGGAAAACCTTATGAACTATCCCGATACTGGGTTGTTCAAGAGGAGATCACCATTAATAATTTCTTCTTTAATTGTCGGTAACCAGATACGATTGAATTCTACAGAAGTAGAAGCGATACAATCGTCTTCATTCAAAAGAATTAAGGCAGACTCTTTTATTTTTCGTTTTGTGTTATGTTGTTCTTTGTGAAGTATAGTTGAATTGTATTTTATTTCCTACGTCCCATGCATGTTCACAAATTTTCGATTTTTCAAATTGTCGTTTCTTTATGTTCATTTATTCGTATGTTTAATGGTCTCAATGTTTCTCCAATATAAAATTTATTGCATTCGCAAGGAACCTTGTATATGCAGTTTTTTGCGTTCTGAGTTTTGTTGGTTGGTTTTGTTTTCGATATTAGTGATTTCAGTGTATTTCTTGTTTGGAATGTTGTTTTAACATTAAAACTTGCCCACTCTTCTCAACTTTTCTGACAGACCCTGTATGTATGGCATAATTGTAACTGTAATGTGGTTGTCTTGAGTAGCAGTGTTAATAAGAGAAGTTATGGGTTGATTCGGAAGGTTTGTTCTTTGTTCAAGTCTGTTTAACTCTTTGTTGTTAAATTTTGTGTGGTAATTGTTTCCAGTGACAACATTTTTTACAATTGTTTTTGTTTTTTGAATTTATTGTTTATCAGAACAGTTGGTCTTTGCTCTATTGTATAATGATTTAATAACACCTTTCTTTACTGTAATCGGATGATTTGAATTGAAATTTAGATATCTGTTAGTATGAGTAGGTTTTTTATAAACTTCAGTTTCGAATGAAGATTCTGTTTTTGTTATTAATATATCTAGGATGAATTTGATAGTTGGTTCTTTGTTATTTATGTCAATTAATAATTTATCTAATTCTTTAACACTGTTTCCCAAATTACGAAAATGTCATCAAAGTAGCGCCACCAAATTAAAGGTTTATTTTCTTTTGTTAAAATTACTTGCTGTTTAAATTTTTCCAGTAATATTTAATGCTGGTGAGAGACAAGAATCCATGCCCATGCCAAAATTTTGTTGGTAAAAGTCATCGTTCAATTGAAAGTATGTAGTTTTGGTACAATATGTTAGTAGTTCCATTATTGTTTCAACTGATAATTGAGTTCGTTGTTTTAATGAAGAGTCCCGTTCGAGTAGTTGTTTTACTATAGGAGGTGTTTTGGAAACAGGAATATTGTTATAAAGATTTACTATATCAAAACTTGCTGTTGTAAAGGTATTTTTGTATTCTATATGAGAAAGTTTTTCCAAGAAATGTGCACTGTTTTTTAGATGAGAAACAGAACTTCCTGTAAGACGACGAATAATGTTTGAAAGAAATTTTAAAGTTCACTACATGGAGAATTTATAGAACTGACAATTGGCCTTAAAGGAATATCTTCTATTGAACAACCCAGTATCGGGATAGTTCATAAGGTTTTTCCTAGGTTTTCCCTTATGACGTTAATGGGATCACTCAAACAGCACAATTCTTTGAACGCATTTTTGGCGAATCTTATAACCAAGTCGAATATAGGAACGCTAATTATAAATTCTAAAGATAACTCTTTCAAATTCTTCCAACAACAAAAATCTTATGTCAACATAAATGTCATAAATCAAACTTTCAATATGCAATTTACATATTCATTACATATTTTAAAGTCATTGACAAAGAAGTCAGAATCGACTTTGAAACGTTTGGTATTTGAATACTCTCTTCGAGGTATCATTCCTTTATACGCAAGACAATATATATATATATATATATATATATATATATATATATATATATATATATTATATATATATATATATATATATGTTATATAAGTTATTCCATCGACTTATATGAAACAACCTAGCAACAGTTCTCAAGCTGAGTCAGCATAACACGTGTCGTCTCCAGTTACCCGCAGACGAACATCCGTGAGAACTGCAAGCGCTGCGACACCTTAGTCAGCGTTCTTAGTTTATAAATTATACTTTTTCATTGTAACATCATTCACTATTACTCAGTCTGTTGTTAGTTATTATTGTCATTATTTCCATTTTGTATTTTGTATTTTAAAAAGTCATTATTTTGTTAAAGTTAATAAAAATCTTTTTTAAAAAGTTTAATTTGAGAAGTGTGATATAACAAATTGTCGCAGTCAGTAGGATCCGTCTAACGTTACTAGAACACGAGTACTCTAACTGGTAGCGGCGGATTCCTATCCCTCAACGGAACAACGAACCTGGAAGAAGTCCTCACTGCAATCAAACGTAGAACACGGCGCTTTCAATGTTCCTGTTGATGTAAGTAATGGTGAATCGTCATTCGTTTTAAGTAATTATTATTTGATTTATTTTATTGAGAATTGATTTTTAATAATTTGATTTAATACATTCGATTTGATTGATTTTTTATTGATTTTATTATTTGATTTTTATATATTTGATTTGAATGAAATATTGATCTATTTCATTACTTGATTTATTTGATATATTTATTTTATCTCTTTTATTGACGTTTGATATATTTGATTTACATATTTTATTGATTTATTTACCCATTTGATTAACTGATTTATTTGAACTATTGATTTCAATGCTTTACATTTTATACTGTTCTATCGTTCAAACAATCGTTAATTCCCACTAACGTATTCTACAGTTCATTAATTTTCTACACCTTTTAACATTTCATTTTTACACCCTTGTTCCAATTCTTTTATATCGACTAATATAAAAATGGCACAAGTTTCACCAACTCCGGTTACCACCGAAACCGAGAGATATCGGTTAACGGAAATATTTTCCGTAATACCTGAATTTGAAGGCGACCAAATTTCCTTGGGAACCTTTATAGACGCGTCTAATTGCGCTTATAACATGTCCACGGTGGATCAAAAGTATTTATTAGTGATCCACATCAAAAATAAACTCAAAGGGAAAGCGGCGCAGTTGATAAATTCAAGGAACCCTGGATCGTACCTTGAAATCAAACAACTATTGACCCTACACTTTGGAGATTCTCGTGATCTCTCTTCCCTTATTCACGACTTACAACGTCTAAAACAACTGTCGAACGAGTCCCCATTAACGTTCTACAATCGTCTCCAAGTATTGAGTGCGAAAATTCACTCCTGCATTCACAAAACTGCTGGGCTTAGTCCAGAACAAAAAGACTCCCAGACCACTCTAGTGGATACTATGGTCATGAATACCCTTCTTACGGGATTAGAACCCCGGTTAGGACAAGTAATTCGTGCCAGTAACCCAAAAGACCTTCTAGAGGCACACTCCCGGATTAGGAGAGAGCTTCAACTTTCTTATTTCGAGGATCAGAAAACGAACAAATCTGTTCCTCTCAAACCCAACTTTCAAACACGAAAGCCGACACAACCTCCTAAGTGTCTTCATTGTGGTCGATTAGGCCACATAGCCGTAAATTGCCGATTGAAAAATCAAAACAATTTTCAAATATTCAATCAAAACCACAGACCAAATCCTGTTGGGCCTAACCAACAAACAAGGCCAAACTTCCCCCCAAATAATCCCCCCGTTCAACAAGGACAAAAGTTTCGTCCACAAAACTTCCAGAGACCCCCTTTTAGGTCTCAAATGAACCCGAATTATTCTCGTCCTTCGGTTATACAGAATAACCCGAATAACCGTCCTGAAAGGACACATCATTTCAATCAACATCAAAATGATGGTTACTCACAATATTCGGATTATTATACCGATAATTACAATACTTATGACTACGAGGATGATAGTCAAAATTATTCAGGCTTCGAAGAAACTCTTGACGATACCTCTCTCGAGCCTTTTAATTGTCACGATTATCAGGATTTTCTAGCGCTTCCGAGCCTAGACCAACCTCCCGATTCGACAACAACTTTGTGCGAAGTCGAAACCCAGATTCAAAATCTCAATCTGGACGACTTGAACCCCGACTTGAACTTCCCGGAGCAACTATTTCTTTAAGCCCACTTCTTACTGTGAACTCTAAAAATCTATATTACATTCTTGACGCTTCTTCTAAATTTAAACTTCTTATTGATACCGGAGCTGGTATCTCTATCTTCAAAGAAAATACCGTAAAGAATTTCACCCAAAGATCTCCTGAAAGGGTAACTATTCAAGGTATTACCCACGAAAAAATTCCCATCTCACAATCAACTTTAATCCCATTCGCTCCACGTAATCCACATAAAGTTTTTATATACGATTTGGACATTGAGTTTGACGGCATACTAGGTTTAGATTTTCTCGAACACTATGAATGCATAGTTGACTTAAAATCTAAACAGCTAATAACAAATTTTAAAACCATCCCTTTACACAAAGTTCCCGATAACGATCAACCCTTGACTGATGTACCCGACACACTCAACGTTAAGCCTAATATTACTTCACAAACACCTACACAAAACAAAATAACCATTGAGGCACGCACAGAAAAGATCTTTAAACTTAAATGCGATCTTTCTAACATCGACGCCATCTTACCAACTCAAGAAATTGACAGAGTACGACTTCCAAACGCACTCGTACAGGTTAACTCAAAAGGTGAATTTCTAACTTCCATTATCAACGCTAACGCGATGCTCAAAACAGTAACTTTTTCTGATTTAAAACTGGAACCACTTGACAAAACTCACCCTCTTCTGAATTTCAATACAGACGATTATCATGAACCCCAATACATAGATAGAAACTCGACTATTAGACAACAAATTAGAACTGAACATCTGAATGACGAAGAACGCGAACAAATCACTGATCTTTGTTTGGAATTTCAAGACATTTTCTATCTTGAAGGTGACGTCTTGACTTTCACTAACGAGGTTAAACATTCGATTGATACGAATAACGCAAAGCCCGTTTTCACTAAATCCTATAGATATCCTCAAGTACATAAAGAGGAAGTGAAAACCCAAATTGGAAAAATGCTTGAACAAGGTATCATTAGGCACTCCTCATCTCCTTGGTCCTCCCCTGTATGGGTCGTCCCCAAGAAGCTCGATGCTTCTGGTAAACAAAAGTGGCGAGTAGTTATCGATTACAGGAAATTAAATGAATTGACTGTAGATGATAAATATCCTCTGCCAAATATCTCTGATCTTCTCGACCAACTTGGAAAGTGTCAATATTTTTCGACACTGGATCTCGCTTCCGGGTTCCACCAGTTGGAAATCCAAGAGGAAGATATTCCTAAGACTGGCTTTTCTGTCGAAAATGGTCATTACGAATTCGTTCGTATGCCATTTGGTTTAAAAAATGCACCTTCTACTTTTCAGAGGGTCATGGACAATATTCTTCTCGGTATACAGAATGAACGTTGTCTCGTCTACATGGATGATATCATCGTCTACTCTCCGACCATCCATGAACATATTTCCCGGTTGACAGAAGTTTTTAAACGACTTCGGAAGTCTAACCTAAAAATTCAACCTGATAAGTGCGAATTTCTTCGTAAAGAAGTGGCTTATCTTGGCCATCTTATCACACAAGAAGGTGTAAAACCAAACCCTTCAAAGGTTGAATGTATTCAGAACTTTCCTCAACCCCAAACTCCGAAAGACATCAAATCTTTTCTTGGTCTCGTTGGGTATTACAGACGCTTCATACCAAATTTTGCGAAGATCTCTAAACCTCTGACAAAACTACTCCAAAAAGACGTCAAGTTCATCTTTGACGCAGATTGCAAGTCTTCCTTCAATGAACTGAAGCAAGCCCTTGTATCTGACCCAATCCTGATATATCCAAACTTTGAAGAACCCTTCCTGCTCACTACTGATGCTAGTGCTTTTGCTATTGGAGCGGTTCTTTCTCAAGGCCCCGTGGGAAAAGATCTCCCTGTTGCATACGCTTCTCGAACCCTCTGTGCTGCAGAGACACGATATTCCACCATCGAACGAGAATTGTTGGCCATAGTTTGGGCTGTTAAGCACTACAGACCGTATCTTTTTGGGAGAAGGTTTACACTCCTGTGTGACCACCGTCCGCTTACTTGGCTCTTTTCCATCAAAGATCCTGGCAGTCGTCTAGCCAGATGGCGCCTTAAGCTAGAGGAATACAATTATAAGATCGAGTACAAGCCCGGCAAGGTAAATCAAAACGCAGATGCTCTTTCTCGCATCAAAATCAACCATTTCAAGCAATGTGCTGATTTCCTTTCCAAAATCAAAATTTTCGCTAACAACGAAACTGACTCCGAACAACCTGAAAACTCTGACAATGACGACGAACATGACGAAAGAATTATCGCTGAGTTTAATCGATTTGTTCAACTCTACAAAACTGAGTCAATAATCGATTACTCTAAAATTGAAATATCCAATTCTCAACTTTTAGACAAGTCCCACAAACGCATAGTTACATTCTTTTGGCAAAACAAAACTAACGACTTACACGACAAAATTATTGATGACTTTTTCGAGGAAGAACCTAATTTCAGTAATGACACTCTTAACATCATGGCCAGTAAATCTGTCAGGCATAGAAAATACTTAGTTGTACCTTTGCCCTATGACCCTGAAACTGTCGTCTCGCATCTTTTCAAAATTATTTATAACAACCAAGATCAATTCAACGACTCCGAAACATACTGCATAGAAAATAACATAGAACTTCCCATTCTTGAAATTCTATCTTTCATTCTCTCCGACAAAGAAATCAAACTAAAAATCTGCCAAAACATTGTTACAACTCCTACCGAAGACGAAATTCCTATAATAATACAACAATACCACTCTGGTAAAAACAACCTCCATCGTGGCATTAACGAAACCATCAGACGTATTAGGGAAAAATACAATTGGACCGGCTTAATTAAAACTGTAGAACAATTCATCAAATCCTGCGAAACTTGCCAAAAAGTAAAGTTCTGTAGGAAAAACCTAAGTGCACCTTTTGTTATTACGGAAACACCCAAGACTCCTTTCGAACGTATTAACATTGACATCTTCGAGTATCCATCTAGAAATCATGCACTGACTATTAGGGATGAACTAACGAAATTTACACAAGCCTACCCCATAAACGACAAAACAGCTTCAACTGTCGTAAACACCCTTTTGATTTTCTTCCAACATTACGGCACTCCACTTCGCATCCATTGTGACTATGGACGTGAATTTGACAACACTTTAATGCGGGATTTATGCCAACTATACGACATAAAACTGACATTCTCCAGCGTTCAACATCCCGAGTCAAACGGTTCTATTGAAAGATTTCACGCGACCTTAGCAGAAATGATAAGGGCAAATACAGCGGAACATCCAACCGAACATCCATTTAATGTCCTCCCTTATGCCATCATCTGTTATAATAACACAAAAAATAAAACCACCGGTTTCACGCCCTATGAACTCATATTTGGGCACACTTCAAGTAGGCCTCCAGAAACCCTTTACAACCAGGAAAAACTGATTTCGAAATACGTAAGAGACCTAAATAACAGAATGGACTATTACTACAGACTCGCCCGTGCTAAAACCGAAAGACAGAAAGAAAAATCTAAAGTGCGATTTGACCAACACGTTTCTACTAAACAACCCGATTACAAAGTAGGCGACAAAGTCTACGTAAAAGAGTCCCAAATTAAAAATAAAGCGGAAAACAAATTCAACGGCCCCTTCGAAATTACCGCAATACGCAAAAACTCTGCCACCGTCATAAATTTACAAACAAACCAAATAACTAAAGTTAACTTTGACAGACTAAAACCCTATTTTGAATAAATCCCTTTTTTCAGATTCTGTGGACTGTTTTCAGTCGTGAACCTTCAACAGTACTCCATTACGCCTGTTAACAATACTATAGGAGTTTTCTTCCATGAAGAAGGCACCCTTAAAATTTCTAATGAGAAATGGACACTCCTTGTTTACAAAGATCTAAACCCCTTTCGAGACGCTATTTCTAACAACGACAATATACTGAACAGACTTTTAGAAACTATTAACGACAACAAAACTAACATTAAAATCTTCAAATCAAAAGTACAGACTCACGTAAGCCTCCTGAAACAAATATCAAAATCTGTCAACATCAAATATACAGAAATTTTCGGTGACACTGAGACTTACAGTACCAACAGAAAGAAACGCGGACTAATTAATGGACTGGGATCGATTTGGAAATCTATTTCCGGTAACTTAGATGCAACAGACGGAGAATACTTTAGTGACTCTATAAACAAAATTACTAAAGACCAACATCAAATTGAAAACTTAATGAAACGACAATTATCAGTAACAACTTCAGTCATTAAGAACCTTAACACCACAATACAAAAATTTCAGTCCGAAGAGAGAATATTTTCGGAAAATATCGAAGCAATTAGGAAGTCAATTGTGTTCATTACAGATGATCTTGCTTTTTATGAACTTCAAGCCAATGTCTTGGATTTGTGTGAAAGCTTAATGGAAAGTTACGTATACATTGAAGATACCCTCAACGATGTATTAACTGCAGTCTCTTTCGCCCGTCTAAAAATCTTACATAGCTCAATTATAAACCCAGTAGATTTGGTCGACTCCCTTCAGAAAATATCACAGTCACTTCATGAAAATAACTTACCACTTCCAACCTATAGTTCAAATGTTGCTAGATACATCGATCTAATAGAATTGGAAGCTTTTCAAATCAATACTAAAATTGTTTTTGTACTAAAAATCCCCTTAGTCAATCCTGAAACTTATACACTATACCGCTTGTATCCTATCCCAGTTTTGGATTATCGAACAGGATTTCACCATATTCTTCCAACAAAATTAAAATATATCGCGAGAGATGACGATTCGCTATTGTACGCATCTTTCGAAGACTTGAGTGACTGTAAGCCATTATCTAAAGAACATAAGATCTGTTCCAAAGTTATTCCACACACCATAGACAAAGAAGCCCTCTGCGAAGCACAGCTTCTTAGACAGCCAGCAGCCCTTCCTCCAACTTGCAAGCCTTTAATATTATATGCCGAAGAGTATAATATTCAAGAGATTGACCTGAACCTTTGGTTAATCTCGATTTCCGGACAGTTGCCCATCAACATCAAGTGCAAGGGAGAAGATGTCGTTACCCAATCCATATCGACAAATTCTCTACTGACCATCCAACCCAGTTGCAATGCCTTCATCGGTAACACCAGGGTCCATGCCAGAAGGACCACCAACAACGTTGACAACATCACACTTAAGAGTCACCCAGTCAACATCCCCTACAACTGTTGCGACAACCTGCCAACCATCAGTCAACTTCCAAAGTTGAAACCCATGAGACTACAGGAATTGGATGCCAGAGACCTGAATATCGCTAACCATAAGCTTAGGCAATACTCCAGGGAATTGGAAAAGCTCCTAGACCAACCATTCTTGGAGAAACACACCTCCTGGTTTACGATCATCACAATGGCAACAACCGCAATTGTGGTTGCCCTCCTTTCCATGAGCATCATCAGGAAGAAATTCCAGAAGCCTCCAACGATCAGCCCTTCTGCCGATCCAGCACCACCACCAGGTCCATCAACCATCAAGCCCAGGGTAAAACTCCATAGCCTCCTTAGTCCTGTCGAGGATATTGAGTTGCAGAACCTCCCTTAAAAGTCGATGCTGTAGCATCAACTTTTTTATATGGATGGGAGTTGTTATATAAGTTATTCCATCGACTTATATGAAACAACCTAGCAACAGTTCTCAAGCTGAGTCAGCATAACACGTGTCGTCTCCAGTTACCCGCAGACGAACATCCGTGAGAACTGCAAGCGCTGCGACACCTTAGTCAGCGTTCTTAGTTTATAAATTATACTTTTTCATTGTAACATCATTCACTATTACTCAGTCTGTTGTTAGTTATTATTGTCATTATTTCCATTTTGTATTTTGTATTTTAAAAAGTCATTATTTTGTTAAAGTTAATAAAAATCTTTTTTAAAAAGTTTAATTTGAGAAGTGTGATATAACATATATATATATATAATATTGTTTCTGCTTAGGGAACCTTCATCAGTTGCGCGACCATCAGATCTAGGTAGCAGATTCGGAACATCTGTGTACTAATTCTCTCGAAAATTCTAGATGTCGGTCTTATATCTCGCGTTCTCAAAGTTTCGTATTTTCTTTCTATATACAGCCTTTTTAATTCAATTGTGGTGTTATTTCCAAGAAAACTTAAATGTAATCAAGAACATGCCACAAATAACATTGAGAAGACAATGAAATTTTTGCTTTACCTAACGTAAAGACGATAGTTTTAGTATATGTTTTGCCTAACAATCTATTGATGCAATAAAACAACCGTATTCAGCAAAAGTGTCTACTGTGAGTATATCTAATTAAATTGACTTCTTACCTAGATCTGATGGTCCATTAAAAATATAGGGGATTACAAATTTTATCACATCCTCCGCAAACTTTTTATTGTATCGCCATCACGCAACGGAGGTCTGGGAAAAATTCTTGAGATATTTCAAGCATAACGTTTAATATTTGTTAGTTTTGAGTCTCGTAGAGGATGTAAAAGTTTTGCGTTTGCATTTTAAACCATACAGGGTAATTTAAATTCATCCCTCACTATTGTGAGGTCCAGAATGACAGGAGATACGAAGAAATTTAAAATGGTTGCAAAATTAGGTGATTTAGTTCTTGAAGAAATACGGTTTTTTTAATTTAAATTTAGCTAATACTTCCCAACATATATAAATTGGAGATTTCGTTTTTATTTTTTTGTGGCGTTATTTGAGGAGAAAACGTAAAACCAAAAACATATTTTCGTTGGGACTTTTTAACAGTTTAACAGTCGGCTACCATCATCAATTTTTTTCCTTATGGATGTCACATTAGCTTTTTTCACATAAAAATGGTGCTTTTCAATCTATTCATTCGTCTAGACTCTGAAAATTTATTCATGTTTCTTGATAATTCCTTTAAAGTAGAAGTCAAAACGTTGAGAATTTCATAAATTTGGACCCGGTTCTCCCCTGGAACCAAGCACAGTTCAAATACATATTTAGTGCTATAGCAAATTCAAATATATAGTACGCTTTTACTGGCAGATGCTTTTTGAAATCGCTCAACCGGATTAACTTATTACTTTTTAAGCAAAGAAAGCAATCACTTTCCTCAAACATTTCATTTTCCTTACTTTTCTTAGGATTGATTTTATCAGAAAATAGATTATG
Source organism: Octodonta nipae (assembly GCA_034190945.1). Classification (NCBI taxonomy): domain Eukaryota; kingdom Metazoa; phylum Arthropoda; class Insecta; order Coleoptera; family Chrysomelidae; genus Octodonta; species Octodonta nipae. The sequence goes on from CM067224.1 coordinate 70,876,772, forward strand.
AGAACTCGCAGATTTTTTCATTGCAAATTTAACATTGGAATTTAATTTTTCATCAAACTTCCTCAGATCAACATCGGTCGCTGTATACACACTGGTCTAAATTGGTTTGCAGGCCATGCTTGGTTAAACGCAATCATAAAAAGCTCATATTTTACAATGTATGAAAGTTCACTTCTAGAGCCTCTATAAATGTTTATAAACTAGACCATCCAATCTAGAGGGGCCCGACGAAGTCTTCCGTTTTATGCTCCACCCATGTATCTAAATAGGGGATTTAAACAGCCGACTCTTGCAAAAGGGGTATTCCAGCAATAATAATCATGGAGAAATACTTAGTCAATGGGCCGACAGAAATAACTTTTATTTACTGTTCGATGGGGAAGAACCAAAAACCTTCCATTCAGCCCGATGGAATTCTAATACGAATCCTGAATTATGTTTCATCTCCATAGACCACCTTAGTAGACCTCTTACCGCCAACAGAAGGGTTCTAGCTCCTTTTCCTCATGGTCAATACAGGCCTATCTCCGTGCACATTAGCATAGAAATACCAGTTGTGTCAAAAGTCCGGATAATTAGGTAGAACTTAAAAAAAGCAAATTGGACGTTGTATTGGAATACAATAGATAATAAGATTCATTAATTAGAACCTAGCGTTCACAGTTACCGTAAATGCGTGGATTTGATATACCAAACCGCTAAACTTCACATACTTCGAATATTCGAATAGCACAAGAGATTCTCAATATTGAACAAGCTGGCTTTAGGAGTAAACAAAGTTGCTATGATTAAGTGTTGGGACTTACAACACATATCGAAGCAGGATTTCAAATGAATTATCTACAAACTAAAACAACATATCTTTTACAAAACATACTCAGTAATCGTAGAATATTTGTCGAGTTCAATGGCAAGAAGATCAAAGAAGTAAGAACCAAGAATTGTCTTTTACAGGTATCTGTGCTTGCCCCACTTTTTGAAATATTGATACCAACGACATGCCTCACATCTCTGACAGAAAGTTTCTATATGGGGATGACCTGGCACTTGCGGTGCAAAAGAAGGATTTAGAATAATGTAACAAACATCTTTAATTAAATTTAGATATCCTGTAGAATTACTATAAAAGGTGGAGGTTACTACCAAACATTCCCAAATCTCAGGTGTGTGCCTTCCATTTGTCAATTTGGGAGTAACGCTTGATTGATCTCTCACTTTTGAGCAACATCTTAGTAAATGTGCCCAGAAACTAAAATCGCGTAACAACTTGACTCACAAACTTGATGGGACATCTTGAGGTCGTACAAGCAAGAACTCGCTCAGCGGCACTGCAGAATACTGTGCTCCAGTATGGAATCAAAGTTGTTACGTCTAAAAAGTAAATACACAACTATAACAATGGTGTCAGGTGTAGTTAAATCAACGCCCATTACGTCCCTGCCTAATCTGTCAAATATCCCTCCCGCTGAGCTACGGAGACTGTCTGCTGCAAAACGAGAATAGAATAAAGCACATCTAATGAACCTTCCCATTCAGGCTGATCCTAGTGACATCCCTAGAATGCGCTTGAAATCTAGACGCTCCATATGATTGGACAGCAGCTTGCTGGAGTTCCTGAACATTAGTGTTAGATGGAAGTCACATATTAAGACCCAAAAAGAAGTAGCCAACATGAGTTCAGCAGCAGCTGAAGTGTTCGAAAAGCCGTTCACAGGTTACGATCTTTTTAGGCACCTATGGTGTCGTCTGAACTGCTTCCGTACTGGCCTCGGAAGGTCTGGTGACATGATGTTTGAATGGAAAATAAAGCAAAGTCCAGAGTGCAGTTGCGGGGCCTATGAACAAACTATGGATCACATTTTGAACGATTCCCCCTTACCTGGAAGTTTAGGGGCAATGAACAAACTTTCACCAGCAGCTATACAGTGGCTAAATGATCAGTCATGGTGTGAACTACAACCACGCTCATTAGTTTTTGCTGTTGAATATGGTAGCACTGTCCTATCTACACTGTATTTAATCTGTTGTTATTGTTATACATTTTTTATTTTATTTATTGTTATACCGGTTTTTACATACCTATGTTTGCATTTATATTTTTAGGGTTCCGAATATACAGTATACGGATACCCTTATAATATCACTCAGGATTTCTGCCTCTGTCACATCACAGCAATTTTCTGCTAAACTACTGGACGGAAGAGGTTGAAATTTGGTATGAAGGTATAGTTTGGTGACTTGATCAGGAGCACATATCGCAAAAGAAGAAATTTTGATTTAAGGGGTACTTCTGGGGGGAAAAACTAAGAAAATCGACCGTTCCCCCCCTGATCTCCTAAACTACTGAACCTAAAATTTTGAAAAAAATAGAAAATATAGAACGTTGCCCGAACTTTACAGGAAAAATAAGGAGAAACCATTAATATTAATTTTGGGGAGCGAATTATAGAATTAAATAAAAATTTAAAAATAAAAAAAAAATTCAAACTCATCATGTAATATATCAAATGAAAGGTCTCATTCTGATGAACACAAATATATTTTTTTCATATTTAAAAAAAATTAATTAAAAAGATATTAAAGAAAATATACCAAAATTCACCCATTCCCCCCCCCCCCCCTTAACTCCGAAACTATAAAACGTAAAGTTTTGAAAAAAAATACTTTCATAGGTTCTGACCTGAAGTTTACTGGAAAAATAAGGAGAAACCACTAATATTCATTTTGGGGGGCAAATTAAAGAATTAAATGGAAAATAAAAAATTAAACTTGTTTCTAACGTATCATGTAATATATCAAATCACAGGGCTCATTATGACTAATACAAATATATTTTTTTTTATTTTTTTTTAAATAAATATTTTAAAATATATTTAAAAAAAATACCCATTCCCCCCTTTATTCCCCAAACTATAAGACCTAATTTTTTTTATTTACAGGAAAAATACGAAGAAATCTTTAATATTAATAATGGGGGGCAATTTATAGAAATGAACGGAAAATAAAAAATATTTTTTTAACGTGTCATGCAATATATCAAATGAAGGGGCTCGTTATGAGAAATACAAATATATATTTTTAAAATTAATTGTTTACAAGATATTAACATAAAGATATAAAAAATTCTCATTTCTCGCTTTATTTCCGAAACCATACTACCTAAAATTTTGAAAATAATTAGGGGTACTGGGGCTCACTTGAAATTTATAAGAAAAATTATTAGGAAACCTCCATGGTAATTTTAGGGACAAATTATACAATTAAATGGAAAATAAAAATTCAATTTTCAAAGGAATCATGTAATATATCAAATAAAAGACTCATTATGTGAATTACAAATATATCATATTTTTAAATCATTTGTTTAGCAAAGATATTAAACATCGACTTAATTCCCATTTTAGAAACTATACTATTTAAATTTTGAAAAATATATTTTATTTGTATTTTTAAATAATTGGAATAACAAATTTAATAATTTATAATTTAAAACTTGACCTATTGTGCCCTTTATCTTCCAATCTATAGAGCCTCAAAATTCAGACAATAGATTATAAAACGCTTCCCTGAAAGTTTATTAGTAAAATAAAACTCTAATGTTAATTTTTGGGGGCCAAATTAGAAAACTAAATACAGCGAATCTTGAAGGTGATACGGAACCCTTACAATGCGAGTCCAACTCGCACTTGACCAAATTATTTATGTATTGTTTTTACTTTTTCTGTGTTTAACTTTTTAAATATCTATGTTGCTTCTCATACGAAATAAATAAATAACTGGACCATTAGATATTTCCCCGAATAAAGATTTCTCCTCACACATAGCATAGCGTGCCTTTAGGGGAAAATTCACTAAACCCCAGATATATTACATATCAAAAGGGTTTAGCTCTGTGGGAGCCCTTGCCAGGTTATCAGGCCCGTGGTTGGCGTCGTGGCTGCAGTTCCACATAAATTTTCTGACCGTCCGGGCTGTTCCTAACAAGAAAGCTTTTTGTATTATTTGGTAAAGATGTTCGTCCAGACCGAGGTATTTCAAATTGTTTAATAGATATTTTGGGACTACTCCTGTTGTTGACATAACAGTTGGTACCGTTCGAGTGTTGTTCATGTCCCATTGTCTCTGTATTTGAAACTCTAAATCCCTATAATTGGCTATTTTTTCAGGGAGCTTAATATTTATATTATTGTTTTTAGGGATTGCTACGTCAATTAAGGTTGTTTTTCTAGAAACTTTATCTACCAAAACTACATCTGGTCTATTGTGAGCAACAGTCCGATCGGTCAATATTGTACGGTCCCAGTACAGCTTGTAGTTGTTATTTTCTAAAATAGATTGTGGTTTGTATATATAGTAGGGTGTTCTTTTCGACTGTGATAGCTCAAGTTTAAGCGCTAGTTCCTGGTGCAGTATTTTTGCCACAAATCGTGTCGTTCTTTGTATTCAGTTGCAGCGAACGCTTGGCAACCTCCTGTGATATGCTGGATAGTTTCAGATGATTGGCAACCATATCTGCATCGGTCTTTGATGATAGAAGGATCTTTAACGATCTACTTTAGATAGTTCTTAGTTGGTATTACTGGAGCTTGAATTGCCAATATAAAGGCTTCCGTTTCAGGAAACATATGACCAGAGATCAACCAGTAGTTCGACGCTAAACTGTCGACATAATCGACATGTCTTCCATGAAGCGACTTCTCTTTCCATTTGAGCAGTTTCTGATCAGTTGTCTGGTGGTATTATTGAACATGTTGTTCTGTTAGTCAGAGTTGTTGAGTCATCAACCTGACATATGACTCTGTGTAGATCAGAAAATTCTGCGAGTTCCTGGAAATGATAACGTAACTTGCCTATATCTGCCAATCCTCTTCCTCCATCATACAGTGGCAACGTTGTATGTTCGGCAGAGCTCTTTGGATGGTGATTTTGATCTTTTGTTCCGTTGTAGTTGTTCAATGTCAGTCTTGCACCATTTAACTATTCCGAATGCATTTATGAGTAACTGAGTACTGAACACGCGTAGGTGTTAATAGCCTGAAACAGATTTTTACTATTAAGCTTAGTTTTCAACAGTCGTCTTACCCTTCTATAGAACTCTGTTGATAGGTCCTTTTTCATGATGGAGTGATCAATTCGTTGAGCCTGCTTTATTCCAAGGTATTTGTAAGTATGACTTCCATGGATTCAATTGAGGTGCCATCTCTCATTTCATAGAGCCCCTGCTGTATTTTGCCTTTTATTACATTAATAATTCGGAATTTGTCCAGGCCAAATTGCATATGTATGTCACTAGAGAACCCTTCTACTATTTTTAGCATATCATGCAGCTGTTGTTTCGTAGCTGCCATCAACTTTAAGTCGTCCATGTATAACAAATGGTTTATCTTCAATGCTTGTTGTTGTTGTGTTGGAGACTAAACCCAAAGTTAGTCGAGTTCAGTTTTTGTAAGAGTGGGTTCATGTCAAGGCAGAACCACAGCGGTCAAAGAGAGTCCCCTGGAATATATATGATTGGGATAGAGTCGGTTTGTATCGAACGGTCGACTTCATTCAGAAAGATTTTGGTTTGCCAGGTAGTCGTGACATATTCTAAAAAGTTAACAATACAATTATTTACTTTATAGAGTTTCAGCACCTGAATGAGCCAATCATGTGGAACTGAATCAAAAGCCTTTTTGTGGTCCACATATGCCATGTAGAGATTTCGTCGTTTGGCGTGGGCTTGATTGCAGGCAACGTAATCAATTATTAGTTGTTCTTTGCAGCCCATCGGTTTTTCGAGTATCCCTTTTGTTGTTCGGTAATTATGTTGTTCAGCTCACAATGTCTGAAAAGGCGATGTTTAATGAACGACGTTATAAGTTTGTATAAGGTTGGGAGGCAAGTGATTGTACGGTACTTTGCTGGGTCCTGTGTACATAAGTTATCCTTTGGTAAGAGGTATGTAGCACCATGCGTAAGAAAACTTGTCATCTTGTGTGGATGGATAATTATGTCATTAATGAGTACTGTTTATTTCTCGTGGGTGGCGTAAAGTTTCTTTATCCAGTAATTTTGCACAACATCTGGTGCTGGTGCTTTCCAATTATGGAGGTGTTTCATTATGTTGGATGTGTCTTCCGTAGTAAATGGTTGGTGTTACATGTTATCACAATTCTGAAATGTAGGCTCCCTCTCATTAATCCAGCTCGCTCTGGAGTTATGGAAAACTGTTGTAGAAAGTTGTGTTTTCCAGAACTGCTCGACGGCCGTTTTACTGGGATAACTAGGGGTTTCATTATTATTGATGTTGTTGAGTTTTCTATAAAAACCTTTCTCTGATTTTCGGAATAGTGCGTTGTCTAGTTTCCGTTGGTTACTGGTTTTGTACTTTCTCAATCGACTTGTGTAGACGGAGAGCTTTTGTCGTAGACTGTCCAGACACTGCTGAGATGTGATGTTTTCTCCATTCCACTGGGAGTGTATTCGGTTATTGTCCATGATAGTCTTGACAAATTTTTCTATTCTGTTGTTCCTGACCTCTCGTTGGTACTCAGTCAGTCTTCCAATGAACTAATTTTCCCTTCAAGTCTTTTTTGCTAAGATGGTATTCGGGGTGTTTGTCTAAATTGGGAAGGGACTTGCTTTGGTCTTATTGTGACTCCAATTGTTCTGCAGATGGAAATTGCAGCACAGTAGATGAATGTATGTAGTGACTCTACCGTATTAGCACCTAAAACATAGTTTGGCAAGATAAATTTGTTCATAGCCTGCAAGACGATACCCAGATTTTTAGAAGATCTTTGGAAAGAGTAGGTCTAGTCACATTATTATTAACATTATGAAATGCTTTTATCACTAAATCTTCTCTATAATTTCTAGAAATACTTAATTTGTTTACTAACTGATTGTTTGCATGTCTGGCTGTCCCGCTTTTTAACCGAAAGTCCACAAATAATTCCGTTTATCAAGCTATCCCTTTCATTTCACCAATATGTGGGCGTTCGTTAAGAAATAAATTAGATGTTAAGTTGACACTTGGTATTGCAAGATGATAGCTGCTGAAAATTATTCTTAAATAAATGAAACCAGCATGATACCCTCTACTGTACATTAGCGTGTACAACACCTGATGTGTATTGTGTACATAATTCTAACACACCGTTCAATAATATATACATATCTGGTGTCCTGCTGTCACGCCAATTTCAGACGCTGTTCACGCTCTCACACCTCGCAAGGTAATTTGTGAATAATTCGGATATTGACGTTGTAGTGCATATGTAATTTCGACAGCTCATTCGAGACACCGTCAAACATGTTATTACAAATGATATGGTTAATACAATAACTGGTCTATGGCAAATCCAGGCGGAACTAAACGTACCGTAAAACTTTGATGGATGAATATTTAATAGTGATATTAAATATTGATGAGTATTTGGTTGGTCGTTATTCAAGTACGTGATAACGGATACCGATAATATAAGACGTCATATAAATAGTTTAGTAGTGTATAAATTGTCACATGTATTTGCCGATATGTCTGAGTATGTTAGTTTATTGATAGATGAAAGTGTCGTTCGTAGTGTTTTCACTTAAACACCCTGTTATTCACGTAATTATTGTAGCAGTTAAAGGAACTTTGGTAATTAGAACTGCAACTTAATGACTTAACCGGTCGTTAGTTAAACTCCTTGCTTTTTTTCATAAATTTTTTTCTGAGAACCTAAACTTATTCTCTCGTTTGTGTTATGCAATTCTGCCTGTTCCTTTATTGAGTAGTGTTTTTATATTATACTAGCTGACCCGTCCCGGCTTCGCATGGGCTACACAAATGAGCGCATTTGACGTATTTACCTTGAACATACTTTTCAAACCCCTACATTTTTAGATTTTTTTTCCTCAAAGTCGTTTTCTATTTTTTTAGATATATTATCAATACCATTTTCGACATTATAAGGTTATTGACATTTTTGACAACTTGGAAATTTTTGACATTTGTTTCTGCCTCTTCTATCTTCTGCCGCCAAGCTTATAAAGTTGTTCCTTTCTCTTTTTTTCACTTTGCATCTTGTACATTTTTAACACTTTTGGCATATTTGACATATATGACATTTTCACATTTATTTATGACATTTTTGTCATTTTTGACATTTTTTATATTTTTGCCATTTATGTCATTTTTGGCATTTTTTAAATTTACGATGACGTTAGCATTTTGACTTTTGAATGTTTTAAATTTTGGAGATTTTATCATTTTAGGTTTTCCACAGAAAAATTCTAACGGATTTGTCAACTTTTATATTTTTGTGATGTTTGTTGTAATTAATACTTTTAAGATTTCGTGGTTTATATTATTTTTATCATTTTTTTGAATTTATTTTCATTTCATAACTCTTTGTCACATTTTTTATATTTCCGACGTTTTCTATTTTTTTTTTAGATTTGCCTGTTATTAGTCAGAAATTCAACACTTTTCAGTCCCCATCCCTTCCATAAATTTAAGAAAAGAGTCAGTTTAGCAATACTTATCCAATGAATAAATATTCCCTTTGACAATTATCGGGTACGTGGTAAGTGATTAAATTCAGTTCTAATCATTTTAGGAGAAAAACATATAAATCAACATTTACACTTTCATAATTTTTTGTTCCTAAAAAATACTAAAACCCAGCCTCCTATTCAATAATAGAATTTTCACAAAATTTCAAGTAAATTCTCTATTAATTTAAAGAATTAATATCATAATTCTCAAATCTGTATTATTTTCTTTCACCGAGAAGTAGTGAATTGTTCTTAAAAAAATGTCACAAAATGATAAAATCGGCTATATATATATATATATATATATATATATATATATATATGTTTTAGGTGGTTTCCGGGAATTCATCTGCGTAGTTGATAACTGATCCCTGCCGGGATCAATGGTAAAATGACGACGTTTCGGCAGAGTCACATCTGCCCTATTCAGGTCGGTTAGCATAATTCTCGTAGCCTTCTGCTTTCGCTTCTAGTTACTCGAATATTCGAGTAACTAGTATTTAGTCAAGAACAGTGACAAAAAGACAACAAACGAGAAAATTCAACTTAAAGAAAATCACGTTGAAAGTTTCCGTTACATAGATAGATACATACGTAAACATCGACCTAATAAAAGCGAATTAAAAAGAGTACAGAGTACAGAGTACAGCTTCGTTGGCTGCTCTGATGACCGCTGTATTGGGTGTGGACTGTATTCTGAGTGACATGACACGCACTGCTTTGTATATTAGCTGTGTCTTTTTTCACGACCGGTCGGATTTTTCACTAAAACTGAAGAACAATGAAGAACTAGAGTTTCGTCCTTCCACGAGCGATCGAATGAGTCTCTATACTGTCCAATGTGGCTACTAAAGCATTTCTGGCACGAGTATGCGCATAAAAATAAACTAAAACTAATCTACAACTAAAATGCTAATGAATACTCAACTGTACGATTGCCGGTATAAACAAGTACTAAAATAACCAATCTTGTACAAGAGAGAACGCGAACAATAGCGAGTGACAGCTATGTTGTTTTCTGAAAGACAGTTGTGTGATTTATGATTTGTATTTTGCTGATTTTTTGGGAATAATACTACAAATGCTGAAACGTCGTTATATTTCCAATATTCTTAACATTTCAGAACCTAAATCAGACCCTCTTTTCAACGGCACTAAAAATTAACACAGCTGAATATAAAATTAAAAATCAAAATGTTGGCAATGACGAATTTAGTAATTCATAATTTACAGCTAAATATACATGATAGCACTCAAAAATCATGTGACGGCCATTGTCAATAAAGGACAAAGTACAACAGAGTAGAGTTCACTAGATAGCGATGTAGTGTGATAGAGTATAAGAAAAGTAGATAGTGAAATTAGTTTGTAAGTAAATAAGGACAATTTAAGTTTGGTGCAATTAAATTGTAGGAACTCAGGAAGTTCGCAGCAATATCTTAAATTCTAGGCCTTATTACATATTCTATACCATCATCGTTTCTTCTTCTTCCCCGTTTGTCAAGAAATGTTTTCCTGATTGTCTGCTCCTAATTTAGTTTCTGTCTTTGTTGACAGTCCCTTGTCCTTCCATTTTTTTGGTGTTTGGTTACAAGACATGTTGATTTCCCACTTGTTTGATAGTCGGTCCTGTCTCATCCTATTCACGTGTTCATTCCAGTTATTTTTTTCTCGTTTTTCTATTTGTTCTCGTTCTTTCAACATTCAATCCATTTCAACGGCACATATGTGTTGTTTTTTTTTTTGTATCAGCGACATTTGTTATACTTTAAATCCGTACATGATTACCGGTCAAAATATAGTGTTGCATCTTCCCTTTTGTTACTTTTCTGATGTTCTTCAGAAGAAGTTCAGTGCTTCTATGACCGTTTTACCTTTAGGTATTCTGTCTTAAATTGTCTACTTACTCCTCCATTTTATGTCAATTTTGTTCCTAGATATTTACATTCCTTTAAGCGTTTACGTCAAAGTCCTCAGGTGGCTTTTCCCTATCCATATTTACTGCCTCATTTGGAGTTGCCGCATAACCGATAGGCATACCTATGCCTATACATTTTTCTTATATATCCTTAAATCTTCATCCATATACTCAAAACAAAACTGAGCTCATATTATTTCCTATCTTAATTATGGCTGTTGTAAAACCATACATTTCTTCAACAGCCTTTAACAGCATCTATTATTATTGGATTTATGCATTTATGTTCAGCAGTTGGTTCACTTTAATTACAAATTCAAATTAGAACAGAATACTCAAAGAAATGCCGAAAGAATAAGTGACAGGATGTTGGTAACGTCACAAGCTGAACTTACAACCCAATAGACACAAGAATTTGCTTCCTTTATACCAGAACAGCATCGTTCATGCTTCATTAGGCTCACAGATTTTCCAGAGCATGACTAATAGTGGCCTTAAAATTATTATGTAAAACTTACCAAAAAGATAACATATTTACAGTCATGTGCTGTCACAATAATAATTTTCCTTTGATATTGATAGACTATATCTGATGGGAGACTTTACCAGAAATGTAAAGATGTTTTTTTGTGTAACTACTGGGGTGGAAAGAGTTACAACATTATCATAATTTTTTTCCTTCCTGCTTTTTGTGAATACTTGAAATACGACGTTTTTTACACAAAGCAAATGGGAAATTTAATCTGATTACGTCAAACCGCTAGTCCTGATGCAAATTGAATTTGTATAAATATTTTAGCGTATTCAGTGATATTTACGGTGTCGGTCGGAATGAATTTTTAAAACTTGTAGTATTGCAGGTGGCTCCCGACGGATAAAGCCGTACATCTGTGATTTCGCACGCCTATCAATGTAAATTAGCAATCATATTTGCTTTGCTAATTAGGGTCTGGAATCGCACGTTGTATTGTGTCACTGATTTCGAATCTCGGATCAAATTAATTTGTTATTTGCCTAACCCTGTTTTAACTCTCCGCACACTCGGGAGCACGTTATACACAAAGATATATTGTGCACGCATACAATGGGATTTGGTGGAGGTAAATTCATTAGGTGAGCTTAGTTACTTACAGCTTATCGACCGGATTAATGTAAAATGAAGAAAGTTGTGTCACAATAGTGTTAGCTTTGTTGACAGCTACAATACAATAACGTAAGGTTTGCTTTTCTTATTCTCTTCAGACATGCATATGATCTATAAAATATAACGAACAATTTCTAATATTTATTTCAGCAACAAATTAAACAGACGTTATCTATATAAAAATTTTTCTTCTCTGACCCTCAACCGATCTTCTTCATTTTTCTTTTGTTTAGTAGCTATTGACGACCTTTGGTGCAGAATGCTAAAATTAATTTATAATATTGATTAAATCTTTAAATAAAATATAATAAAAATTTCATTATTTACGTCCATACTGTCAATGCCAAACAAATAACAGCAACAGTGCCGCCAGATTGTTTGGGGAAAAAATCATAAGATGGATTGACTCGAATGTGAAAGACTAAATTAATCGAAACAAGCAAATTTTGAACCGTTCCTAAAATTATTCCACATCCTTATGCTATTGAAATACAACCCAGGAAAATTTATATTACTTAATTATCGCCATTTAATGGGATCTCGCAAGTTTGCAACTTTCATTGATTTGTAAATATAGTTTGTCAACTAAAATCCGAATTATATTATTTGATCAATTTTTTGCTGATAACAGTTTATTAATTTTAATATTAGGTATACTTTTAAGTTAGATTTTTCTATTTTGTATATATATTTTCATATAATGTTACATGTGACTAAGCTTACAAAAACCGTTAATTTATACCCAGACCTTAAGATAACCAGTTACATATGGCAGCCCTGATAGTCACGGCCATCTTTGTTTTAAATTTTTACATTTCATAATACTCGTATTGTTAGCCGTTAGGTTATTAGAGCAGGGTGGTAAAGGTAAGTTTTTAATTCAATGAGAAAAGTTCCCAACAAAAGTAGGTATTATTTTACATTAATTAACAATAAGTGCATTATACGAGGGCTGCCTTTTATATTTCGGGATTAGAGAACAAAAACAAATATTAATCATCGAAAATCGCTTTATTGTTTTTCAAAATATTCCCCATGAAGATCTATACACTTTTGCATGCGTTTGAACCAATTGTCGAAGCACTTTTTCCACTCTGATTGAGGTATCTTCAAAACATGCATTCTGAACGCAGCAACCGCTTTTTCAGGTGTCAAAAAACGTTGAGCTCTCAGTTTATTTTTTACGTACGGGAATAAAAAGAAGTCATTGGGGGACAAGTCAGGACTATAAGGCGGATGACTCATCAAATCGATCTTTTGAGTGGTTAAAAATGCAGTTGTTTAAGCCGATGTAAGAGAGCTCGCATTGTCGTGGTGAAGAGTGATCCGTCTTCGGGGGTTGGTTTTCCTCATTTCTGGGAAGACAACTAGCAAACAAATGGTTGTGTAGCACTCAGAATTGACTGTTCTGCCTTGTTCTAGTGGTACGGTTGCGACATATCCAGTTTTTCCGAAAAAACAGGCGATTATTTGCTTGGAAGTGCTTCGTGCGCGAACAACTTTTGTTGGATTCGGCTCATCTTGAAACACCCATACAGTCGACAGCTGTTTACTTTCGGGCTCATACGCGTAAATCCACGATTCATCCAACCTGTCACTATGTCATAAACGTGTTTTGAAGCACCGCGATCGTATTTGTTGAGCTTTTCTTTCGACCAATCGACACTAGCCTTTTTTTGAACGATTGACAAATTGTGTGGGATCCAACGCCAACAAATTTTTTTGACATTCAAATGTTTATGCAATATTGAATGTATGCTGGTCCCACTAATGAGTAAGGTACACTCAATCTCATGATAGATCACATGTCGATCTTGCAATATCTGTTCGCGCACAGCATCAATGGTTTCCGGAACAACAACTGTTTTTAAACGACCTTCACGAAATTCGTTTTGGAGTGAACTACGACGTCGATTGAATTCACCATACCATTGATAAACAGTGGTCCTAGATGGAGTTTCATCGCCAAAAATTAAATTAAGTTCATCCATGCACTCTTGCTGACTTAATCCTTGTCGAAAGTTGTAAAAAATATCGCACGAAATGTTCACGATTTAATTCCATTTTTTGGCCGAGATGAATCCTTTAAGTTACTGTAAACAACACAGAGCACTCGTATGTCAAAACTTTCTGAGTACGTATAACGTCAAAAATGTCAAACTTTACGATAGAGCTGTCAGTTGTCAGATTGCGACACTAGGGTTGTCCAATCCCGAAATATAAAAGGCAGCCCTCGTATTGTTTTATATGTTCCATGCAGAATAGAAATAGTCCTTGCTTACTATGTGAGTATATAAGCTAAGCCGTTTCTCGCCTCGAAACCACATCAGGCTCGCTCATGTAGGCGATTGTCGAGGTCATCGGGGTAAATTTTCGCTAATTTTAAGCTTAGAATCTCTTATGGGAAATTACATGTATTTTTGGTCGATTTTGGCCTAGAAGCCCCATAGCTTATATACTTATGTGTGTTTCATTAAAATTTTTGAAAATTGAATCTTAAGATATCTGGTTTTCTGCTTACGAGTTGAAATCGTTAACTATGAAATGTTACAATAAATATTATAATTCCTTTTATTACTCAATTTAAGATAATTAAAATTTTTCATAGATAATTTGTTTTACATTACATGGGTCCTTTCCTGCAAAATCCTGGCTTTAATTACAAGGTGACTGACTTTTAAGTAAAATAAACATCCCATTGACATTTTAAGATGTGTATTATTTAGAATATAAAGAAATTCAATGCATCTATTGATTTGTTATGGTAAGTTAGGTATGTATCTGCACATCTATTCTAGAATAAAATGTATTTTTATTCAACATATTTTTCCTTCGAAATCTTGCATAGCTGGCCTTGACGGTCAAAACATTGAGTAATTATATATATATTAGTTGACAGCTTAGAGCATACACTGCTAGAGGTAGTTTGCAATGCACAAATTTCATGCCCAGAGTACAACCAAAAGGCAATAGAAAGAGCAAGCATTTATTTTATTTTTATTTCAATACATTTGTCAATATTACGTGAACAGTTTTGGACATTACACCACTTCTCGAATTTCTCCTCAACTTTATTTCCTATAAAAATATACTTCTGACAAAAGAACCCCAATAATGTTTACGATTTGATGTAATAGGATCGAATTTCGACAATTGGGCGACACCTAGTAAATATTATTATACTAAAGATAAACATTATAGTGTTATTACTGTTAACTTGTTGTAGGTAGATACTGATCTATAAACCCGATAGATCACAGATCGACTTCACTTATGCACTCTTGCCCACGTGACTGTTTGAGTATTTTATAAAAACATATCAATGATGTTTAACTCACAATCAACAACTGTGGAAAGGAATACGCAAACACTTCAATATATTACTGTCGGTTCAATTACTGTTCTATATACACTTTCTTGGTTTTCCTTTGTCAAAACCCTCAACATTCCATACTTTCTGAATCCTTTTGCTATCCTTGCTTTAATCCCCGCGTTCTTTATCCCAAATATATAAAATCTCTCACCCTTTTGAAACTATATTTTTGTCCATCCCCTCTTTCTACCCTTAATCCCGATTCCGTATTACACTAAATGGCTCACATTACTATATATGTTGTTTTCTCTTGATTCATTTTCAAATCAAACTTCTACTCCGTCCCTGTTCTTCCTATCACTCTTATTAATTCATTATTGTATTTTGCTATTATAGTTACGTTATCCGCAAAGGCTTAAGCATTGATGTTCGTCCTGGAATATTGTTCCTTCTGTTTTAACCTTACTCGTACTTATAATTGCTTCCAATATCAAGTTAATTAGAGTTGGTGAGATGGGGTCCCCTTGTTTGAGTTCCTGCTCCACTTCAAAAACATCTTTCTGACTTTTTGCCCTTCCTTGCTACCCCGTTTAATGTCTTTTCTAGCGTCATTTGCTTGAGGTTGATTATCTTGCTCGCCTTATAAATCTGTTTTCTGTTGAGTTGGTCGTAAACCTGTCTGAAATTTGCAAATAAGATGTGCAGTGCGCTTTTGCATTCATTGCAGCTATTTTGTATTTATTTTAGTGTGATAGTGCGGTCTATCCTAGATCTATTGTCTCTGAAGCCGCCTAACACTCACCTATTTCTTGTTCTGCGTACTCTCCTAGCCTGCTTGCAATGCATTGCGCTGGTACCTTGTAGCATATCTCCAATAGATCTATGCCTCTATAATTAGCACATTCCAGGTTGTTGTCTACTTTCTTGTAATTAGGATATATGATTGCTTTTGCTCAATTGCTCATCTTTAACAATTCTGTTCCTGCCTTGTTTTGTTGTTTAGCTTCTAATCTTTTGTTCTATTTCTTGTTTTGTTGGATGTCCATGTCCACTTTCCTCCCCCTATTGTTCTGCCACCTCTTGGCTGCCTTCTTTGTTGTTTAGTAATTTATTAAACTATTTGCACCTTTCCACTTTGTCCGGATCGCGAAATAGTTCTTCTTTCTCATCATTTATGAGCTTATTTTGGTTTTGGTTTCCTATAGCAATATTTTTAATATATTGGCAGGAATCTCTGATTTCTTTGTTTTGGAACTTTTTATCTCCCTAATTCCTTTTTCAAGAATTCCCTTTTCTTTTTCCTACAGGTTATCTTCATCTCTCTTCTTATTTTATTGTAACTTTCTAAACTGTCTTCACGGTTGTGGTGTCTGTCTATCTCTTCTTAGCTCTTTTATTATTTCACGCATTCCGCATCCTAGCAGTCCATCCTCTTCTGTTCTGTTGTTACATCTGCCTGTATTTCCTTATTTGCCTTCTTAATCACATTTTTTATAGTCTCCCCATTTCTTGCACATCCTCAGTTGGTGCGTGTGTAGTTCCTTCATTTAATTTTTGTTTGTATATAACATAGATTTCTTCCCTTTATAGGAGGGCTGAATTAATTTTATCTTTTGATCCGTTGCTATTTTTATCTTTTTTTGGTTATTCCATTCCCTTTTACATGTTAGCTTAACCGCAAAATTGTGCGGATTACACTATGCTCCTCTCATTATTTTCGTTAGGCACTTCATATTCTTCTTCTCTGTTATTACCTTACCTATCTGGTTTGTTGTTTGTGTTTTGGAGACACCTGTACCATTTGCTTTTCCAAAGCAGAGATTATTAACCTGTCTACTCTATTGTTTGCGCCTTCATATTTCCTCATAACCGTTACATATACGTCTTTTTTCCTGCCGTTTGTATTCAAATCTCCATTATCATCCTTGGGTTTCAAGAATGTGTAGTTTTTCTTGCTAGGAACCCTGCCGCGGTCGCCAGAGTCTCTGACTCCTAAAGCCGTCATAGGAAATAGGCTTTTAGTAGTTTAATTACATTACAAATTTAAAAAATGTTTTAAATTTGTAAAATGGAACAAACAATGTCAAACAGGTGTCATTCCTTTGTACGCAAGACAATATATATTATATATTATATATAACGTGTATTGTTTCTGGTCAGGGACACTTCATCAGTTGCGCTTCCCACAATTGATTGTCCTCTGGAACACTTCTTTATGTATTTGATACATTTCGTTAAATCTGAAGACGCGAGATGTAAGACCGACATCTAGGATTTTCGCGTACAAAGGAATGACACCTCGAAGAGGAACTAATCTGAAAATTTTATCGTGACATTCTGTCATAGGAGTTAAGGGAGAACAGCAATTACACGGAACGACTCCAGATTCGGAACCTCTTTGTGCTGATTCTCTCGAAAATCCTAGATGTCGGTCTTACATCTCGCGTGTTCAAATTTAACGAAATGTTTTAAATACATAAAGAAGTGTTAGAGAGGACATTCAATTGTGGGAAGCGCAACTGATGAAAGTTCTCTGACCAGAAACAATATGTGTTATAGATAATATATATTGTCTTGCACAGGAATGACACGTCGAAGAGAGTATTAAAACTTGTATTCTAAGAATGTTAGAATTTTATATTTTAACTTTTCAATATTACATTTAACAAGAACCCTTGAAGGTTTTTACTCAAATTATTGGCTATACACTGACGTGTATCTATTAAATATCATCCCATAAATAACAATAATCATATACTTCAAAATGTTGTAACCATAATCACAAGCTGCAATTTCTATTGTTCTTTTAATGACTAGTTTGTGTCGTACGAAAGTATGCATTGTAATAAATTTTAATTTTATATATATGTACAGTATACCTTACAACTATTTCGCCAACAGTTGTGTTCAACTATTTCGTCCTTATTAAATGAATACTCGTTTCTCAAACTACATTTGAACAGCTTTCCGAATCATTAAGTAAATTCTATTTGTTGAGATTTTATTTCCTTAGTGTTAACGAATATTTCAAAGTTCCCGTTGCTTTTATTTAATTTACTAGCCTCATTCATAAACATACAATTACCGTTTAACTTTTTAATATTCCGTTTCTTTCTGAAAGAAGTAATAAAAGTTTTTGAGAAAATCTTTTTCATTTGAGTATGAAGTACGCTTTCGCTCAACTGAAATTATAATTTTCAAAGTTTTAATTGTCATGTTTATTGAAATGTATTTTATGAATATTACAGCTAATTTCTAAATATTTTTAAATAAAAAATTATTTGCATGAATTACAAAAGCTCCTTCTCTGGTTGTATAGTTATTGGGAGAAATAGAATTTACATGTTCGAAATAGTAAATTTATTCATTTGAAAGTGCTGTAACTTTCAGTAATATTTTTTGTTACATACAGGGTGAGTTTTTTTATACTCAAGGTGTCATTCCTTTGTACGCAAGACAATATATATTATATATAATATACATTGTTTCTGGTCAGGGAACCTTCATCAGTTGCGCTTCCCACAATTGAATGTCTTCTCGAACAGTTCTTTATGTATTTGAAACATTTCGTAAAATTTGAAGGCTGATTCTCTCGAAAATCCTAGATGTCGGTCTTACATCTCGCGTCTTCAAATTTGAGTTTTTTTTGATGATCAGTATGGATATCTCGGAAACTAGCGGACATAGAGCAATGGTTAAATTGGGAAAGATTTGCAGTTTTACTGGCCCAATTTAATGACACTTTTTTGTAAAAAGTCGTGGCTTACTAGATATTTTGAAAAAACGAAATTCTGTCGATTTAGTCAAATCCCTCTAGCTCCTTTATTTTTAATTTTATAAAAAACTGTAAATATCAAAACTGAAGGGAATTGTATCCCGAATAAGATTGCCATGGCCTAGTTTGCGTGACAACTCTCGTTTTCGAGATATGACACAAACTTATCTTTTTTTGAATGGTAACCATACTTGGCTATGACCTCAAAAAATCGGTCATTTTTAGAGCTTTTCAACGATATAATACTCGATATAGTTATTCATAAAAATAACGGAGTTATGGATGCTTTTCTCTCTTATTTTCACTTTTAACGTAGGTAGCCATGAAAAAGATTGTTTTCACTTTGACTTTTCCTCACTTGAGAGTAAGTCCATTAGTAGTGTTGAACTGACAGCCGCTATTGACAAGTTTTCGTGATAAAATGGAATATTCTAACGAAACTTAAAGTTATATCACATGCCATAAAAATTCAGTTCGTGCAACTGAGGAATAATTTCATAGATATTTTAATCATCGTCGACCTGCTCTATGTACATTTAAGAGGCTTTACGATAGTTTACTCAGATATGGATCGTAATCAAATTAACGAAGCAGCACAAATCAATGTTTTGGCAATGGTAAATCAAAGTCCATCTACATCAACTCGTGAGATTGCGGCAGAAGCTGGCACATCTCAACGAACTGTAGTCAAGGTACTGAAAGCGTACAAGTTCCACCCGTACAAACATTCAGTTTCTCAAACTTTGCATGCTAGTCACGAACATCGACGTATTTTGTATTGTATATGGTTTAGAAACCTGTGCCTTGACAATCCACAATTTCCATTAAAGGTGTTATGGTCAGATGAAACTAGATTTACTAACTGCGGTATGTTGAATAGACACAATGAGCATATCTGGGCTAAAGAAAACCCTTTCCATGTAGAACAAAGACGACCCCAGATAAAATTTGGTTTTAATGTTTGGTATGGTATCATACTATTCTGGGGCCTTCTATCTATGACGAATCACTTACTGGGGAGCGCTAATTGCATTTCTTGCAATACACTTTTCAAGACATGTTGCATAATTTGAATTTGAGAACTCGTTTAGATATTGAGTTGTTCCAACATGATGAAGCACCTGCTCATAACTCGTTATTAGTAAGACAACACTTAGATAATATCTATCCAAACTCTTGGATAGGAAGAAATGGCCCACGCGAATGGCCACCCCGCTCTCCCGATTTGGCAGTTATAGACTTCTATTTATGGGGTGCGCTAAAAAACTAAGTATACATAAGAAGGTATGAAAAAGTTGGTGAACAAAGGGAGGCAGTATTACAAGCAATTGAAGAAAATGATAGGCGGTCTGTGAGGAAAGCGGTAATTACAATCTTAAAAAGATGCAATTTTTGTCCAAATGACTTTTCGAACATAAATTGTAACCATTATTATGTACTTTAATTTTTTAAGTTTTTAGTAAGTACCTACTTATTTAGTTTTTTACCTAATAAAAAAATCGTTCAATATTTTTTGGAATAGTTATTAATAAATCCATCTATTTCATGGCTAACTACGTTAAAAGTGAAAATAAGAGAGAAAAGCATCCATAACTCCGTTATTTTTATGATTAACTATATCGAGTATTTTATCGTTGAAAAGCTCTAAAAATGTCGGATTTTTTGAGGGCATAGCCAACTATGCTTTCCATTCAAAAAAAGATAAGTTTGTGTCATATCTCTAAAACGAGAGCTTTCACGCAAACGAGGAAATGACAATCATATTCGGGATACAATTCCCTTCAATTTTGATATTTACATTTTTTTATAAAATCAAAAATAACTTATTTAAGATTTCTCCCCATGTCTAAGTATGAGAGCTTTCTGACGAGGAAAATGTAAACTCGTCATCAGACACAGTACGGAATCATTCTCAGGCCTTAACGTCCTCCTACAAGCCAGCGTGCTAGCGCTGGCTTTGTTACCACCTTGGACTTGAAAACGAATCGTTCTACACAACTTCTATCAAAGCAGTTGTCATCGTTTCAGGTATCCGTCGTGGTAGCAGGATTTTGAGTTGTACTGTTGTTGGTATGTTGATTTGCAATCCATGAAAACAAGTAAATGAATCTGATTCGCACTATACAGTACACATTGTATTTTCTTGACCCTAATTGGCACAAATCATTGCTAAAAATTGTGTGCTTACTTTACCCTAGATCTAGGTTACCCAGATAAAATCGTGGGGAATAGAGACCGGTGAGAGCTTCGCTCACAACAGGAGGTTGGAGTACCATTGAATTTCTGTTCGAATTGATCTAAGTAGAAGCAGATATTGAAAAGAGACCAAGTGAAAAGGTACAATGTAATTGTTAATCCACTGCAGTAAAATTTCCGATTTGATCTTAAAATGAAATTTATTTTCCTTGTAACCTCATAATGATTTTTTCCAGATTTTTTTTAAGGGTTTTCTCGATTTGTCCTATAAATGATCTTGATCCTGACCTGATTTTTGGGTTCGCTGATTCCGAATCCGTAGTCCATTGCACCTTATCAGGTCAGGCTCAAGGTCATTTGAAGGTCAAATCGAGAAAACCCTTCAACACAACCTGAATTCGTGGAGCTGAATGGCTTCAAAAAACTGGTGAAGTGATAATTTATTTATTTTGTATCAAACGGATCCCAGATTAGGAACCAGCGAACCCAAAAGCCCCCAGTTGCCAAAGTGAAGTTCTTGGAGCAGATTTTTTTTTTGTGGGGCTGTGTAATATGTACCATATTTTCTCTATCAGGTCTACCATTAATAAGTAAAATTTATTTTGTCACTATAATACCATTTGTTAACAAAAGATGTAAAATAGCTATTTCTTACTAAGGAAGTTCAAAAGAAAATTAATTTCAGTTTCAAGTGGCGGTAGAAAAAAACGGATCTTTATAATAAACAACAGCAGGTACATCCTGAGCATATTGCATGTTTAACGTTTAAATACTGTTATCTCTTTAAATTTTCTGGAAGGCATGTGAGTTACACTTCACATGGGTATTAGACGTCTGTACATCGTTTTTACGAACAGGATCCGAAGTCTGTTCAGGTTGTTTACCTTAACTGATAAGTTCACATTCTGAGACGTTGGGAACTCGCCTCTAATCCTATTCCGTCTGCTCTATAACGCACATTCGTGGACGTGAAAGTAGGATTTGTTAGTGTTGTTTTATGTGACCATTAACTTAGGCTTTATTGTTGTGTAAGCATCGGCAATCTGTAAAATTCGCAGACTGTTTTCTAACCTTTTGATCCCTACACGATATATGAGAGTATATAAAAATCTACTCTGGAGTGTTTGTGAGCTGTTTAATACAATTATTCAGTCATTAGTATGTCTTTTCGTGAAATGTGTCCCTAAGAGTTCCTTCATGAAGGCTGGTAAATCAAAATAGTTGAGATTACAGGATTATGTTTTATAAGTTAATGCAACTGTCGAGAAAAAAAATGTGTAAGATTATGACCAAACGATGAAAGTAAAAGTTGACTGAAGAAAAACCTGCTCAATCAATTAATCGATTGAAATCTTTTCACTAAGAACATTTGAAATTTGTGAGGAAGTAACTTCTCTACGGTACATTTTTTGAAGAGCAATCATACCAATGTTGCAACAGCTTACAATTCCCCTTAAAATGATATTAGGATAAATTTATTTATTCATTTGTTGATTTTCTACTATACATATAGAGTAACAGCTTCAAAATATATTCAAAGTGGAGCTTAAATCTATTTGAAGCTTTGGCTTCATATCGGACGCCCACACTTAACACATACGAAAATAGATCAGTATAGTAGTGACAACTGTGTCATTTATTTGACCTTAAAATACCGGTTTCTCTGTGTAAGACACAGGGGCCAAGTTTACGGATTGCCACTTATGTGGGGAAAAAACTAAAAAAGTATTCAGCTGAAATCATTATACTTGAAGAAGTGATCAGATGGCGATTTGTGTACAAAGAGGGTATTCTGAGAGTTACTAAATCTTCTTGTGTACTAAGGTGACGGAAATTTCCCGATAATTATTCCTGGAATCGGCATTCATCCGATATGTTCATCTCGCGCATCGAAATTGGCGGCTTGCTTGAAGGCTTGATGACGTTCCCGAAGCAGTCTAGTCCATGAAGGAAATCTCTCGACTGCTCTTTGACGTTCTGGAGAATTCCAAGAAGACGACGGAAGCATTCATTCAGTATTCGATTGCCGTATAGTAAAGATAAATTGTAAATAGTTCTGTGAATATAAATTAAAGTAGTGAAAATAATTTATAGTGAGTTGGACTGTGTTTTTAAATAAATTCAGGAACTGAACTGAACCCGAGTGCAAAAATAAAAACCTCACATCATTATAATATTGTAGTATTTGTTTGTTTATTGGTTTATATTGAATTGATTTTGCAGAACTTGTATTTGTTGCTAAGTCTTGTAGTTTGAATTAAAATCTGGTGTACATTTTATCTCCCTTCAGACAGACAGAAACGGTAGATATAGCGAAAAAACTTCTACGATTTTGGGTAACACACAATTACTCTGTTGGTTAACACACAATTACTCTGTTGGTTGCACCGTACGCACCAAATATTACACAATTGCATTAGCTTAGATTTTATTCAAAATTTGGAATATGCTAATGTAACAGGGTGTTCCATATATAGGATTAGGTAAAACGTACAACAGAATACAATTACATGGGTTGGAAAAGGTTGGAATCGAGGTGTAATTAAGTATTTATAAATATTGTATTAGGTGAACAATAAGCAGCAGCATATTCAGGGTAGTTGTAATTCAGGTTGAAGTAGAGCTATACATTCAAGGTGATACAAAATATTTTTTAACAAAAGATAGGGCGCAACCTAAGCAGTTGTAGTTTTGTTGAAATATATTGCAAATTAAAGGATTCATAGTTATACAGGGTGATACAAAAATGCTATACTGGGTATCCCATAACTAATTGCATTTACAAGGTACTTAAAATAAGGGGAGGAGTAGAATTATAGTCAAACAGGTTGGATAAAAAAAATCGAAAAATTCTGTAGGATAGGGCCTGAGCTGTTGCATATATGCGGTATCTGAAGCCTGGGGCGAAGTAAAATTATACTGATAAAGTGTGATTAAAAGAATGTTAGAAAAAGTTGTATTTAAGAAGTTGTTGAAATATAAGGTGGTGACACATTATACATTCCACGGTGGTTCAACAACATCAGAAAATGTTTATTTCCGTAGTTTATATGTAGTTGCATGGATAAGATAGTTGAAATATAGAGTGGAGCAGAGTTATAGTTACGTGTTTAAAAAAATGTTAGATTTGGTGGCCCCTAAGCAGATGCATATATAGCGTAGTTGAAATATTTTGTAGAGTATAATTACGGTTATACAGGATGGTTCAAAAACTGATAAAGAAATAAGTTAAATGGTTGACTAATTGATAGCAGGATAAAGAGGATGGTTTAAATATAGATGGAAGTAGAGTTGTAGTTATACGAGGCCGTTAAAAAAAGTTGAATAAAATTTTTATATCGGGTGATTAATAAGCAGTTGCAGTTTAAGGAGATTTTTGTTAATGTGTATTATATTAAAGTATATTACAATTACTATTTTGAAGAATTGCCTGGAAATGATTTCATATTTAACAAATATCTACTTATCTAATGTTTCCATAATTTAGTCTTTTACAATTAAATTAACCGCGTTATATATATATATATATATATATATATATATATATATATTTAAAAACATATTTAAGTCTGTATTTCGGAACAATTTTTGTGCAGGAGGTTATAGCTTTTCCTATCTTTACGAAATCGATATTCTGTATCAAAAACATATTGGTAGTAATTTTAGCCAATAACTATGAAAGTTTGAGAATTGTTCCTTTTTGCAGTTTTGGTACTTATTAACAATACGCATAAAATAAACTTAACCTTCACAATAAAATAAATACATTAAAAAAACCAACTTCAAGACAAAATTAACTTTAAAGCATGAAATAAATTTTGCAGCAACAATTAAATACTTTTCTGAATTCGATACCAAATTGAACACCAAGGCATAGAGTATAAGATAAAAATAGGTAAAATGTTTTTCCCCATTTTCTATGAAACGATACAATCCATGTTAATGAAAAAAATATGGGACCACTTCGCGATTCCCCGGAATTGAATCCAGTATAGATAGTCGAAATTCCTTGAGTCGTTTGCGAGCAATCGGTGAACAAACAAAAATAAAAAACATAGATACAGACGAATTGAAAACCTCCTTCTTTTTGAAGTCGGTTAAAAAACCTATTTCTGAAAACTCACAAACACTGGCAAAATTACGATTTTACTTTAAACACCCCGGATAACTTATTAAGAAATAAAAACCACACTATTTGTTATCCTGTGTACCTTTATCAAGATCAACCAACCAAAATGCAGTGAAATTTTATTTGGAATTGCAAATTTCAGTATCCCTGTGATATTTGTACAAAAATGCTTTTTTCAAGAATAGAAATAGTCTTTATTAGAGACGAAGAATTTTGACAATTAATCACATAAAAGCGTGTGTATTATTAAAAAACTGCGTCAATAATATAATAACACAATATTTGATAAAATAATGTCATTTTCAGCTTGATGGGATATTACATAATCGATTTGCCGGGCGTGACCACGTAATACAAGCGAAACTGTAACAGACAACCAAACACAATTAGAAAAAAAACTTTATTAACAAAATAGTTTCGAGTATTATACTTTCTGAAATAAAACAATGTGTTGTAGACAATTTCACTTTTGAAGTTATTTTTTGTGGTCAACAAAAATTATTGCATAATAAGCATATTTTAAAGGAATAAAATTAGATGAAAACTGAATGCTTGAAATCGTAATAGTGGTTTAACAAATTAAATTTTTTTTATCTAAATATTTTAAAACTGTTACCGTAACTTATGTTTCTAGAGAATTTATTATTTCCAAAATAATTTATGGTAATATACTATTGGCATCACCATACCCTACTTTCGTGAACTGCGCCCTCTTTAAAGTGTCATCACTGGGTATACCTGGTGGGACATTTATCTTGAGAGAAGAAACTTGAGAGTATTCCATTATTTCGAAAAAAGTTTTTAATAAAAATTGTATGGTATCCAGTTGACCAGTGAAGGACCTATATTACTACTCTGAGTTTGAACAGGAAATGACAGAAAAATAAATAACCAACACTTTTTGTGTTTTTCGATTCAGTACACATTTTGGCCAGAAATTAGCCATATATGTTTTATTTTGAGAGGTAAATATTTAGTGGACTCCATTACTTGAAAAAATTTAAGAATAAAAGTTGTAGGGTTTCAAGTGGATCATCAAATGTCCCATATTACGACCGGAAGTGTTTCTAATGGAAGACTTCTTGTTATTTCGTTCGAAAGATAAATGATAAACATACACTTTTTGTTGTTGCCATTTTTCCTTCTCGAACCATAGTATTGCCAGCTTTTCACTTATTTTTCGAAATCTATGGTAAAAATTAGGTGCTTTCATTAAAAAAAAACATAAAACGATCATTTTCTGCCCAGACCGGTAGTAGTAATATTGGCTATACAATGGCTCGCTTGAAATCCTACAACTTCTCCCTGTGACTTTTTTGGAAATAACGCAATCCACTCGAGATATTTCTTTATCTCAAAATAAAACACTCATAACTATTTATGAGTAATTTGTGTCCAAAATATGGATCGAATCAAAAAACTGCCACAGAAAAATATGCCTGTTATTCATTGTTCTTTCGAAATTAGTAATAAATGATGGAATCTATTGAAGGTATTACCTTGTCTCAATATAAATGCCCCGCTCGGTATAGCCATAGTCGGATGGTGCCTGCCCTAATTTCATCCGGTATGGTCTTCTAGCTCGATATTTAATTTGGGGGTTTTGCCATAAGTTGGGGTTCTGGCTAGGCGTGTGGGCAAAGATTTGGACAGGATAGAATGTAGTATGTAGTAGATCTATCTCCTGTCGGGATCATAGAAGAATCTCTACCTGCCACAGCGCTTAAAGTACTTGAAATGGCCATTCCTACCGTCTATATCTGAACATAGGCCCTGATTTTTAATTCTTGCTGTATGCCCTGCTTAGTTCCCGTTTGGGATGGTAACACAGGCACACAAAATAAAACAAAATCCAAAGTCCACGAAGGTTTTTTCCGGTCGCTGATTCCGAATCTGCTATCGTTTTTTTCGCATCAGATCGTTTTCAAGGTCATTTGAAGCTCAAAATCTGAAAAAGGTAAAAAAACTTGAAAAATTCATGCATGGGTTTTTCAGAAATCTGAATACGAATTCGGTGTCGTTTGACCTTTATCAGCTCAAGGTCAACATCATCTGAAGGTCAAGTTCTAAAAAAAGCTCAAAACAATCATAAAAAATTTATACATGAGATTTTCATAATGCTGAGTACGAATCCGGTGTCGTTTGACTTTTAACAGCTCAAGGTCAAGGTCATTTGAAGGTTAAATCAGTAAGGTAGGATTAAAAAATTTAAAATATATATATATATATATATATATATATATATATATATATATATATAGGTTTTAATAGTATGTCTCTTTCAAGACCATTGAAATGTGAAAATAACAATTCACATATCGAGTTCGGTAGACCTACATCAAACAAAAAACAAATTCATTATAGGATCAAAAAAGAGAAAGCTTTGTATCCACAAGAAAAATGTAAATGTAAATGTAAGAAGTTTGTCTTCTTTTTTATCTTAAATGGCAAAAATGCTTTTACTAGAGATGTCCGGATGTATTTGCGGATATGCAGATTTCAGCATGTGTAGATTTTTAGATGCGTTGATGAGTAAGTGTGTGTATATGTAGGGATGTATGGATATGTGAATAAGTGGATGCGCAAATATGTGTGTGTGTGTGTGCGTGTGAGTGTGTGTGTGTCTGGATGTGTGGATGTACAGATGTTTAGCTGTGTGGATGTAACTAATCGATTTTTTGATCTTATAATGAACTTGTAATGAACTTAATGGCTTGATGTAGCTTTACCGAACTGGTTATATGGATTGTTATTTTCATATTTCAATGTCCTAGAAATACCAGATATGGTCAAAATGAGCTAAGATTTAGACTCAGCGACTCTTAAAACCTATATATGATTTTTTTCAATTTTTTTAACACCATTATTGATTTGACCTTCAAATGACATTGCCCTTGACCTGACACCGGATTCATATTCAGCATTCTGAAAGATTTTTTAAGCCTTTTTTTCAGAATTTGACCTTCAAATGTCCTTGACCTTGTGCTGATAAAGTTCAACCGACACCGGATTCGGACTCAGCATTCTGAAAAACCCTTATATGAATTTTTCCAGATTTTTTTGAGGCTTTTTTCAGAAGTTCACCTTCGAATGACCTTGAAACCGATCTGATGCGAAAAAACCGATGGCAGATTCGAAATCAGCGTCCCGAAATACGTATAACCTGACAGGTCACCTTCGTGGACTTTGACTTTTTTTTATTTTGTGTGTCTGTGTAATGATTTGAAAAGCAGCTTTCAATTTTGTTGTTTGTCGGTACTTCTTTTTTATTTCTTCATAGATATGCCAATCATCTGTACATGTGAGTCATCAGTAGGTACGTATGGGAAGAATGTAACCAGCGAATAATCTTGATCTTAGTTTTAGTAGAACGATTCTAGTCTTAATTTGTTTAACCTTGTCATCTGAATTTCTTTTTCTAGTTGTACCTGGTGACCTATATTTGTATTTTTCAACATTTTTATTGTGCCATTTTTTGACAGTTATTGTGTGTCACAAGGAATTTTACATTAAACTTTATACAGGTCAAGGACACAATTCGAATCCACTTATTAGAGATCAGCTGATTTAGTTAATAGTGTATCAATGCTCCAAATAAACTGGTCAAATAATCTCTTAGACTTATGTGTTGGTGATCTTTTGTTGTAAAATTGTAGTATCAACTATTCTAATTGCCGATCCTATATTTGTCATAAATCTGTTCCATGAAATTATTTATACTGAGCTCAGATTGAGTATATTAATATATATATATATATTGTAGATTAAAGAAAGGCAGGTTTTTCTATAATAAGTAATGAAATGAAAGACGTTAAGTGGAACACCGATTTTGTATTGTAGTAGCAAAAAAGCAATCTAAAACTGAACAATTTTTTATAGTTTTATAAAATAAGGTCAAAAACCATTATATTCCGTAAGTTTTTTCAACACTCTATAATCCTAAACTAATCACCCTTTTAAACATTTTAAATCATAATGTAAAATAAACTGAGCAATTTATTCAACCTGAATTGTTATAATTTACCAGAATATGTATTATCTAAATATATGTGGATGAGGAAAAATATATATAATTACATGGTAAAACAATACAATTACCAAAATTTGTGTAAACGAACTAAATAATGATATATATATAGTCAAACAATCAAGAATAAATTAAATAGTAATCAAAAATAATGGAACGGTTGAAGGGCGAACAAAAGTAGATTTTTAGGACGATAAAATCGTTATCGTATATCAATATCAACAGGTTATTATTTATTACTAGATTAATTTTAAGATAATTTAAATTTGTCATAATATGTCCGAATTATTTAAAAGCTGTAATTGTTACTCGTTGACCGTGGTGACTAATTTTTGCTAGACGCAAAATATTTTAGGTGATTTACAAAAAAAAAGAACTTTCAGAACTTTATATAATTACTAGCAGTAATGTAGTGGAGTAAAATATCATGTTCGTTTCTTTTCTAATGTCTTCTGCCATAACAGTGAGTTCAATGTTGTTGTTGTTGTTTTTCCGTTACTAATTCTATCTTTAATTGTCTCCTCAGTTAAATATACACATTCCTTGCAACTTCTATTTTTTCCACTTCTGGTATTAAGCATTTATTTCGCATTTTAATTCTGCCTGTTGTGCCTAAATATAACTCTTTAAGTACAATATCATATCTTCTCAGAAGATCAACCGTAGGTGCACTTCCTTCGGTATTATGTTCTCGTCTTTATTATTTGGGAGAAACAGAATATACTGTCAGTTCCTCGAAGTTTCCTTGGACTTCCATCGTCTTGAAATGGCTGATCTTACAACGTTTCAATAGCTTTTGTCTCTGCTGTCTTCATCAGGTGATTGATGGGAAATTCAGATTATCCTTTGTAAGTATACCCTTAACCGGTCATTATTCACGTGTCATGGTCATTTAGTGTCATTCGGTCCAATCAGTCTTCGTACCTGACGGTTGGTTGTAGGGGATTCATAGCTCGAAATGATTTTAATTTAGAAGCTTGGCTGGCTAATTAACATTCTCGTTCGAGATTATATATGCTGTCTCTTTAAATTTTCTTTTGTATCAGTGTTTTTACTTGTGAATTAAGCTGTCCTATTCACAGTTGGTATTAAGGTGTTCGGCTAGCCCAAACTTTGCCTCCTCAGCCCTTCGAGTAGCTATGCCGTGTTTCTTAAACCTGGTGTCCAACGGTCGCTTTGCCTCTCAAATGTAAAGATTGCCACATTCACAAATTATGCTGTATATACAGTTATTTAGTATCGTTGGATCGTCCGGCCTCATTCTTATAATCATGCTTCTCAAGATTCTGTTTATCCGTGTTGCCAAATAATGAAGGGTCATCGACATACCTCTACCATAAGCTAGGTTGCTTCTCGTACCTCTTCAGAGCTTGTTCTACGAACTATTCCATGTAGATGTTTGCAATGGTTGGCGATTCTTGCATGAAGAACCGGTCCTTCTCCTGAAAGTAGCAGTTCTTGAGGCAACACAAGTAAGTTCATGGATGAATCTATTGGTACCTAATTGCTTCTTCAGTAAGTTTCTTGCTCACTACGTGAGATCAACCATTTCAAGATGATAGAAGTCACCGGCACTGGCCCCGCTGTGCTTGGCTCGGTCGTCCGACGAGTTTATCCTCGAAGCTCGATCGTACACACCACAGTGTTAGCCACTGTTACAGCATTTTCTAAACCCATGGCAAGCCTACGGAGTCTGCGACAGGTGCCTGGTATAGCGTACACCTCGCCTCTCGGCCGACTCAACCCGAAGACCATTACTCTAATTTGTAGACGATGTTCCCGGTCTGCTAGCGGACCTGCTTTACCGACCGTGGAAGCCACGGTTTTAGGTTGCAGGTGTGGACTATGGTAGGATTTGCCTCGGATACTAGACTCTGGTCATTCCCTCCAGGAAGGAACCCCCAGTCCGACATCTCAAACAGCCGTCGTCTACCATCCCAAGCTACAAGGATGAATGCGTTCGTACGATAGACCAACGAGGTCCGACCATCCACCCAGGGGTACAATCCAGCTTTTAGCCACTGCCCGTGCGAGGCCAACCCAGTATGGAGAGCCACCGGTAACCTCACCCTGCGGGACGCTATGGCCCAGTTTTAGGAGTAACAGCAAGAGGTTGGCAAAAGGCTCTCGTCTCGGATACTAGGTCGCGCCACATACAAGACGATGACCCGACATTTCAAGCGACGGTCCCACTGTTACCCACCAGGTCGTCTCATCTCCACAATCCCGAAGGAAAGCAGGTCTGAAGACTACTTGTATTAAAGCCTTAACAAGTGAACCTCGTTCCCATTCGCTCAATCCCGAAGGAAAGTGTGTCCGGCGAACTACTTGTGTAAAGTTTTGACAAGTCACACTCGAGGCTGGGGGCCCTCTCCTTCCCTAGTTACTAAGGGGCACCGCCTTGTCAAAGCCTGGAATCGACTGCCGTGACTCCGAATGTTTTATGGGTTGCCACCGGGAAGTATTTTTGACAACCCCCTTTTCCTCAGACCCCTATGTGTGATATTCCTGGTACATAATCTCTGGTATTATTGTTCGGTACAACCAACTATTTAGACTCGTTCTTCGTTTATGTGTCTATTGATTTTGTGTGGATATTAAATAATTTGTCTGCTTTGCTCTTTATCAACTTTGCAAAGATACCTTCTGGTCATGTACATGTCCACTTTTTTACTGTGCTATTTCGTTTTTTATTCTTTCGATGTTAATAGTAACTATTACTCCGTCATTATGAGGTAATATATTGTATTCGATTCATTATTCTACTAGCAAAGATTTGTGTTAGTTGTACCATTTTGTTATGATTCGCCGGATTATCGACCTTCTTAACATTTGTCCGTTTAATTTTTATAGCTTGTTAAATTTTGTTGGTACTATCTTCTTATTAACTGGACATAATAACTAATATTAGAACTGATATCAAAGTCCTCTCATCTCAATTCATCTAAATGATGGGAATAAAGATATATACTGAAATCATCTTGGCAACATACTTCTACCTCAGCAGCAGACGAGTCAGTTCAAGACATTATTATTATTTATTATTATTATTATACCATTACATGAAATTGTCTAATCTATTTTTGAAAATGTTAACTGATTGAGAGTTAATGATTTCTCTTGGTAAACTATTCCAGGTTGTAAAAACA
This sequence comes from Octodonta nipae, assembly GCA_034190945.1. Taxonomy (NCBI): domain Eukaryota; kingdom Metazoa; phylum Arthropoda; class Insecta; order Coleoptera; family Chrysomelidae; genus Octodonta; species Octodonta nipae. The sequence continues at coordinate 70,908,949 of CM067224.1, forward strand.
CGATTGCAGAAAAAGTTTTGTCGCGATTTTGTACTGAAAGGTTCCTTCTTCAACTTCATATTGTGACCACGCAGTCGGCTATCGCTGTCCAAAGTAAACAAATGCCTCAAATTTCCAAAGTTGTACCTTAATATTCGAAAAGTCATAATCAAATCACCACGTAGTCGACGAGCGTCGAAAGATGGCAACCCAGCTGATGACAGTCTGATTGAGTAATCCGGTCGTACTCGTCCGAACGGTAGTCTGGTAGCTTGACGTTGTATATTTTCTAGAAGATTTACATCACGTACTAATTCTGGACACCATACGGGCCCACAGTACTCCATTAAAGGGCGAATGTACGATTTATATAGACTAGTGGAAATTTGATTAGACATCTTTCCAAATGTCTTTTTAAGCAAGTAGAGTTTACTGTTTGATTTTTTGGCAACACATGTTCCGACCAACTCAAATTCTTCGTGATTATTATGCCAAGATCATTATATGATTCTACTTTGTTTAATACATGTCCATCAATGAAATAGTCCAAGCACTATCTTTATTGAGAGGTAGGAGCCATTCACAACACCACTTATAAATATTGTTCAAGTCATTCTGAAGGTTTTGCGCATGTAATAGTGGGTTTGAAAATATCTTCGAAACATCTGCATAAAAACCGTTGCTACAATTAATATTGTACTGTAAATCACTCGAATATAACACAAAAGGTAAAGGACCCAAAACGGAACCTTGTGGCACCCCACTTAGCACTACCTTTTCTGACGAATTGGAAATCTCAACTCTAACACTGAATTTTTTGTTGGTGAGGAAGTCACGGATACCGAAATGTTCTAGTTTATGTAAGAGTCGTTTTGTTGGCACGCGATCAAATGCCTTTGCGAAGTCCAGGTATATTATATCTATAGGTTCCTTTCTATCTAGAGCTGCTGACCACTCATTAACACGCCACAGTAAATTAGTCAAAGTTGATCTTCCCCTAATGAACCCGTGCTGTTGCTTTGGAATAATATGATCACGAAGAAGAAATTCGGATACGGAATCCGTGATAATAGATTCCATAACTTTACAAATTACTGACGTTAGGCTAACTGGTCGGTAGTTGTTAGGGTCTAGTTTATCACCTTTTTTGAATATTGGTGTTCCAGAGGCTTGTTTCCAGCTTTTCGGTAGATAGTGTGCTTTAAAGGAAGATAATATCATAAGTGAAAGTGGCAAAGCTAACACATCTGAGCATTTTTTCAAGAATAGCGATGTAATCTGGTCTAGTCCTGGTGATGAATTATTTTTAAGTTTTTGGAGATATACTTTGACATTATCAGCTGTAAAACAAACATCTTTGAGTGAGGAAAGAAATCTTGACTGGGGAATGTTGGGGAATTCGGTACCGTCGGGTTTAACAGAGAACACGTCAGCAAAAGCATTGGCCAGAGATTCTGCGATATCATAGTTATTTTGACATAGTGTCCCATTTGTATTTTTCAATAAAGGAATTGATACTTTAGTCGACAGTGAAGACCGAATATATTTATGGAGTCTCTTTGAATTATCCCCTCCTGCTATAGATTCTTCGTAAGCAATCCGACGCTAATTGCTGAAGGGTGGTACCTTTTTTCTATAATTTAGCATAAATTATAATTTACTGTATGTTAAGTAGTTTGTGAACGACTGAGGAGGAAAATAGCTATTTTAAGTAATCATTTCGAATTTCACTCCACACAGTGGTTTTTAAAAAATATAAATAAGTTAATGAATCTATAGTGGTAACAGCCCGGAACACTAGTTAGCTTCTTATAGAAAAAACTCTCTCAAAGGAGTAACTGAGAAAATAGGTCTATGGATTTGTCCAATAGTTTTGCTATAGAATAAGTTTAGATGTATATTGTATACTACTTATTTGTGTGATGTGACGTTTCGATTCGTTATCTAGAATCGTTGTCTACCAATGATTTTTTCTCATACAATTTGAGGAAATATTATTTGGCTTGACTTTTCTTGTAACTGTGAATTGATTGATTTATTGATTTTTTTTAAGCTTTCTGTTTTCTTTTCAAAGTTAATTCTTCATAAGCATCACTTGAAGGTGGAAGTTTTGTAATACTGTGCTGAAAGGTCAACAGACGCCACTGTTGTACTGTCCAAGAATGCTTTCTAATTCATAATATATGTGATAATTGAAATCTGATTAAAAACAAAAAATATATTTATAAAGCAATAATAGCAGTAATGATAATACATTTAACTTACAAATCCAGTAATAATAATTTCTTCGACAGGTTTTAGTAAACCTAGGAATTTTTTCGAGGGTTTTCTATCCTAGGAATCTCAAGGAAACGGCGTTACACACAGTACGACTCCCGATTTGGAGTCTCTGTGAACTTGATTTTCCTGAAACTACTGGATGTCAGAATTCCTTCCTTCCTTCCTTCCCATTGGGAAACTGATGTACAGAGAGCATTTCCTGGCCTCAAAGTGAAAATGGAGATGAAGTTTGTGTGGCTACCATATGAAATTTACTTGAAATATTTAAAAATTCGAGATTCCTCGAGAAAGGTGAATTTGCATCACCAATTTTATGTAAATTTTGCTCGTGGGTACAGGCACTAAAATAATGAAATCCCGATAAAACAATGGTGTCAACGAGCCATGCAAACAGTCAAGAACATTTAGAACCTCCTTTGAATTTGGCAAATTCGTAATAGTCTAATTCCTAGTTCACATCAGCCTGACGGAATGCTAGTAAATAATTAGCTTTTGTAAAATCTAGTGCTCAAATTTGTTTTTAGGGTTCCGTATATACAATATACGGATACCATTATAATATCACTCCGGATTTCAGCCTCTGTCACATCACAACAATTTTCTTCTAAACTACTGGACCGAAGAGGTTGAAATTTGGTATCAATGTATAGTTTGGTGACCCAATCAGGAACAAATATCGTAAGAGAAAAAATTTTGATTTTAGGGGTACTTCTGGGGATAAAAAAATCGACCGTTCTCCCCCTGATCTCTGAAACTACTGAGCCTAAAATTAAATAAAAAGGAAATATAGAACGTTGCCCGAACAAGAAAAATAAGGAGAAACCTCTACTTTTAATTTAGGGGGGCAAATTACAGAATTAAATGGAAAATATAAAAATAAAATTGTTTCTAACCCAGCATGTTATATATCAAATGAAAGGGCTCATAACGACGAAAACAATATATATTTTTTTCATATTTGTAAAATAGATTAACTAAAATATATTAACAAAAATATTTAAAAAAATTACACATTACCCCCCTTATCTCCGAAACCATAAGCTGGAAAATTTTGGAAAAAAATAGAGGTATAGCCCCTCACCTGAACTTTACTGGAAAAATAAGGAGAAACCCCTAATATTTATTTTGGGGGGCAAATTATATAATTAAATGGAAAATATAAAATTAAAATTGTTTCTAACCCATTATGTTATATATTAAATGAAAGGGCTCAGTATGACGAAAACAAATATATTTTTTTTCATATTTTTAAAATAAATTAATTAAAAGGTATTGACAAAAATATAAAAAAAATTACCCATCCCCCTCCCATATCTCCAAAACCATAAGCTGGAAAAATTAAAAAAAAGGAGCAATAGCCCCTCACCTGAACTTTACTAGAAAAATAAGTAAAAACCCCTAATATTCATTTTGGGGGGCAAATTATAGAATTAAATGGAAAATATAAATTGAAAATTCTTTCTAACCCATCATGTTATATATCAAATGAAAGGGCTCATGATGAAGAAAACAAATATATTTTTTTCATATTTTTAAAATAAATTAATTAAAATATGTTAACAAAAATATAAAAATTTTACCCATTCCCCCCTTTTATCTCCGAAATCATAAGCTGAAGAATTTTGAAAAAAAATGGAAGTATAGCCCCTCACCTGAACTTTACTGGAAAATAAGGAGAAACCCCTAATATTCATTTTGGGGGGCAAATTATAGAATTAAATGGAAAATAAATTATTAGAAAACACCCATAGTAATTTTAGGGACAAATTATACAAATAAATAGAAAATAAAGATTCAAATTTCTAACGCATCATGTAATATATCAGATAAAAGGCTAATTATGTGAATTATCATATTTTGGAATTATTTGTTTAAAAGATATTAACAAAAATATTAAACATCGACTTAATTCCCACTTTAGAAACTACACTATTTAAATTTTGAAAAATATATGTTATTTGTATTTTTTAATAATTTGAATAACAGATTTAATAATTTATAATTTAAAACTTGACCTATTTTGCCCTTTATCTTCCAATCTAGAGAGCCTCAAAACTCAGACAGTAGATTATAAAAGACTTCTCTGAAGGTTTATTAGTAAAATAAAACTCAATGTTAATTTTTGGGGGCCAAATTAGAAAATTAAATACATATGTATTCTGATAAAAATCAAGCGAATCCTGAAGCAGAAAAATAAAAAGTCTATGCGTGGAAAATCAAAGTGTGTATGTTTTATAAATTTAAAACGCTTCATTTAAAAGATATAAGGGTAAATATAAGAAAATGCACTCATTTCCTGCTTGTCTGAAACTGGAATATTAGAATCTTGAAGGTGGTGCGGAACCCTAAGAATGCGAGTCCAACTCGCACTTGACCAAATTATTTTTACTTTTACGTGTAGTGGAGTCGAATTAATATGACTTGGAACTTGACCTCAAGGTCAATGTCACACCAGCTACAAATTGTTCCACCCTTTCCATTTCTTTGATCAAAATGGGGTTCTTATTTCGTCTGGACCTTAAACTTTTTTATATATTTTTGTAAAATATCTGGTTTCTGGCTGTATCAGTTCTAAAAATATCCTCCGACCAGGAATAACGAACACAATATCTTATATGAAGTTGAACAACAACAAATATTCTACTTAATTGCCTAAAATTATGGTCAACCATGTACTAAATAAATGAATGGAATAAATATTATGTTATAATAAGACATACTTTGCCGAACAAAGCACATAATCTGCGTAGATTAACGTTAATTTTATTATAGCATTAAACGCAATAATTGGGTGCCTACAATCCAACAATAAAAAAATAACTACTCCCACAAAACCTTTCACCATTACACCTCTACCATTGCGACCTTGAGGGATTTTCAACATAGACCAAATATATCGGCGACTCTTCAAGAAGCAAACGGGTCAAAGAGATACACAAAGCACACCTTGCAGTCACGACTAAGGAGAATCATGTTGCGATCCTTGAAGATGACTTTCCCAGATCTAAATATGACATTACGTTAAAAGTTTATTAGATTTTTATCTGACTGATCAAACTGAAGAACAAAACAACCAAATCATGACATGCAAATGCGACGCAAAAGCAGGTGATGGTTATTGCGTTATTCGAAAAATTTACTCTAATGAATTTGGTTGGATTTATTTGTCAATTACAGGATATGAATCACATTTTCGCTGTCTGATACAGAGTTAAAAGAGTAATGTGAATATATTATCGCTAATAAACAGTTGTTCACTGTAGTGCTGAGACACATATTGTAACTACAAGTTACAAATCTTTAGAGCAAATTCAAAATAATTCATAGTTAAAAGATATAAAGATGGACATAACGCCTCCATTATTTTAGTTTCTTCTGTTTCTCAGTGACTTTCAATGCATTTCTTTTCTGCTAGTTAAAAGTATATATACAGTGTGGAACAGCCAAATGGAATAAATTCGATAACGAATAAAGGAGGGCGTGTTGGGAAAAACGCCTGCACACGTCGATTTGAATTTGTTAATGCGCTTTTTTCAACAAAAAAATAATAGAGTATGTCATGTGACAGTGGCCAATATCAACTTTCTTAGTTTAAATACAAGCTCCTGTTTATTTTTATTTTTTGGATACATTCTAATTACCTTGATTTTGATACAAAAACTTAGGGAGTGACGTTTACTAAATTCAGAAGACCCGATTTTCAATAACTTCATATTTCTGGTATGGCAAGGGTTACAATTAATATCTTTGGGATCTGATTGGAATCTGTCATGAAAAATAGCTGTTGAAAATTCATTATTTCCATCTATAAAAAGGCAGCATTGTAATTGACATAACAGTTATTGATCCAAAGTTAACTATCATGACATATAACTTTGTATCAAAATTATTAGCTAGATAAGACATATATTGTTTTTTTCTATTAATGGGTCACCGTGCACGAACCATTTGTACTGCATTTTAATAAGATAATAAACAGATATATGATCCGTCTCTTGATACTCAACAAGATGTTAAACTCATTGCAAAAACTATACATTTTGAAAAAAAGTAGTTTTTTTATACTACCCTGTAATTTTAAATTCTCTCCGTCAACTTTGTATGTTATAACATTGCTAGGTTAACAAATGTTCAGTGTTTAAATGAGCAGAATATTGTTAACACTGTATGACTAGTTTTCGAGATATAGGGTGTTAAACATCGAAAATGTCTCCTTTTTCTTATCAGATTTCTCATAACAGATGTGTATTATTTCCGTATATTACAGGAAAGATAATTTTCGCATTATTTGACAAAAATAGTGAATAAAACAATTACCATTATTTATCTTTGATAAAAGTGTGTTTCCAATATATGTAACATTTTTTTTCAGAAAACTATTTTTTTTTATTACAACGATGAATACATTAGATGTAATCGCACAATTAATAACAAATGAGTTCTTGGACGTGCTCATATATTATACAGTGTAAGTCGTAAATATAGCTATAGTCGGCATATACCATTTTTACCGTTAATGAGTAACTCTATATAAACTACAATACTTTAATTTGTACAATTTTTGCAAAGCTGTAGAATTTAGTGTGATAAATACTAGATTTGTATAATTTAATATAAAAATTCCAGAGCGCATGGTTTATACAGGATTACTTATTAATGGAAAAATAATAGATGGCCAGTAATATTTACAACTCACACTGTATAATGTATGTAATGTATGAACACATCCAAAAATTAATTTCTTTATCATTATATTAACTTAGCAATTAGATCTTTTTATGTATTCAAGGTTATAATAAAAATTGAGTTTTCTAAAAAAACATGTTACGTATTTGGGAAACACCCTGTAATTAAAAATTATTAATAATAATTTTTTGTGGAATATTTATGTCAAACAATGTGCAAACCACGTTTTCTGCAATAAACGGAAATAAAACACATCTATTATGAGAAATCTGATATGATAAAGTGACATTTCCGAAGTTTAACACACTATATCTCGAAAACTAGTAATACAATTTTAATAATTTTCTGCTCAGTAAAACACTGAACATTTGTTAACGTAATAACGTAATAACATACGAAGTTGAAGAATAGAATTTAAAACTACGGGGTAGTATAAAAATAATTTTTTTCAATATGTATAGTTTTTACAATCAGTTTAACATCCTGTTGATTATAAAGAGACGGATAATATATCTGTTTAATGTCTTATTAAAATTGCAGCAAGAATGGTTCGTACAGGGTGACTCATTAATAGGAAAAAATAATATATGCCTTCTCTAGATATATTTATGGCTCACATTGTATATTATATAAAGCACATCCAAGAAATTATTAGTTTAACGAGATATTAATTGTGCAATAATATCTTCTTATGTTTTCAAAGTTGTAATAAAAAAACGATTTTTTCCAAAATCACATGTTACGTATTTTTTAAATACCCTGTAATCCACCAAAACTTATGGTAATTGTTTTGAGAAATATGTATGTGCAATAATGTACAAAACACAATTACTCCAATAACCGGAAATAAAGCACGTCTTTCATTGGAAATCTGATATCAAATAAGCGGCATTTTCGATGTTTAACACTCTGTATCTCAAAAAGTAGTCATAGAATCTGTTTGAGCCCAAGGACTCTTTTTGTTAGAACGTCAACTTCTACAACATACCAAAATTTCAAACAATTTGACGGAAGTCCATTTTTCCATAAGAAGGTCCATTAACAAGCCGATGAACATATGGAGAAATGAAGATTAGAAAGTTCGTAATTAAAAAATTTGATGAATTTGGTTCGATGTCGATATAAAAAACTATAAATACGCGACAGGGCTTGCCATACGGGGTACGGATAGAGTGTGATTTCTATACTAGGAATTCCTGAATGTCGGAATTCATTTGGCGACAAAATATGAAATTCAGTTATATTATGTACTATATACGTAAATAATTATTCGAGAATTTAATCAGTTGAGGGGAGCGCAACTGATGAAGGTGCTCGACTAGAAACAATATGTTATCTTGTGTTCAATGGACTGAAAAATGTTGAAAAGTTAGTATATAAGATGTATTTAAAATTTATTTTAGTTGGCTAGACACTCATTTTTAGTTATTAATCGTATATTTGGGAATCTCTAAACATTGTTTTTTAATAAGTCCAAATAATAGAGATATTAATAATAATTGAAGTGCGAGATAAATGAAGAACGCTTTCTGAGGTATGAAGATAATTAAATTTTGACCGCCACATTTCCCAGTCTAGGGTCAGTACTACAGAACTAAAATTTCTTCAATTTAGTACCTCAAAGATCTTTTCAAACTCATCATAGCGCTCTCCTTTATCCGGTTTAGGAAACCTCAACGACATGTGTTGAACTTTTTATTTACCCAAGCGAAAGAGAAGAGAGATAAATTTATACTATCACTATTTATAGATAAAATACTTGATTTTTAACTGAACACAATGTGTTCAATTAAAAACATGTAAGCGCCCAATTTAGTCGTTTAAAAATATTGTTTTTGCCACATGGTCCAAAAACTGGTGTTCTAAATGCACTTACTTACTTTGAGATGATTTTTTTGTAAGATAGAATACGTAGTTGGTAATAATAATTCTTACTGTTTGCTTTGTTTATGATTTCCTATTAAAACAAATTGTTTTAAATGACCTTTCAATAACACCAAACAGTTGCTTTAAGTATTTCCTCAAATTGGTAATAAATCCCAACTGTCAAAGGTTAGCAATCGACAAATGTATATTTATTTTCTTTGAATTATTCTTAATGGTAATGGTTAAGTCACGATGTCCCCAAGAACATTGGTGTCAGTTTTGTTTTATACCGGAATCCTTGCAAAGCTATAAGTTTGTAACTAGATAACAAATCTGAACACGAATATTATCAATTTTTCTAACATTATAATTTCAGTAGTTTACTTATGGTTTTAACCAGTGAAAGTCAATGGTAAATAATTTTTCGAATTTACATTTTTTGTTAAAGCGAGAGCCACTTAATGAAAGTCCATACTTACACATATGAAAATAGATGAGTATGAGAAATAAATACATAACTTGAAAATGCATTTGTTTCGACATGTTCTGACCGACACCAGACACTACCTTGATATTGAAATACCGATACAACTTGGTTCTATCTGTAAGAAAGAGGGACAAGGTAATATATTAAGAGTCTCTTCTTTTGTAGAAAATCTATAAGCTATAAATAATAAACATAAGATTCAATTAAAATAATCATCTGCACAAATACTCTCTTCGAGGTGTCATTCCTTTGTACGCAAGACAATATATATTATATATAAATATAATATATATTGTTTCTGGTGGGGTACCTTCATCAGTTGCGCTTCCCACAAATGAATGTCCTCTCTAACACTTTTTTATGCATTTTCAAATCTGCACAAATAGTTCTAAATTCTAAGTTAGTTCTAATAAACATTCCAATTTCCACTTCGCGATATATTCAATCAGAGACTTGATATACATCAGAAGTCAGAAAGAACTCCACAAAAAAGGCAACGTTACTTGCTATTAAATTTTTGTGCTGATTGGCATCATATTATAAAGCAAACACTTTTAAGACTTCTGAATAATAACTGAAATTAATATAGGAAATTATTTACCACGTTGTAGTAAAATGGATGAACGACATTAAGTCCATCGGAATGCTAAATATATTAGGAAAATCTCGTATAATTTTACGAAGAAACTGTATCATCCCTGCACGTTTTCTGTTTATACAGGGTCATTCACCTTATTCGACACGTATTATCAGGAATAACTCAATCAATTTTGATAAAAAATTCTATTCTATGAATTGAATGAAACATTCTTATTTTTGAGACTCCCTAAATATAGTAAAGTTAATATTTAAATATATCTACATATAAAGATATCTATCTTAAATTCGTTTAGCCACATAATTCCAGTCCGGACATCGTGAATTCTCCCATATATGAATGAGTGCGTTGTGGGTTGTATTAGCGTAATTTGAAAATGTGTAATATGTAAATGTGTCCCAACGAATATTTCCCGAAATAATTATTATTTTGAAAATCGCAAAAACAGGCCAAGGGATTTATGAAGGAGGACATATTTGGTCATACTAACTGTTCATTAGATTGCACCCTCGTCACCCCAGCGCACAGTGGAACCGAATCCGAAAAAGCTGGCCAAAAGTCGAAAGCGTTACAAATTCGGCTGAAAATTAGTATTCGGAGGTTTTCGGGGTCGCTAATTATGAATCCGAAGTCATAATTGGAAATAAAAACAAAATGGCTGATTTGAAGTCCCAAAAAGCTGGCCAAAAGTCGAAAGCGTACAAATTCGGTTGAAAATCAGTTCTCGGAGGTTTTCGGGGTCGCTAATTATGAATCCGAAATCAAAATTGGAAATAAAAACAAAATGCCAGGTTTGAAGTCCCAAAAACCTGGCAAATGGTCGAAAGCTTTACAAATTCGGCTGAAAATCAGTATTCGGAGGTTTTCGGGTCGCTAATTATGAACCCGAAGTCAAAATTGGAAATAAAAACAAAATGGCGGATTTGAAGTCCCAAAAAGCTGGCAAATAGTCGAAATCGTTACAAATTCTGCTGAAAATCCGTACTCGGAGGTTTTCGGTGTGCTAATTATGAATCCGAAGTCAAAATTGGAAATAAAAACAAAATTGCGAATTTGAAGTCCCAAAAAGCTGACCAAAAGTCGAAAGCGTTACAAATTCGGCTGAAAATCAGTATTCGGAGGTTTTCGGGGTCGCTAATTATGAATCCGAAGTCAAAATTGGAAATAAAAACAAAATTGCGGATTTGAAGTTCCAATAAGCTGGCAAATAGTCGAAAGCGTTACAAATTCGGCTGAAAGTCAGTAAACGGAGGTTTTCGGGGTCGCTAATTATGAACCCAAAGTCAAAATTGGAAATAGAAACAAAATAGCGGATTTGAAGTCCCAAAAAGCTGGCAAATAGTCGAAATCGTTACAAATTCTGCTGAAAATCCGTACTCGGAGGTTTTCGGTGTCGCTAATTATGAATCCGAAGTCAAAATTGGAAATAAAAACAAAATTGCGGATTTGAAGTCCCAATAAGCTGGCAAATTGTCGAAAGCGTTACAAATTTGGCTGAAAGTCAGTATTCGGAGGTTTTCGGGGTCGCTAATTATGAATCCGAAGTCAAAATTGGAAATAAAAACAAAATTGCGGATTTGAAGTTCCCATAAGCTGGCAAATAGTCGAAAGCGTTACAAATTCGGCTGAAAGTCAGTAAACGGAGGTTTTCGGGGTCGCTAATTATGAACCCAAAGTCAAAATCGGAAATAGAAACAAAATAGCGGATTTGAAGTCCCAAAAAGCTGGCAAATAGTCGAAATCGTTACAAATTCTGCTGAAAATCCGTACTCGGAGGTTTTCGGTGTCGCTAATTATGAATCCGAAGTCAAAATTGGAAATAAAAACAAAATTGCGGATTTGAAGTCCCAATAAGCTGGCAAATTGTCGAAAGCGTTACAAATTTGGCTGAAAGTCAGTATTCGGAGGTTTTCGGGGTCGCTAATTATGAATCCGAAGTCAAAATTGGAAATAAAAACAAAATTGCGGATTTGAAGTCCCAATAAGCTGGCAAATAGTCGAAAGCGTTACAAATTCGGCTGAAAGTCAGTAAATGGAGGTTTTCGGGGTCCCTAATTATGAACCCGAAGTCAAAATTGGAAATAAAAACAAAATGGCGGATTTGAAGTCCCAAAAAGCTGGCAAATAGTCAAAATCGTTACAAATTCTGCTGAAAATCCGTACTCGAAGGTTTTCGGGGTCGCTAATTATGAATCCGAAGTCAAAATTGGAAATAAAAACAAAATAGCGGATTTGAAGTCCCAAAAAGCTGGCCAAAAGTCGAAAGCGTTACAAATTCGGCTGAAAATCAGTGTTCGGAGGTTTTCGGGGTCGCTAATTATGAATCCGAAGTCAAAATTGGAAATAAAAACAAAATTGCGGATTTGAAGTCCCAGTAAGCTGGCAAGTAGTCGAAAGCGTTACAAATTCGGCTGAAAGTCAGTTCTCTGAGGTTTTCGGGGTCGCTAATAATGAATCCGAAGTCAAAATTGGAAATAAAACAAAATGGCGGGTTTGAAGTACCAAAAGGCTGGTAAATAGTTGAAAGCGTTACAAATTCGGCTCAAAATCAGTAGTCGGAGTTTCGGGGTCGCTAATTAGGAATCCGAAGTCAAAATTGGAAGTAAAAAGAAAATAGCGCATTTGAAATTAATCACTTTTATATAGAATGTACAAAATATACCCATATGTTATATAATAGGATAAACATACAATCAGTTAATTGAAAGTTCAGATATCGTCATCTGAAGAATCAGATGATTCACACTCAATTGATTCATCTATTAAATACGTTAATTCGTCCGTACTATATCTTGTGCGTAATTCTTCACTCTTCCTTCGTTTTGTCCGGTCACTATACTCTAAAAATTCTGAAGAAGGCCCACTTAAATTTGCGAATTTTTCTGAAGATTGTTCTGATTCTTCGAAAGAAACATACACGCTCAACCACTTTTTATTGAAGAGGTGCAACAACTTGAGGAGGGCAGTTTTTGCATTGTCTGATAGAGCGAAGGGGCGTTGCAATTTTGTGGACATAAAATTTTCGATGACTGCATACGTTTCAGACATTTCTCTACTTGGGTGACCTTTCACGATCGAAAAAATTTCCTCCCATGTTAAGCCATATTCTCCAGGTTCATCAGCGACAAATTCTAAAATTGGAAAATATAACATCTATATATATGGATAATTCTATATTCAACCTCGTTACATTTATTTCATAATTTGAGAAGAAATGAAATATGCATAAAAAAGAATTACGGTCTATAGAACTCAATATATAAAACTCTTCGATATTCTCTCAGCTCTGGGGTATGGCCATATAACTGAGAGACATATATATATATATATATATATAGGTATAACGCTCCGACGAGATCGAGAGTTCAGTGTACAATGAAAACCGCTGAAAAATTCAAGAAAAATATTCAATTCCAGAAAGACATTCCCCGTCGTTAAAGTACGAAATTCAGAAAACTGTTTTACATTGCAAGAACTCGTACCAATAAGTAATAAATAAATAAATGCTTTATTGTCCAACAGTCTCCCATTTACAGGACAATTTAAAAATACAACATTGCGGTACTAACTATTTGATTCAGGGTACATGTAAAAATATCACAATAATTGCATATATTATTAAAACTACCGCACATAACATGAACTGGTGATTTAAACAAAATGTTTGTTCTGGCTCTTGGTGGCCTTAGCGCTAGGTGTTTCCTTGAGTGAAACATAGGTACATTAAAATTAATTTGAGTTAACAATTCCGAATAGTCTACCATATTATTTACTAATTTAAACAAGAATACAACAGATGCACAATTTCTCCTTAATTGCAAAGAAGGCAGTTAAAAACGTTTACATAACTCATCATTAAGTATATTCATTTCTGGATATAATCCATCAATTTTGAGAACCAAATATATCAGGAATTTTCTTTGGACCTTTTCGACACGTTTGCTGTGAATATCATAATATAGATGCCAAATTATACTTGCATATTCAACTTTAGAACGAACATATCCAAAATATAATGTCTTCAATGCGGAAATATTAGTAAAGTCGCGGCAGTTTCTCAATATAAATCCATAAGACTTTAATGCTTCAGATGTTTTTACATCTACAAAGGTTAATTTATCGTCAAAGGTAACTCCCAAATAAATCCTTGATACTAGTATTTCGCTCCAACAGTGTACCTTGACTTGAATAAGGAAATTTGACTGCTGACGTTTTTCGGGTATATGTCACTACTTTGCATTTTTTCGCATTTAGATTTAGATTATTTCTATTGCAGCATGTTTCTATACATACTAATTGGCTCTGAATGCTATGACAATCATTTACACCTTCTATTGTAGAAAAGATCTTGAAGTCATCAGCGAAGCATAACTTTTCTGTCGATATTGTATTACATAAATCGTTAATAAACTACAGAAATAGCAGAGGTCTTAAACTGGAACCTTGGGGAACTCCTGATTTGAAGCCATTATAAGTCATGTAAATGTATCTGTCTGATAAGTAAGACTTGAGGAAATTTACTGCTTGGATAAAAAATCCAAATCCTGATAGCTTGTTTAACAGTATTCTATGATCAATTCTGTCGAATGCTTTACTAAAACCTGTATAGATCACGTCGACTTGTGTGTTGGTGTCCAATGCTTCTGAGATATATTGAGTAATTGCTACCAGGTTGGTTGTTGTAGACCTTTTATCAATAAATGCTGATATGGAGAAAGTTAATTGCGTACTAGTGGAAATATGCGATTATACAGTATGATTTCAAATAGCTTTGAGAAGTTTGACAGAATAGATATTGGTATGTAGTTTTCCAATATATTTTTCTCACTATCCATAAAAATGGGGCAAACCTTTGCTACTTTCCAGGCTTCAGAAAATTTATTGCATTTGAGACTGGCGTTATATATATTTGTTAGGATTCCCTTTTGCTATAAATGACGGAATGTTATCAGGTCCAGAGGTTAGTTTATCTTTTAGTTTCTTACTCGTTGATAATACTTCATTCTCAGTAATGAGGGGAAAGTTTATATGAATAATACTATCAGAGTTTGTGGGAGGTATAATATTGACAATAACATTTTTAATGTTTTTCATTCAATAATACATCCATCTACAACATGTGATGGATTAGCTCGAGGAACACTTTGGAACTTATCAACTTTTGTCTACGTTTTTAAAATTTTCAGTTGTAATTTTCCGTTAATGTTCGTACAATTGATTAATTTATTATTATCGCATGAACTGTAGAGGCTGTAGAGAGAAAAAGACTCCTTTTCAAGTGCCCTAGAAAAGCAGGAATAAGGGCTAGGACCCGCTGGTGCCAAGAATTTGACCGTCGGACTCTTCCCCCACCTAATCCACTACTAAAAATTACCAGAATGTAAACTTTATTTTTGGACTGTGCAGCGCTGGCTACAACATTTTTTTTTAATGGGACCCTACCATAAGTGACAACTGGTTTTAAAAACTGTTTAAAAAGTAATTCAACGGTGTGTCGTTTTTTATATTCCATCAACATTAAAGGAATTTGCAAATTAAATCATGAGACCTGGATATATTAGATGGCACCTCATCCTCCAATTCTTCAATGAAGAAATTGATTATACAGAAACTCTCAAGACAAGATATAATGTCGTGGGGCACTGTCTTGCTGAAAAACCAGTTCCTCTTCTAATAGACGATCATCTGCCATCTATGAAGAACTCTACAATGATATGATCACCTAGGATTCCTGCCCATACATTTAGCTTTAGAGGTGCTGAGTCTGAGTCTCTCGAAATAACTATGGATTAATGTTACTCTATTATCAACATTAATTTAAATAAAAAGAGGCTTCGTCAGAGATGCAAGTATTGTATAAATAATTAGGATTGTTGTTTATGTGACCGGACAATGTTTCACAGAATTCTATTCTTTTGTCAAAGTCGTCTTCATTTAATTCTTGAACCGGTCTGATTTTGTAGAGATGGCACTTATTGTGTTTCAGAAGTATGTGAACACTATATCGTGGAACATCCAATTTGACTTCTTAAAGTTTTTTTCGGTTGCATTACAACAGGTTCTACTGCTGCTTCAACTTTATGTATTCTTTTTGGCTCGCGTTTCTTTGAATTAGAGTTTTTCTAGACGCCTGTCATTTAAATTACAAACGTTAACACAACTGTTACTCTGAACATAAAGAACAATAATTTCAATTTTTTCTAAATAAGTAAGAAAAATAAAGAAGACTTAACTACCCCGAAAAGATTATGGATAGAAGCTAGCAAAAAATATGTTTTTTCTTCTTTAACGAAAGAAGTTATTAATTTTTTTGAAAATTCATACAGAGTGGCGTATCTCAAAATTTATACTCCGAAATAGTATTCTGCGTCAAATAATCTATACAATGCAGACCATATTGAACATATGTTATAATAAAACGAAAATTGTCGTGTTAGATTTATTTTCTTTGTCGTAATAGTAAAAAGTTATAGGTACTTAGTGTTACAGAATAACTAATAGTAGAATGAAAAAATATCTACGCATATAAGTTTGGAAATTTTTTCCAGAGAGTACCTATTCGTGGTTTTATCGTCAATTCAATAGTGCCTTAATTTTAAATGATATAAAGTTATATTTCGAATGAAAAAGAAGTGCGAGTATTTAAAGTCTTCCTTTATTAAACATTTGTAAGTGATATCGAATTGTAACTGTTTTTAAAAAGTAAATTACGCATTAGTATTAATATTTAAATAGTAACAAAATAGTGACAGTTATTTCAATTCACCTTAAATTTATATGTATTACTAATAATGACACAAAGAAAGAGAAACAGACACTGACATAACAAGAGAAGTATAATACGTAAAAAGCTTTCGCTTCCATCGTTCAGTCCCAAATGACTGCCACACAAAACGAAAATAGTATCGAAATACCCCGTAATCGCATTTTTTAATTTTTTTCATTTAAATGATTTTTCAACTAAATCTATTGTCATCTAAAAGCATTGTTCTGTGTTTTATTTCAAATTCTCTGCTTTTACGCCCACAGAATTTTTTTTTGATTTTAATTCCTGATGTGCTTTTTACATCCGCTACTTCCAATTAGTGTTCAAAACAATTTCATTTGTTTTACCAATTCTTCCGGAACGGAGTGCAAACTTCGTGTTCACTGTAACGTAAATATTTACAGTATATTAGTTACTTCAGAACATGTATAAGCATATAATCTGCAATCCAATTATGTTGTTTATGAGGAAGGAGCAGTAATTTTATTTCTGCTCAATGTTTTGCAGAACAGCTCGTAAAATTTTAATGGCCTACAAAACCTTATTTTAACGAAACAGGTGACAAACAATATCATTGGGAAATACTGTAATCTAAGATCTAATGACTTATTTTGTGTCATAATAAATTAAGTCAGGTAATTTAACTACTAATTTTAGTCGCAAAAAATGGCACGACTATCAGTAGTAAGCACACGTGATAAATAAATAGTTTATTCATAGAATATATTATAAATTCCTATACGTTTAGTTATGAGTATTTTAGAATTTGATATACTTTGCCGGTGATCAAGCAGACTAATAATCATATTAAAAACATGTTTTTTATGAAGTATTGATCTGGGAAGTCAAAATGAATATTCAATATAAGAAGTTAAATAGTAAAACCACATAAAAACTTATTTCGTCGCTGGTCATATGTGACGCAAGTGTCTATTTGTTAAATATTATGTGATAAAATAAATTCAATATTTTGGTAAATGTGGCATTGCACGGACCAAATATCTTTTTATATCCGAGAAGAATGAGCCTAAAATTTTGAAAAACTGGGCAGACTTCCTCAACCAAAGTTGACCGAAAAACGATAATGGAAATCGTAGTATTATTTTTTTGAGGGAGGGGGGCAAATTTTAAATGTAAATATAAAACAAACCTTTTGTCAAGCATATCATGTGATTATTAAATATAAAGCCTTATGAAGAGGGGATTATATTTGCATATTTTAAAATATGAAATTCAAATCTAGTAAGTATATTAGAGAAAAGTGACATATTATGACCCCCCCTTCCTTATCAACGAAAGTTGTGAGGCTACAATTTTCAAATGAATAGGATTTAAGTTAAAGCTAAGCAAAAATACTGATATGAATTTTGGGAAAAAATTAGATATTTAAATTTTGTGACAAGTGTTTGATTTTTCATATTTAAAGAATTATGTCCGATTTCATATCATCTTTTCAATTTGTCTCATAAACTTGCTAATATGCTTATATAATTAATATTTTTAACTACGCTACTTAAACCTAAAAGTTTCTAACGCTGTTCTTGATTTCACCGAAAGAAAACCACACCCTATTGTGCTGCCCAAAATTATAAGACAAACGTTCTATCACCTAGCTTGTTACAATTTCCCTTATTTAATATAATATAGGCCGTTCATGTCAAAACTAGCCGCCCAAAATGACTTTTACAATATCTTTAAAAGAAAAAGGCAAAGAAACCGTTAATTTATATTAAAGATGGACACATTTTACACGTACCGGCCACTCTGCAGTTTCAACACCAAAACGGGGGTGACTATCACGTCTAAAAGTTTGAATAAAAAGAAGTATCATGCGATACTTCTTTTTAACCGACTTCCAAAAAGGAGGAGGTTATCAATTCGTCTACAATTTTTTTTATGTATGACGAGCAATTTTGATCATTTAAACTACATTATATTAAGGAACATTACAGAAAGATCTCATATAATTGTCTATAACATGAGATTTACGGTTTTTTAGAAAATCAGAAAAAATGTAAAGAAGGGACTTGATTTCAGCGATTTTCAATGAATCTTCACTGTTTTCTCTAAAACTGCTTGCGCAATTTGAATATTGTAAATTGTATTATATAAAGATATGTTCCAGCTTGATTTCGTACAATTATCTATAAAGGTAAAACAAACCATTATTCTGATAATTGGAAAAATATATGCACAAAAACTGTAAATATCATGGTAATTGTCAAAATTTCATCATAAATATCTAGTTTAAATGTCAAGATATGCCATGAAAGTAAGTCGTTTATAATCATTTTTATTTTGATGCTTTTCAGTCAGTTTATTTTAGAGACGAAGTTAAGTTACAGTCGCGTGAAATTGTAGACAATATTCCAGTAGTTTATTACAACGAAAATTTGTTATTCCGGCGATCTCTTTTGTGTGGAATACGGTTGAATGTGTGTGCGTGCGTGCATGTAATATTAGGTGGTACATAAGCAGTTGTATACATAGTATGGTTGAAATATAAGTTGAAATTGAATTAGTTATACAGAGTGGTTCTAAAAACATTGTACTGGGTAGTACATACGTAGTTGTGTATGCAAGGTAGTTGGTAGTTAAGAGTGGAGAAAAACTATAGTTATACAGAGTGGATATTTGCGTTATAGAACGGAGAATAATTACAGTTATACAAAAGTTGTTAGAAGCAGTTGAGTATACATGATGGTTGAAATATAAATTGGAGTTTAAATACAGTTATACAGGGCGGTTTATAAGCATAAGTAGTTAGAGTATTTGAATTATAGGATCTAGGACGGGGTATAATTATAGATATAGGTTAGAAGCAGTTGCATATAATGGGTGATTGAAATAAATGGTAGAGTAAATTCACAGTAATACAATGAGGTTAAAAATGGTGAATTTTGTTATATAGGGTGGAAAGGATTTGTACTTATACAGGGTGGTTTTAAAGATATCAGGACCGTTGTAATATTGTATTGAGTTGAATTATAGTTGTACAGGGTGATTCAGAAAATGATAGACAAATAAGTTTGATAGGAGTGACCAGTACACAGAAGCATATAGATTGTGGACGCAATATACAGTGAATTAGTTTCATTTATAGAAAGTGGTCCAAATAATAAAACAAATAAAAAAGTTAAAATATATTTGGAAAATATAGACAACGACTAAAAATTAGAAAGAGAAAGCGAGAGGGGGTAAAAGAGAGAGAGAGAGATAAGAATACGCTAAAATTTTCAATTGAATTGTACCTTAATTAAATCAGATAAAAAAGAAGATATATCTGAAAATAGTGATTGATTGCACACGGTTCGAAACTGTTTTTATTTTAAGTCAGCTGAGGTCGGTTCTTTTTTAAATATAAATTATTAAATGTCGGTGTTTTGACAACGTTTTGACATATAATTTTTTTAAATCAGATTATGTTTTAGAGACTAATGATCTAGAAACAGTAAAAAATTAAATTTTAGAAAATATTTGCCAATTACACCAAAATCTTATCACGAATCCAAGGTCAGATTTGCAAATTTCAAACTGGCCGATCCAAGATGGCGGATGAAATTTTTAAATATCAACTGATATAAGCCAAAATTGGTATATAGGTGTTTCTGGACTCTCTCTTAGTGAGTCCTGAATTTAGAAAATTCAAGATGGCGGACGAAATTTTCGTCTCTTGAGTTATTTTTATCGTCCATATTCGATCCCCCATTTTGAATTTTTGTCTATCAGATTCGTTATCAGCGAGCCCAAAAACACCCTTATCAGAAGTTTGGTGCAAAACTGTTGATTTTTTTAAATTCCCATTCGCCATCTTGAATCCGCCATTTTGAATATAGCAAATCTGATTCTGAGTCGTGATTAGAGACCTCTAGAAAGAGATATCACTGAATGTATTTAAACTTTTAGAAATTATATTCACCCCCGCTTAAAGGTTGAATCTGCAGGGTGACCGATACGTGTAAAATGTGTCCTCCGTAAATATAAATTAATGCTTTTTTTACTTTTTCTTTTAAAGATGTTTCAAAAATTCTTTTGGGTGACTGGTTTTCAAATGAAAGCCCTGTATATTCTTTGTACTTTTTAATAAATATCGATCAATTGCCAGGTTAATACATAAGAAAAGTATCCATAAATACATTTGTACCGTTTGATTATTTCTCATTTATTTATCCAACTATAGTGCAGTGCACAGTTAAGGGTCAGATACAGTTAAACATGTGGTTAATCATGTTTGGGTACATGATCAAAATTCACCTGATAGAATTATAATATAGATTTTAATACCAACATATGCGATATTACAGGTTTTATTCACATCTGAATAATTCTTGCCAGGCCACAGAACAGAATATTATGCAGACAGAGAACGAATCAACAATTGGCAAAGAGATTATATCGTTAAACTTAAATCAACTCTACCAGAAAATATGTTAGCTGTCTCGTGGGGTAATTCTCTGGAGGGAACCTCTATAATTCATAATGACACTGGCTGTTTCCCTTATAATCTTGGTTTGGTAGCAAAAAGGACAATTTGTGACATATTTGAAATTATTACACTCACTCTGGGCGAACGGTTGTTTCGTATTTTAGGAGGTATTATAAGGTTCTAACAATAAGTAAAATATTATAACGGTAGTTAGGTATACGAATACAAATGCTATACAGATTGCAACTAATTATACTCTAAAAAATTATTTAATAATTTTTTTTAAATTTTTGTGGATGTTATGTTTGGGGTCCCAAATGCAAGGATGCATGTGTCATTAAAAACAACACTAGTTGATCACGATTGTAGCGCCGCGTGCAACTGTATGAACCAAGTGTGGACGGCTATAGCAAATATTTGGCTTATCTGACTCTATGATGTGCATTGAAAACCGACAAGTGGGCGGTAAGGAGTATTTGCTGTTAGCGGTATTCGACGTATTTGTTCAAATAAAGCATAACTAGCGAATAACCTCTCCACACATCGCCGTTTTTGGACAAATATAGCAAATATACGAATACGCTACACCAAGTGAAGTGCTGCCATTATAGGCAAAAATATTGTTACAGAATAATGGATAGAAGATATCTGACCCAAGAACAATTGGAAGAATTGACTAACGAGTTGTCTGATGAAGAAAACTATTGTTTATCGGACTATGCAGGTGATTTAGATGCAGAAGACATTATGCCGTTTTCTAATTGACTTTCTACGTCAGGTATGGATCATCCTCAGAGAGTTAAAAGAAAAAATATATTTGACGACGAAAATATATTAGAAACTGACCATTTTGATCAGTTCCATGCCAATTATTCGGTGTCTTGGAAATCACGGAGATGGTGGATGAAGATATTCTTCCATTAATTTGGTGCTGCAATTGTGAATAGTTACATATTGTACAAGGAAGATATCAAGAAATGAGCCATTTGCAGTTCAGAAGTATTCTTGCTGATGCTCTGATTTCCAGATAATGTAATCGCAAACGTCCAACTCTGCAAAGAAATACCAACAAATTTGATAATGTAGGACATCTTCCTATAAAAGGAACCTATCGTCGTTGTGCAGGTTGCAGTAAAAATAAGAAGCAAACACGCTCCAATATAATTTGTAAGAAATGTGATGTTGCTTTCGGCAAGATATGTTTTGAGCCTAGTTTTTGTGTTATTTTTATTACATCTTGGTATTTAGTTTTTTTATACAAATACGACTCAAATTTATGTCAGCGAAATAAATGATTTGATAATTGTTGTTGTCTTAAATGAACCTTTGGTAGCTATTTATACCACCATTTTTCCAAGTTTTGTTACAATATTGACATTTTTGAATATTTTTCCCATGTTATATGCACCACTCTTTATACGCAAGCATGATCAAATTCATGAAAAATTAAAATAAAAGTTTTGGCACTTAAAAAGTTAAATATATCTGCAAAGAAATACAGGGTGTAAACGGTTTAAGTGCAAAGATTTTGAAGAACAATACTTCAGGCAAAAACAAATCAAAAAGCTTTATAACATTTTCTAAAATAAACTATAGTTTTGCCAAAAAAACACATAAAGTTAGATTTTATGTAGCCCTTACTACAGTGAATAATACAATAATTTCGATTTCAAAATGTCGGTAAATCTAAATATGTAAATACTCCATAGCATACATCTTTAATAGCCACATTAAAAATGAAAATTGATTATTTAAACTCGAAATATGCTTTTATAATTTAGTGTAAGTTTCTCCGATTAGATATGGCAACGTGGCATACAGACCAACTTGTTTACTACATTTTTTACTTTAACGACGACTGAGAGTTACGATTGTTTTTTGCGATTTCGATTCTTGTAAATAAGAATAGATAAACGGTAAAGGAATTTGAATGATATCTATTTGAGGTAGACTTCGTGGTTTGCTTTCAATTTAATATATTTTTTAAATAAATAAAATCGGTTGTGATTAGTGTGTATGTTCGAAAATTAAGAATAGTGCGACAGTATTTATTTGTGATAAATAATGGCCGATTATACAATTAGGGAAAGACATGACATGCTCTTAATTTATAGGGAAAGCAGACGTAATTGCAGAATAGCAAGAATGTTATACAGGGAAAGATTTCCAAACACACGCCTGTCCAATGCTAGGACATTCGTAGCTGTTTCGCAGAGGCTTCTGGAAACAGGTAGTGTAATACCACAAATAAACAATCGCGGACCACAATGACATAATCGTATCTTAGCTGCTGAGGATCAAATACTAGACCTTATCGACATCAACCCATATCGTAGCACACGGAGTATTGGAAGTGAGCTGGAAATTTCTCACACTGTTGTTCATAGAACATTACGGGAACAATTGCTCTATCCATATCACATGCAGCGGGTTCAAGGGCGTTCAATTGATGATTTTCAACCAAGACTCAATTTCTGTCGTTGGTTCCTCAGAAAACATCGACAATTTACACGACTCCAATTATTGACGAGAATGACCTTAGACAACGCATTTTTGACGCTGCTGACGAAATCTGAAATATTCCAGGAATTTTTTCTGGCATACGTGAAAATTGGATTAAACGGTGTCGTGCTTGTGTCAATAGTAATGGTGGGCATTTTGAACATTTGCTGTGAATAATCCGTTGTTTCAACTCAGTTCTATCATTATAATAAATTCGGTAAGTAGGATTACATATTTACTTGTCTAATATAAATAATATTAATTAAATCAGTAATAATGACTCTTCGAATAATTTAACTGGTAAAAAACTACATATACAGATCTCTTGAGTTGAATATCATATGTATTTACCCAACTTTGTATAATTGCATAAAACAAACCGCCAAATACAAATTCTAATTTGCAATACCTTGTATTAAAAACGTAAATATTTTCAACAAAATATTTCATACATTTTTATTTAATTCTAAGGTCAATATCATCAGTCAATACAAAAACACAGGTGTTTATTTTTTGTTGGCGTAGTCATTCCTTTATTATTCGCGCTAAGAGTGAATCTGCTTCGAACGCGAGCGACAATAATTTACTTAATATGTTTTAGGGATTTTCTTGGTTATTAAGGCGTACTGACCATAGTGGTATAAGAGTTTTTTGTTTAATTTGGTGTATACTACCTCCACCTAAAATATATGCACTCAAACTATTTACACCCTGTATATGTTTAGAGATTGAGTAAGTGTTTGTAAGTAATTTTGTTCATCTAAATAAGTATTAGAAGACAACATGTCAAAAAAAGTTCGTTTTGTTCTTAGCGTACATCATTACAAAAATATTCAACAGTAGCAACAATTTAAAATTGTTAAGTTCTTATTCTATGTAATATTAAAATCAGTTTGATTCATTTTATGAGAATTGAAAATAGTACACAAAATTAATAAATAATTAAAAACAAATGAATAAGTGTTTTCGGTTTCGAACTCGAGAATTTTGGATCTGCAGCGGTGCGCTTTAGACACTTGACCACTTTTCTTTAATTCAGATATGTTCTTTATAGGATATTAAATTTTCGCTGTATGTAATACTTCAGTGCCTCTAATGAGTGGTAAACGTACGTACTTGATTATTACGATAACAAAATGATGTAAACAAAGAAAATGTGCTTAATGTGTATCTTTCTATGAGTCTATATTCGTTGACAATATGAAAATTTAATGCCAAGTTACCTTTTTGTGTGGCATTCTTTTTAATCTCTGACGTATGTCAAGTCTCCAATTTAATATATTACAAAGAGAGAACTTGAGTGTTTATTAGAGCGAAAAGCAAATTTTGTGCGGGTATTCTATATTACTTGGATGTTATATTGGTTTATTTCCGAATTAATATTGATTTTCTGTAAATGAAGAGACTCTTAATATATTACCTGGTCCCTGTTTTTTACACAGAGGACTGAATTGGACGGGTATTTCGAGATCGAAACAGTGTGAGTGTCGGTCGGTCGTGTCCTGTCGAAACAAATGAAATTTAAAGTTATGCATTTCATTCTTTTGCTCATCTATTTTCATATGTGTAAGTGAAAAATAAGTGAGGGCCTCCATTAAAAAGCTTTCGCTTCTAAAACTTTATCTCCTTGGATCCTTACTTCGTTCCAAATTTCATAAAGTTGACGATAACTTCCTTATTTACTTTGCGAATCATTTCGGACGTTTCCTTGTCACCGTTTTCAATTAAATGATGAATTGTTACAGAATATCCCAAATACTGATTGATTGTTTTCCACAAACTGCTGAAACTAAATATGAAATGATAAACCCCAAAATATTGAACAATAGCCCCAGTGTGGCAACAAAGAGTATTGATTAATCAATTATTTGTTCGTTCAATGACAGTAAATAATTAATCACCTGTTCCGCAGTAAGAAAATGAATTATTGGCATATATCATCAGAATTAGAAATTTATTAATATTTATTGCCGGTCAAATGTTGGATGTGAATTATTTTTGCATAAAATGATAGTATCAAATACATGTAGTATAATTATACAGCAGAAGTTTGACAGAAATGATTTCTTTTATAACTTTAAGGTGATTTAGAATGATGAAAATAAACTAGTAGACTCCATTATGCATTTTGATTAACTTCCATTTCGGCATACAGTTTCCATTTTCCTGCAATATTCTTCACACAAGGTTCATTGTACAAAGCGATGTTTTGGTCATATGTTAATAGTTTTATTTGAGATAGACATACAAGTGAAATCATTTCAATATAAACATATATTTGGTATTAAGAATACAGAAAACAATTGTGTCCATTTTAGAATCGATGATGTTTGGATGTAAGTTGTCCGTTTTAAATTTTGCAGATCATTTTTCAACTTTCTGGACAGTGTCGTAATCTAAAATGTGAAATATTACCTTATAGGTAACAAATCCGATATAAAGTTAAGTTCTTGAACTCTCACATAGTATTTTTTCGAGAAGTATGCTAACTAGCTTGAAATTGTTATTACCTTCAACTAGATGTATAGTGATTATGATATCACTTGTTTGAAGACACGAGATGTAAAGACTGACATCTAGGATTTTCGGGGAAGCTAGGACATAGAGGTTCCGAATCTGGAGCCGTTCCACATAATTGCTGTTACCCGTATCTCCTAGGTTTGAATGTCACTATGAAATTTTCAGGTTAACTTCACCTGTCTGAGATATCGAAAACTCTCTGCGAGATGTCATTCTTTGTTTGTATATTGTCTTTGTTGTACGCAAGACAATATACAGGGTGAGTTTTTTTTGATGATCAGTATGGGGATCTCGGAAACTAGGGGAGATAGAGCAATGGTTAAATTGGGAAAGATTTGCAGTTTTACTGGCCCAATTTAAAGACACTTTCGGATTTTTGTAAAAAGTCATGGCTTACTAGATATTTTGAAAAAAAAACGAAATTCTGTCGATTTAGTCAAATCCCTCTAGCTCCTTTGTTTTTGATTTTATAAAAAAAGTGTAAATATCAAAATTGAAAGGAATTGTATCCCGAATATGATTCTCATGTCCTCGTTTGCGTGACAGCTCTCGTTTTCGAGATATGATACAAACTTAACTTTTTTGAATGGAAACCGTAGTTGGCTATGACCTCAAAAAATTGGAAATTTTTAGAGCTTTTCAACGATATAATACTCGATATAATTATTCATAAAAATAACGGAATTATGGATGCTTTTCTCTCTTATTTTCACTTTTAACATAGTTAACCATGAAATAGATTGGTTTATTAATAACTATTTCAAAAAACATTAACCGAAACTAAATAAGTAGGTAGTTACTAAAAACTTAAGAAATTAAAGTACATAATAATGGTTACAATTTATGTTCGAAAACTCCACCATTGTTATTTAGACAAAAATTGCATCTTTTTAAGATTAACATTACCGCTTTCCTCACAGACCGCCTATCAATTTCTTCAATTGCTTGTAATACCCCCTCCTTTAGGTCACCAACTGTCTCATACTTAGTCTATAACTGCCAAATCGGGAGACCGGGGTGGCCATTCGCGTGGGCCATTTCTTCCTATCCAAGAGATTAGATAGATATTATCCACGTGTTGTCTTACTAATAACGAATTATGAGCAGGTGCTCCATCATGTTGGAACCACTCAATTTCTAACGAGTTCTCAAATTCAAATTATGCAACATGTCTTGAAAAGTGTATTGCAAGAAATGCAAGTAGTTCTCCCCAGTAAGTGATTCGTCATAGATAAAAGGCCCCAGAATTGTAGACCCTATGATACTACACCAAACATTAAAACAAAATTTTATTTGGGGTCGTCTTTGTTCTACATGGAAAGGGTTTTCTTTAGCCCAGATATGCTCATTGTTTCTATTGAACATACCGCAGTTAGTAAATTTAGTTTCATCTGACCATAACACCTTTAATGGAAACTGTGGATTGTCAATGCACATGTCTCTAAACTATGTACAAAACAAAATACGTCGTTGTTCGTCACCAGCATGCAAAGTTTGAGAAACTGTAAGCTTGTACGATTGAAACTTGTGCGGTTTCAGTACCTTAACTACAGGTCGTTGAGATGTGCCAGCTTCTGCTGCAATCTCACGAGTTGATGTTGATGGATTTTGATTTACCATTGCCAAAACATTTATTTAACGTAATCAAATTAACGAAGATTTGATTACGTTCCTTTGGTTTAGTAAAAGATCCACATCTGCGTAAACTATCGTAAAGCCTCTTTACTGTACATAGAGCAGGTTGACGACGATTAAAATATATATGGGAGTATTCCTCAGCTGCACGAACTGAATTTTTATGGAATATGATGAAACATTCCACCATATTCAGTTTTTCTTCGTTAGAATATTCCATTTTATCACGAAAACTTGTCAATATCGACTGTCAGTTCATTACTAATGGAATTACTCTCAAATAACGAAACTTCAAAGTGAAAATAATCTTTTTCATGGCTACCTACGTTAAAAGTGAAAATAAGGGATAAAAGCATCCATAAGTTATTTTTATAAATAACTATATCGAATATTATATCGTTGAAAAGCTTTAAAAATGTTTGATTTTTTGAGGACATAGCCAACTATGGTTGCCATTCAAAAAAAGATATGTTTGTGTCATATCTCGAAAACGAGAGCTGTCACGCAAACGAGGAAATGACAATCATATTCGTGATAAAATTCCCTTCAAAGGAGCTAGAGGGATTTGACTAAATCGACACAATTTAGTTTTTTCAAAATATGTAGTAAGCCATGACTTTTTACAAAAATCCAAAAGTGTCATTAAATTATGCCTGCAAAACTGCAAATCTTTCCCAATTTAACCATTGCTCTATCTCCGCTAGTTTCCGAGATCCCCATACTGATCATCAAAAAAAAACTCATCCTGTATATAATATATATTGTTTCTGGTCTGGGAACCTTCATCAGTTGCGCTTCCCACAATTGAATGTCCTCTCGAACACTTCTTCATGTATTTGATACATATCGTTTAATTTGAAGACGCGAAATGTAAAGACCGACATCTAGGATTTTCATGGAAACTGGCACATAGAGGTTTCGAATCTGGAGCCTTTCCATGTAATTGCTGTTACTTATAATTCCTAGGTTAGAATGTTACCATAAAATTTTCAGGTTATCTTCACCTGTCAGAAATATTGAATACTTTCTTCGAGGTGTCAATCTTTTGTACGCAAAACAAGAAAGAATTGAAATAATGTTTATTTATGGGGAAGAGCAAAGTTGTGCACGCAGAGCTGCTCATATTTTTCATTAGAGACAACCCGATAAAAATATGGGGTACCAGGATGTGTTGGATTTAGTTCATAAATTTTAAGAAACTGGAAGTGTGTGCAATAAAATTGTCAAGAATCGTAGAGTTTTAACTGAAGCTACACAGATTGAGATTTTAGGTCATTTTGCCATGGATAATCAAACATCAGTACCAAAAGTGTCCAGCTTTTACAACAGCTTGCTGAGGATGATGACAGAAGGTTACAATTCTGTAATTTATTGACTCAAAGGGCAAATGCAGACCCTAATTTTATTAAAAATATTTGTTTTTCTGAGAAAGCAGGCTTTGTTTTAACGAATTTGTCAATAAACATAACTATAGATACTGGGACAATACTACACCACAAATTTTTCGGGATGAGCTGAACTAACATCTTCAGAAAATCAAAGTATGGGGTGAAATTCTCGAAAATAAAATTATGGGTCCTTCATTAGTGGAGCAAAAATTAACAGGGGAATTGTATTTGTACTAAAAAATTTAATAAATCCCCTTAAAACCGAATCTTTAAAAAATCAAATAGATCAAAATAGAACTTTGTTGCTAGACGAAGAACACGTATTTTTTCAACTGGACGAAGCACTTCTACATTATGTCTTGCCTGTACAAAATTGACTTAATGAGACATTTAAAGATAAATGGATTGGAAGAAGGGGCGCTATAGAAAGGCAAGCAGGATCACCCGACCTAATGCCTCTTGACTTTTTTCATGGAGACATCTAAAAACTGTGGTGTATTAAAACTCAACCGCGCGATATTCCTGAACATAGACGTAGAATAGTGGAGGAGTGTGACCGAATTACACCAGAGACGCTTCAAAAAGTTCGAGAGGAATTCGAGCTGCAACTTTATCATTGTCGTGCCAACAATAGCGGACATTTTGAATATCTAATTTAATACAAGATATTTCTAGCGCTACTACACTATTAGTAATGTAAATAAAATGTAAATAATAGTTATTTTAATTTGAAAGTTTATAAATAATTACTCTGTAGAAAATAATCGGATTTAAAAAATTGATGTGTTAAAAGATTGGCAAAAAGATACCTTTAAATACAAACATGTATCACTTGATACCTTTTTGTATTTAAACTTGTAGAAGTTTTGTTCAACCCCGCTTAGTGGTGGAAACTGCATGGTGATCGATAGGTGTAAAATGTGTCCCCCCGTGAATATAAATTAACGTGTTTTTTTTGTTTTTTTTTAAGATATTTTAAAAGTTATTTTGGGTGGTTAGTTTTAAAATTAAAGCCCTGTATACAATGCCAACGTTTCGAGATATGTATATAAGGGAGCACCTTTTGTTATTTTATATATATTTTTTATTTAACAATGTACTTTTATTTTACACTCTAACTTATTTAATTTTATCGAGTTAGATGCCTTTGCATCGCTGCGGATTTAATCTTAATGATTAAACAATTATTTATTTATTTATTTGTTTATCAGAATGTTTACAATACTTATACATTAGGTATGATATAATAAACGCTGCAGAGGTAAACTCAGTTACCTGTTCGCAGGTCTGATAATTTTAACACTAACCTTAATGATAATTTCCTATAAAATCTTATTACTAATATCCAACAAATTTATTGTTGTTGAAATAATTATGTGATACTAATATATAGTTAAAGAATTAGAAATTATGTCGATTTCTCGCTATATAATTTACTATCCTGCTATTTGAATTTTTAAATATTAGCCAAGATCCATGGTTTTATTTTTGTTGACAGTGTTAAGGTTTTTTAGAGTTTTCAAATTATTTGGTAGGCTGTTAAAAACATTAATAGCTTTAACATAACTATTTTTACTGCTTATAGTTTTATTTCTTTTTGGAATCATAATACTTCTAGTTCTTCTAGAACTGTTGGATTTTATAAATTTATTTTTAAACTCGTCATAATAGTATTTGAGAGACTCAAAAGCAAAGATTTGTTTCAGATTTAGTGTTTTTTTTTTGATAAAAGTTTGTTTTTTATATATAATTTTCAGGTGTTTGTTTTATAAACCTTGTTATAAAACTTGTTTAGTTGAATAAATCCCTGCACAAGCTATGTTACCATAGTAGATAAAACTATGGAAAAGTTCAGAGCCTCAACACTCAGACAGTAGATTATAAAAGGCTTCTCTGAAAGTTTACTAGTAAACTAGTAATTAGTAATGTTAATTTTTGGGGGCCAAATTAGAAAACCAATTACCTACGTATTCTGATAAAAATCAAGCGAATCCTGAAGCAGATAAAATAAAAAGTGTATGTGTGGAAAATCAAAGTGTATATTTTTTATATATTTAAAATGCTTCCTTTAAAATATATTAGGGTAAATATAAGAAAATGCACTTGACCAAATTATTGTGGTATTTATCTTAATATCTATGTGAAAACCGTTTCATCAAGATTTAGAGACAATTTGTTTAAGGCATTTATTTATTAAATTAAGTTAGTGATTCATTTGCGTTTCGACTGCATTCCATGTTTTTCCTGTTGATATAACAGCCTTATCATCAGCAAAAGATAATATAAGTCCCTCTGGTATATTAAGTAGTAGGTTATTTATATATAAAAATAAGTAGTAGGGGACCCAAGATGGTACCTTGTGGAACACCTGTTTTAATTTCACTGAAACCACTTACAGTGTCATTTATTTTTACTTGCTGATATCTACTTGTCAAGTAGCTTGAAATGAGTTTGAACGCACTTCCTCTAATTCCATATGTGTATAATTTATCTAATAATATTGAATGGTTAATAGTATCAAAAGCTTTGGTTAGGTCAAGGAATGTAACAGCAATAGGTTCACTTTTATCAAGTTTTTCATAAATTGCATTAGTAATAAAATTTAGAGCATCTTTTGTACCAGTACTTTTCATGAAGCCGTATTGCATTTTTGATAAGATTTTATTATTTTAATAAAATCGAGTAGTCTGTGGTAGATAATTTTTTCAAAAATTTTTGCTAGGTTTGATATCAAGGATATTGGTGTATAATTTGCGATATTGTCCCTATTATTAGCCTTATAGATTGGTGTAACAACAGCTAGCTTGAGTGCTCTAGGCCAAATTGCTTTTTGTATACTTAAATTTATGATGTGAGCAAGTGGTAGTGCTATATGTCTAGATAGCAGTATTAGAGTTTTTGCCTCTATATTATCAACTTCACCATTTTTTAATTTCAAATATCTTATAATATTCGTTACCTCATAATAGTTTGTGGGTGCTAAAAAACAGTATTGGTGAGCGTTTTGGATAATTTAATGTCCTCATTTTGTGGAATTATTATACATATTTTAGTTCGATCTTCTATATTAGCGTGTTTTTAAGTTTTTATAAACTATTTCATTTGCACATTTTAGTCATACATCCGAGTCAATCTTTTCCATTAAAATTTACCAATAAGCTAATTTATGCAATAATGTGTTCAATCTTCGTACAGCAGGGAATGGATGTATTAATATACTATTAGACTTGCGTTAATTATTGTTAAAGAATCAATTAAATTTCGACTGGTTTTCCCACTAATTAACTCTATTTAGTTGGAAGTCGACAAACGACTAATTGGATGAACGCTTTATAATTCATGTCGAACGAAATAAAGCAGCGAGGGCAAATTAGCAGAACTAGATAAATAGCTTCGGAGTTGCGACGGTTCTTTCATTCCATAAATGAAACCTGAAGTAGTGAAAATGCTGTTCGTGTAAAGAATTTTCTAAGTTTTATTGTGTTTTATTTATCAATAAGGAAAAAGCATTAGTCTTCGTCATCAGTTTTTTATAAATTATGAATTCCTGAGGTTGATTAAATCAGGACTTTTTAGCTCTCACTAAAATTTATCAACACTCAACTCTACATATTTTTATATACTTATGAAGTTAACACATTTGTTACCTAACCAACTCTTAAGTAAGACTATCATCATCATAATGTGCAGCTGCTTTAACCAATATTTCAGTAATGTAGCCACTCTGAAGGATTGGGAAAATAAAAAAGAACTTTAAAAGATTTAGGAACTGGAGAACTTAAGGTCTTAAGAAGAAAAATAACTTACGGACGTTGAGGAAAAACAAAGCACTGTATTGAAGAGAACTAACGATACATCAGCACTGTGGGAGCCCTTGCCAGGTTATCAGGCACATGTTTGACGTCGAAGCTGCAGTTTTTCATTAAATGTGTGATAGTCCGCGCTGTTCCTAACAAGACAGCTTTTTGCATTAGTTGGTAAAGTTGTTGGTCCAGACCGAGTTAATTTAAATTGTCTTGGGACTGCTCCTGTGGAACAGTTTGTGTGTTATACATATCGAACTGTATTTGGTTATTTTTTCAACCTGCTGAATATTTATGTTATTGTTGTCAATAGTTGCAATGTCAACTAAGGTTGTTTTTCTAGAGAGTTTATTTACTAAAACTATATCTGGACTTCTGTGAGCAAAAGTCCAATGGGTCAGTATCGTGCGGTCTCAGTACAGCTTTTATATGTTATTTTCTAAAACAGATTGTGGTTTGTATAGATAGTATGGTATTCTTACCGACTGTGTTAGTTCAAGTTTCAGTGCTAGTTTCTGGTGCAGTATTTTTGCTACAGCATCGTGTCGCTCTTTGGATTCAGTTGCAGCGAACGCTTGACAACCTCCTGTGATATGCTGGATAGATTTAGATGTTTTGCATCCATATCTGCATCGGTCGTTGTTAATAGAATGGATTTACTTGATCTTGTATTGCCAAAATGAACCCTTCCGTTTCTGGAAACCAGTAGTTCGACGCTGTCAGTCGCAGTGGTTTTGAGTCATCAACCTGGCTATGACTCTGTGTAGATCAGAAAATTCTGCGAGTTTCTGGAAATGACTATGCAAATTAGAAATTTGTTGATCTAGTAGTTTGCTTATATCTGCAAATCCTCTTCTCCTTTCATACCGTGGCAAAGTGGTACGTTCGGAAAAGTTCGTTGGATGGTGAGTTTGAGGTTTTGTTAGTACAACTCAAACTTTCCGTTGCAATTGCTCAATGTCAGTCTTGCACTAATTAACTATACCGAAAGACTAACTGAACACTGAACAAACGTAGGTATTAGCAGCCTGAAACCGAAAATTACAGTTAAATTTTAGTTCAGCAGTTTTTTTTATAATTCAATGGTGACGAGATATCACCTGTGAAAGTGCCTTCCAAGGACATCATGCGTTTACAGTCACTTGAGAAATACGTTGAGGAATAATTCTGTTTATTATTATTTTTTCTTCTTTCTGAAGATTGTTTTCATAATTCGTTATTCCGAAATATTGAAATTGCAACAAAATGTCTATTACTATTGCTATAATTAGTTCCATTAAAAGATTATTTAAAGAATAGTTTTTTTTTGTGACATGATTATGTGTTCTATAGCATTGATATTGGTATTGTTAATTCTTATAAAATATTATTTAAAGAATAGTGTTTTTTTTTGCGAACTTATGATAAATTCTCTAACACTGAAATAGCATTTTCTTAAAATTTTTCTCTTCATTAAGCTTCTGAGGCTGCTCCTCTTGTACCATTTTGAAGTATTATACGTAAATTCTTCTAATTTGATCGAGAAACAGCTGGTACAATCTAAAAGAATTGTAAAGTTTTAGTATACGTTTAAAGACTTTTTTCTGCCTTTTTTTGCTTTCTGTGACTTTTAGCACTTCGCTGCTGTTCTTAGTAAATGTGAAGAACATTTTAGTTATTATGGTTTATAACATTTAGCTCCCTGTTTGACTATAACAAACTTAATTCGCAAGGAATTATTCTTGTTTACTGTACTGTACTCTGTAGAATACCTTAGATTTCTACTTTCCCTGCTCCAACGCTATTTAAAAATCTTTTCATGTCGATAAATCTGTCAATTCATCACATACCATTTATCTTGCATAGTTTAATAAATGTGTCTCCATTTGGACTTCTGGCTATAATATGGTGTTGTGATCTTTCTTTCTATTTTCTTTGTTTCCGTTAACACCGTTTACTGTTTCCTACAAGACGTATGAAAAGGATAGGTAAGTCCCTGGTGTCGAGTGCAGGAACTCTCTTGGGTCTCCGTCGTACTTTCTTATTGGGCACTCGGTTCTGATGTGGTGGATTGTTTGCCTCTCACCTCCGTAGTCGCATTCGGGGCTTTGGATTTGGTTCCATTTGTACCGGAAGTCTGCGCAGTTTCCGTGCCCAGTACGTATTCTGTTCAACGTGGATCAAACCTTCCAGGGCAGTCCGAATCCCAGTGGGGCAGTGTCGATGTTGGGGATCTCTCGTATAGCTGGGATCGCTTCATTTTGTTGCGTGCTGCGCTACTGGCTGGTCAAGTGGAAGTTTTTGGCCGTCAGTTGTTTTCGTACGCAGGAGGGTGTGGTGAGCACCGGCTATTACGTTATGGATTGGCAGGTTACGGTAGTTTTGTATCTTTTGCGAAGTTTTTAGTAAGGCGTATTGGCGTGGATTTTATGGTTCCGGATATAATTCGCATTGTTGTGTTCAGTTGCCTGTCGACTAGAGTTGCATGGGTGCTGTTTAGCCACACTGGGGCACAGTATTCAGCAACTGGGCAGACAAGCCCTAGGGCTGAGTATCGTAGTCTTATAGCGTTTGAGCCCATGTTGGTCCACACAGATTATGGATAATGTTGTTCCTAGTCTTTAGTTTAGCTGCTGTATTTCGGAGGTGTTGTCTAAAAGACAGTGTTCTGTCTAGGGTCACTCCTAGGTATTTTGGGGTGCTGTTGTGTCTTAGCAGGTGGTTGCCAGCGAAGACTTGGAGCTGTCTGTGTACCATTTTGGCGTTTATGAGGAAGTAGCATACCTCTGTTTTGTTCGGGTTAGGTTTGAGTCGCCATGACCTAAAGTACGCCTCCAGGCCAGCAAGGTCCTCAGTGAGGATGCGCTTGGTGTTTTCCAGTGACTTGTCCCGAGCGGCCAGTGCACAGTCATCTACGTACCCAAATTTTTGACTATGGGTAGCTGGCATATCTGATATATGTAGGTTGAATAAGCTTGGGGCAAGTACTGATCCCCGAGGGAGCCCGTTGTTTAGGGTTCTAAGAGAGCATTTAACATTTCTCATTGTGACAGAAAAGCATCTACTGCTAAGCATGTTGTTCATTAGTCGGTAAATTGTTTTGCATGTGATTGCTTTGAGTAGCTACAAAAGTAATCCATCCTACAAGACCGTATCGTAAGCTGCTGTCAGGTCTATGAATGCTATCGATGTTTTCGAGTTCCCTTGGAATCCGGCCTCTATGTAAGTCGTGAGGGCTAAGACCTGGTCTGTTGTGCTGCGGCCTGTTCTATTGGGATATGGTGCGACAGTGTTAAGGACGAGTCTTTCGAGAAGTTTATATGTTGTACTCAGCAACGCAATCAGGCGGTAGCTTTCTGGTTTGTTGTCCTCTTTTCTAGGTTTTTGTATAGCGATTATATTTGTTTGTTTCAGCTGTTTTGGGAGGACTCCTGTTTGTAGTATGCTATTATAGAAGTTGGGCAGGAACGCTCTTGTCGACTTTCCACTGTGCATAAAAAACTCTGGATGCACGCCGTCAATCCCAGGTGCCTTTCCGCTTTTCATGTCTTTGATTGCTGTGTTCACTTCCTGTATGGTAATGGGCCGCGAGAAAACTGATTCTTCCATTAAACTAAGTGGACGCCTATTGCAACAATTCTTATGAGTTATTTAAGAATAATTTATATAGGGCGCTCCATAGCACGTGAGGAGCGATTTTTCGGTATTGGCTAAACACAAGAGATAACTGAATGAATACTTGCTGCTTTATCTATAGAGTTACAGGTCCCCGAAGTATGCTGTTAATTATATTCTATAAACATTAAGGTATTTAGTGTGATTTTAATAACTTTTTCATATGCAGACTGCAGATCGAAATCCCTTAAGCATACGTACAGTAAAACATTTTACTAATTTAATTTACTATCACCAGAACTAGCTTTTACAAAATAAGGCTTATCCGAAAAACACAAACCTAAATGAAATGATTAATTTTTATTGTCACAAAATACTAAGTGTGCTTAAATTTTGTATTTTCAGATTTTTTCCTTAAATTAGCCTAAATTTTAGGCCTAAAATGAAGAGGGTTTTGTCTATGGGAAAATAATAATGGTTATATAGTATTCCCGAAATTCAGCCAGGCTTAATTTAGCTGGAGGGCAAGTATTAAATATCTATTTATTGCGACTATAGAATTATTATGGAGCCTAAATTTCAAATCCCATACACTGAAATTCACTTCATATAACCTTACAAGACAGTTGATTCGTCATGCATAATTTTACAAGCATGTTATCCGAGGAATGTTTTTGATATCAATCTGTCGTATTAACTAATCCACTTTCGATTCAGTAATCGGTAAAAATTCATTAAAAATTCAACAGTTTTTTTCTTCAATGTCTCCAAACAATACACACCCATCAAAATTTTAATGATATTTGCTCTAAACCGGAACATAACAATATCGATGTTACTACATTTTTTAAATTTAACGGGAATGTTAATTGCAATAAATGCTTTTTTCAATAGCCACTTCTAGGGCAATTAAGATATGTGATATTTAAAAAAGTCCATTTATATGGTTATTAATTTTTTCAAAAATGAATTTATTAGTTTTTTAAAGTGAAGTATTCCTAACAGGAAGTCGTTTGATGACATAAATTTAAAATGAAATGTGTTCTGATAAATTTTGTAATTTAATTGAGATGCCGTCAACGTTATCTATTGAATTAAACTTTTCAAATTACAGGCATTGAATTAACAAAATTTGGCATGTAGAAAGATTTCAATTATTACTGTTCTTTGCTTTTATTTTTTTCGGTTTAGACCTTTCTAGTTTCTCTTGTCATTTCTAGAGCTTCAACTTATATGAGAATATGGCAGTAGTCAGAGTGTACGAAAATACCGCAAAAAGAGAAAAAAACAATTGGAGAATGTTGTCAAGCGCTAAATAATGAAAAAGTAGGTACAAGAAGATAACCAATTAGTAAGCGGGGGGCGTGGCCACTGAGCGCCAATCACACGCAGCCGTTCACTGTACCAGCCGATAAGCGCCGAACCACGTCTTTATACGAGCACGCACGCTACTGAACATCTTAGTATTCCAGTAAGTAGAAGCGAAAGCAGAAGGCTACGAGAATTATGCGAATCGATCTGAAGAAGGCAGATGTGATTCTGCCGAAACGTCATTTTAACATCAATAAAGATCTATTGTGTCTGAAGCCAGCCTGATAATCGCCTATTTCTCCTTTCGTGTATTCTCCTAATCTAGGTATTGGTATTCTTTAGTGCCTTATTAATATTAGACAGAAAACCTGTACTAATCACTTTCCTCTCACGGTTTTTGATTTCTCAAACGAGAACATATTCACTTTTGTCTTTGACATATTCACTTTTTTTCTGTTTATTCTTAACAAATTAGTAACTAGCCATCGATTTTAAAAAGTCTGTGAGTGATATTTCTCTTTTTGGCAGGTGTATGTGGTTAACAGTTAATAGGTAACTTTGTATTTATTTGAGAATGTTTTGAACAAAATAATACGAACATGTGTTTGTGGATTTTTGTCAACTGCTACCGACTCCAAGACGACAAGCTTGAAACTTCCTCCTACAATGCAGTTAAATAAAATTTAAAAGCATCGGTAAAACTAATTTTAATATCTGCTTTATATATGTTTATGTTAATGGAAACTGAAAATTTTAATTATGATGTAATAAATATTTCATTAAGTCTCGATAATTAGTTTCATGCAGCAAAATTTAATATTATAATTTTAGGGCCATATGAAAGCCAAATGTCAACTAGATGAGTTCAAAAGCAGTATTTATTATTGAAACGCGAATTAACAAAACGTACGGTCAATAATGAAAACTAATAATTGTTGTTTGTTGAATAACTATTCTAATATATAACATGTAATTAAATAAAAGTACCTCCCTTATTTGCCAGTCAATGATTAACTGATTAACTTTCTGAGGATTTACAAAAAAAAACTAAAACTAGAACAGAAAATACATACTCAACAAGATATCCAAGGACAATCACTAACCAAAAACATTTTTATCGAAATTAGCAAAGATCTATTGATGAGTACGAAACAAATACACTTTTAGCGAACATTAGATTGAAGCCGATGCAAGATATTGTGGAAATGATGTGATAAATGAATCCCACAACTAGGAAGGAGAAACTCAAATATAAGAGGAATTAACAAAAGCAGTAGATAAAATAAGACAATTAACCATTTTGTTAATGCTGTATTCATTTTCTGATACTATGAAGAATGGAAATTTGGAAAAATGTTCTAGATCAACAAAACTAGGGAGTAATGTATTTACAATAGGTGGTATTTATAGTGGCAGGGCAAATATAGAAAAACGACTTAATTACGAATAATTTAGTCAAGTGCGAATTGGACTCGCATACTAAGTGTTCCGTGCCACCTTAAAGAGTCGCTTGATTTTTATAAAAATACATATGTATTTAGTTTTCTAATTTGGCCCCCAAAAATTAACATTAGAGTTTTATTTTGCTAATAAACTTTCAGGAAAGCCTTTTGTAATCTACTGTCTGATTCTTGAGGCTCCATAGATTGGAAGAAAAAGGGCCAAATAGGACAAGTTTTAAGTTATAAAGTATTGAATATGTAATTAAAATTATTTAAAAATACAAATAAAATATATTTTTCAAAATTTAAATAGTTTAGTTTCTAAAATGGGAATTAAGTCGATGTTTAATATTTTTAAACAAATGATTTAAAAATATGATATATTTGTAATTCACATAATGAGCCTTTTTTTTGACATATTACATAATGCTTTTGAAAATTGAATTTTTATTTTC
Organism: Octodonta nipae; assembly: GCA_034190945.1. Classification (NCBI taxonomy): domain Eukaryota; kingdom Metazoa; phylum Arthropoda; class Insecta; order Coleoptera; family Chrysomelidae; genus Octodonta; species Octodonta nipae. The sequence continues at coordinate 70,948,687 of CM067224.1, forward strand.
CATTTAATTGTATAATTTCTCCCTAAAATTACTATGGAGGTTTTCCAATAATTTTTCTTATAAATTTCAAGGGAACCCCAGTACCCCTAATTATTTTCAAAATTTTTGGTTGTATGGTTTCGGAAATAAAGCGAGAAATGAGAATTTTTTTATACCTTTATGTTAATATCTTATAAACAATTAATTTAAAAAATATGAAAAATATATATTTCTATTCCTCATAATGAGCCCTTTCATTTGATTTGATCTATGTATGCGTTAAGAAATATTTTTTTATTTTCCATTTAATTCTATAATTTGGCCCCCAATATTAATATTAGGGATTTCTTAGTATTTTTTTTAATATATTTTTATAAAATATTTTAAAATATTCATTTTAAAAAATTTAAAAAATATATTTGTATTCATCATAATGAGCACTTTGATTGGATATATTACTTGATCCGTTTGAACAACTATAATTTTTTATATTCCAATTAATTCTATAATTTGCCCACCAAAATGAATATTAGCGGTTTCTTGTCATTTTTCCAGTAATGTTCAGGTGAGGCGCTATACCTCTATTTTTTTAAAATTTTACAGCTTAAGGTTTCGGAAATAAGGGGGAGGGGATTGGTATTATTTTATATTTTTGTTAATATCTTTTAATTTATTTATTTTAAAAAATATGAAAAAACATATTTGTTTTCGCCATAATGAGCCCTTTCATTTGATATATAACATGATGCGTTAGAAAAAATTTAATTTTATTTTTTCAATTTAATTCTGTAATTTACCCCCCAAAATTATAAGTAGGGCTTTCTCCTTATTTTTACTGTAAACTTCAGGCCAGACCCTATGTCTTTAATTTTTTCAAAACTTTACGTTTTATAGTTTCGGAGATAAGGGGGGGGGAGAATGGGTAAATTTTGGTATATTTACATTAATATCTTTTTAACTATTTTTTTTTAAATATGAAAAAAATATATTTGTGTTCCTCAGAATGGGACCTTTAATTCGATATATTACATGATGCGTTTGAAATTTTTTTTTTTTTAAATTATCATTTAATTCTAGAATTTGCCCCCCAAGATTAATATTAATGGTTTCTCCTTATTTTTCCTGTAAAATTCATGCGACGTTCTATATTTTCTATTTTTTTCAAAATTTTAGTCTCAGTAGTTTCGGAGATCTGGGGGGGAACAGTCGATTTTTTTAGTTTTTCCCCCCAGAAGTACCCCTAAAATCAAAATTTGTTCTTTTACGATATGTACTCCTGATCGCGTCACCAAACTATACATTGATACCAAATTTCAACCCCTTCAGTCCAGTAGTTTAGGAGAAAATTGCTGTAATGTCACAGAGGCAGAAATCCGGAATGATATTATAACGGTATCCGTATATTGTATATGTATATTGTATATACGGAATCCTAAAAATGTTGTAACTAAAAAAAAAGTGTTATGGCATTAATATTTTGATTCTAATAGATATATTACATTTTATAGTATATGTACATATTTTTAACATTAAAACGCAGAATTTTGGAAAAATTAAGTACTTACGTAAGGATTTGGGGGTGGGTGGGTGTTGAATTGTATCTTACAGTTTCTTACATGGGGGTGGGTGGGGAAAAGAAAAGCGTCAAAATTCACCTTACGTAATTTATGGATGTCCCATTATTATACATATCGGGAATAGCTCTTTGTTGCTTGTGCACTATGGAGCAGGTGAGACTCAAGATCGTTCAGGCATTTAATACTTATCGAACAACGTATATGAACGTAGAAGAATCAAACTTAAACAATTATGGCTATTACAGCAATAAAAAGAAATCATTTTCTTTGCTTTTCTATAAGCTACAATTTTGCTTTATTCGTTTTTTTTAATAAAAAACTAATTTCGGTAATTGTTCCCGAGAAATCGTTGTAAAACGTAGGTTTTTTCTATAAAATATTTTTCACTCGCGAATAACTCAATAGTATTAATTTTAAGGCAAAACTTTATACACCATTTTTTGTTGAGGATTCAATTCTTCATCCACTACTCTAATTACACTAATTACAATGAATAAAAAATTACCACTCCCTGAAGGTAAAAGCTCCTATCGGCATAGGGTAAGTTTGATAATTGAGCTATTCTCTACCTACTGCCAAAACTGCAACCAAATCGATATATATATATATATATATATATATATAAAAGTTCTCAGACAAAAATGATTATGTCCTGGGCTAGTAGGAATGACCTCAAATTAACAGGCAAACGTTTACTTTTATTTATTTGTATCCCATATTAAGCCTATTAGTACGTAGATTGTCTCAGTGAAAAAATCGTAAATATCGATCATATGGTTTCTGAAAATAACGAGTATATACAAATAAACGTGGGAAACAGGAAACATAATGCTTCTAACGTGGCTTAATAAGCTTAATGCGTAATATATTTTTATTATTGTAATTGGGTTAGGTAATTAATTTCTAGAAATACAACTGAATGCAACAATGTGTAATGCTTTCACACTTATTTAACAAAAGATGCCTGACGTCATACTAAATGGAGCCGCAAATGCAAGATGTAGATGGAGTCACTATAGAAGATTGGATGGCCCTGAAATAAAATTTTCTATAACTCGATTATGAAAATCTCAAATTAAAAAATAAAGTTTTGAATTTCATACAGTCAAAAATTGTTTAAAAAATATTTCCATTCGCTATCTTTCAAACGTACTTTTATGACTTATGTATTAATATTGTATTGAATATTTTCTTGTGTCCCTTAGAACCGTAGTTACCCTACTTAAAACAAATGTTTTTTGACCCGATTCGAAAATTATACTTTAATTACCATTAAAAAAATAACGCCTTTAATGAACTAATTGAAATTAATATGCATGAACCATTTCTCATGGTATTACATAATAAATTAAATACTAAGATTGAATGGACATGTGAACCAAAGCACGCATTATCATTATTAGCCATAGACAGAATTCAATTAATTCATCTTGTTAATATTGGAATTAGATCACTTATGAATAAAAAAGTTACAGTAAAAATTTCAAAGTCATTGTGTATTAATAGCAATGTAAATCCAAGGTCTATAAGGTTAATTTCAAAAGTTGTCAAATTTCTGAAGCTTTCGAAGATCTACTTGACAGAGGCGGGAATTCCCTAGTTGAGGTGCCTGATGAGGCATTTTCAACTAGGTAGTGTCCTTGCTTACTCTGTTCTTTTTGTCTTGCAATAGTTAGAGAATGTTTTACTTTTATGTTTTTTTGGGCAATAGCACCACAATTGAAATAAAACGACGTATATTGAAGGAAAACCAAACGTTTCAAAGTCTATTCTGACTTCGTTGTCAATGGCTTTATATTTATTGATGTAAATTACAATATGAAAATTTGATTTATGACATGTAAATTGACATTAAAAAATTAGTTGTTTTTAGATATACAGGTAGCACAAAAAATTCTAAAGATCATGTATTATAGTTAAACAGCTTTCAAATTAGAAGAATTTGAAAGAGTTGTCTTTAGAATTTATAAGTGGAGTTCCTAGGTAAGACTTTGTTATAAGATAGCGCATTCGCCAAAAAAGCGATCAAAGAATTCTATTGTTTCAGTGATCCCATTAAGGTCATAAGGGAAAACCTAGGAAAAACCTTATGAACTATCCCGCTACTGGGTTGTTCAACAGGAAGTTACCATTAATAATTTCTTCCATAATTGTCGGTAACCAGATACAATTAAATTCTACAGAAGTAGAAGCGATACAATCGTCTTCATTCAATAGAATTAAGGCAGACTCTTTTATTTTTCGTTTTGTGTTATGTTGTTCTTTGTGAAGTATAGTTGAATTGTCAAATTGTATTTTATGGCCTAGGTCCCAAGCATGTTCGATTTTTCAAATTGTCGTTTCTTTATGTAATTCTTGTGTTCATTTAGTCGTCTTGATGTTTCTCCAATATAAAATTTATTGCATTCGCAAGGAACTTTGTATAAGCAGTTTTTTGAGTTCTGGGTTTTGTTGGTTGGTTTTGTTTTCGATATTAGTGATTTCAGTGTATTTCTTGTCAGAATAGACTTTGAAACGTTTGGTTTACCTACAATATACGTCGTTTAATTTTGATTGTGGTGTTATTACCCAAAAAAAAAACCATAAAAGTAATCAAGAATATGCCACAAACAACGTCTAGAAGACAATTAGAGAATGTGTGTTTGATACAAGACGACCTGTAGGGTGGACATCAAGATTTAATGATTTGACACCATTAGATTATCTTTATTGGGAAAGTTACAGTCTGTTGTGTAATTTTAAAGGTTAATATTAAATTTTACTAGAGCATTGTCAAAGAATTAAGGAAAACAAGCATGAAATAGTCTGAAACTTTCGAATGAATACCCATAACCTCATGTTTTGTACAAAAAAATTCTTTTTGGACGAGATTAATTGTTAATAAAACTATAGTTTGTAATAACCGCATTATTAAATTGAGGGATATCAATAGTTTTCGAAGATATTTTCGAATTAGTTAATTTAACACTTTTCCCCATATTTTATAAACATTTCTGACTACAATATAAAATTTCAGTCCCAAAAAAATCCGAAAGCTTATTAAATAAATTTTCACCTGGTATATTTTCTAATACTTTTATACTATTTTCTAAGTATCAGTAATTTGTATATAAAAGATTCAACAATATAACCCGTTAAAATTATTTTTATACTCTGGTTTCATAAATAAACATTGCATTTCTAATAGTTTTAACAAAGTAATCTAAATATTAATATACACAAACCATTTCTTTTAATATTGCATAATAAAAATTGTTACCTTGATAAGTTTTCATACTAATGAGATTGACTAGACATGTTAACCAAAGCACGCATTATCACTACGGGCCAGTCACAGAACTCAATCACTTCATCTTATTAATATTAGTATTAGATCATTATCTTAATAGGAAAATTTCTGATATGGTGATTCAATAAGATAATACAGATATTACTAGTAATGTAATGTAATAAAAGAATTAGGCATCGACGTACAAGCGTGCCCAATTTTGATTCTTAATTGTCATAATGGTTTGCGGTCAGTTATCGTGAGGCACGAATGTTGGTGTTGCTCCTCTATTGCCTTAGAAGGCCAAATAAATATATTAACTATGTAATGGCGTCAATTATATGTATTTAATCCTGACAGAATATAAAGCAATTTTGATTTGCAAGGATAAAGCTATTTAAATAAATTTATTCTTACCTTTGACCAGAGTGTTCCAGGAAATTTGGGCTTGTTTTGTGCCAAAATTCCTATTAGCGAGTTCTGTCAGAATATTTTTGATTCAGTAATCAATATTCTTTGATCGCATTTTTGGCAAACTTTTAACAAAGTCGCACCTAGTACCGCCATTTAAAATTCTGTTTTCTCTAAAACGGCTCAATCAATTTGAATACTTTAAAATATGTTCTGCAAATAGGTGTTCCAGTTTGATTCCATATAATTATTTATAACGTAAAACATATCGTTTTTCTGAAAATCGTAAAAATATTTGCGAAAAAAACGGTAAACAGTAATGTAAAGTGCAAATTTTCATCATAAATATCTTTAAATGTCAAGATATGCTATGAATGTATATTGTACAGGGTGTTTGTAACGGTTTTTAGTGCAGTCGAATGAAATGGCACAAAATATTCCATTAGTGCATCGAAAACAAGACTTGTTAGGTGAGCAATCTTTGTATATGGTATACGGTTGTAGGTGCGTGCGTGCATCGAAATTTTTCAAGCAAGCTATATAGGCTGTTGAAATATAGGGCGAAGTAAAATTACAGTAAGAAAGGTGGATTAAAATTTTTTTCAGAAATAAATGTGATATGTACATAAGCAGTTCCATATATATACGACGTTGAAGTATGAGGTGGAATAAAATTTAAGTTATAGAGGGTAGTCCAAAAAATTTTGTATTTGGTAGCACATAAGTAGTTGCGAATACAAGATTGTTGAAATAAGAGTAAAGGAAACCTATAGTTATACAGAGTGGATAAAGAAACTTAAAAGAACGGTTAAATAAGCATATACTGTAAGATTATTCGAGTTATAGGGCGACGGGTTCAAAAAATGTTAGAAATAGTTGCATATACAAGATGCTTGAAATATAAGGTGGAGTGATATTATAGTTATACAGGGTGGTTACAAAAAAAATATATATATTGCGAAATATAAGTTGCTTATATTTCAAATATTGGGCAAAGTAAAATAATAGATATACAGGGTGATTTAAACAATAGAAAAATAGGAACAGCTAGTAGGATGGAGAAGAGTAATACTTCTACAGGGCGGTTGCAACTTTAAGTAGACTTGAATTATACTTGTACAGAGTGATTCAGAAAATGACAAACAAATAGTTTATATTGGGTGACCAATACACAGAAACGTATACAGGGTGATTGCAATATATGGTGAATTAGAGTTGCACTCATTGAAAGTGGACCAAATAATTAAACAAATAAAAATATTAAAAAATATGTGGAGAATATAAAAAAAATACAAATTAGAGAGAAAGGGGGAGATAAGAATATGCTAAAATAATCAATAGACTTGTACTTTAAATCAGAATATGTCAGAAAATAATTATTGAATGCTTACGGTTTTTAAACGGTTTTTATTTTAAGCCAGTTGAAGTATGTGTATCTTTTTTAATTATACATTATTTCATAGTTTCTTTGCCATTGACAATGGGGTCTGACCTAGACTCCGAAACGGTTAGAAATATGCAGTAATAACGTGAATTGTGCTGTCATTTCCCAAAAAAGTGCTTAAGCGGTGACAAACTATGCCACAACTATTTTTCAGGAAACAATAAGGAGTAAAAAAAATTATCGAATTTTCGTGAGTTCTGAACATAAATTTTGTAAACGTGGCCTAATTTTAGAGGTCTAAGTGTTCCCCTTATTTCTTGTCCTGATTGTAATGTACTTACTCAAATATTGAGGTAGAAGTTACTTGTTTAATGATATAAATAGTGCAACATTTTGAAATCAGGAATAAATGCACATTGAAGTAGATAAATTCGGACGAGAAAAAAAAGTGAATACATTTCTCTAGTCTATATATTTTATTTAACTGTAATGTAGTAAAGTTTAGTTCCGCAAATGGCAGACCTATCTAATACCTATAGATTTTTACATAACACATTTGCAACATAACGAGTGATAAGGTCTACTAAGCTACAGCTGACAATTCATAACCGGACCTAGGTCATATTTAATTGCTAATTTATTGCCTTTATAATAAAATTTATTGTGCACACTTTCCGAGTAACAGCACCTAAACCTAATGTGACTTAACACTAAAGCTCATTTCGGAGACAGTCATAGCATAGCAATATCTCAAATACTAGTATTTTACTGCTATTTAGTTGCGCATTTATTGTCCGATGTGAAACTTAGCCTACATTGGACATAGCTGTAGCTTAGAAATTAAAAACGATTTTACTGTCCCAAAAACTCAAACCTCTTCTTAAATAGTTATATTTCAGAAATTAAAAAAGGTTTCAGTGAGTTTGGGAAATGATGTTTTCGTGACTTCTGAATATGAATCTTATTAACATTTTGTAAACGTGGCCTACTTATTGGGATCGATGTGAACACCTTATTTCTTGACTTAATATTAATATACTTTTTTATTCCGTTCTTGAAGCAATATTTTAATGCTTATAAATTTCTCATTTATTGCTCCAAAAGAAAACTTTATTGCTCAAACCCCTCCGGACATAGCTATATATCAGAAACTAAACAAGATGTCGGTGTATTCGTGGTATCGGATCTTGATGTTATTATTGGAAATGCTGTGGAACCTTTGGTGTGTCTCAAATGTAACATATGCTATTATTGGTTCATTTATTACTGTTTCAGGGAAACTATTGAGCAATAAATGTTATTATTAGGAAATAAATTTGGAATAATGTATGTACTGGGTACGGATTTGACCATGTAAATGTACCGAATGGCTTAAAAGCATTCAATTAATAATGACAATTTAGGGGAGTCATATAGAAACCAATCATGACGTGGAGTAAATACACTTTTACAAAATCAATATTTACCTAATAAATATCTAAAAAGTTTAAATAATGTGGACGAGGCGCTGCCTTTCCTTTGTAACTTGTACAATATTGGTTAATTAATCGAAGTAATAGTGTCAGCAAAGTATTTTATTGTTTGTAAAGTCCATATTGGCAATTTTTTATTTTTTACGTATTATTTGAATATCAATAACTTACCTACAATGGAAACAATTATATTCAGTCTATTTTTGCATTCAAAAAACGGCAAATTTGAATTGTCAGATTATTTTGAGATACCCTAATTTAGGCAACTTAGTCACGATATTCTGAGATATATTAGTACATCGGAATTTTTAAAGAAATTATTTGTACAATCACTACATCAGATAGTAATGTTTTCGGGCTCTACCAGATAAAAATGACGATTACGAAAAATACCGATGTAGTTGTGCGATTTAAGAACAAAAAATGTTGTTACTATTTAGGGTGTATCACCCGCATGTTGATTAGTTTGCTGATATTAGAGTGTAAAAAAATTGCTATACATTTTGTAACCTACTTAGGAGAGACATAGAATGGCCTTGTAAATGTAGTGTGATGAAGGTTGATTATTAGCTAAAAAAGTACTTCAATTCATCTCATTTTCATAAGAACAATGGGTCGTACTTAATTACCTACACCCAGATATATGTAGAAGAATTTTGTTTTTAATTAAGATCGATTATTTTCCATTACTGAGTAGTGACGGCAGTACGTAAAAAATAAACAAACTATTCAGCACTAGAAACGATGGCTGTATTAATTTTCATTTCAATTCGTTTATTCACCACATAAAATTACATAAAGAAAGTAATAAATTACAATATATATGTAAAATTTCTTGTAAATAGACTGGTACATATATACAGCAAAATACAAAACCTATCCTCACTTACAATCAATCCATTTTGCTATATCTATATATAAATAAGCAAAGACAAGACGTTTGGGTAGCGTTTTCTCCTTTACTCCTCAACCGATTTTCTTTATTTATGTTTTGTTCGGTAACTAGTGACAACCTTCAGGGCAGAATGTTAAAGTTTATTTATAATATTGGTTCATTCGTTAAATAAAATAAAAAATTCATAATTTACATCCATACTGTCAATGCCAAACAGTGCCGCCAGATTTCTTGGAGCGAAAATCATGAGATGGATTGACTCGAATGAGAAAAACAAACTAAATTAAACGAATAAGTAACAAATTTTGTTTGGTTCTCACAGTTATTCTACATTGTCATGCTATTGAGATTTCACCTACAAAATTTATATTACATGATAATGAAAATAAAAAACGACTAAAATTATAATTGAGTATTGCGTGGCAATTGATAAATGTTTTTGCGAAAATATTTAATTATTTTAACATAATACTTTTAATCTATGTTGTTTGTATTTTAAATGCTAATAGTTTCATACAATTTAACTAAGATTGCAACGCCCAAGATATGAATACAAATAGTGAGATTTAAGATAAATTGTTAGATCTGACATCCTGGCAAAAATTCTAGTGTTCACCGCCATCGTCGTTGTGGCGAATTTGATTTCAGTTTGACATTTCATAACATTGTCAGTCATCGAGGTACTTTTTTGATTCAATCTGAAACTTTTCAATGTATTATTTTCAAAATTTTAATTTGAATACACTTACAAAAAGTGTCAAAAAATAACATAAAATAACTGCAGGTGCATTGTATTGTTTTATTTTTTAATATAATCAGAAATAGTCATCGCTAATTTTGTGTTTAATTTAAATTGATGAAATTATACCGAATCCTAACATATATTGCAGTGTGAACTAATATGTAAGTACTTAAGTATTGTAATTATTTATCCTGCTTTTTCATAGTTACTTATGAGTTGTTTTTTATTTCTTACAAATTGAAATCGTAATTGTGAAATGTCTGAATAACCGCAAATCATTTTGGAAAAAGTTTAAAAGTATTGTATTAAATTTTAATTTACTATTTGATACATTGTCATAAGTTTTAAATATATTTGAAATTTTTATACTGATTAATGTATGTTTAAATATATGTATATATCAGCAGAATATGTATTTCAATTATTTTTAGGGAAGTAGTCTATCTACAAATAATGTTTTCTTTCCTTATATCTTATCTTATAGAGATTTTATTGTACGTTACATTGACCTACTTCTGCAAAGTACTGTCTCTTAATTCAGGGTGGATGAAATGAATATATTAAGATTTTAAAGATGTGTATTTTATTAAAAATCTGTATTTAAATAGGCAAATGCAAAAGAGTTCAGTACCATTTTCTTCTGTTTGCCAATCGATTGTCTTGAGTTTTTAAATTGCTAATTGACAGCCTTTAGTGTTATTAATAAAAAAATGTAAGAAATGGCAAAAATTTTCGGTTAATAACAGTTATTGGCACCATCTATTCCATAATAGCTGAACTCGCGCCATTAAACTTTCCACCGCTAGAGGACAAAATTATTTCATCTTTTCGAGTAATTCCACTCAAAGTTTTTCATAAATTCTTAATTTTTATTGACATTTTGAACTCTCGACGTGTATTTGTATTTGCAACTTATTCAATAATATGATACTCTAGCGGTTGTGGGAAAATTATATGTGTGTATTAGAATAATATATTCTTTTTTATCCAGGAAAGAACTTTATATGATTATTTTTATTGAATATGCTTTAGAGTCGTACATGTACATTACTTGGAACCGTAAGATAACAAAACTGAAATCATTATCATTTGCGAAATAATTTGAGAGGTAATTATAATGGCCCTGGATTATTTAATATAAGTTCTTGTTCGCTCTGGCCAATCAGAGCTCTTACCCTTTGACGGGTTATGGGTCCGCTTGTCCAGAAAAAAGAACGATAATGTGAATACCCTTCCTAGACCAAACAATCGCAATGACAAGCTGACCCATAACCTGTCAAAGGGCAAGAGCTCTGATTGGCCAGAGCGAACAAAACCATGCTCAAGATGAGTGAGATCTCATTGAAAACGTCGGAAAAGTGTCTTTTCTAAGACAAACAACAGAAACACACGAGATTCAATTACATATATAAATATATATATATATATATATATATATATATATATATATATATATATATCTAAAAATTTTTGACAATAATTTTGGTCGAATTTCGACAACTGGGCGCCCGCTATTATATGTTAATGGGCAACGAAGAAAAAAGGTGAGATCATTCAGGTCATGAAAAAAGGTAAAAAAAAACAGAGTAACAGTAACCCACTACGCGGATGATACCATTCTTATAGAGGAGAGTGAAGGTGATTTAGGATTTGAATTCAGCAGCAAAGTGTTTAATATAACAGGAGATGAAAAAACTTTTTCTCGTTAGCAGAGAACTCATTAGCGTCAAATAGAGCAAATAATTTGTTTGGTATATTACCATATCCTATATTTTATCCCCCCGACTTGACCATACAATGTATGGCATCACACTCCCTCTAAAATTCACTAAACCCCAGATATCCTAGATATCAAAAGGGTTTAGCCCTGTGGGAGCCCTTGCCAGGTTTTCAGGCGCGTGGTTGGAGTCGTGGCGGCAGTTTCCCATGAATTTCCTGACCGTCCGGGCTGTTCCTTACAGGACGGCTTTTTGCATTTGTTTGTAAAGATGTTCCTCCAGAGCTAGGTATTTTAAATTGTTTAATAGGTGTTTTGGGACTAGTCCTGTCGTTGACATAACAATTGGTAGAGTTCGTGTGTTGTTCATGTCCCACTGAGTGTTTATTTGAAATTCCAAAGCTCCATATTTATTTTCTCAGCCTGCTTGACATTTTTATTATTGTTATTAGGAATTGCTATGCCAATTAAAGTTGTTTTCCGAGCGACTTTATCTACCAAAACTATATCTGGTCTATTGTGAGCAACAGTCCGATCAGTCAGTATCGTGCGGTCCCAGTACAGTTTGTTATTTTCTAAAACAGATTCTTGTTTGTATTTATAGTATGGTAATCTTACCGACTGTGATAGCTCAAGTTTAAGTGCTACTTCCTGGTGCAGTATTTTAGCCAAAGCTATTAAAGCTAATTAAAGCTTATATTAATAAGATCCTGAATTTTAGCAATATGAGAAAAATCGTTGAAATACCATAAATGTTGTTCGTAATTATTGACAAAAACATTATTTGAGTGGAATAAATTAAAAATTATCGGTGCTATCTAAAAAGCGGTAGAAAATAATAGCTACAATTTGAGTATTATATAATCACCAAGTTGTTCCACCGTTTTTATTTGCCAGCCATAATCCAGTCATTCAAAAATCTGCATATTTCAGTTTTAACATGTACAATGTTTTACCACTACATCAATGCATGAATGCAGATTTTCATGCAGAATTTCAATTTTCGTTAATAACTTTTTTGTTCAACTGCTTCGGTTGAAATATTTTAATCAACAGTTATTTCTGTTTAATTCGTCAATTCCAATTTCAACTTGGCTAGTTTTTGTTTTGAGATAATTGTGTTAATATTTGATAGGAAACAGTAGGTAACCAAATTATTAGGTACAGATATATTATTTTTGTAATTTATAGATTATTAAACTATTGTGTAGAGCAAACAATTGGTTCTGGGGTATCAATAAATTTTCAGTTATGAAAGTTTCTATTTAGAATATTAAAAAAACAGTATATTGTTATCTTCTTATATTTTTAATGTTTAAAAGTAAAATTTACATTTATTAAAATTATCTCAAAATTATGTAAGGTCTCACTTTAGTGCTACCAGTGCTGCCTCTTATATTTCGGGATTAGAGAACAAAAACAAATATTAATCATCGAAAATCGCTTTATTGTTTTTCAAAATATTCCCCATGAAGATCTATAGACTTTTGCATGCGTTTGAACCAATTGTCGAAGCACTTTTTCCACTCTGATTGAGTTATCTCCAAAACATGCATTCTAAACGTAGCAACCGTTTCTTTAGGTGTCGAAAAACGTTGACCTCTCAGTTTGCTTTTTACGTACGGGAATAAAAAGAAGTCATTTGGTGACAAGTCAGGACTATACGGTGGATGACTCATCAAATAGATGTTTTGAGTTGTCAAAAATGCAGTTGTTTAAGCCGATGTGTGAGAGCTCGCATTGTCGTGGTGAAGAGTGATCCGTCTTCGGCGGTTGGAAGTTGAGGTCATGAAGTAATATGATAAGAAGAAAGTGCCGAATTAAGAAAATTGCCAAGTAGTAATAAGGTTGTATTGGGTTTGTAAATTTTTGGTAGGCCAGAAAAATGTTGTGGTTTAACCCATTGCTGAGTTATTATTTTGCGGCCTGTAAATTCATGTAAGTTATTATACAGTAAATGGTCTATCTATCTATCTATGTATTGTATATCTATCTATGTATTGTACCGAACTAACAAACACAACTCAAAACACTCCATTTAAGTAAAGACGTTTATATAGACTCACTTTCCCTATTATTTCGTTTTTAAACAACATAATATCAGGATGGTTCATAACTTTTCCCCGTATGGTTTAAACAGAATCACTTCAATCTTGGATAAGAGGGGCCCACCTAGAAGAGCGACATAATATTCTGAAGAGAACTCTGTCAAATTCTTCCAATCTGAAAGAGACGCTCTTATACTCATAGGATCTTTAGAGTTCGTGTTGTACCCTGTTTAAATCAAATAACTGTAACTTAACCTACTTAAGTCACTTAATATTGTCTAAAGTTTCAATTTTAAATTTCACCTACTCAATATTTTCTTAATGTTTTTTATTGGTATGGACAACTTGGTCTGACCTGACTTTGAAACTTTTAGAATTGCAATAAGCCGACTTTTGGCAATTGTCGTGTTATTCGTAAATAGTTAAACAATGGGATTGTTATGACTAGATATTTAAATTCTAACTGAATTAAGACAATTAAGTAAAATAGTTAATTCTCAGGACATGTATATGAAAAATATTTAGAATTCAATGAAGAATTCAAAAATAAAATAAAAAACAAATGTTTCCATTTGAAAAAATGAAGTTGATAGTTTTTGGCCCACCCTGTATAAATTAGTTTATCATCACAAAAACCCCAGTCAAAAAAAAACAGACGAGCGTTTATCCAGTAAACCAACACCTGAATTTTAAATGAATTTGTTCCAACCCACAAGTCCTCACTGTATATGTTAGAACGTAGTAACTCAGTTATAGTAATTAGTAATTAAGATCTTCGGGCCATGTTCGCCATAGTCGGAGGATATACTTTTTTCGTCTAATGTAACGTCTTGTTACTTATTAAAAACTAGCCGGTACCCGCGGTTTCATCCGCGTATGGAATGTACAATTCTCTGTAAAAAGAAATAGCTTATTAAACATGGAGTATCCTGTATAACAACTTTTTCTAATTTGTGAACCACCCTCCGTAACAATAAATTAACCAATCCCGAATATATTTCACCCAAACTACAAGTGTTTATGGCCCACCCTATATAACAGTTTTATTCGACATTTTTTTAACATCCTTGTATAACTGTAACTCTACTTTACGCTTTAGTGAAACCATCCCGTATATGCTAGCGTTTATTTGTCACCACATATAACATTTTATAAACCCATAACTATACCGTTAGTCTACCCTATATATCAGTTATGCAACTGTTTATGGTCTGCGCTATATAACAATTGTTTCCGAAAGCCACCTAGTAAAGTAAAGAAATTTCTCCACCCTATATTTTAACCACGCTTTATATGCAACTTTTTCTCACATTGTGTTAAACACTGTATAACTATAATTTTGCTTGGCCCCATATTTTAGGCATTCCACACAGTAAGATGCAATTGCTCATGATCTATCCTATATAAAAAAACTTTTTTTGATACACGCTGTAAAACTATAATTCTACTCTGCCCTCGATTTTAACCACTTTGTTTATACAACTGCCCATTATAACACTTTTTGCAACACTCAGTATAACTATAAATTCACCAATCCCCAACATAATTCTCCAAAACTGTAACTACTTATTAACCACCCTGCATAACAATTTTATTACATTTTTTAACCGCCATGTATAATTATAACTCTACTTCCATCTTTATTTAAAGCATGATGTTTATACTGCTGCCAAGTGGTCACCCATTATAACTTATTTGTCCATACGTTTTTGAACCATCTTGTATAACCATAATTTTACTGTACAAAGTATCTCAATCACCTTGTATATGTTGTATACATCTGCATCTGCTTAGGGACAACCAAATATAACATTTTTTAAAGCATTTAACTAGAACTCTGTTTCACATTATATTCTAACTATCTTATTCATGCAACTGCTTATTGACTACGCAATATAATCGTTTCTCTGATAGCTTTTAAAACACCCTTGAAAGTACAATTTGTCTCCACCTTTTATTTCAAAAACCCCTTATTTGCAACTTCTTCTAACATTGTTTTAAGCAAACTGTATAACTATAACTTTACTTCGCGCCATGTTTTAGATATTGCATATATGCCACAGCTCATGTTCTACCCTACAAAATTTTTCGAACATTTTTTTATACACTCTGTTTAACTATAACTTAACTCCTCTCTCTATTTCAAATACCTTCTATTTGCAACTACATATCGTATAATATTCTTTGACCCACAATCAATTTGCAAAATATTTCACCAAAATTGCAGCTGCTTATGGGGCACCCTATATAACAATATTGTTCAATTTTTTTTTGTATTACCTAATATGTACTTCAACCTGTATTACAATTACCCTGTATATGCTGGTGCTTATTGTTTACCTCATATACCTTTTTTAAATAATTTGCTATACTTCTAGTCCATTCATAAGATTGTTGAAATATAAACAATCTTATCTGTGCAACTGATTGTGAGCTACGCTATTTCACAATTTTTCCTTTTATTTTTTGAACTACCCTTCATTTGGAATGTTTTCTAACTTTGTTTGAGTCACACTGTGTAACTATAACTTTACTTGGCCCCATATTTCAGGTATTCCATATATGCAACTGCTTATGTTCTACCCTATAAAACAAAGTGTTTCTACCAATTTTTTAATCACCCTGTATAATTATAGTTCTAACCTTATATATGTATATATATATATATATATATATATATATATATAACTACTTATGGGCCACCCAATATAATATTTTTGTACCACCTTTTATTCTTATAACTATTAAGGTGAACGTTTGGGCTGGCACAATAAGTAACATAAAAATTGTACCAGATTTTTGAGGGGGCATTAATTGGGTGAGTTACTTGGATTTTTTGAACATATTTGAAAACCTGAATTAAGACAACTTTTTCTGATATTCTTAACCCCGTAGACATTAATTAGAAACATATGGTTAGAACAAGATGGTGATACACCAGATTATTCAGTCGCAGTTCGAGATGTAGACATGACGAAATTGTATTATTTTTTGTGGGGCTATTTAAAACAAAAAATCTACAAGGATTAAAAAAATGATATTTATGATTTAAAACAACAAATAAGGCATTAAACTCATCAAAATATCAAGAAATGAACCGGTCTCTGCTGAGACTTGATTTCTCTCATTACCAATGTCCAAAGTCAAAAAAAAAAAAATTATTTAATAATTATTTAACGCACTATCACATGCCACCAGCTTTTGTTAAAACAAATTTAGGGGTAGTAATTACTCCTAAAGAGCTGAAGGGGTAGCTGAATAATTTTATTCAATCAGTGTAGTGCCTTATATAAAAATTTACCTGTTTTAGGATTTTTTTTCATCTACATTCATATTTATGAAAATGCTGAATTCATTCGTTACTTAAGGACCTCACTGTATAAATGATTGTTGGATTTCTTTAAAAAAATAGGAGATACGGTACTTCTCTTATTATAGTTTCATATTCCGAAGGACTTTTAGAAACATACTGGGAAAACTGTTATAATAATTTCCATTTAATTTACAGTTTCTCTTAACGGAATGTTAATGATCGGCAGGTTATTGTCGTCCAGTCTTTTGGTGAAGTGCGTTCCTTATGAATAATTATATCATATTTATGTGACCATGAAAACGTGATAACGGTTTGACATAACAAATGATTAATACCGTACACAAAGTAATAGAATCCGATTACATTTTCGTATGAATATGTGTGCGCATTCAGTTATGCAGTCAATAAATAAACAGTGCTTAAAGGAATTATAGTAGAGTAATGTATATATGAAGGAATGGTGACAGTTTGTAATGCTAAAAATGTAACATATTTATTTGAATACTATTTATCATGTGAGATTTCATTTTTATACTCCCTCACACCATTTTTAATATATTTAATTTATGTCTCCAAATGAACATACGTTTTAAAAAAGTTATTTTTGTTTAAATAATTGTTTTTAATCTATGCACAAATTCTGACAAGGTAACCATGTGGATCTGTTTGTTTCACATTTTCTAAAATTTCGAATAGTCATAATTATTATTGTGGAGGAGTTAATTAGACCTCATTGTTACTGCTATAGGTTAGCTACATGTAAAGTGGTTACAATTTACTATCTTATTACTTCAAAATACGAATATTTTTTTTTCTATTAAATAACCAACAGATAATTAGTTGTAGGTCACAAGTAAATCTACTGAGAAGTCTATGAAAAAATAATTTCTGGCAATTTTTAACTATGTGGATAACACTTAATAAAACCAGATTCTTAATTGACCAAAAGGAAAAACAATATGGGGTTATTCAGATTACTAAGTGTCTAAAATTCTTTAAATTTCTAATACAAAATAATAATTATCCCATTAAATTAGCAAGAGGCTGTACTGTACTGTTTTCCAAATTAAAAAGACATATTCCGATTAAATTAAGTATATTTTAATTTACAAACAGAAATCATGAATTTGAAGACGCGAGATTTAAGACCGACATCTCGGATTTTCGAGGAAAATACCACACAGAGGATCCGAATCTGGAGCCGTTCGGTGTAGTTGTTGTTCTCCTTTAACTCCTAGGACAGAATGTAACGATACGATTTTCAGCATACTTCACCTGTAAGAGATATTTGTACGCAAGACAATATATATAATATATATTGTTTCTGGTTATAGAACCTTCATTAGTTGCGCTTCCGACAATTGAATGTCCTCTCGAACACTTCTTTATGTATTTCATACATTTCGTTAAGTTTGAAGACGCGAGATGTAAGACCGACAACAAGGATTTTCGGAACCTCTGTGTGCTATCTCACTCGATCGGAACCTCTATGTACTATTTCTGTCGAAAATCCTAGATGTCGGTCTTACATCTCGCGTCTTCAAATTTAACGAAATGTATCAAATACATAAAGAAGTGTTCGAGAAGACATTCAATTGTCACACACAGAAACAATATACAGTGTGTCCGGTTATGAACTAGCGATAATCTAAATACATGTAAAGCAACTATTTTAATACACAATTACACTATATACTAGGGCTCAATACCCCACCCCGCCATATGGCAGCCATTTTGTTTTTTTGATGAACGTGTGAACAAAAACGTTCATATCTCTTAAAGTTTTGGTCTTACTGAGATAAAAATAGACTTATTAGACGGACCATAAAACTGTCTATTAAGTGACATCTGACATTAGCTGCGTGCTATCCGAGAAAAGGCTAGCAATGCAATTCGTGACTAGCAGGAGTAAGCAAAATGGAACATATTGACTCTACCTGCAAAGAACTTACAGGATAAAGACTAGTTACGTTAGTTGTACCTTGCCCTGCCTTGTGATCCCTACTTTTACTTACCTTCCGTGCTGTTTACGTTCTGTATTAATGGTTATCTTGTGATATGAATATGGCTAATCGTCAATATTCGAGGCAACATATTGCTGACATACACTTCGTTTATGGTTTCAGCAAGTAATAACACTTTAATGTGGTTTTAATGTTTACCTACCTGTTTAAAGTCCCGACAAAGGTCTTTTGTGCATACGCTATGTTCAAACAACAATAACTCCTAAAGTAATAAACATACAGTTGTGAATTTAATGTTAAAATTAAAGGTTATCGGGACTACTTTTGCATTGATTTGCAATAGTTTGTTGATTTGCATAATTTTTTTACCTTTTTTTTTGCATTTTATCTTTTTTTCAAAAGTTAAGAAAACGTTAACACTTTGTTTTAAAATGTTGTTGATAGACAGTTTTATTGTCCGTCAAATAAGCCTATTTTTATCTCAGTAAGACCAAAACTTTAAGAGATATGACCGTTTTTGTTCACACGTTCATAAAAAAAAAACAAAATGGCTGCCATATGGTGGGGTGGGGTATTGAGCCCTAGTATATAGTGTAATTGTGTATTAAAATAGTTGCTTTACATGTATTTATATTATCGCTAGTTCATAACCGGACACACTGTATATTATGTATATTGTCTTGCGTACAAAGGAATGACACCTCGAAGAGAGTATAGAAGTCAAAAAGTTGAAGACTACTTAAGTGCACGTTCAAAATCCAAACCTGCCACACAACCAGGAAATGAAAGTAGAAAAAGAAAAGAACAATTTTGCCACAGTGAAGAAAAAATCGAACGCCGAGAACAGAAGACAACAGCACTCTCCCTGTCAAAAAAGTTAATGATGATGAAACGAAAAGAAAGTCAACACGCGATAACACCAAATGGAATAAAGCAATACCATACCGACGAACCGAAGATCCCCCCAATATCATTAAAAGAACCAGAGCACTGGAAAAAGGTAAGAAAACAATAAAGGACTCTGGAGCAGGCTCGCCGCTAGCAATAGAGGTAACACAATGAAGATTAATCTCCAGTCAGCGATTGCAGACAACCATCATCAAGTTTCAAATTTACAGCTTCCCATCGAAGGGTCAGAGAGTAGTCATCCCAGGACAAAATCCAGATACAAAAGATGAAAAAATACGCGAATAACGCAAAATACAAGAAAGCGAAAACGTTAAACGAAAAAAGCAGTATACAACGTTAAAATGGCATAACTGGACAGACCAAATACACAATCAAGAAAGAAGACGACAAACCACACATCCTAACCACAACTAAGACGACAAAAACATGCCAGCAAAAGATAAAAGAGGAAATGTCAGTCGCTGAAGGACGAGACGGTGAGGTTACAAATAAATAAATAGTGTACATACCTAGATGTACATTATTGCTTACCAATATTACTCAAGCAAATCATTACAGTACTTTCAAGAAAATAACCTTTTTTTTTTTCAAAAAGTGTTTTCTTGCCATTATTTTGGAAATATCCAACTTTAGCATGATTTGAGGAAATTTTGAAAAATATATGTATACCACGAAAGAAAATTACGCGTAGGTACTTAATTAAGTACAATGAGCACAAATATTTTCAATTACCTACAATTGAAAGCATGATTTGTCCAATATGATTTATTGAGTGTGAGATACAATGAAACATTGGCGATCTAAACGTAAAGTAATTTCTACATTTTCTGCACTTCCACCGATTTCTCTGATGTCATATTCTACAAAGTAATTGGTTGGGTATCTTTTGAGGAAAGTGTCGCCCTTCACTGATGTTGAACATGGTGGAGGTTTTTTAGAATATGTTGGTTTCTTGAACGCCGATAAATAAAAACGAACTAAATCTAGTTCATAGGTAAGCAAATCCAATGTTAATTCTTCATTGATTTATCTATGCATTCTCCAGGCGTTTACATGGGCAGCATTCAACATACAGTGTGGTACAGCCAAATGGGATAAATCTGATAACGAATAAAGGAGGGCATGTTGGGAAAAACGCTTGGACAAGTCGATTTGTATTTTTAAATGCCCATTTTTTCAACAACAAAAAATATATAGGCTGTGTGATGTGCCAATGACCAATACCATCTTTCTTATTTTAACTGCAAGCCCTTGTATATTATTTATTTTTTGGATTCTCCAGAAAATTTTAGAGATAATACATGTACAATCTCCGAAAACCTATCTTCAACTGTTTCCGAAATATTAAGTGTTTTCAGATTTATTACAAAAATTAACATTAAAAAAAGAAAATTAAAAAATCGATTGTGGAAGCCGTTACTTTGTGATAGTCAATCATGATGATGAAATGAAACTAATTACTTTGTTTTCTATCACTAACACATTTATTCACTAAAACATGTGACTAGTTTCAATGCCTAGCGCATCTAAGAAACCTTAAATACAAAACTAAGGACCAAATACACCGACATTATGGTTAGCCGGTCGTGGTCAAGAACATAATAAATATAAAACTAAAGGAATATAAAAGTATTATATCTTATTATTATACAACTGTCTTAGATCTTAGAATATCAGGTAGTTGTATAATACCTTTATATCCGTTTAGTTTTATATTTATTATGTTCTTGACCACAACCGGCTAACCATCATGTCGGTGTATTTGGTCATTAGTTTTGTATTTAAGGTTTGTTAGATGGGTTTTTTCATTGTTTATATATGTTTGAAAATGATGCGCTAGGCATCGAAACTAGTCACATGTTTTAGTGAGTAAATGTGTTAGTGATAGAAAACAAAGTAAAGAAAATTAGTTTATTTCACAAATTCGCTACATTAGACTAAAAACCTAATAAGCAATATAGATTATTTCTCAATAATATATACAAAAAAACAAAAAAAAACATTAATGTCAATGTAGGAATTATTCAAAACGTCTTGGCAACATGCTAATCTGGTATAGAAATGTCTTCTAACGTCACTCAACATCTCAGCGTGATTCGTCTTTTCATGTCATCTAAGTTGAGGGGTTTAGTTTTGAATACAGTACTTTTGACATATCCCCACAAAAAGTAGTCCAACGGAGTCAAATCAGGAAATCATGTTGGCCATTCTATCGACCCGCGCATCCCAATCCACCCATTGGGAAAAATTTGGTTCTGGTGTTGCCGGACATTGACTTTGTAATCGGGTGGTGCTCCGTCTTGCTGAAACCATATTGTATTGACAGGAACTTGTGTGTTTACTGGATCAGGATATAAGTTTGTCAAAGTTGGCACGACATTTTTGGAGCAGTTTTAAATA
The DNA here is from genome assembly GCA_034190945.1 of Octodonta nipae. Classification (NCBI taxonomy): domain Eukaryota; kingdom Metazoa; phylum Arthropoda; class Insecta; order Coleoptera; family Chrysomelidae; genus Octodonta; species Octodonta nipae. Next base: position 70,970,766 of record CM067224.1, read on the forward strand.
TTTATCTCCATTCTTGTTGTCATCAATGAAAAAGAGACCTACGATATTATTTCCAACAATTCCTGGCCATACATTAACTTTTTCAGGATATTGCGTATGTTTCTCTGTCATCCGGTGAGGATTCTCATTAGACCAATAGCGGCAATTTTGACTATTAAAATGACCGTGAAGTGTAAATGTGCTTTCATCAGAAAACAAAACATCTTCTAATTGGATCACATTGTTATCTACCCTTACCATCATTTGTTCGCAGTAATACGTTCGTCTATCGTCGGCATCATTTTATAGGGAAGCATTTTGCTTTCCTGTAATAAAGCCAACCCATTCGTGATATATTTTGTAACATACCTAGTAAATTTGATAAGTACTTTTCATTTATTAAACAGATGGGTAAACGTCGCGTCTAATTCGGATCCTCCACCAATTATGTGATTTTTGCATACCAGGTATTTCGTTATTCTAATTTTCTGTCGTTAACGCAAGAGAAATATTTTTGTTGACTAAACTGCTTTGGTATAAATTTTGAAGGACAGAGATGCTAAATTTATTCACTACACTACCGTAACTTAATACGTTTTATAATGTCCGTTGAAATGTATGAAAAGTAAGTAATCCAGCTTCAAGATTCAAGGCCGACTAATATATTTCTATAAAGTATGAAATTTATTGAAATTTCCGTAACAACTGATAGTCGATATTCATTCGTTACTTTCATTATTCATAACGCTCGTACGTTCACCGGCATTCATTATTATGGACACTGTTGAGGCATTTTTACCGTGTAAAACAATTAGTCCTTTATCATTTATATAAGATGTTAATTATGATAAATATGCGGATAGCGATACACTTTGATTAACATATATTTCGTATTTTATAGCCTTACTGTCTTGATAAAGTCATGTTGAATTAATGCAAGAATGCGCAAATATTGCTTCTGCTGAGAAAACGGATACTAAATGTGATACACAAGTCAGAATTCACTACGTAATTGTGTTATTATGTCTCTTTTAGTTGAAGCCTTGACTGTTAGTGACACGGTTTAATATAGATAAACAGTTTAATATTGTTTTCTATGTAGCGTTATTAAACATTGCAGAAACCATTACAAACTATGAAATTGTAGAATAATAAAAGGATATTTCGATTCTAATAGTTTTCAAGAAACACTTAACTTTGCAATGCAATATTATTTATAGTTTCGACAGCAGTCATTGTTTTATAGATTTCATTAATATTAGCTGACAACGCAACCTAAAACTTTCTCAAGTTGACAATTTAATAAATAGCTGCAGATATTCTACGCTGGAATGCAGTTTCTATAGAAGATAGCCCACAAGGTTTTGGGTAAAATTAATCCATATTTATTATGGATGAAGGGTATCTCACTTGAGTGGGCTTCAGATAAGTTCCAAGCAATGATAAAAAAAATGTTTCTGTGGATTTCAAAAATAATCATATACAATTATTAATACGTGACGAGCTACTAAAGAAATTACAAGATAGGTAGACAGTATATAAGCTATAGGAGTTCGAGGGCAAAATCGACCAAGAATACATGTAATTTCCCATAGCAGATTCTAAGGTCAAATTCCCCGAAAATTTACCAGGATGACCTTGAAATCACTGACGTGAGCGAGCCTGATTTTGTGGTTTAGAGGTGAGAAACGGCATAATTAGCGCCATTTTGGGGTGTAAACGTCATATTTATGGGTCTTTTCACAATATCTAAGGCCCTTTTGCCATTAAGCGGGGGTGAAATTCAATTGAGGGTGTCATTTGTCCTGCGAACGTGGGGGACGCGTTCTCAGACCGTGGCGGACTACGGGGGCTCCAACTAGGGCTGTGGGGGCTGAACGGGGGCGGTGAATTAGGCTATTTTAGTGACTGCTGTCGATGGAGGGGGCAGCGATTTAGGTTATGTTAGAGCTTAAAAGGCTATGGACGAAGGGGGGCCGCGATTTAGGTTATGTTAGAGGTTCGCGGGGTTTGCTTGACGGGTTAGACAGGACAGTGTTGGTTGCGGTGCCATCTTGCAGCGTTGGTGTGTTGCGGGTTGCAGGGCGCGCGCCATCTGTTGTCGCTTGTGGTAGTTAGAAAGAAAAAACCCTGTGGTATGTTTTGAGCCCGCAACCCTCGCATGGGAGTCATCGTACCGACCATCTAAGCTATATGGTTATTAATATAAGAGTTTTTTTTCGAGAAAATAGGTATCTGAGTGTTGAAGGTAAATTTTTAATATGTTGAAACTCAAACAATAGAGTATGTTATTAGGTTGTATGTATGATTGATAGTGTACCGACGTTGTGAGCGTGATAGACTTACAAAAGGTTAAACTATATATAAAAACGTATACAAATAGGTTTTCGTCTCATAGATGAACAGAAATCTTTTCGGGAAGCTTAAAAATGTTTAAGAAAAGGTCATTTTGATGTAGGTTATCAGAGTGGAGGTTCAACAAAGAACGGTTGAAAAAAACAGTTCTCATCTTATAGAAGGAATGTAAGGAACAGTATACTAGAAATGGGATAGGGGGAACGAGATTGCAGATATTCTTGAGTATCCCATCCATTAGCTGCGGCAACTACTTCAAATTTAGCACTTAGGGCGCTCTGTTAATTCCCTCTCTGTACACTTTGTACTGTCCTTGAATATTACAAATCTGTATTTTATGCTTATCCATTTCTTTATCTTGAATTAATAATTGCTTTATAGATTCAAATTGCTTATTAATTAAAATTTGTCAAGTTTATCTTGTCTTTTTAATTTAAATTTGTCAACTCCACCTCGACCCTTTCTTCAGCCTACTGTTCTTCATTAGTGCAGGGCATAGTGGCGCATTGTTTTAATTCATCATTTTTTTTTAATGTCCGGGAGGTCTTCTTGATTATAAAAGTGTAAGATGACACTTGATATCTTTTGACGCTATTGTTTAAACAACCACTATATAGCTTAGAAAAAATGAATTTTTGCAATTAATTAATTTTTTTATATTCTTTACAATATTTCGAACGATAAAATTTCTCACACCCATCATTGTAGCTCCAACCTATTTATTGTTATGAATTTTTTTAAATTGGAATCTGTGAAATTCCTAATTTTCTTGAATTAAATAATATATCATAAAAATTGAAATGCTATAATTTTTAATTTTTTATCAAATTATATAAAATTTTTAAATTAAATTACATGAGAAACAGTAATGTTATTTTTTTAACGTATTACCGCTGAAAAACCGCGAAAAAATTTTACAAGTGCGTCGTCTGCCTTATAGATCGAGATGAGAGTGAGATAAAGATACTCCTTTCTCAAAAGTGCATGCTCCTGGGAGGCATATTGTTATAATGTAAAAAAAAACATAGAACTAAACAAAATTTTTAAAAGCTATTTAGGCAAATTTGTTTAATATACCTAGTTGAAATTTTTCAAAATTCCTTAATTTCCTTTCAAAAGTTTTTAGTAACTGTATTAACTTTCCTTAATTCAAAAACTAAACTTTATAAGAATATTTTAGCACATTTTATTAAATTAGTCACAAAAGATACACCTTTATAAAAAAATATTTGGAAATTGAGTCATATAAATAGATTTTTTTTCGCGTTTATAGGGTTCGTTTGGATGAGCTAGTTTCATTAAGAGTATATTCTAGACATGCTCGACGGCGTACAAGCCGGAATTTTGAGCCTGCCAAGCCAGAATTTCACTGGCAACTTCCAAAGGTAATTTCTAACTACTCAGACTATTTGAAGTTGAGCATTATCCTGCATCAGCTATAAATTTTGACCAATGCTATACTGGTCAAGATTCAGATTTCCTATATTCGTGGGTATTGTTAACGAAATTCCAGATCGAAGCCCCCAAGTGTTGTTAGCTCCAATGCATCTTGCGTATAGTTCACCTGCCATACCAACTCGTCTGTCGAAATTATATGAGCCAAATCTGGATTCATCTGTCCAGATGATGTTCAGATATCAATTCTCTAATTCGCTGTCTTATAGTTTCTAAATTTGTCAGAAAGCTATGTGCGTTTTACAGCAGAGTTTGTTAGTTTGAGCAGAAGGTCTAAGGTTACTATCTTATCTAGCGGTCGTAACACGATTTCTGTTACATTGGATACATCGGATCTGTCACCCATTCAGTGACAACTACAACTTTAGTGGTGCAATATAATGGCTTAGGTGCGTTTAGCCAGAGTCGTCAGAATTCTTGATTGCATTGGTCTTACACCAAAGTTTACTTTTAATGCCCAAAACAAAACACCTAGACTGCTTAAACTTCGATTAGTCTGACAGACTTCACAATAGCATTTTATAGTAAACACAGTAACATCACTGTTAAAACGTCTTTAGTTCTTATAAAATATTGAAAAATATAGTAAACACATTAACATTACTGATAAAACGTCTTATAAATATATTGAAAAAACCGACAAAAATGGAATTTAACTCTAAACGAAAAAAAAAAAAAAAAAAATTTGAGGTCGGTGCCAAGTTGAACGGCAAGGTTCAAACCATAACTCATAAACGTACTTTTTAAATTATTTTCACCGCTTGGCACCCACTTCAGAAACAGTATTTAATTTTTGCTGGAAAAATATTTTTTCTTTTTAATTAAGTTGATTTTCAAGCAGGTATTTATTTTTTCAACTGCATTTCTTTTTAATATTTTTTGTGATATAATAGCTTAATTGACTGAAGTTTTCAAAAGTAACTAAATTGTTTAATATTGTCAAAAATGAGGTGTTTTAGTTGTAAGCAACATTCATTATTTTGACCACTCTCTGTTGACTGTTGAATAGAATAGAGTTAATCTTACTTAGAAGGACCATTGTATTGCAGACGATCTGAGAATCTTCATTTTTTAAGTCATTTTGATTTAATTCCATTTACATTCATTTAACAGTTCCCCCTTCGCAAAATTTTGTTGCTTTTTTGTTCGGTTTGCTACTAAAGCGTATGTTTTTAGTTTTTTTTTAAACTATAATTATTTTCTAAGTTTTTAGTCTCAGAATTATGTCTATAGGATTTATAATTAAAAAGTTTACTTCATGTTTGCCTAACCTTTCCATTTCATTACAGCAAGTTCTACTATTGGCAATTTAATGGCAGTAGTTAATAGACGAATTTGTATTTAGGCAAGAACAGTGACAAAAAGACAACAAACTACAAACTTAAAGAATTGTATTGTCATAGGCCCTTGACACGTGTGCCATTTTTTAACTTAATTGTTTTTCTTTAAGTTGGTAAAAATTACGTTGAACATAGATAGACACTTACATAGACATGAACCTAATTAAAAGCGTATTAAAAAATACTTTACGGATTATTTCAGAAGGCCATATTTTTCCAAAGTTTTAAGTAATGAGTGTACTAAGATTAAACACTAATTGTCAGGAAAAGTTCTTCAAAACTCTGTTCTAGAAATTGCCTTAGTTTATCTTTCACTAGAAAACGTTTGAATGTTTTATATCTTAACTCGAAATTAAATAAATGAAATAAAGTTAAGTTGTTCAAATCATAACTAATATTCCTACTATTTCTTTGTCACGGACACTTTAGATAAACTTGACCTTAATTCATACAAGAAGGTGTCAAAACCAAATAATATTCTTTGAAGGAGTATTGATTTCAAATTTATCGTAAAAATTAATTGGACATAAAAATTTCGTAAGAATTTCTTGTCGGGTATTAAAATTTCGCAAAGAATGTCTGAACACTGTATAACTTTTTTTGCAGACTCTTTATATAAAAAAAAAAACATAAATTTGTCATGAAATAACACTGACAACGTGTAAATGGTTTGTAAACACACGTTGAACTTGGAAAAATTCACGTGTCACGTTTTGGTTACCTACATTAGTGTGTGTGTGATTCGTGCAGTACAAAATCTTAAAAATTCAAGAGGTAATAACGAAGGCCAGTGCATGTAAAAGAATATGTCAGTCACGGCTAATGACTCATGGAACTGTTATTATTTGAACAGTTGACTTTCGCATCAAAACAAACGACATAATCAATTATTGTATGAGTGAAACAAATAGATAAGTAATTGTTAAGTGACATACATTTTAATTAAAAAATTCACAACCTTATGAAGAAGGTTACTCTTGACATCCTTTAGTTTGACCCACCTAAGTACTACTAAAAGCACATTGTCAGATTATATGATTCTAGCTTAGTGAAGTTTATTAATATGCATCTCTATGAAATTTTGTAATGAAGAGAAAGCTCGGTTAAACCATACTTACGAACAAGAAAATAGATGATAATGGTACTGTAAAGCACAAAACTCGACTTTTTTCCATGACTTCTTCAACCTTGAAATACCTATTCTACTTAATTTTTAGTTGTTCCTTGAAGGATAATTTTAATCTAGAACCCAAATTTTTGGTCTTAAAACCCAAGGGCGAAGGTGAGTATAGAGAAGTATTGATTCAAACGGTGGTCAAGAAAGACATGGCGTGAGTAGTATGTTATGTTAGAATAATCTTTGGGATGATTGTGATCGAATCAATGACAGTAGGTCATTGGGACTAGTTACTTCTTTGTTGAAAAATACGTTGTTGTGTATAGGGTAATGACAGCTTGGCAGAAAAGCGTAGTTATTCTCAATCAATAACGTTCCTAGTAAGTATTTTATTGCGAAATGAATTCCAACATGCAGAAGTTTTAGGAAAATCTAGCTCACAGAGACTTCAAATCGGGAGTCTTACTGTATGTAATCCCTGTGATTCCTATGATAGAAATCACACAAAAAAATTCGTAGGTTTACTAAAACTTGTCAAAGATATAACAATACTAATTTTTCGAGAGGAGCGCAACTGATGAAGGTTCTCGGTTAGAAACAATATATTGTCTTACTTTCAATGGATTGAAAAATCTCGAAAAATCAGCTCCTAGTAAGGTCTCGGTAGTTGATAAGTAAATAAATTTCGATATGGGTACATGAACGTATAAAGAGTTTATACTTACCGAGATATGTTAAATGTTCATATTTAAAATTGAAAATTGACTACAATTCAAACAAAAACTTCTTTCAGAGAGACCCAAAGAAGAAAGCCTAATATGGCCTAATAGTAATTTATTACAATAGAATGTGCAAAAAACTATAAAAAGTATACTTTTACCGCACTGTCGTCCACTTTCTAATTTTCACACTGATAGTAGCTGTAATTGAGAAGATATCTGTGATTTCGTAGGAACTGATGACAGAAAAACTCCACTTTCGGAAGCTGCATATTTATGTGATTTAAATAGTAAATTCACTTTATGAGGATCACAAATCAGATATCACAGGAGACATCATTGTTGACATAGCTAGTAAACTTTGGCATATTAAACGACAGAAACTACTTTCGAGAGAGCAAATTCAGAAAGCCACATATTTCCGAACAACCTGACTAAAAATGTTTTTGAATGGAATATTTTAGACGCAAATATATTCTCACGCCACATATATATTTATATCAAAATTTAGAATATACTGCATAAAGCAAATCAATCAAAAAACAAAATCATGATTTGAATGAATTTATCAGACAAATTGCACGCATCAATCAATACTAAGGAAGAGGGTGACTAGTGAGGGGGGTTAACCCCGCTGAACTTAGGTTTTAACAAAATAAACAGTAAAAAACATACACCTTGCAGCATCCTGGAATTTATAAAACCAATATACTCAAAATTCAACATGAACCCACTATTTTGACCTGCTTATAACTGCTAGGAGGCTGTTTTCATCGCTAACATTAAGGGGTGTGTGTAAGATTTTAAAACATAAAATTTATTTTTATTAAGGGTACCGATGGTTTAAAATTATTTAAGTGAACATACCTAAAAACGAATAAACAGGATGAGGTTGTGATATTATTTCACATCGGCTATATGTTTCATCTAAATGAACTGGTCTTTGTCCTCAAAAAAAAAAAGTTTTTAATACTTTCACTTGTGCTCACTTTAAAAATTCTCTTACAAATCAATGGGTTTGGTTATAATAAAAGATATGCAAAATATAAACAGGAGAGTTTAATTAATTATGAAAATAATATGTTAAACAAAAATGGTAAAAAATTAAATATTTTCTGTGATAGTTAAATTTTGAATATGTAATAAATCTGCTATAAAATTAATATATTTACAAAAAGAACAAAGGTGAATTAAAAAAAAAAACTATCCAAAATTGATTTTATAATCATAGTGACATGTTCAAAAAAAAGTACAGGAATAAACTGTTAACATAGATTCCTTATCTTATACAATGTTGAAAAAATTCTTATTACCATATATGCATTAAAACTGTTATTTGAACTTTACTTCAAAGCCAAATATTTCATAACATTGTCTGCCATCAATGAAACTGTACTTCATCCACCAATAGCTGTTCAGTAAACGAATCCCATAAGGTTAACTGTTAAATAGCCCTTTGATGAACAGTTAAACTTTCAAAAGTTGATTCTAAAACTCCAAAAGGTAATCGGCAAAAACATATATTTTATAGGCTCTGAAATGACATAACGTTTCCACTATAACAAGCCTTGCCGTGGTATAATATTTTCAAAAAGACGGATCTACCATAACATAACTCCATAACGGAACAAGTTAAACTCTCCGGTAACATAAACTCCAAGGCAACATAATGCTGCACGGTAAGAAAATAATTCAAACTATCAAGCCCAGTTCCATATAATATAGCTGCACCTTAAGATCCTGTTATATTACATCTTACATGACGATTTTATTTCAACAAAAATAGTCACGCTTACTTTTTCGAAAAGGGTTAGCTCTAATCTGAGTATTCCTTAAACATCGACATATCTTCCTAATTGTTTAAAATGTCAGTGACGTGGAATGATTACAGTATACGTTTTAGACTATTCTAATCTGTTTATGAAGGTTAACTTTTTCTCTTTAAATTATTAATAAAAAGAAATCGTTTGATATATGAATACACACTGTATATAGAGAAGAATCGAAAATTTTCACCTTGAAGTTGATTAACTGACATTTAGTTTGATAATTCACTTTATTTTAAATTTTAACTCCACCAAAGCTTACTGTATAAGAAAGTCGTTAAAACAATTTTTCCCGATTTTCTAAAAAACGGTACAAGCTGTTATTGAAAAAAATATGGGACAACTTCGGAAAAAACACATATAGACGAATTGAGAACCTCCTTCTTTTTGAAGTCCTTAAAAAGTGTCAAATTCTTGGGAATCCACATTGACCATCAAAGACAATTTTCGCATATATATTGAAAAAATTAAAGGAAAAGGCAGAAAATAAATTACGGAAATTGAGTAGCATTATGAGAAAGTTTAAAAAACGTTATAGAAAAACTCGTGATTACAATTGTTATAGAATATTCTTTTCGAAAAAATATACGCAATAAAACCAATAAACAAATAAATATCAAGCGAAAATAATAATATTACTAACTTATATATACTCAAGACATTTTTATAAATGATCTAAACACTCAAGTATTGAAACAATGCACACGGACAGCCGAATTGACACAGAGATCTGGTTCGTTAGTGCCAGATAAAAACTGAAAAATGATTTACTAATAAATATCAAATGGAAGACTCCCATCTTCATGTCTGTAATACAAATTCGTGTCAAGAACACTGCGTTCTAATAAGGATAAGAAGAAGAACGTTGTACCACATAGTACCTGAAATGTCAATGGGCGCGCAAAAAGACAATAGATGAAGAATCACATAACAGCAACTTGTACGTTTAAGCTGACAAAAAATGCCCGATCTAAGATCTTAACTTAAATGCATGTATACAAATAAATAAACTGGTCTCTAACTTTTCGAGGGCATAGGAACTATTAACAGATTCAATGATCCGCAAAATTTGCAGACATTTTTTCATAATTACCCAGGTAAATTATTAAATTCATCAGTGGTTAATTCTATTTCTTTTAGAACTAAATTAAAATTAAAATTGTATCTAAATTACCGTAATAGAATAGTCAATAAACTCAGATTATACGGTAGATTAAGTCGAAACATGTTGAACTTATTTTTGACGTTTAATGTTATTGCTGACTTAAATTTACAAGTTGAGAATATGAAAAAAAAAACATCACAAAGGCTGTTTTCCAATTACAGCACAAGTGCGCAGAGTGCTCACCACAAAGTGATCCAATTACAGCACTGCCTCGCACAAATGGGCACAAGAAATAACTGTGCCTTTGAATGTTTTATGTAAGTTTACTAAGTTAACATAAAACATGAAGACTATTCCAATTAAGGCCCGAAAATTGCGGTACTGTGCGGCACAAAGTCACTCTGTGCTTTGGAAATTGGAAAACTTTCTGATATACAACTTGCCAAAAGTGTTAAAATTATACTGTCAATAACCTAAAAGGAGAAGAGCATAAAACAGTTAAAATGTAAAAAGTAAAAAAAAATCCCTAATAGGTAACTAAACATGTCGTTAATGGGAAATAAAGTTTATTAATGTCAAAAATGAAAAAAATGTCAAAAATGTCAACAATTTTAAAAATGTCAAGAATGTGAAAAATGTCAAAAATGTTAAAAATGTCAAAAATGTCAAAAATGTAAAAAATGTAAAAAATGTCAAAAATGTCAAAAAATGTCAAAAATGTCAAAAAGTCAAAAATGTGAAAAATGTCAAAAATGTCAAAATGTCAAAATGTCAAAAAAAGTCAAAAATGTCATAAATGTCAAAATTGTCAAAAATGTGGAAATCGTCAAAAATTTAAAAATGTCAAAAATATTAAAAATATCAAAAATGTCAAAATTGTCAAAAATTTTCAAAAATATTAAAATGTCAAAGGTAAATATGTCAAGAATGTGAAAATTAAAGTCAGATGTGTTGAATATGTCAAAAGTGGCAGAAATGGAAAATTTGACAATAACGGCAAAATGGCAATGACAACAGATGTCAATAACTGTAAAATGACAAAAAGAGCAAAACAACATCAAATATCCAAAATCTTAAACACTTGCCAAATAGATCTAGCACTACATACTAAATCCCATAATATTGTAATTTAAGAGGCGGTTGTTGCCATGTAAATTTCTGCTGGCAGTGCATTAAAAAATTTAAAGCTATAATAGTCAGTACCCATTCTCGTTCGTTACAATCTGTGTTAGCTGAGAACTAATTCTCCTCCTTTCCTGGTTGAATAGGAGAGAATATCTGAAGACCCGAGATGTAAGACCGACATCTAGGATTTTCGAGAGAATTAGCACACAGAAGTTCCGAATCTGGAGCAGTTCCGTGTAATTGCTGTTCTCCCTTAACTCCTAGGACAGAATGTCAAGATAAAATTTTAAGGTTACTTCACCTGTCAGAGATATTGAATACTCTCTCCGCGGTGTCATTACTTTGTACGCAAGACAATATATATTATATTATATATAATATATATTGTTTCTGGAGAGGGAACCTTCATCAGTTGCGCTTCCCACAATTGAATGTCCTCTCGAACACTGCTTTATGTATTTGATATATTTCGTTAAATTTGAAGACGCGAGATGTAAGACCGACATCTAGGATTTTCGAGAGAATTAGCACACAGATGTTCCGAATCTGGAGCCGTTCCGTGTAACTGCTGTTCTCCCTTAACTCCTAGGACAGAATGTCACGATAAAATTTTCAGGTTACTTCACCTGTCGGAGATATTGAATACTCTCTTCGAGGTGTCTATCCTTTGTACGTAAGACAATATATATTATATTATATGTATGTATATAATATATATTGACAGGTGAAGTAACCTGAAAATTTTATCTGTCCTAGGAGTTAAGAGAGAATAGCAATTACACGGAACGGCTCCATATTCGGAACCTCTGTGTGCTAATTCTCTCGAAAATCCTAGATGTCGGTCTTACATCTCGCGCCTTCAAATTTAATGAAATGTATCAAATACATAAAGAAGCGTTCGAGAGGACATTCAATTGTGGGAAGCGCAACTGATGAAGGTTCCCTGACCAGAAACAACATATATTATATATAATATAAGATATATTGTCTTGCGTACAAAGGAATGACACCTCGAAGAGAGGAGTGAATATCGTTGTGTGTTCTGTAGCTGTTTTGGTTCTGTTTCATATAGTCAAGACACTGAAGGATAAAAGTGCAAGGTAGTGTAAGTAGTTTTAGCCCCACAAAGCTATCTTTACAACACTCGCGGTATTTTAAGCCTGCAATATATGTAACACTACGGCGTTGTAACTTAAAAATTTAAGCAGAGCTCGGAGAATGACCCCAATTTAGAATCGCGTACGCCATATTAGAGCTGAAGTATCCATAATACGCTGTCGGTAATGTGCCCCTAGATACATTTCCTGATAAGGAAAGTTATTTTTTATAATTTGCAGCTAAGAAAATTAACATGGGCTTTCCAGGTCAACCCAGGATCAAGGTAGACCCCTAAGAACTTTACTGATGCATCACATTTTAGAGACGATGGTGAAGATTGCAATGTAAAATAATGAATGATGATGTTAAAATGTTTTTCACAAAAAGAACCAAAAAATATACAGCATGTGAAAAGTACCAAATGAAAAAAGTTAATTACGTCAAATATGACAATTTGTCTAGCCTGTAAGCTCTTTTTTCTTTTTTTTCTTTGACATAAATAGCCTACAAAAACTGCGATACGCTACATTCCTTTTGTAGAGTGGTGTTTATATTTTAATAAAAATGCCATAAAAAATTTATATACCTTATTTATTTGAAGTGCCGAACGGCAAGATGGTACTATTTGGACTGCAATTTTAAGAACATTTATGGCCAGCCAACGTGACTCCATGTAATGACCCAAGGAATATGCATTTTTAGGTTCGCTCCACCCTAAAATATAACTAAAAATATAAATATTAATTATATTATACCTTGAAAAATAATTCCACTAATTATATAATAGATTTAAAAACATATAAAATTGTACATTCAGAAGACGAAAAATGCAACAGTTATTGGTTCAGACAAGTGTTCTACGTAGTTTACGAGATGACGGAAAAACATATTTATAAACGCTATCTATAAAAAATACATTAGCACGCAGCATTCATATTTCCGTACTATTATCTATTAGAGATGTTATTCTGAAGGCAACATTTTTATTTAACAACAAAAGAAATTAGTATATGATATTGATACATTTAATTAAGCTTGCGTCATGTATAAATTTGATTTATTATTGTTATTTTTAATAAGTTGTCAGGTTAAATTAATTGCTGCCATATAACAAACACCTTACACCTTATATTAGTGACTCACAAACGCATTTTAAAATAATATCATAAAGCCAACCAAATTGAAATACAACTGGTGCTTCTATTTAAAAATTGCTTTTCATTTTTAATCCAACTGACCTTATCTAATGTAGCATTCGCTCTAGATGTTTTAGAGAATTAACTTCTGTATCAATTTAATAGAACATAATAATTATAACGAGTTCTAGATAATTAATTTCATTATGAAGAAAAATTTAATTATCTTATTGCTTAAGATTTAGGTATGTACGTATATAATAAATAATATGGGTATAAGTTGTCTAGTCTCGTTATATCACATCTAAGGATTACGAAGCATATTGTTACTAATTTGTGAAGGGTGTCATTTTTGAAAAGTTGTAATCTTCTCAGAAAGTTCCAGAAGTTCCAGCAACCCCATACGAAAATTGTAAATGGCAACATTATCCCAATCTCACTGAAAATATCTTCGAAAATCCAGATCAGCTATACTGACTACCACAGTAATATGCGCAAATGAGATGATAAGAAACGAAAAGAGTTATTTGTCGCCACATGATTTTGGATTCTTTATGGTGAAGAGATTATTCTAGATTTCTTTGGAACCATTTTCATTGATATACCCGTGGGTGGCAAACTATTGTGTAAGTCAAGCTTGATTGTCATCCTTTCGGTTGAGGATTCGAATTATATAATTATAATGTCGTTGTTTTAGATGCTTATCTGAGTTTTCACACCACACAATGGTTTCTGAAAATTACAGATAACTAATTTAAAATTAAAGAGTAGTACCTCACAGCAGTTTGAGGAGACTTCCTGGAACACTAGTTGCCTACTTTTAGAAAAACTCTCTCCCAGGATTAACTGAGAGAAAGTATATCTCTGAGATGTGATGTTGCGATTCCTTGTTACAAGTCATTGTCGAACAATGTTTTTGGAAGCAATTTGTATAATATTCTTGAGTTTGTTTGTTTGTTGTTCATTTGCCATGATCTCTACAAAGCTTTGTTCATTATTTAACAATTTGTAGGCACTTTATTTGAATTTCCTTTATTTGGTGTTTGTGTGTGTAATATCTTTGTCATTATTTGGGACTACATAGTTTGCCAATTTATGTCCCTATGTGTTCTTTTCTTCTAGTTTGGAGAGTCTTTGATGTTTCACCGGTATATGTACACTGTACACATAATTTATAGAACTATGACTAGCGTCTTCCGGTTGTTTTTTTTTGTCACATAGAATCTTAGTGTATTAGTTGTTTTAAAAAATGCTTTCACTTGTTATTTATCTCCAATACTGTCATGAAAAATTATAACATCCGTCGAGGTAGGACCCTATATATAACAACCAAGTCTAACTGTCAGTTCCTGAAAATTTTTTGTTGCCTTGCGTCATTTTTTTCGAGCAGTTGTCAGACCATTGGCATGTAAAAACTTTGTCGAAAAAAATGACAGAAGTTGACGCTTGCCCACTAGACATTTTCGAATATGAAAAAACATTAGCGTCATAGAGCAATCTCGAACACTATTGAATGTAAAAATTCTATATACATAGGTGTTTTGTGAGCGTTATTTAGTCTAGTCTTGTCGTAAGTTCAGTGAGTATTATAAGTAGTATATGCTCTAAGTAAACTGTGTTTAGTGGTGTATGTTTCAAGGATTTATATTGAAGGTTAAGGTTTTGTTTTCATCCTTAATAAAGCAGTATTAATTGGACAACAGGTGTTTAATTGAACCCATGGGATGCGTAGCAATACGTTTAATGTTTTCGGATAGACCGTAACCATATATAACATTTATAATTGTGGAGTTAATATCAGTTTGTGCGTTCTTATTTAAATTAGAATTAATTTGTGTTGTTAATTGGTTTGCTTGTTTTCTCTCGATTTGGTAAATTGTTTTGCATTCGTTTTGTTCTAAAACTTCATTTATCAATGGTAACTCTTTCTTATAAACCTCTTCTGTGATGAAGGATTCTTTGGCTATGTCATATGAGGATTAAATTAAGTCGTTAACTTAATTTTTACGTTCAAGGAGAAATTTGAATAACAATTCAAGTAGCAATTGGAATGTTCTGGTTTTCTGTCAACATTTGATGTAAAATTGTTGTTTGAGCGCTCGACCAATACGTCAAAAATGTTTTCCATCCTCTATTTCAACAGTAAATTTAACAGTTGATTCTTTACTATTAATCGCTCCTAAAAAGGGTATAAGAAGACAACTAGAGGTCCGGGTTGTCTCCACAAACTGTTCTTAGGTATTATACATTTATAGTCAATTCTTTATCTTATCTGTATATTTATTGGGAGAAGTGAAAACTCCAACGAACATAAAAAATAACTATTTTCTTTCTCAATAATTCAGAAACTACCAAATTCTCTTTGTTTTTTACTGGTAACTATAGAGCAGATCACTGTACTTTTACTGATTTCAGTACTTCTTTGCGGAAAGGTTTCTGTTTGAACTTGAGCACGAACCAGGATCTACACTGAATATTCAATAAATTTTTTTGCCTTTATTAACATTATATTAGATACTTCTTTCAATGTCTGTTTTAATAATTGCATTTTTTTTTTGCTTATTCCATTATAAGCAAATTCGGTAGCTTAATTTATGACTTTCTTTGGTCAGACTTTTCGTTCAATAATTTTAGTAATCGAATTTGAGTCCGTTGCTTTAATGTACCATTTTCTGCTTCAGCTTCTGCTCACCTTTGTTGATAAATCATTTGTAAATTTCTCCGTATTTATTTACAGTTTTATCGTCGGTTCTTAGCCTTACCATGAATAGTTCTATACCCTAATTTCCTAGTGGGACCCATGTTAAACACCAACTTGTAGTATTTTGTAGTTTCGAAGTTCAATACCAATAAAGCCAAGACAGAACCCAGTATAAAAATAATCGTTCAAATCGTTAGGACAGAGCAGGGTAAATATCCGCAAGTAAATTACAGTAGGTATAGTTGTATTAGCTGGAAATATAATAAGGGTAATTTCCTATCTAAATAGCACGTCAAATTTATTGTACTATTGCTAACTAAAAAGGATAATTTCGGATTACCAATGGTCCTATAGGTGTTAAAATTTTTCGAAATATGATATTCTGCTCTACTAATTTGACGCTTAGAATTAATGCCAGGATTACATCGTTGTCTGCATTCTGTTGACACATTCAAAAGTCAAAGCAGCTATTGTTAAATGGAAAATGCTAAGTTTTGACTAACACTAAATAAGCTTACACTGGAAATTATTTTTGCATAAATCTATAAAAAAACATCGTATTTTTCTAGGGGTCCCATTCTAGAAAATTGGGTTATTAGCAAGCTATATATTAAATTGAAAATTCTTTGATTCCAGTTTCATTACAAAATAGTTTACAAACTTTTGCCCATTACTATTCTCGAAATCTTTTTCTGGGACAGATCTGTTCAAAATATCTGCATCATTATTCTTTGAGGGTATACAAAATTTCGGTTTCAAGACAAACTTTTGTTGTCTTCCTGAGTATAATCGAAATAAACAAGTCAAATTCTGTATTTTTACTTATTTTTTTCTGAAAAATTGAGCGAGCTATATATTAAGATTCTTATTACACTAGTTTCTTTCTCAAGCTTATCAGTTCCTAGTCATAGAGAAATTGTATCTTTAGTTAGCTATTTTTTTTATTGCGATATATTTTTGTCTTGTACTCCTGAACCCTTCTGAGTTACATTAAGGGAAATCTCACAATTATGCCCCACTTATATGTGAGCAACTATGCCCGACTTTAACATTCACAAAATCTTTTATATTGTTTTCAATCAAACTGTAAACAAGGGTTAGGTACAGACAGACTAACCCATATGTATGTTTTAACACATTTTCTTTACAATTGTAAACCTTACTTCGCGTTACTAAAAATACAAATGATTCTAAGTTGAACGATAGAATGGCCAAGATGTTAAAATATTTCCATTAGCCGTTGTCTACATGAATTTGGTGAAAAACGGGTTCGGAAATTATTTCATTGGCAATTATTACTGCCCCGGTTTCCTCTACTAGAGCATACATAGAAATTATATACGGTGGGCTAATTTAGCTGGAATTAAGTTATCATTAATATTATTCAAAATAATTATAGGTAGTGCTATAAGAATTCAGCTTCAGATATTTTCAATTGTGTACTAAGGTTGTTAAAAACATATAAGGAATTTGTTTAAAACTAATATAACTTATTTTGATCAGAATTAAACACTGCATAATTGAATATGCAAATACATACATCAATTTACACGAAGTGTCTGGTCATTCTCAATGAAAAAAAAAAATACATATAAATTTTCATTAACTGAAAATGACTTTGTCGTAGGTTTGGATCTGATTCGACCATATTCATTCATTTTCGATGTAAGGGACAATCTCTTAAGTACCCTTACTAAAGTAGGTACTACAAAGCAGATCATACTTCTTAGAAAGAAATCCTGGAGGCAGTAGTGATGGAGTGGTACAAAACAGATCTATTGCTTATCAATACCTGGGTAGATATAAGATTACTGAATCTGATAAATAACCATGTACATAGGTAGCTAAGCAGAGAGATGTTTCCTGTTTTTGCTAATAAAAAACAGCTTCAAATGTCAAAAGGTATATAAGACAATCCAATTTCACATTTTAAAACAATAGTTACAGTTTAAGTTAACATTATTAACCGATTCCAAAAAGGAGAAGGTTATCAATTTGTCGGCATCTTTTTGATGTATACTCAGTGATTATTCAAAAACGGATTGGACATTTTTGATGATTTAAACTTCATTGCCTTAACCAATATTACATAAAAGTATCATATAATTTTCTATTACGAGATTTACGGTGTGAAAATCAGAAAAAAAAATTTGATTGGGGGGACTACATTTCAATGAATTGATTTGAATATTTTAAATTGTATTCTACTAAATCATATTTCAACATGATTCCGTACCTATATTTTTCTATTAATTAAAGCATAGCTCAATGTAAATATCAAATATTTATAATAATTGTGTTGTTTGTGTCATGATATGCCATAAATGTATATCGTGGAGGGTGTTTATAACGGTTTCCATTTTGATTTATTTGAAGTCCGGGCTTACAGTCGACTGAAATTGCAGAAAATATTTTAATAGTGTATCGAATCGAAAAATTGTTATTCCGGCGATCTTTTCTATATGGTACAGTTGCTGGTGTGTGTGTGTGTGTGTGTGTGTGTGTGTGTGTGCGTGTATGTGATATTGCGTGGTACATAAGCACTTGAGCAGTTGCAAATATATGATGGTTGAAATATAAGGTGGAATTGATTGATGGTTATAAAATGTGTTTCATAAATGTGAAAAAATGTGTTATGTAGGGTAGACCATGAGCAGTTGCACAAATAGAATACTTGAAATATGGGGCGAAGTAAAATTATTGGTATACATGTATCATTTAAATAATATAAAAATAGAAACACTGAATAATGTGTGGAGAATTTATACATATACAGGGTGTTTTTAAAGACGTCAGGACGGTTGTAATAACGTGTGGAGTTGAATGATAGTTGCACAGGGTAATTTAAAAAATGATAAGCCAATAAGTTATAATGGGTGACCAATACACAGAAGCACATACAGGGTGGTTGCAAGAGAGAGACACACACAGAGAGAGAGAGATATATAAGAATACGCTAAAATAATCAATAGAGTTGTACCTTAACTCAGATAAAAAAAAACAGTTTTTATTTTAAGTCAGTTGAAATCGGTTCTTTTTTAAATATAAATTATTTATTAGTATTTAATAAATTGTATTACCTGTTTGAATCTGTACTCTGTTAACAATTATGTTACTGTGTGAAATGAGATAACAAGAAATAAAAGGTATTATAATGCATTCCAACAAAAATAATAAAGGAAGTTTGCTACATCATTACATTCATTTATTTCGATTACACCACTAATAGCCTTGCGAGCCAAATATAGATTGCGGAAAAAATTATAAACATCTTTGTTTAGTCATGATATTCCATATGCTCAATTAGAGAAAAATAATAAAAAGTTGTTACATTATAGTGAATTGTTAACTTAATAAGTGATCCTTAAATTTTATTAGATTAAGTGGTTATATGCAAACAAATAATAGCAATTAAATTTTTATATATAATATGTCTTAGTGTGTATTAATATCACTTTCTGTCTAACTTAGGAATTTGGTTTTTAATTAAATGAATTATTTTTCCGAAATGCTAGTAATCTGGGGCTTGATTAAGTAAAATAATTTATTGTTAGACAAACATTGATTTTCATGCAATTTCGTTTTTCTGATTCTGGGTATTAGTAAGTAGCAGTTGGTGGTGATTTATTTAATTTGCCGAGCAATCGAATACTTCTGTTGCTTCGAAAAATTTAATGTAATATAAGGCAGGAAATTGAATGAATTTCTTGATGTTATTTCGTGAAATATTTAAATGCCACATTCGTATAATAAGAGTTACTTAAAAGTATGTATCTGAAAGCTACTAACATCTTATAATGGGTTTATACTATCATAGTATAGTAAAAAAAAAAATTAAAAAATTCATCAGTTTAGGTATACTTTTCCTTTTTAACACAATGGGATGATATTTATTTTTTCCTGATAAAACGATGACTAAACACAGTTTAAATTATAATATAATCTGTAAAATGAGCAGTAAGTTTACAATCGTTGAAGATAAATTTCACTTGTTTAGTGATTTTATAGAACTGATTATAATTTTTTATCAGCAAACTTCCGACATATTTAACAAAAATCTTAATAATTTTATTTACTATATTTTATTGTAAAATCACAAAAATATTTGTATATTGAATTACTGTGAAAATATTAGAAATGTGGAAATCTTTTTATTACTTTTACCAATTTAACGGTAAAATTACACAATGCATTTTAAGTTTAGTAAAAATATTATTTCTCTTAAGCCATTTGTTATTTTACTAAACAGGTTGTCAAATTTCTTTACCAAACTTTTTAAATTCACAAACATTATTTGCGCTTTAAATTACTCTTTTTTTGTAACATTACAAAAAATATATTGCAATTTAAATTACAAGAGAAGCATTGGAAACTTATTAATGTTTTTGCTATTTTTGCAATTCTATCTGTAAAATTCCACAATGCATCGTTTGTTGTCGCAGCTTTTCGGAAAACTACGTTTAACACCGGCTAAATGCTTTTGTTTCGTTGTTACATCTCCATATATGGATATTTAGTATTGCTTAGAACGTCATTGGCTGTAGGTGTGTGCTATGCATGTAAAAGTGAACGTTGTTTCAGTAATTTCACTTCTTGTTTTATTATTTTAAAAGTTTAATACAAATAAAGGTGTAAGAAATATTTAAAAAAATATAATATAGCCAATGGCTGAACAGAAGTAAAAAAATAAAAGAAATTAGGTTCAAGTGTAAATACAATAGTTGTAAGTCAGTGCGTGTTAGTCGTTGATACATTTCGATAGCTGGTGGAGAAAATTACAACTTGAAAGCAAGTCTAATTGTTAAATAGCTTCAACGCTACAATTGTGACATTGTAAGGGGGAGAAAAGATTGATACATTTTTGGTATTTAATTTACAATCAATGATTATTTTAATCATGTCTTTCTACATGTCTCATATGAAAATTTGTCGTTTTATTGATTTCTTATCTGATATAACTATACTTATTTATTGATAAATCCATTTTTATGATTTAACATTATTGATAGCTTATTTATTATTTAATTTTGATTGCAGATTATTTCTACATATTTGTCCTCCAAAGGCACAAAGAAAGATGGTAAGAGGAAGGCAACCGAATATACATCTTAAAGTCACTAAAATGACAAAAGACACTGACTCCTAGCTCGCTGATGATTATGAATAGGATATAATACACTTTTTACTTTTATTTTACATTGCTACTACATTCCGAAATTATTTCAGTCTATTTGATGTCATTTATCATTATATTTTATTTTATGACATTATTTCTTACAGCTATATCATCCGAAATATTTTTCTCATTTTGGAGTGAATTGCCTATCTTATACTTTCAGAAGGACAGCTATTCATTTATATTAGTTACTACTATTCAATTTGATTGAATAAAAGTTTTTCGAAGCAAGACATCTAATATTATTTATTTATATCTTAGTTTGAAATTTCAGTTTTTCAGTCTCAGTTTTAACAGCAAAATTATTTCAAACAAAGCCATTACAGGTTATCTGGAAGTAAGTATAATAATTAATTACGTTTCAGGAACTTCAATTCGATTCTAATGGACCGGTATTCGTTGCAGATATTTGGGCGAAGAAATTGCTATATCAGCTCAATTTCAATTGAGAACAACTATCTGATCAACGAATTTTTATACTGTGAAACTACTTTCAGGAATATAATAACAAATATTTTGTCATGTGTTTAATTACTAATCAAATTTTCTATTACCGTTAAGAAATTTGGTAATTTTCTCAAACTGTATTTTGTTTTTTTCTCAAACTGAGTTTAACTAAATTGTACAGTTACTACACTACTAGTGAATTTACAAAGCATTTGCATAATAAATTAATTAATAAAATTACGAAACTGTATAATAAAATTCCATATCAAATTCTCTATTAGTGTTTAGTAAATTTCCAAAAATATTTTGTAATTTTCTCAAACTGAGTTTAAATGAATTGAATAGTATAGATACAACACTGCATAGTAAATTTAGTAAGCATCCTTGTGTTAAATCATTAAATAAAATTACAAAACTGTAAAGTTAATTATCAAATGTTCTATTAACGCTTAGTAAATTTTATAAAAAGATATGTAATTTTCTCAAACTAATTTGAGTCGTACTATTTAGTAAATGTACTAAATATGATAGCTTCCTACACATTTTTGGTAATATTACCAAAGAAATTTTTAACAGTGTGTAGCTTGTTAGAACGCAAAACAAATGTATAATAGTGATTTTGTGTCTGCCATCAAGACGTTCAGTTACATAGAATTTCCAGGTAGGTATAGTATATTTTCTCTGGGCAATTATTATATTTAAAATATATTATTATTTCCAATATTTACGTGTTTGAAGACAAATCTATCAATCTGAAAATCCTTTACGTAAAGTTGTTTATATTTTTGTCTTATTTTGGTGGATCTTATTTAGGTATCAATAAAAAATTATATATAGAACAGAAAACAAATGTATAATCTTGATTTTGTGTGTCATCAAGACGTTCAGTTACATAAAATATCTATATAGGTAGGTAGGTATAGTATATTTTCTGTGGGCAAGTATTTTATTAAAAAAATATTAATATTTCCAATATTTACGTGTTTGAAGGCAAATCTATCAATCTGAAAATCCTTTACGTAATGTTGTTTATATTTTGGTCTTATTTTGGTGGATCTTATTTAGGTACCAATAAAAAAATATATATAGAACAGAAAATAAATGTATAATCTTGATTTTGTGTGTGTCATCAAGAAGTTCAGTTACATAAAATTTCCATATAGGTAAGTAGGTACCTATAGTATATTTTCTGTGTAAAAATATTAATATTTCCAATATTTACGTGTTTGAAGGCAAATGTATCAATCTGAAAATCCTTTACGTAATGTTGTTTATATTTTTGTCTTATTTTGGTGGTTCCCATTTAGGTACCAATAAAAAATTATACAACTAATGAGCTAATCGCCTAATTAATGTAAATAATTTTGGTGAGTTTCATTTGTTTATTATTCGATTTGTCGATTGTTATTGCACAACGCCGATACACACAACACCAATTTCACTGCGATCATCACACACACACATTAACATTTTGTAATTTCTTCATTCCAAATTCGTTTGTTGTTTCAAAAATAATTAACCTTGCTCTTCACATAAGAATTACCAAAATATATCAAACGCACCGCTCCATCGGCCCGAGTTCCTCCGGCTCGAGCTGGCGAAATAACACTCCGGAATAGTTTGTGACCTAGAGAGAAATTGTTCTTTGGTAAGGTACGACTCGGCAAGAGATCCGAGGAAGGCGTACTCGCGGTTCAGTCGCTTTGCAGACCTCACCTCGTCTACTTCTTCTTTATTGGTATATATCCGCGTGTGTACTGTTCCCCTCGTTTCTTTCGTATTACCGGTAAGTACTGTTTTCCATTCGTATGACCCTTTTTGACTCCCCGCTTTCTTCATCACCCTCGCTCGTGTGGCACGTCCTTTTTTGCTGTCAATGACAAACGACGACATCCTCTCGCGTCTCTCTTCTTTCACGATCGTAGAAAGTGATACGAATGATAATGAGCTTCAGATGAACTTGTTATAAGATAATGCGAACATTGGAGATGCAGATGATCGATTAGAAGACAAACCTACAATTAGTCATCGTTAATTATGTTAATTGGATTTGTGGTTTTCCGGTAATTGAAACTCAATCACGATGAGATAACTTCTTGTCAGAACGAAATTAGCCAAATGTTTTTTTTTACAATAGCCAAAAAAATTAATGAAAAACTATAAGAAATTTAAAAAAAAGTTTTTTATAAGAAAACTTTTTGTTTTTGATTTTATTTTTGGTTTTAAATTTAACCATATATTTTTGAATTTTGTAAATTCTTTTAATAAATTTTGTGTTCATAATACAAACATACCCACTTTTTTTAAATTAATTATGCTAAAAAAGCATCTTTCATCTTACTTCTTTGGAAATTTTTCAGTTTTGAGTTGTTCAGATTTTATTCAATGAAAACTTTTTGTTATTTTTACAACATCTCTTTCTTTTATAATTCCCTTGTTCTAACGTTTTTCATTGTCCTTACCTAGTCCCATTTTTTTTTCTACAGAGACACACAATAATGTTTTAGATAAACTATAAGAATTAAAAAAAAATTATAAATAAACTTCACATGCACTTCTTTGAATTTTAAGCAAATTTTTGACATTTTCTGTTTTTGATTTTATTTTTGGTTTTAAATTAAACCACATATTTTTGAATTATGTAAATTCTTTTAATAAATTTTGTGTTCATAATACAAAATACCCACTTTTTTAAAATAATTATGCTAAAAAAGCATCTTTCATCTTACTTCTTTGGAAATTTTTCAGTTTTGAGTTGTTCAGATTTTATTCAATGAAAACTTTTTGTTATTTTTACAACATCTCTTTCTTTTATAATTCCCTTGTTCTAACGTTTTTCATTGTCCTTACCTAGTCCCATTTTTTCTACAGAGACACACAATAATGTTATAGAAAAACTGTAAGAATTAAAAAAAATATATAAATAAACTTCACATGCACTTCTTTGAATTTTAAGCAAATTTTTGACATTTTCTGTTTTTGATTTTATTTTTGGTTTTAAATTAAAATACATATTTTTGAATTATGTAAATTCTTTTAATAAATTTTGTGTTCATAATACAAAATACCCACACTTTATTAAAATAATTATGCTAAAAAAGCATCTTTCATCTTACTTCTTTTGAAATTTTTCAGTTTTGAGTTGTTCAGATTTTATTCAATGAAAACTTTCTGTTATTTTTACAGCATCTATTTCTTTTATAATTCCCTTGTTCTAACGTTTTTCATTGTCTTTACCTAGTCCCATTTTTTTCTACAGAGACACACAATAATGTTTTAGAAAAACTGTAAGAATTAAAAAAATATATATAAAAAAACTTCACATACACTTCTTTGAATTTTAAGCAAATTTTTGACATTTTCTGTTTTTGATTTTATTTTTGGTTTTAAATTTAACCACATATTTTTGAATTATGTAAATTCTTTTAATAAATTTTGTGTTCATAATACAAAATACCCACTTTTTTTAAATTAATTATGCTAAAAAAGCATCTTTCATCTTACTTCTTTTGAAATTTTTCAGTTTTGAGTTGTTCAGGTTTTATTCAATGAAAACTTTTTGTTATTTTTACAACATCTCTTTCTTTTATAATTCCCTTGTTCTAACGTTTTTCATTGTCCTTACCTAGTCCCATTTTTTCTACAGAGACACACAATAATGTTTTAGAAAAACTATAAGACTTAAAAAAAATTATAAATAAACTTCACATGCACTTCTTTGAATTTTAAGCAAATTTTTGACATTTTCTGTTTTTGATTTTATTTTTGGTTTTAAATTCAACCACATATTTTTGAATTTTGTAAGTTCTTTTAATAAGTTTTCATAATACAAAATACCCACTGTTTTTAAATTAATTATGCTTGAAAATCATCTTTTATCTTGCTTCATTTTAAATTTTCCAAGGTTTTGAGTTGTTAAAATCTTAATCAACGAAAACTTTTTGTTATTTTTACGACATCTATTTCTTTTATAATTCCCTTGTTCGAACGTTTTTCATTGTCGTTACCTAGTCCTGTTTTTTTTTCTACACAGACACACAATAATGCTTTAGATAGGTACCTACCTACATCTGATTCTCAAAAAATCAAAAAAATCACTGCTTTTTTTTCTGATAGTCAAGCAAAACTATGTCTCAGGTTCTTCGTGTTTACCTATCTTCATTTAAGTAAAAAATATATGCTACTCTTTATATACCTAAATCTTATTTAAATTGAGAAGTTTTAGGTAAATACATTTATATTTTTTTAATTGTTTAATTTATATTTTTTTCGAATTTTCCAAAATTCTAATTAATTTTGTAGGTATGTACCTACGTAATAAGATACCTAGGCTTTATAGGCACATGAATAAATATTCATACCTATGTACCTATATTTTCTATTTTTCGAAATTATTTTTTTTCTATTTATTGAATTTGCTTCTATTCCAAATTATATTTCATATTTACGCTTTCCCATTATTTAGAAACAAAGAACAGTACATGGTGTTTTTGCATTTCAGATGTTATGCTTTATTTTTGTTTTATATTTGTGGTAAACTTTTAACATGTTTGTGGATTTTCAACTAAATAATATTTTCTAAGAAGGGGGTTAAATTACTTTAAAACAAAATCCACAAATAAAGATTGAGCTGCAACTCATTTTCTCATTTTCTAAAATTTTAAGTTATTTGAGGAATGTTCAAGTAAGACAAAATTTAATTGGGCTTATATAAATTTTTATTTTAATACTGTCTGTCTATATTATTCGTATCTTATTATTTTTTAATCGGATTTATTGCAGTATCTGCCATTAAAATAATATAGATAAAATAAGTTGTACTTATAAAGCTAAAATGAGTTCTTGTCCTTAGACAAAAGAGTATAATTTTTCCAATATCCTGATTGTTATTGAAGGAAAACTTTATTTTTTTAAGTAAGTTTTTAAAATTTATTCGTATGATTGCAGAAATTTTATTTTAACAAATGGACAACAAATTACTTAACTGCTTGTAAGATATTTCTATTAAATACCTTTTTAGTCTGCAATATTGTTTACTTTCCAAAACTTTTTATTTAGATGTTCTTTAGGATATGTGGATATATTTTTTTGTTAATTGTAACCTAAAATGGTGTTTAAAATAATTTCAATTTTGAAGTCTATCACTCCGACAATATCACTACACATGTCAATCATTCATACAACATAATTGCATATAGCTGAAGTCTTAATTTGCTATAGTTTTTGTTCAGTACCTTCTGTGTGTCCGTCTCAGTATAAATTTATTGTTTGGATTCCAACATATTAACAACCTTCAACATCCAGATACATATTCACCCAAAGAAACTTTTATATTAATAACTATACAGCTCAGATGCTCGGAACGATGACTCCCATGCGGGGGTTCCGGGATCAAAATCCTGTCTCAGCTTTTTTTCTTTCTAACCACCACAACAATCAACAGATGGCGCGCACCCCTGCGATACACACAACCCATAGAACATCGTTTAAATTAACGCCACAAGATGACGCTGCAACTAACACTCAACTGTCAGCTGTCTAACCTATGTGTCGACTCCGCGAACCCTAACCTCTAATAACGAGATAACCTACACAGCCCCAACCCATCCACGTTACAACAGCCCTACTTTATAGCCCATAACATCCATTACATCGCAGCCTGTCATCAGTATCCTAACCTCTACGCGGCCCCAATCCATCCACGTTACAGCAGCCCTAATTTATAACCCATAACCTCTATTACACCGCAGCCTGTCATCAACATCCTAACCTCTACGCGACCTTCTTCCGTCTTCATAGCAGAATTTCACCCCCGCCAATTGCCAAAAGGGCCTTAAATATGGTAAATACACACCTAAATATACCTTTTACACCCCCACGTTAAGCCACGTTGACGAGTTTAAGGTCATCTTGTTAATTTTTTTGCAAATTGGACCTTAGAATCCCTTATGGGAAATTACATGTATTTTTGGTCGATTTTGCGGTCGAACTCTCCTAGCCTTACTCATGAACATTGTGATTAAATAGTGCTCTTCATAAGAAAACACATTTTTTGTATCTGAAATCTTTTCAGTTAATTTAGCGTTAATTAAGTAAGAATTTGGAGGATGTATTTTACTTCAATTTATAATTTTGATAGGATATATTTAAAACCAGATGAAATTTGAATAATTAATTTATTTTACGAAGTTATTTTTTTTAAATCACTTAATGATTTGTTGATTTTGATCTGCACTTAATCAAAGAAATGTAAGGACCACTCCCTTAATATATTGTATCAATTCTTCAAGTAAACAAAACATAAATGTTTGTTACAAGGTTTCTAGTCAGCATAGTTCAATGTCACATGGGCTATTAATATAACTGACAATACGCGTCCATTTTAATACAACGTAAAGATTATGAAAAAAATTACATTTTTGTAAAAAAGTTTTGCAGAATATGTCGTTTATGCATCATTCTTCTTTATCGTCAACTTGCAAAATACATTGAGCTGCTGTACCTTGCTAAAGCAGGAAAAATGGACCTAATATGATGATTGGTGTGTAACAAATGTAAAATCAAAGTTTTGCTGTTTCAACAACTCTAAGTTGTCATCATCAAGTAGTAAACCAAACCAACTTGGTGATGATGACAACTTAGAGTTGTTGAAACGGCGTTGAGTGTTTAAAATAAAGGTTTGGTGTTAGGGTGCAAACCTGTGTTGTTACTAATATGATTAGATTTTAATATTATTCCGTTCAATGTGTATAATTAAAAGCAATTTTTTAAAAAATTTGCTATGTAACAAAAATGAATAAATATACGTTTAAACTGTAGATAATATTCTGTTAATTCCAATAGAATATTTGGAGAATACCGTTGCAGCTATTTCACTTTGTAGTGAAAAAATCAAACAGAACTTTATTAATAAACATGCATTAAACAGCAACAAAGGCCACTTTTCATACTTACGTTAATGTTCCGAAGACAAAGATTAGATAGCAATATAAGCTAGTAAGATTAAAGTCCTCGTCTTCTCCAAATTATAAAACTTGTGTAACAGAATATTCCGTGTTGTTATCAGCATTAGAAAAATAATTTATACAGTAATGAGGGAAGAATTGCTATTTGGAGGACAGGTGGACAAAACATTTTTTTTAAGAGTTTGAGAGCAATGCACCAAATGCAATTACTTAGAGACTGTTAGTTTGTGAGGTATGAGCATAACAATTTGGGGAGGTAGTACAACTACAAGATGTAGGGATTGGTGGTAGTCGCAGGATGAACAATTGTTGACAAATATTGAGACCGTCTTCATATATCGGGTCCTTGGATGCGACAGGCCCGAGTGCAGGCTGCTTCTGGTCTGATGCAGTATAATTGCACACGTTAAATCAGCCACCTAACAGCCCAGACTCCAACCACCTTCAGCACTTGTAGTATCCACTAAGCACATCGCATTTGTTAATGAAATTTCGTTCCAAGTAGAATTGAAGAACTGCGAATATATGAAACGAAAGTCATTTTAGTTTAAATAATTCATCTTTATCTCTCACCAAAAAGCCCTATCTTTATGATTATCCACTGCTGATGAGGATTTGGTATTATATGTATATTTTTAGAAAAATGAAAAATTAAGATATTCCTTAAAATTGTCAGAATTTGTTATATTCGTCAACCTTCATATCTATGTTGACAGGTTCTTAAAAAATGTTGTTAAACAACGTCAGCAAAAAAGTATGTTTTCTAAAAGTGCCAAAATGGCCGACTTAAAATATTTATTTAAGAGATAACTTTGCACAATAATTTATATTTAAAAAAGAACAGACTTCATCTGACTTAAAATAAAAACCGTTTAGAAACCGTATGCAGTCAATCATTATTTTCAGACATATTTTTTTTGTTAGCGTATTCTTACCTCTCACTGTTTTTCTCCGCCTCTCTTTCTCCCTCTCTATTTTGTATTCTTTATCTATATTTTCCAAAAATAATGTAACTTTTTTATATGATTTATTATTTGGACCACTTTCTATTAGTGTAACTCTAATTCTCTCTATATTGCATCCACACTGTATATGCTTCTGTGTATTGGTTACTCCTATATAACTTATTGATCTATCATTTTCTGAATCACCCTGTATAACTATAATTCAAGTCAACACAATATTACAACGGTCCTGATATCTTTAAAAGCAACCTGTATAATAATCCTCTCACTCTAAAGAACAAAATTCACTGTGGTTCAAAAAAGTGCACCACATTCGATGACTATAGTTTTACTGTACCATTTATTTCAATCACCCGGTATATGCAACTGCATCTAAAATGTTTTGAACCCATGTCTTAATTATACCCCGCCCTACATCCTATACTTCAAATATCTGCTTATGCTTATATAACAATTTTTTGATATACCCTGAATAACAAATATTTTACCCCACCTTTACTTCGAACACCTTCCAAACTATATAACATTTTTAGACCGCCCTGTATAACTGTAATTCTACTCTACCTTATTTCAACTATCCTGTATATTCAACTGCTTCTGGCAATTTTTAAAGCCGTTAGTATAACTGTAATTATTCTCCGTCCTATAACGCAAATATCCACTCGGTATAGCTATAGTTTTGCTTTACCCTTATTTCTACCACCTTATATACGCAATTACTTATGTGCCACACAATATAATATTTTTAGAACCACCCTATATAACTATTTCAATTCCAACTTGATTTTTCAATCATCCTATGTATGCAACTGCTTATGTACTACCTGATATCATATGCACGCACTCACACACCTACCACCGTATACCATATAGAAGAGTTCGCCGACTAAACAAATTTTCGCTTCGATGAACTAAGGGAAAATTTTCTGCCATTTCACGCGAGACTAAGCCTCCTAACTCACCGACGTCTCTATAAATACATTTTTAAAAAAACAAAAACCGACTTCAAAAGAAAATTAACTAAAAAGCATGAAATAATATTTTGCTACAATGAAATACTTTTTATGAAGTCGGTGCCAAGCGAAAGTGAAAATATTTTGTGAGGTACATTGATGAATTGTACTTCGCAACTTCGCTGTTCAAATTGGCACCGACTTCATAAAAAGTATTTAATTGTAGCAAAATATTATTTCATGCTTTTTAGTTAATTTTCTTTTGAAGTCGGTTTTTGTTTTTTTAAAAATGTATTTATTTTACAATTTTCAGTGATGCAATGTCTATAATTGTTAATGATTTATCCTACAGCTGTAACATTCTATTAACATTTTTTTAACCATCCTTCATAGCAATATTTGTACTCCGCCCTGTATGTCAGCTATCATAAATTTCCAACTGCTATGAGCTACCTTATATAATTATTTTTTCTTGCTTTTTACTAACCATCCTGTATGATATAATTACATTCGACGTTATATTTTAACCATCTTGCATAGGTAATCATATGGATCACTAACATTATAATAACTACCCTATATAATTTTATTTATACCACATATGTTTATTTATACGCGTGAAATAAATATGCAAATTCATAAGATTTTACTCATCCAAAAATCGCCCGCCTCGGCAATTTTATCACTTTGAAAAGTTTAATTCTCCAGGTGTAAAAATATAATGCTAGGAAAATATGAGGTAGGCATTAAATAGTTACTTGTTGTATTGGAAAAATGATTACAAGACGAATCTCACTCTTACGTAGGTTACTAAATCACCCTGTATTGAACACCTTTAAATTAAAAATCAGCTATCTTGATTGTCGCAAACTGCCAATAACTTTTTTAATTATTTAATTTCTCTGGAAAACAATTTTCCCAAATATGAGACCCTAACCATTATATATATATATATATATATAAATAAACCTTGCTCCTTATATAGTATTAGATTATTTCTATTTGATAACAATTTTATATCTTAACAGAAACGAAGATACTTTAATTTGTAATTTAAAGCCCTCTTTGAAGGCAAACTTTGTCTACAGTTAATAAAAATTGACATGGAATGATTACTGTTTATGTTTTAGACCATGTAAAAAATCTGTTTGTGAAGAATAACTTTTTTCTCTGAAAATTATGAATAAAAAGAAATCGTTTAATTTATGAATACACACTGTATATTCATATTAACTGACACTTATTTTGATTTTGATTAATTCATCTTATTTACAATTTACCCCAAGTTCCAAATAGTTAATACCAGTAACTCCATCTAATCTTATAATCCCGCGACTCCACCAAGACATATAAGAATATAAGAAAATAGGTAAAAAGTTTTTCCCCATTCTATAAGAAACGATAGAAGCTATGTTATTTGAAAAAAAAGTTCTGACCACTTTGAGATATCACGGAACTAATCTAATCCCTTTTCAATTTGCCCCACGTTCCGAATAACATTTTTCAAATTTTATATAATAATACCGGCTCCTCCACCATGGCATAGAGTATATGAGAATAGGTAAAAATAGTTTTTCCCCATTTTCTAAGAAACGGTAAAAGCTATTTTAATGAAAAAAATATGGGACCACTTCGCTATCCCGCCAACCAGGATCCAGTAAAATGGTTAAAATCCCTCAAGCCATTTCCTAGTAATCGGTAAACAAACATAAAAAAAGCAACATAGATACAGACGAATTGAGAACCTCCTTCTTTTTGAAGTCGGTTAAAAAGAAACTTACTACAAATGAATCAAACTGAAAACCATTACAAACACCGTGTTTGATATACTTTCTTGTCATATAAACTATATATTTATGATGAAAATTTGACATTTATCATGATATTTACAGTTTGTTTGCAAATATTTTTCTGATTTTCAGACAAATGATATGTTTTACGTTATAGAATATACAGAATCAAGCTGGAATTATGTTCATAATTTTGTTGTCTGTTTGTCTTTGGTTGGTATTAGTGTGATGGTAATTTGTGCTGGTTTGTTGTTGCGATTTTCTTTCCAACTGATTTATAGTTTTATTTATAAAGTCTTGGGGATATTCATTTTGAAGTAGATGTTCTTTGATAATATTGATTTCTTTGTCAAAGATTTGGGTGGATGAAGATATGTTTTTTGCTCATATAAGCACCTTACAACACCTTTCTTTACATTTAAGGGATGGTTGGAGTGAAAATTCAAATATCTATTAGTATTTGTAGGTTTTCGATAAGTACTTGTACTTATTTTTGTTTGTTCTATCTATAAGTACATCAAGATAAGCAAGTTTATGCAAATTTCCAACTCCATTGTAAATTTTATTGTGGGTTATTGACTATTGATGTAATCTAGGAATGAGTGCATTTCTTCAGCACCATACTCCCAAACCACAAAAATGTCATCAACGTATCTCCACCACACCTTTGGTTTATTCTTATAATTGTCTATGAATCTTTCTTCAAAATATGTCATGAATATATTACTGATTATAGGAGATAAAGAAGAACCCATTGCCATACCAAATTCTTGTTTATAGAAATCTCCTTCAAATTGAAAATATGTAGTGTTTAAGCAAAATTCGGTTAGTTCCATAATTGTGTCAATGTTTAATTTTGTTTTGTTGTGTAAGGTAATATCTTGTTGTAATTTATTTTTTATAATTTGTAATGATTTATCAACAGGTACATTTGTAAAAAGACTAATTATGTCGAAACTTACTAGTATATCATTTCTGTTGATAATAATGCTTTTCAATTTTGTTAAAAAATCATTAGTGTTTTTTAAATTGTTTGGATTATTTTCGTAAGGTTTAATTATATTTAGTAAAAATTTTGATATGTTTTGTATTGGTGAATTTATTGATCTTACAATGGGTCTCATTGGTATTGTGTCTTTATGTATTTTTGGAACGCCATATAAATGTGGAGGTTTCCTATAGTGTGGTGTTAAGTGTTTTCGTTCTAATGGAGTGAATTTCTAATTCTGTTATGTCTCTAGCAGCTTTTTCTATATTTTGCGTAGGATCTTATTTGAGCTTAGGATATGATCCTGTGTTAATAAGGTCCATCATTTTGGTGTTGTAAGTATTTTTATCAAGTATATCCGTAGCGTTACCTTTATCGGCAGGTAGAATTTTAATTGTGTTGTCTTTTTTAAGTGTTTCTACGGCATATTTTTCTGTAGGAGTAAGATTGTGTTTCATTTTGTGTTGCTTCTCTAGAAGTAATTTATTTTTTATTCGGTATTCACTGGACACTTCTGGAGGGAGTTTTTGGGCTGTGTCTTCAATCGCAACTATCATATCTAGTTTAGGTATATTTTGTAGAGTCATTGAATAATTTAATCCCTTAGAAAGTCCGTATTGTTCTGTTGGTGTAATATGTTTAGTTGATAAATTAATCACCGTTTTATTAATGAAATTTATATTTGGTGTAAGTACTGATTTTTTGTGTTTTTCATTTAAGAGATGTTTAAATTTATTTATATTTTACATAAAAATTGGAGTAGAGAAAACCCAATGAACAGACGAAATAATGAAATAAGAAACTTCGTACAGCACATAAAGAAATGTCTAGCAATGAAACAGAAGGCATACATATGTTAATATAAACAACCACGATGACAGCATCTTATCTTCGCAATTCATTGACGAATGCTATCTTGTAAAAACCAGTACCAAAGTAATTTTTCACATAAATCTACATCAGATTTCCACGAATAATCGAATACTAATGCAATGAGCATCGTCTATTTTTACTGACTCTTTCGACCTCGGGTTTCGCCATCGTTCAGCGCTCGCTCTTATAAAATCGAAAAATACGCGACGGTATCGCTGGTGGAAGTCGTGAACATAGAAAGTGAAGATAACAATGATACAAGGATAATTTACCGGAAGGTTCTTCGAGATATTATTGGTTGATGAAGCGAAGAAGACAAATGCAGTAATGCGGGTAAACAGATTTCTCTTGGAGGAATCGCAAGAATTTCAGTTGCGAATCAAAATTCAATTATTTATGCGGTAATACTCTTGGCGTGGTTTATTTTAAATGTGAATTTTGAGATAAATCATGTGCTGTACATATTAAAATTATGCATATAGTTCGATTTCACGAAATTATTTGATTCCCCAAAAACGAAATCGGCTAAGACGAATGTTTCATCTTTGCATTATTTTAATGCAATTTTTTTATTTTTTTTATATCTATATATAAATAGGCAAAGACAATACGGTTAGGTTCCATTTTCTCCTCTGTCACTTAACCGATTTTCTTTATTTTTGTTTTGTTTAGTAGCTACAGAAGACCTTCAGTGCAGAATGCTAAAAGTAATTGATAATATTGGTTCAATAATTAAATAATAAAAAGTCATTATTTACATGCATACTGTCAATGCCAAACAGTACCGCCTAATTGCTTGGAGAGAAAATCATAAGATAGGTTGACTCCAGTGTGAAAGACAAACTAAATTAAATGTAAAACTAAAAGTTTTGGCCCTTCGCTAAAGTTAGCCTACATAGTCAGGCAATTTAAATAGAACCAAGGACAAATTATAATACATAATAATCGCCTTTTATTGGGAGCTCGCAAGTTTGAAGTTTGCAACTTTCATTGCATTGTAAATATGGTTTGTAAACTAAAATCAGAATTGAATTATGTTGCACCTAATCAATTTATTTTTGATATCTTCTTTATTTTAACCATATACTTTTAATTTATTCATTTTATTTTTCTCGGATAACTTTCATATAAGTTTAACTAAGATCACAGAAAATTGTGAAATTATGCACAAATTCAAGATAAATTTTTGATCTGACAACACTGAATGCTCAGCCATCTGCCGGAAATTTGATTTAAATTTTGACATTTCATTACGTTTGTAGCGATTAGGTTGAAAGTTTTCTATTCAGTAAGACAAGATTTCAAAATATTCAAGGTTTCAATTTTAATTCTGAGGAAAAAAATTCTCAAAAAATAGATGTATTTAACTACTATTAATTAACAGTTTGTGATTCCTATTTCATCATATTTTCTAAATGAAACAGAAATTGTCATGGGTTACTCCGTTGGTAAGTAAATTTTTTATATTGAAAATCATACGGGAAATTAATGTTTTCTGACAATGTGGGTATCTTATAGTTAATTAATTTTACATTACGTGGTCCCATTGCTGCAAAGTTCTGAATTTTAAAGATTTGTTTGAATATATTAGGTTATTCTAGAGTAAAATATATTTTTTTACATACAAATTACCTGTGAAATCGTACACTGCTGGCTTTAAAATTTACAACTTAAATGTTCAATAAATTTAAAATCCAAAACCCTCTACATGACAGCAGAAACGAGTGCGTAATTATATATGCTAGGTTGGTTTTCAAATGATATTAAACACGACAGTGGCTGGTTAATGCTCTTTCAGACAAATGATGACCATCTTTTACTATCTTTGGACTTGCCCATAGTTCAATAAGAAAATATATAGTGTTGTACATTATAGAACAGTAGTGATTTTTCGAACCATTAGTAGTACTAACTTTCGTAGAAAATAATATTTGTAATTTTGTGTTAAATCATAACACAAAATAATTCTGTCATTAATATAATATAATTTTACAATATTCCGAAGGTGTTGTGCAACAAATCATCAATCAGTGGATTATGGAAATGTCATTAAATATTAGAGTTTCATTGGGTTGTTTGTCATCTCTATTTTATAATCGGTTGTGTAATGATGGAAACTTTTATTTTATACCCACCGATAATTAGATCAAACATGTTGCAAAGACATATTTATGTAAAAATAATCCTACAATTATATACATAAATAAAAAAATATTTCGTGAATTATTTCTATAAATGTAATCCATATGAAATAATAGTGATAGCAAAGGCCTGGCCTACTTTTCAACTTTCGCCTCAACCCTATATCTTATACAGACGAAATAACGTCAATAATGTTCAACTCATAATTTTAATGAATTTGGGTCGAATTTCGACCACTGTGCGACCGCTAGTTAAAATAAACACACTTATGTCATTTTCACTTGAACTTATTTGCTATTGACAATATTGTTTCACCAGGTTACTGGCTTCTTCAGAATACAAAGTAGAACTGTATTCTGAAGAAGTCAGTAACCTATCGAAACAATATTGTCAATAGCAAATAAATTCAAGTGAAAATTACACAGCTGTGTTTATTTTAATATAAAATTAAAATTAATGTTCACAAAGTCAAACCAGAATTTTTCATTAATTTCGTTATGTTGTAAATCTAACATTTGGTAATTATGCAATTCTGGATAATTTAAAGGACTTTTAATTTAGTCGAGAATCCTGGCTTTTTCGGGATCTTGCTTCAAAATAACCTTTGAAAGTTACATGAACCTTTTGAAAACATTTCGTTAACACATGTTTGTAATGGGTGAACCAGCCTTAAAGGCCGTTCTTAATTATGAATCACAGTCAAACTTGAAATTTAGTTTGACATTTTTTGTGATGTTTCTTGCTTTCAGTCGTTGGTAAATGCAACCGTGGATAGATACACTGCTAAGCAACGCGTTATGATGGTTCAAGCATTTTATGAAACTACAAATTCAGATCAAAATGCATATCTTGCATTCCGTGATTTTCTGGTCAGCATAATCGACCAAATATGCATACAACCGGGAAAATTGTGCTAAAATTCAGGAAGTCGAATCTGTAGGAGATGTATGTGTGTGTTCGTAGATTTCGTACTGGGTAATACATTGTTGTTGTTCGTAAAAGTGTGGCAGAAGAGCCGTCAACCTCTACTCTATATTGTGCTCAACAACTGAACATCTAATAGATCTCGCTGATGCTAATTTCGAAAAAGACATGAATTTTCACGCTTGTAAGGTTTAATTATCTTTAGCGCTACTGATCATTTGAAGCTTCGTTAATACGCAAAGAGTTGTTCGAACCCACTGAAGTGGATGTTTACTGGTTGAAGAAATTCATCTTTCGAAATAAGGCACGCTTTCATCTCAGTGGATTTGACAACAAGCAGAATTTCCACAATTAGGCAAATGAAAATCCAAGTATGCTTGTGGGAAAGAGATGCAACCCCCAAAATTGACTGTTTGGTGCCGTTTATAGCCTAGCGGCATCATCTGGAAGTACTACTTCAAAAATAAGGTCGGTCAAGCAGTTATCGCGACTATAGTGGATCTAAAACTTGTCCCAATACCATTTATTTTGAAATAAGACAATAAGCCTACGACATTACCTAATCAAATAATTGCGAAACATATCGGGGAAGTCAGAGAAAGTGTTTTCCATTTAAAAAATGTATTTGACCTTAATATGACCTTCAAGGGCATGAATAAGGTCATGGACAAGGGCATTTTCTGAAGTAAAATCTTCAATCCTTAATGAAAAATGGGGGTTCCTGTTCGAAAACTTTAAAGTGACCTTGACATGACCTTTATGTTCAAGGTCAAGGTCAAAATGCATTCACAGCGTTCAGGCGTTTCCTTACTTTTGATTAAGCCTTTTAATATGTATAATATTTATCCCGGAGTACATCTGTTTGTTGTTTTGATTTGATGTCTGTATCTCAAAGATGTTATCAGCTAGCAGATTGCGAATTACTGTGCCTGTGCTATGCATATACAGGTCTTCGTCGAAGGTTGCAGCGATGCTTATTTGTTGAAGTTGGCTCCTCCCCCTCCATCGGTGAATGGGTCATTTGCATGTTGTTATTCCTGCTCTATGTGTTGCTGGTCCGGTTATATACTGTTTGATTATTATTTGTGTTAAAGAAATGCAGGGCGTCATCTCTGATTTAGTTGTGCGGTTTTTTCTGTTTTAATTTTTTTCTCGTGCCGTCCTTGTTTTGTAATTTGCTGTGTTCACGATGTGTTTGAAATTGTGAAAGTTGAGTATGTGCCCGTTTTATGCGCCCATTTTTATTTGTTGTTAAAAGAAACTAAGCGTTTGTTTTTTGTTGAAGGCTAGTTAATGTTCTTCTAGTCTAGCAGATATTCATCGGTTCCTTTGACCGACATACATTTAGTCATAGGTTTCACACGCGATGCTACATGCACTCTGAAGTTCTAGTTCAATTTTTGCCTCTGGGATTCTCGAAGTTGATCCTGTGACTTGATTTGGTTTATAGGCGGTGGTTATCTCATTCTTTCGTACCTGATGTTCGATATTATGGTTTTGGGTTTCTCAATTAACATGTTCCTACTTTTTCAGTTGTATATCCTGTCTTGTGAATTCGAAACTAGTCTCTTGACCACAATTTTTATCAAAATAATAGAAGTATATGGCAGGAGCTATACCGTAACCAAGAAGTGATATAACAGATGATCAACAACTACACTTACAAAACTTATTGTGGTTCCTTGAGTCAAATATCAATAAGTCCTTTAGCGAGTCGCTGAAACCAGAAACCAAAGGTCTTGCTAAATTTAGTAAAAAACACATCCATCGGAGATTTGGTTTCATTAGCTGTGGTAATTTGAACAAAGATTTCATGGTTTCATTATGCAATTGTTTTGAACTTGGATTTTTTTCATAAATGCACATCCCAAATAGTTTTCCAAATTTATCGATGAAGAGTATAATTTTACAATTTGGTACACTATCCCTTGTATCGCTTATGTGCACCTTTAACAGTGTCCACACATTCTAATCCTTAAGCAAAATAGGCGTCCATACCAGCAAACAGAGACGCATATGGATAGACTTTTTTAAGATTTTTGTCGATAACGTTTTCAGATACTTTCTCTGTAGAATTATTAGGAGTGCAGGTAGACCCTTTTACCAAAAACAAATCTGGCAGGGAACCAGACGATTTACAAATAAGTTAGAAATTTTGGTCTAAACATAGACCTAAAACGCCTTAAATTGTGTGTATATATTGTTTTGTGAAATATATACAGGGTGTAAACGGTTTGAGTGCAAAGATTTTGAAGAACAATACTTCAGGCAAAAACAAATCAAAAAGCTTTATAACATTTTCTAAAATAAACTATAGTTTTGCCAAAAAGAACACATAAAGTTAGATTTTATGTAGCCCTTGCTACAGTGAATAATACAATAATTTCGATTTCAAAATGTCGGTAAATCTA
The DNA here is from genome assembly GCA_034190945.1 of Octodonta nipae. Taxonomy (NCBI): domain Eukaryota; kingdom Metazoa; phylum Arthropoda; class Insecta; order Coleoptera; family Chrysomelidae; genus Octodonta; species Octodonta nipae. The sequence goes on from CM067224.1 coordinate 71,010,356, forward strand.
AATATGTAAATACTCAATAGCTCATACATCTTTAATAGCCACATTAAAAATGAAAATTGATTATTTAAACTCGAAATATGCTTTTATAATTTAGTGTAAGTTTCTCCGAATAGATATGGCAACGTGGCATACAGACCAACTTATTTTCTACATTTTTTACTTTAACGACGACTGAGAGTTACGATTGTTTTTTGCGATTTTGATTCTTGTAAATAAGAATAGAGAAACGGTAAAGTGATTTGAATGATATCTATTTGATGTAGACTTCGTGGTTTGCTTTCCATTTAATATATTTTTTAAATAAATAAAATCGGTTGTGATTAGTGTGTAAGTTCGAAAATTAAGAATAGTGCGACAGTATTTATTTGTGATAAATAATGGCCGATTATACAATTAGGGAAAGACATGACATGCTCTTTATTTATGGGGAAAGCAGACGTAATTGCAGAATACCAAGAATGTTATACAGGGAAAGGTTTCCAAACAGACGCCTGCCCAATGCTAGGACATTCGTAGCTGATTCGCAGAGGCTTCTGGAAACAGGTAGTGTAATACCACAAATAAACAATCGCGGACCACTGCGACATAATCGTATCTTAGCTGCTGAGGATCAAATACTAGACCTTATCGACATCAACCCATATCATAGCACACGGAGTGTTAGAAGTGAGCTGCAAATTTCTCACACTGTTGTTCATAGAACATTACGGGAACAATTGCTCTATCCATATCACATGCAGCGGGTTCAAGGGCTTTCAATTGATGATTTTCAACCAAGACTCAATTTCTGCCGTTGGTTCCTCAGAAAACATCTACAATTTCCTAATTTTGTGAACAATATTTTAACAACAGATGAAGCAAGTTTTAATAGGAATGGTATAATAAATTTTCATAATAGGCATTCGTGGTCTGAGGTAAATCCGCACGAAATACGCCAGTCAGTATTTCAACACCAATTCTCAGTTAACGTGTGGGCTGGAATAGTTGGTGAATACTTGGTTGGGCCATTTATACTGCCTGCACGTTTGACAGGTGAGAATTACCTTTATTTTTTGAACAACACGCTACCAGATTTGTTAGATGAAGTGAACCTACAAACACGTTCCAATATGGGGTACTTACATGACGGAGCACCTGCCCACGCAAGTCATCTAGTTGTCGACTTCTTAAATAGAACATTTCCCCGTCGTTGGATTGGTCGAAACGGACATATACGTTGGCCAGCAAGATCTCCTGATCTCAATCCTTTAGATTTCTACTTATGGGGACACATGAAAAGTAAGGTTTACACGACTCCAATTATTGACGAGAATGACCTTAGACAACGCATTTTTGACGCTGCTGACGAAATCCGAAATATTCCAGGAATTTTTTCTCGCATACGTGAAAATTGGATTAAACGGTGTCGTGCTTGTGTCGATAGTAATGGTGGGCATTTTGAACATTTGCTGTGAATAATCCGTTGTTTCAACTCAGTTCTATCATTATAATAAATTCGGTAAGTAGGATTACATATTTACTTGTCTAATATAAATAATATAATTAAATCAGTAATAATGACTCTTCGAATAATTTAACTGGTAAAACACTACATATACAGATCTCTTGAATTGAATATCATATGTATTTACCCAACTTTGTATAATTGCATAGAATAAACCGCCAAATACAAATTCTAATTGCAAAACCTTATATTAAAAACGTTAATATTTTTAACAAAATATTTCATACATTTTTATTTAATTCTAAGGTCAATATCATCAGTCAATACAAAAACACAGGTGTTTATTTTTTTGTCGGCGTAGTCATTCCTTTATTATTCGCGCTAAGAGTGAATCTGCTTCGAACGCGAGCGACGTTGCCGGATTGACAATAATTTACTTAATATGTTTTAGGGATTTTCTTGGTTATTAAGGCCTACTGACCATAGTGGTATAAGAGTTTTTTGTTTAATTTGGTGTATACTACCTTCCCCTAAAATATATGCACTCAAACTATTTACACCCTGTATATGTAAATCTGAAACGACTCCATTGCTGGAGTTTTGATGAAACATAATCGTAAATTTGTGATTTTAAGGGAACTCGTAATTCTCTAAGATTAGTATTTTTTGTTAAAATTTGGGAGTGGCGAGAGAAAATTTTTCAACCTTGCTTTAAGTTTGTTAGTAGTAGTTAAGTTAACATTTGGATTTTTTTAAGTGTTGTAACACTTAAAAACATATTTAATTTCAGTAATACATATAGATACAATTATTTTAGATTCTTGCAGAACATAATCATTACTGGTTCTAATGAGTGCTTGAAAAGCTCCATTCGTACGGAGTACTTTGAAGTTTATTATTTTTTATTGTAGATTTCACAAAAAACTACCAGAACAGCGCTCGGCAACCTATGACCGGATTTGATAACTCCGTGTTATTTATTTTAGTTCTAAAAATTAAGTCTAACTAGACATTGATACCAACATTACAGCGTATGTTTAAAACTGTTATATATTATAATGACGCAAACGTCTCTTTAACCTTTGGATGGTTTTGACCTGCGGCCAAAAAAGTTTGCCGACCTCTGGGCTAAAATATCGTAACGTGACCTGACTTGAACCCATTCATATGAACTGTAAAGAATTTGTTAAAATCTGGATGTTTACCAAATAAAAACAGCCTATAAACTTTTTAGAATTACATAATTTGAACTCCTGCAAACGTTTAATCTTAATGGTAAATAAGATAAAATGCTTTTGTTTTCTTAAATGTATTCCATCTCAAACGAGCCACCTTGAATATCTTGGTTATTTTAAAAACTATTGCAATAAGAGAGAATAGGTCAATTTAGGTTTCGAGGGGGAAATTTTTTGAGGTGAATTAGCTCTTGCGCGCATTCAACATTAACAGCCCAATTCAATGACCTTGAGATTTGAGATAGGGAAAATAGGTGTTGTCGTAGATCATTTGAAAGCCCTTTTTACGGATTATACCGTCGTAATACAATTTCTGTACATGAAATAATAAAAAAGTATTAAAAAAAAACGAAGTTATATTACAATATAATGCCTCTAAAGCAAATGTTCAAAGTGTCTTACATTGACTTCCATACAATAGTACAACCTTCACTGAAAGCCGTCTCTGACATAGTTCAGCATAGTCTGACGACACTCCGCTATAATTCGTTGACGTAGTTCGTACAAATTCGCAGGCTTAATAACAAAAATTTTGGATTCAACATGTTTTCACAAAAAAAATTAAAGGTTTCAGATCGGGTGATCGGGCAGGCCATAATGTAGCCCTCTTCTTCCAATCCAGCGACCAGGGTATGCGAAATCGAGATATTGACGAACTGGTGCGGCGTAGTGAGGAAAAGCTCCATCTTGTTTGAAATGCAATTGCTCTTCATGTAATAGAGGATCATTTTCTAATTTTTTTATTATCACTGCATTAATTTCATTTTCCAATACACTGTGATAAATTCTACCATAGACTACCAGAAATAAACAGGGGTCCAATGAGATGATTTCCCAAAACCCCTGCCCAAACGATTAGTTTTACCGTATGTTGACCATGAGATTCTCTAAATAAATGAGGATTTGTATGGCTGCAAAATCTACAGTTATGTCGGTTAACCTCCCCGTGAAGTGAAATAGTGCAGCCATCCGAAAAGCAAACATTGTACAAGAAATTTGGGTTTTCAATCATACACTGGGTCATAATTTGGCAAAACTCTTACCTTCGATCCCAATCATCCTCATTCAATTCATGAAGTATTTTAATTTTGTACGGATGGAATTTGTACTTATGCAAAATTCTAAAAACGTTAGTTTTGCGAATACCGGAAGCTACAGAGATTTGCTGGACACACTGTTTCTTTGGTATGAGTTGGGCATGGCCCAATGTAGCCACAGCTACCCATTCATCATTTACAATTCCAATGGGACCCCTTTTTTTATTCATTACTGAGCCCGTCTCAACATTTTTTAAAATCAACTCCAAATACGTATTTATGACGAACGTTACGTTCGGGATGGCTTTGGTTATAAATCCTTGCAGCAGATCGTGGACAATTTTGAGTTTGGTAATAAAGACTTACCAGCTCAACATGTTCTTGCAATGTGTATACGAGGGCTGCCTTTTATATTTCGGGATTAGAGAACAAAAACAAATATTAGTCATCGAAAATCGCTTTATTGTTTTTCAAAATATTCCTCATGAAGATCTATAAACTTTTGCATGCGTTTGAACCAATTGTCGAAGAACTTTTCCCATTCTGATTGAGGTGTCTCCAAAACATGCATTCTAAACGCAGCAACCGCTTCTTCAGGTGTCGAAAAACGTTGACCACTCAGTTTGTCTTTTACGTGCGGGAATAAAAAGAAGTCATTTGGTGACAAGTCAGGACTATACGGCGGGTGACTCATTAAATCGATGTTTTGAGTGGTCAAAAATGCAGTTGTTTGAGCCGATGTGGGAGACCTCGCATTGTCGTGCTGAAGAGTGATCCGTCATCGGCGGTTGGTTTTCCTCATTTCTTGGAGGACAACTGGCAAACAAATGGTTGGGTACCACTCAGAATTGACTGTTCTGCCTTCTTCTAGTGGTACGGTTGCGACATGTCCAGTTTTCCCGAAAAAACAGGCGATCATTTGCTTGGAAGTGCTTCGTGCGCGAACAACTTTTGTTGGATTCGCCTCATCTTGAAACACCCATACAGTCGACTGCTGTTTACTTTCGGGCTCATACCCGTAAATCCACGATTCATCACCTGTCACTATGTCATAAACGTGTTTTGAAGCACCGCGATCGTATTTTTTGAGCTTTTCTTGCGACCAATTGACACGAGCCTTTTTTTGAACGATTGACAAATTGTGTGAGATCCAACGTGAACAATTTTTTTGACATTAAAATGTTTATGTAATATTGAATGTATGCTGGTCCCACTAATGTGTAAGGTTGACTCAATCTCACGATAGGTTACATGACGATCTTGCAATATCAGTTCGCACACAGCGTCAATGGTTTCCGGAACAACAACTGTTTTTGGACGAGCTTCACGAAATTCGTCTTGGAGTGAACTACGACCTCGATTGAATTCACCATACCAGCGATAAACAGTGGTCCTTGATGGAGTTTCATCGCCAAAAATTAAATTAAATTCATCCATGCACTCTTGGCTGACTTAATCCACGTTGAAAGTTGTAAAAAATAATGCACGAAAATGTTCACGATTTAATTCCATTTTTTGGCCGAGATGAATCCTTTAAGTTACTGTAAACAACACATAGCGCTCGTATGTCAAAATGTTCTGAGTACGTATAACCTCAAAAATGTCAAACTTTATGATAGAGCTGTTAGTTGTCAGATTGCAACACTAGGGTTGTCCAATCCCGAAATATAAAACGCAGCCCTCGTACCATAATAATTATTAATTATCTTTTAAATTTTCAATAAATCAGTAAAGTAATAACTTAGATAAATGTACAATGCTTCAAATGATTGAATAAAGGTCAGAACAGATAAACAAACTTGCTGTAAATATCAGCAAAAAATAATATAATAAATGAATGTTTACATTTAATGTTGTTCTTGTATTGCGTTTTAGTACAGGGTGCGGCAGTGAAACAGGATGGTTTAAGAGCGTTCTATAAAAGAATGCCTTTTTAATACTTATACATTTAGTAAAAACTTTTAATTTAATAATCCGCTTATACTACTAGGTCCGTTAGGTTTTCGGTTACATGAACAGGAATTGCAGTCAAGGTTGTTTTATTGTATGGAGGTCAATGGAAGACACTTTGAACATTTGCTTTAGAGGCATTGTATTCTAATTTAAATTCGTTTTTTTAATACTCTTTTATTATTACATGTACAGAAATTGCAATAAATTTTTTTATTGTGACGGTATAGTCCGTAAAAAGGGCTTTCAAATGATATACGACAGCACCTATTTTCCTTATCTCAAATCTCAAGGTCATTGAATTGGCATGTTAATGTTAAATGCCCGCAAGCGCTAATTCACCTCTGTAAAATTTCCCCTCGAAACAAAAATTGACCTCTTTTTTCTTATTGCAATAGTTTTGAAAATAACCAAGATATTCAAGGTGGCTCGTTTGAGATGGAATACCCTGTATAATGACCTATTCGAGCAAAAGTATCAACAACAACAGAACAATAAATTTTTATTATTTTTTCAATCCCAGTTCAGGATTCCCCATATAAACATGCCGTATAAGCCAGATACTGTCGAGAACATGTGTTCACCTCACAAACAATAATAGATGGCATCTTTAATATGCAGAGCTGCGTAATAGATCATAATACACCGTTTCGACATAGTTATGTGCTACCAGTCTACACATCGTATAATACGTTGTCTGTGTTTTAGACCATCGTATATTACACAGATATGAATGGTGGCTTTGTCGTTAAAAGAAAGTGTTTCAAAACCTAACACAACTTTCAGTGATATATCTTTTAGCAAATCATTACATATTCCTATTTGTGGCAATAAGATATCTGTTTTATTACCTTTAACCTGACCTTGTTTTCTCTCTATAAATAACGACAGACGACTTGAAACTATATATTGAGACTTCCGTAGATAATTTATTCACAAAATTAATTGTTTGTTTATTGTAGATGCAGATGCTCTTAAGTTATTAAAAATATATATAATAGTAAATGCAGTCCGTATATAGATATAGAATATACACAGAATAATTGTGTGCTTCTGAATGGGTCTTAACTATTATATCAAACAAAACTTTCGGTAAAATCTGAGGTTGAGCGCTTATTTAGCTATAATTGGTTGATTTTTCAAAAAAACTTTAATTTTGGAATCACCCGGAAGATCAAGTTCAAGGTCATGGTCAAAGTCATATTCGGACCTGAACTTTTCCGCTCTTTCCAAATTAGTAATGAGAAATGTGGCTTCGCATTTAAAAAAATTATGTATGACGTCATACAGACCACATTAATGAAGTCATGAAAAATGTATTTATGTCATTTAGCTGTACGTCCTATTTGATTATGATTTCTTTTGTGTCAGAAAATAAATGATATTAATGGCGTTTTTTTTTTACTTAATGACGGAGTCCACCCTTATTTTTGACAAGTTTATCCCTGTCCGCCACCTTGATGGTAACGCTATAGGCAGACGCTTCTCTGGAATTTGATTGAATGCATCCCAATCTTGTCTGCAGCCAATTTTGGAACGTTTACTCGATGATGAGCATGACCAAAAAAAAAATAACCACTTTCACCCCCTGTAACTATCCTCGGTTATCACTTCCACTGGCGCCTGCCTAGAAACGTGATGTAGTTCAGGAATGGAATTTAATACGATGCATTCTGTCCATTTTCGCGATGGCGAGCAAAAACCGGCTCTATCTCATAGACTATTACTATAGTTAGCGAGTTTAAAATTGTGTATTTATTACTAATAGTAGTAAAACAGTTAGTGGTTAGATTTGGAATGGTGCCTCGAACAATCTGTAAATGATTCAATGATTCAAACCAGCACATAATTAATTGCGACAGTTATTAACAAAACAAAAACAAGCTTAATTCTTAGGTGATAACAATTAATAATTCAAATCTTTTAAAAACGTATCTTTACGGTGAATAAAATTTCTCAAATTTTTGAGCTCAAAATCAATTATTAATTGACCCTATGGTCCAAACTCTGCAGCAACAAGTAAAATAGTTTGGAAAAGCCAAAAGTACAGGCAACATACGAGCATTAAAATAATGTATAATTTATATCTAAAAAAGAACCGATTTCAACTGGATTAGAATAAAAACCGTTTAGAAACCGTATGCAATCAATAACTATTTTATGACATACTTTTTTTTATCTGATTTAAGGTACAATTCTATTAATTATTTTAACGATGGACTTGAGGCTGTCCTATTTTTGGGGAAAGTTAAACAAGCAGTGGAGAATCCGTCATCGATGGTGGCCGGTCTTTAAACTGCCAAACAAGAAATCACACCAAACTCTTTCATTTTGTGATTATATTAAAAGTGAGCCGTTTTATTTTTCGAATTGAACAGTATAACGAAATCTCTAGCTGATTTTATTTTTATTTTGGCGTGATTTGTAAATGTTGTATATGTTTGTATTATTTTTATCTCTTCGTCTCTCTCTAATTTGTATGTTTTTTATGTTATTTACATATTACCGACCTGAATAAGTATTAATCCTCTCGACCCTATTGACATTTTATATTTTTCTATAGTTTAAATCACCCTGTATCCCTATTATTTTACTTCGCCCATTGTGCCAAGTATAAGCAACTACTTATGTTCCACACTATATTACTTTTTTTAACCACCGTGTATAAATATAATTCCACTCTACCTTATATTTCAATTATCATAAATATGAAACTTCTTGATGTTCCAACCCTTGAATTTAAGAATAAAATATTTTCTTATTGTTGAAGACTCAAAAAGGTTTCATATATTCGATGGTTTTAAATGTTTCTAGTAGTAATTACTTACCTAAATTTTTAACAGACTTTGAAAAAGAAGTTTTCAATTCGTTGGCACGTTTTTTTATGTATGCTCAGTGTTTTTTCAAAAACGGTTTGGGCCATTTTGATTATTTATACGTCATTGTGTTGAGGAATACTACATAAAGATACCATTTTTTCTATAACGTGAGATATACGGTTTTCTACAAAATCAGAAAAACAGTAATGAAACGACTACAATTCAGTGAATTTCAATGAATCTACACTGTTTTCTCTAAAACGGCTCAAGCAATTGCAATATTGTAAATTAAACTATATAAAGATATGTTTCAGCTTCCAGTGTCTTGATAAGAAAACTGTCGGTTCTTGGTTTCTCAAGTGAAGTATTGTCATTCATAACTTCATACTTACTCGCACGAACCCAAAGGGTAAAGATAGGTACTGTCTTCTCCCATCATTATATTGCCACCTAAGGAGTACCCCAGGGTAGCGTCTTGGGTCCTCTCTTGTTTTTGATTTTTATCAATGACTTACCCGATAGCCTGAATACCTGCGTTGTGTTGTTGTTGCTGATGATTTAAAATTATTTAAATCCATTAATGGCATAAATGATGTTGTTGCACTTTAAAACAACTTGAATTTGGCGCTTAATTGATTTAGAGAAAACAAAATGTTTATTAATACCCAAAAATGTTGTGTTGTTTCCTTCTCCCGAAATGTCAATGTATCTATTGAAGACTATTCCATTTGGAAATTGTAAGGTTAAGTGGTGTAAGGAGGTTAAAGACCTGGGGGTAGTTTTTCAAGATAACTTCAAATTCAATACCCATTTCTGCTACCTGATAAACAAAGCATACAAAGTTCTTCGATTTGTCATACGTAATAGCCAAAATTTGAGTGTAAAAACAACCATAAGACTTTATACATTTATGGTGAGGCCTCACCTTGAGTATGCATCCAACATTTGGTCACCAAATTGTTACACCCACAGTAATGAAATTGAAAAAGTTCAAAAGGCGCTATCTCTATATCAAAAACAATGGCATATATCCCTTGATGGTATCTTATAGGTCAAAGTTGGCAACCTTCCATCTCTGTTCTTTGAGCACGAGGAGAAAGACCCATGCTGTTATCTTTATATATAGCATACTAAATAACAGAACATATTTCGATTGTGGCTTGATCAATAGCGTTAAGTTTAGGGTACCCAAAATTAGCTAAAGACTACTCTCATCAAATCTCTTCTATATTAACAACGGAAGCCTTTCGCCCTTCACTTATCTACTCAGTGTCTGCAATGATATGCTGTCCAATAACATAGTTCCTGATCTATTTAACATCAAATTTGGTGAGCTTAGGCGCATATTATTGTTGCATCAGGATGCAAACCCTTCATGATATTGGCATGTCTGTGACATTGTCAAATACTTGTGTACTGTTTAACCCTTCACATGTAAGTACCTATTTGGTGTTTGTAAAGAGAATAAATAAATAAATAAATAAATTTCTAGCTTAAATGTCAAGATATGCCATGCACAAATGGCACAAAATATTCCATTAGCGTATCGTTATGAAGAATTGTTATTTGAGCAATTTTTTTATACGGTATACGGTGGTAGGTGTGTGTGTACTTGCATTCAGTCAGCAAGAAATGTGGGCAGTTGAAATATAGGGCGAAGTAAAATTACCGTTATACAGGTGTGTTCAATAAATCATACAAATAAATGTGATATTTAGTGGTACATAAGCATATATAGAATGACTGATATCGAGGGTGGTTCAACAAATATTGAATTGGGTTGCATATAAGTAGTTGCCTATACAAAGTGGTTGAAATAAGAGTGAAATAAAACTATAGTTATAAACAGGAGTTATATGCTAAAAAACTGGTAAATGAAGTATTGAAGGACACTGCTAGGAGTACTGTATTCGAGGAAAGAATGAAAAAACCTTGCAAAAACTAAAAAGAATTACACAATGTGGTCTGAAAAATATGCGAAACTAATAAGAAGTTTGATATGAACATAAATATTGTAAAAACAAAGCTAATGCAAATCATAAAAACAGTGGAAGGTATTAGGATTATGATGTAACGCCAATAACTGAAACAAGTTGTTAATTTAGATATGTGGAAGGAATAATATTATTTAGATGGAAGTTTTATTTATGAATGTAATTGACCTGGTAATAGCAAGAGAGATTCACAGGAATATATGAATCAAGTGAACGGAACTTGTGATTTTGGAAATGTGGCTTTGGAGAAGAATGGAAAAATCAAATGGTCTAATAAAATGAAAAATGAAGAAGTCTCGAGAAGTGTAAAGGAATATAGATCAATAATGCAAACTATAAGAAAAAGGAAAACCACCTGTCTTGTATACCTTTTAATGAGAGATTATATTCAACGGATAACAATAGAAGGAGAAACTCAATCGTAAAAGTCGGACTTACAATAAAATAAATTAAGAAGCCCAGAATTGAGAACTTTGAATGTGGAGTTGAATTATAGTTTTACAGGGTGGTTCAGAAACTGATAGAAAAATAATATATGTTGGGTGACCAATACACAGAAACATATACATTGTTGCAATATAGGGTGAACTAGAGTTACACTTATATAAAGTGGTCCAATTAATAAAACATATAAAAAAGTTAAAAAATATATGGAAAATATTGAAAAAACTATAAATTAGAGAGAGGAAAAAGGTGAGAGAGGGAAAGGGTGAGAGACATCAATAATGCAAACTAGAAGGATAAAAAAAAACTAACTGGCTTGCATACATTTTAAGGAGAGGCTATATTCAACGGAGAATAATAGAAGGAGAAACTCAAGATACTAAAAGTAAAGGGAAGCGACAGAATGGAATGTTCACTGACATCACAAAAAGTCGGACTTCGATAAGATAAATTAAGATGCCCAGAATTGGGAGCTTTGAATGTAGAAGGTTGTGTTGTCTTAGATTTATAAATATATGTATACAATTTACAATAAGCCAAACCAGTTATAAATTATTGTACTGGAAATAGTAATAAATTCCTATTTCTCAGTTTTACGAATACCTGTAGGTCATATCTTTTTGATAAAACACAATAAATTCCATTTTTCGTTGAAATAATAAAAACTAATTGTTACTGTACTATCCGAATTTATCGGAATATATAATTAATAACATGGAGCTGATGTTTTAGCTATCAGTTGCGTCAATTATTCAATTAAATAAAATGTGTAGACATAACAGATTTTGAAATAACAAAAAATTGGAATTGTTTTTGAATTCTAGTTAAAAACAAAGGCAGAACGCTATTCATGTATTTAGCAAACATACCTGCAAATAAAATATCAAAAGCTCCTGTTCATAAAAGCATTATATCAATATTTTTTCCAAACTTAACAACATTGTGAACAAACATTTGTTGATACATCGTCAATCTGTATTAAAACTGAAGTGTTTAGCAAACATTGAAGAGCATGTAGATAAATTTTACTAGATACATCTGTCAGATTGTTTCGTTTTTGATGAATTCCTGGTGTATTTATTTTGTGTGAAATTAAAAATTTGTGTTTGAAAAGTATGCATGATGGCTTGTTCAACATGTCACAAACAGTTTTTGTTATGTATAGAGTATACAGTTGTTATTATGAAGAGATTGGTGAAAAAAATACTAAAAACGTTCGCAGTGTTGTACAAAAAATAAAAACTTTGTTTTGCGTGGTTTCATCTGTTTTTTAAAATGTACTTAAGATGATAAATTTCAGTTATGAGATTTTTTTCTGAACAACTGTAGTTTACTTTCATCTATTTAACGAAATCTGCAAATTTTTTATTACATTTGATTCGCATTCTCTTTAATTGATTCTGATCTACTAGGTTGGTCCCAACAATACTTCATCTACCAAATATTTCCAGATAGTCTTCTTTAACCTCAATAAGCTTGGATTGCATTATCAGTATCGTCGAGTCCTATAGAATCCCTCTCAACAGCAGACTCATTTTCACCTCTCAATTGTTAGAAAAGCCTATACGTCCAACCCATTTGTCAAGTTCAGGAACAGAAAATTATCTGATGGGGATAAGTCTGGTGAGTGAGGTCCGTGAGGATTTTATCAGTGAAACGTAAGACTTTGTACGAACAATACACGCCGTTGATTCGTTTTCAAAACACCAAACTTACACTGTGATCTTGAAGGTTGAAATGTCTGTACCAATCTCGGAGCTAATTATCCCTTGTTAGGAAAACGTGAAACGATTGATCAATGTTTATGAATCGACGTACAAATTCAGTTTTTTGCGATAGAAAAATCCAGCAAATACTCGACTGAAATATTTCACCGCTGTTTTTGTTCAAATTTTCCGTCATTGCTCAATAATCTGGGACAAAATCTTCCAGTACTAGATTATTACGAAATGTCTTTACTATGTCTGTTAAAAACGAAGAAATAATCTTCCAACGGAAAGACTATACAACTTCAAGAAGTACTGAAAATGGAAATAAAATAGAGTGGACAGAAATCGACATTGATCATGAATTATGAACGACTCTGTTTCTTTTGCGTTTGAATAAGTTATTCTTACAGACTGTCAGGAAAATGCCGATTAGGTACCAAAGATCTAATATAAATATAATAATGAAGAAATGCATTAAAGAGGGAGTAGATATTTAAAGCAGTACTGAACTATCTGGGAAACTGAACACAAAAAAAAACAATTTTTGCAATGTGTTTATGATAGTTGCATAAACAGACCAAATTGTTCGTGTTCTATGACTTGATTTTCCGACGTTCTCGCCTTGTCTATTTTTAGTATATGCTTAGGTTAAGTTGTAAGATTGCATTATGTAAGGTTTCTTCAGAATATCATCACTAATATCTATGGCACAACTGTAAGCTCTTATGAAGAGCAGCCCAACTCATACATACAAAATTCATGATCATGAGAGATAAATGATGAATTAGAAGTTGATAAAAATAGACATGAACTGCGATTGCTAAGAATAAGAATGTACTTTAGATTTCGAAATGTAACCAACTGTGAATTAACTACAGGCTCACAAATGGTAACAGAGCTGATGAAAATAATGAAGAATCCCCCGACTTGACTATACAATGTATGGCAGCACACTCCCTCTAAGGGACGCATAGCGTACCTTAAGGGGAAAATTCACTAAACCCCAGATATACTACATATCAAAAGGGTTTAGCTCTGTGGGAGACTTTGCAGGTTATCAGGCCCGTGGTTGGCGTCGCGGCTGCAGTTTCCCATGAATTTTCGGACCGTCCGGGCTGTCCCTAACAGGGCGGCTTTTTGCATCAGTTGGTAAAGATGTTCGTCCAGACCTAGGTATTTCAAACTGCTTAATAGATGTTTTGGGACTACTCCAGTTGTTGACATAACAATTGGTACCGTTCGAGTGTTGTTCATGTCCCGTTGGCTCTGTTTATGAAAATCTAAATCCCTATATTTGGCTATTTTTTCCGCCTGCTTAATATTTATATTATTGTTGTTAGGGATTGCTATGTCAATTAAGGTTGTTTTTCTACTGACTTTATCTACCAAAACTATATATGGTCTATTGTGAGTAACAGTCCGATCGGTCAATATCGTCCTGTCCCAGTACAGTTTGTAGTTGTTATTTTTTTAAATTGATTCTGGTTTGTAAATATAGTAGGGTGTGATAGCTCAAGTTTCAGCGCTAGTTCCTGGTGCAGTATTTTTGCCACAGCATCCTGTCGTTCTTTTTATTCAGTTGCAATGAACGCTTGACAACCTCCTGTGATATGCTGGTACGATGTACTTTAGATAGTTCTTAGTTGTGATTACTTGATCTTGGATTTCCAATATAAAGCCTTCCGTTTCAGGAAACATATGACTAGAGATCAACCAGTAGTTCGACGCTGAACTGTCGACATAATCTTGGTTGACATCATTTATTTATCTTTCATGAAGGGACTTCTCTTTCCATTTGAGCAGTTTCTGATCAGTTGTTTGGTGGTTTACTTGAACTTGTTGTTCTGTCAGTCGCAGAGGTGTTGAGTCATCAACCTGACATATGACTCTGTGTAGATCAGAAAATTCTGCGAGTTTCTGGAAATTATTACGCAAATTAGAAATTTGTTGATCACATAACTTTCCTATATCTGCCAATCCTCTTCCTCCTTCACACCGGGGCAATGTTGTACGTTCGACACGACTCTTTGGATGGTGATTTGGAGCTTTTGTTAGTAGTACTCGAACTTTCCGTTGTAATGATTCAATGTCGGTCTTGCACCAGTTAACTATACCGAAAGAGTAACTAAGCACTGAACACGCGTAAGTGTTAATAGCCTGAAACAGATTTTTACTGTTAAGTTTGGTCTTCAGCAGTCGTCTTACCCTTCTATAAAACTCTGTTGTTAGGTCATTTTTCATGGCGGTGTGATCAATTCGTTGAGACTGCTTTACTATAAGTTATTTGTAAGTATGGCCTTCCTCCATGGATTCATTTGAGGTGCCATCTCCCATTTCGAAGTGCCCCTGCTGTATTTTGCCTTTAACAATATTAATAATTCGGCATTTGTCTAGGCCAAATTTCATATGGATGTCACTAGAGAACCCTTCTACTATTTTAAGCATATCATGCAGCTGTTGTTTTGTAGCTGCCATCAACTTTAAGTCGTCCATGTATAACAAATGGTTTATCTTTAATGCTTGTACGCTGTTGTGTTTGAGACTGAACCTAAAATTAGTTGAGTTCAGTTTGTTTGAGAGAGGGTTCATGGCAAGGCAGAACCACAGCGGGCTAAGTGAGTCTCCCTGGAAAATACCCCTTCTGATTGGAATAGGATCAGTTTGTATCGAACAGTTGGCTTCATTCAGTGAGATTTTGGTTACTTTTTATTATTATTGTACTTGAACAGTTTTGAACAAAAGTTCTTGAATGGGTCTAATGAAAGATTAATTTTTACTTAAAACACGAATAAAATGTAACGTCTATGTTCCAAGTGCAACACTTTTGATAGCAGTTTTAGGCTAAAAGAAAAAAAATATTGCCCTTTCTCTTGAGGAGCAATTTATGACAAACGAAAGCGAGAAGTTTAATAAATCCTTATTTTTTTATCTCAAGTTGTCTTAAAATTTTAAATTGGTTCTAACAATATACGTATCGTTTACTACAAAAATTATAGCCTGTTGATTAAGGCAATGATAATAATGAACACCAAACACGTTGTGCAAAAATAATATGTAAATATGAAACGTATGTAAATACATATAAAACTCGTTCGCAGATATAAAATTAAATGGATGTTCTTGAGATGATATCACAAGTGTGTCTTCTTTTCTCCAAGGGCACAGAAGTCGATGTCGTAACTCCGCTTACGTTTTGGTGATTTCATTCAGTTTCATAAAAACATGACCTTGACGGTTTCTAATAAACAAACTGTCTAGGAACGAAACAAAATGTTGTCGTCATCCGCTAATGAGTTTCGAAAACAATGGGAACTAACAAGCCAAGCGGTTAGATTTTCTTAACCGAACTTGGATAAAAAATAATTTAGTG
This sequence comes from Octodonta nipae, assembly GCA_034190945.1. Taxonomy (NCBI): domain Eukaryota; kingdom Metazoa; phylum Arthropoda; class Insecta; order Coleoptera; family Chrysomelidae; genus Octodonta; species Octodonta nipae. Next base: position 71,026,358 of record CM067224.1, read on the forward strand.
TACTTCAACTGTGAGTTATCGTTTTTCATTTCGTCGTCTCGTTAGAAAAAAAAGTGTTTTCTATTACTGATAACATCTTGAATGCGAATTAAGGCTTTTGACACTAACGTAGTTTTATGCTAAAATATTTTCAACTGTTCTAAGAAACTAGCGGCAGAGATTGATATTATCAAACATATTATTATTATATAACACATATTGTATAATATTTTAGAGACATAAAGCGTTTTGTTACTACAACATTCAGCAACCTTATCTGTAATAAAACAACGAAAATGTTTTAACACCTTCAAAAATTAAGAGGCAATATAAGCATGGCGTTTAATCTGATCTAAAAATAGTTTAATTAAAACTCACAGGTTCAGTAGATATTATCTACAATGTTCATGGACAAGTATGAATCTAGTATCTTCAGATTAAATTTCAAAGTATTCGCTCTAGTTCAACAAAATCTTGAGTTTACCAGTTAATCTCCGTAATTTGTAAGATTTCGAGAATCTTGGTTGATAAATCTTTTTACAATAAATCCACTTCGCCTAAACTTCTCTCAACCTTCTTAATATTATGCAATTAGGACTTTTATTTATTTAACAGAACCTCATTGCATTTGAAATGCTCAAAGTCACACTCATCGGTTGATTGAAGAAATCGCTAGGTCAGTCCTGACGAATATAATATGTAAGTCATATTTCAGCAGGATGGAGCATAGATCATTATTCTAGAGGTTGGCTAAACCAAACTTATTATATTTCATTGATTGGCAGTTCCTAACGATTTGATTTGAGGTCTCGCGGTTATTTTTATACTGATATATATCATTGAAACATTAGTCCATAAAGCCAAAAATATTTGCAGCACACCAGTAATTTCATATTTTGGAAGGTCCAACAAATATTTGTTACTGCTTGTTACCAAAGACAGAATTCTACTTGATTGATTCATAATTCAAACTAAATTAAAATTACTTTAGAAAACTATGACATCATATAATGCAAGAACTGACCAGAAGTATTGATATAACAGTTTCAATAATTGATTAAATTATTTCAAGTAATAAATACGTTACTAAAAAAATTGCCTAATGGTGAAAATAATTGATTATAAAATATTTTTATGTACTGTATTGTTTACTTCAATACCTATCGAGATATTAACAGAAAAGTAACTAAGGAAAGGAAAAAATCGAATGAAGCAAAAGTTGGTTCAGATTTAATTTACGCCCGATATAAACAAACCGCTCGGTAAGGATTTGTATTTCTATTGGTAAATCGGTGGCATTATACCGTCACAGCCAACAGCACTGGTTGTTCCATAGTCGAATACACGTGCGTTTGTTTAAATCAGGCGCAAATTAAATCTGAATCAAGTTTAGTAGTCCATGAAATTCATTGCAGAACTGACAGTAGTTGTCAAAATAAGTTATGTTTTTTTTATTTGAACGTAAAAAAGATTGTATTGTTTTAATTTGATCGTAAAATGGCCAAATTAAGTGAAAGAGAAATAATAGAAATATCAATGATGATTGGGTATGGGGAGAGGAAAAGGACGCATCAAGAAGTTTGTGACCTTTTTAACATTGTTCATCCGAATACACAAATATCCCGTTCAGTAGTGACGAAAACTTTGCGAAGGTACGACACCAGTGGAACAGTTAGAAATTTACCAAAAAGTGGACGGTTCAAAAGTGCAAGTCATGACGGAGTAGCTCAAAATGTAGCTATATCTTTGGAAGAAAATCCTCACTTATCCAATACCAACCTCGCCAATAAGCATGGAATTAGCCGTCGTTCAGTAGGAAGGATATTAAGGCGAGAAAAATATCATCCATACAAAATTCGCCTCGTTCAAGAACTCTCCGAAGACGATTTCGACAGACGTTTGCAATTTTGTGAAACAATGATGGATATTTGTAACCGTGATAATAATTTTATAAGAAATGTGGTGTTTTCAGACGACGCTACATTTTGTTTAAATGGTACCGTTAATCGACATAACTGCCGCTACTGGTCGCAAAGTAATCCTAATTGGGTACAAGAGGCTCATACACATCATCCCCAAAAATTGAACGTTTGGGCCGGCATTTATAACAACAGAATCGTGGGACCCTTCTTCCTACAAGAAACTTTAAATGGAGATAGGTATTTACAGCTCTTGGAGACACAAGTTATTTCGGCATTGGAGGTAAATTGACAATTACCAAATAATATCTGGTTTCAGCAGGATGGAACACCACCCCATTACCCTCGCATTGTTCGAGATCATTCAGATAGGACATTTCATCACAGATGGATTGGAAGAAGGGGTACTTATGAATGGCCTGCACGAAGTCCCGAGCTTAATCCACTAGACTATTTTCTGTGGGGTTACTTAAAGTCTAAGGTTTATGTTGATAGACCAAATAACTTGCAAGAATTAACTGCAAGAATAACTCAAGACATCCAGAAAATTACACCAGAAGTAATAGCTAATGTTACTAGAGAATTTAAAAACCGACTTGCTTATTGTCAGAAGTAAACGGTGCTCAGTTTGAACATCTAATACATTAAGTTTAGTTAAGTTTCAATGTTTTGAAAATCACTTAAATTTAGTTAATAACTATGATTATGTATTTCTTTAATGGATATTAGATTTTCCCTTTCCTTAATTACTTTTCTGTTAATATATCGGTATATTGAAGTAAACAATATCAAACCCGATATTTTTGTATTCGCAATAAAATGTTTCATCAGAAACTAAAATACTATACAGGGTGTTTCATTGCAAATTTTAAAATCGACTTTACTTCCGGTAAAACAGGAAGTTCAAAATTATAAAAAAATGCAAACAAACAGGCAATCTACTGCAGTATCCACCTTCCAAATTTCATTTTGATATCTCTAATAATTCCAGAGATATTTGCTTGGTTCCACACATTTGCCCATCACTGTAGATTTAAATGAATAACATGAATACATAAAATTAAACTTTAATCTCTAAGTTTGCAATGTTTATAAATCAATTAGAACCACAATTCTTTTACATAATTGTACCAACTATAAGAATACTGAAGATATGCTGAAAAACAATTAACAAATGCCTATTTAGTTTTAATAAGCCCCTTTATATTTAGTTTTAATGGCTAGGTTTGTTTTTCAAGATTCCGATGAACTTCGAATTGGGATCAACTGAAGAGTCCCTTCATGTTTGCAACACTTAAAGACGTACTGCAGAAGTAAAATTAAGCAGTAATCAATGCCATCGTGGACATATGTGGCAATTGAAGTAATTATCGAAATTGATATTGAAAAAGTGATTTAGAATTTTATTCAGAAAAACAATGGATGAATCTATTTTGTGTAAAATCGAAACTGAATTAATAAGTTTGTTAATTTCGATATTATATAATTAAATTATATTATAATTATAATTTTTGTTGGGCAAAATTAAATTGTTGAACAATTAACAATTACTTAATTGTTACTCATGTCTATTGCAATTAACAATTAAATAATTGTAATTGTGAAAACTGCGATTAACAATTAATTAATCGTTAGTCGTGAGTTTCCACAATTAACGATTAATCAATTGTCAATCTTTTTAATGTTTTTGATTAACAACTTACAATTAAAATTTATCTTATTATATAATGCAAGTAATGTATGTTTATTTGTATATGTATATATGTACTTTAGTTCTGGAAAACGGCTCTCTTTTGATGTAATTTATGAATCGTATTATTGAAAAAAATTAAATATTAAAAAATTCCGTGGCAAATTGTTACAATTATGTATTTTACACTTCTACAGGGTGATTCAAAACATATAACCCATAAGCAGTTGTATAAGCATATGTACTTAAATTTGTTAAAATATAAGGCGCATTGATTCAAAATATGTCGCATACTCAATATAGTGTAGTGGAGTTATAGGTACGCTAGTTAAAAGAAATGGATTGGATAACCATAAGCAGATGTACAGGGCAGTTCAAATGTATGGTGGAGTAGAAATACTTATACCAAGTGAACAAATGAACAAAATTTTATATTTGGTAGCCCATAAAAAGTTGCATGATGGTTGGTATATAGGAAGGGAGTGGACAATTGTTCTAGTCCATCCTATCTTCCAATATTCATATGTATTCAGCTGCTAATGGGTTACCCGATATAATTATTTTTAGGTGTTTTCTAACCACCCTGTATAACTACAGTTTCTCTTCACTCCACTATATAATTTAACCACCCTGTATATGAAACTGCTTATGGGCAACTCAATGAAACATTTAATTTCTAACATATTTAGATTCACCCTGTATAATTATAATTCTAGAACGACTTATATTTAAACCAATTTATATACGCATATGTAACTGTTCTGTGATTACATTTTTGGAATCATCCTTTATAAAGATAACGACATGTATTGTCACGAAATGATAATTACACTCAGAACTCATTTTCAAAGTGTCCTCAAACTGACATGCGAATTTGTAAGTTACCTCTTTAGGTTTCAGACTATGCCGATTTTATTTATAAAGAATGTATATATGCATATAAATTGAGAATATTAATCTAGAAACATCCGCCTGTTTTGAGGTCGCTTAAAAAGAAAATTTATGTCTGTATCAAAACGAAATAATTGTTAGTTTTAATGGTTTTTTAGAACAATTGACAAAGTTAATTGCAATTGATTGAATTGCAAAACGAAATTAATGTAGATTAATTCAAATAAATTATTTGCAATTTTTCAATCGATTAATTAGTTGATTGAAAATTTAATTGATTAATGCCCAACACTGATTATAATTTGGTTGTTGATTTGGATAATAATATATTTTATTATAGTTCTGTTTTTCCCTTGTTTCCCTCAGGGAATCAATTTCGAATGGTAAGATATAGTAAAAAAGTGTCTACCTACTCACTATTCTGTTTTTCGGGATTGCTCAATTTATAGCCCTGATTTCTGGTCAGATACACACGGTTCCCTGAATTGTGACATCTTATAAACTTGTATACGACGAATGGCGAAGCATTGTATAAACACTTTGTTTTACTTCCATTTATTCATTTTGCTGAATTTTCAATTCGCTCTATCAAGAGATAAAAGTAGTAGAAATAATATTAAAATACAAATCAATTGACAATATAAATAGGCAGGTCCAGTATTTTAGTGCTACTTCCACACAGCATACATTATCTTTATTTATAAATAAATAAATAAATAAATGCTTTATTGTCCAACAGTCTCCCATTTCCAGGACAATTTAAAAATACAACATTGCGGTACTAACTATTTGATTTAGGGTACATGTAAAAATATCACAATAATTGCATATGTTATTAAAATTATTGCACATAACATAAACTGGTTATTTCAACAAAATGTTTGTTCTGGCTCTTGGTGGCCTTAGCGGTAGGTGTTTCCTTGAGTGAAACGTATGTACATTAAAATTAATTTGATTTAACAATTCCGAACATATTCTACCATATTATTTACTAATTTAAACAAGAATACAACAGATGCACAATTTCTCCTTAATTGCAAAGAAGGCAGTTGAAAACGTTTACATAACTCATCATTAGGTATATTCCTTTCTGGATATAATCTATCACTTTTGAGAACCAAATATTTCAGGAATTTTCTTTGGATCTTTTCGACACGTTTGCTGTGAATATTATAATATGGATGCCAAATTATACTTGCATATTCAACTTTAGAATGAACATTCTGGTTCCATTTATACGAAAATACCAATCCAGTTGAACTATTTGACTGACCTATATTATATTCTAACATAAATTGTTTCTTCTAAACCCAAACCGAGCTCAATTTCATCTTAAACTAACGAGGGATTCTATTCAGACCATAAACTGTCATTGAATTTAATTTTTTCCAATTTCGCCTTATCAGCATTATGAACAACGGTCCAATTTCTCGATACTTCCAGCTTGGTGGTTTATCGACTCATCATCAAAGTGCCTTTTCCAGCGTCAGTATATATCCAACCAACGATTCCCGTTCGGGTTCGATATCTGTTCGAAATACAACGAGACTCGTACAATAAGCAATCAGTGGATATAAATTGCAAGTCAGTAGTGCATTCGACGTTGAATCGCATCATCCACTTCAAGAGTTTAACAGCCAGCGACATTTCAGGACATTACCCAAACTATTGTTTCTGTATACAGATAAGACAACGCAAACGATCAGATTATCCTTAATGTCCCATTGTTTTGCGGTTGAACGATGTAGACTATATTGGAAATTGATAGGGTAATAAAGACTTATCAGAGATCAAAGTATCTATCTGATGCTATCTAACGTTTTGGTTTTAAAATAAAGCGTGCTTGAACTTTGACGGCTTATAAGAATTGCAATATTCTCATTGAAGTAGATAATGTTAAGGGATTCGGTCTGTTTCATAGATAAGGCCTTGAGCTATAGAATTGCAAAAGTTCAGAGAATGAGATCATAGAGAGCATCTGATATGTAATTTTCCACTGGCTATCAAAAAAGCGAAATGGCCGCAGAAAAAAACCGCTACATGTCACTTGCCACGAATGAGGTTGCCTTTAATGCGAGATAAGAATTATCAATAAGTAACGCTTAGCTGCTCAACTAAAAATTATTGCTACTAGCTTCTTAATTTAAAATTTTACCTATGTAAATGCAGAAATACTAAAAATTCTGTGATATCTTGGCATACAACAAACTAGACGATATAGGTATTTGAATATCTACTTAACACTGCATTGTGTCCATAGCATAGGCTGTTCGTCCTTTGGATCTCCTACAAAAATTGTAAAAGTGTATTAAAAATCCTGAAGAAATGTAAAGATTTAATCTCTGAAGAAAATAGAGTAGCAGAAAAATATGTACATAAAATCCAAGTAAAAGATATAGATCATTTCAAAGTAAGAACCTATCTAATCCCATACAATTATAAAAAGAAATTAAAGGAGGAAATTCAGAAAATGTTAGAGGCAGATATAATAGAAAAGTCAAACCCGATTGTAATAGTTAAAAAAAATGGAGAATTAAGATTGTGCTTAGATGCAAGAAATATAAATAAATTTAGCATACCTCAATATGCAGCCCCAATTACCTTTGATGCAATATTCAGCAGAATCACCAATGCTAAAGTGTTCACAAAGCTAGACCTGAGGCATAGTTCTTGACTTATTCCATTGGAAGAACAATCACGAGATTATACAGCTTGCGCAGCCTTAGTAAGAGCCTTACACCAAGTTTTAGACAAATTAGACTATGTGTTACATTATATAGATGACATATTAATATTCTCTGAAAATAAAGAAGTACATAAAAATAATATAGATACAATTTTAAATGAATTAAACAAAGCAGGATTAAAAATAAACAGTAGCAAATGTTAATTCTTCAGGGAAGAACTAATTTATTTAGGTTACAAATTAACCACAAAAACAATTGAAATGGACCCTGAAAGAACAAAAGCAATAAGGTAGTATGAAAGTCCAAGAAATTTGAAGCAGTTAAGAGGATTCCTTGGCATAGTGGGATATTTCAAGAGGTTGGTACCAGATTTAAGTCAAAAGGAAGTACCACTAATAGAAATGCTAAAGAAAAATCAAAAATGGATAACAAGAAAGAAGAAGCCTTCCAACAAATAAAAATTTGTTTTGAAAACCAGTTGAAGATATATCATCCCAATGACAAATGGATGAAACATGGCCTGCAGGGTTCCGCCATTGTGTCTTTAATTTCTAAAAGGCAAGCAATAATTAACTCCTTTTAGATCTTTACATTTACGTTTCTTGATCTTTTCTATGAAGTTTTATAATAAGAACTAAGAAGAGGTTATTGGCCATTTCATCCAGGTCTTGGTGTTCGACTTTTGTTTTCTGTTCTAAGTATCAACTACATATGACTTTTGTTGTTGTTTATTAAATTCTAAATTCAAGGTTAAACTAATGTCATGTAATTTTGTATAATTGTGTTGAAGTTGTCTGTAGTTTGGGATAGTTTCTTCGATAATAACTATATCGTCAGTAAATATAAGTTCAATCTTAAATTTGTTACGATCTTGCCAATATACACAATTTTGACCATAGAGTATCTCCTTTTTTATTTTCTTATCGGTTTGGTGTAGTAGATATAGTCTCTACCTCTAGGTAGCGTTATTATATATCAATTGTTGTATATCAAAGGGGTATTGTTGCTTATTGAAGATAGCCATATCCAGAAACTATGTATCTTAATTGATCTAAAGCACAATATCTTTCAATTAAATAACGAAATTTATTGTCAATTGTCAGGCCTTGCCAGGCAGGTGAGAGCATGAAAAAATTTCAATTGCCCACGGCAAAAGAGTCCATGTCTATTTCTGACAGCTGATTGAATGATAATCCGTTTCATTCAATTACTGTAATATTACAAGTTCCTTTCATCGATAGTTTTATATTAGACGAGCCATTACCCGCGGTATCACTCGCGTATGGAATGTTCAAGCCTTCGCAAAAAGAATTAACTTATGAAATATATGGGTTATCCTATATAAAAAATGTTCTAACTTGTTTGAACCACCCTACTTAACCATAAATCCACCAATCCCGAATTTATTTCACCCAAACTGCAAGTATTTATGGGCCACCCTATATAACTATTTTATTCGACATTTTTTGAATCACCTTGAATAACTGTAACTCTACTTCACCCTATATTGCAACCATCCTGTATATGCTGCTGTTTTATAATTGTTTGAACACCTGACTAATTACTTTTCTGGTACCCTATATTTCAGCTTTGCAACTGCTTATGGTGTACACTGTATAACAATGATTTCTGATATTTTTTTAACCACCTTTTAAAGTAAAATTTCTCGTTACTATGTATATTAATCAACATTTAACGAGCTAACATTGTGTTAAAAACTCTAAAACTATAATCTTGCTTCTCCCCATATTTCAGATATTTCATATAGTAGAATGCAGCTGTTTATGGTCTTGCCCTATATAACAATTTTTTTAAAACATTTTTGATCCATCCTAATGGAAATGATGTGGAACCTTTCGTGAGTCACAAATAAAAACACAGTTTTGCACTTAACACCAGACTTTTATTTAAACCCTCACCCAAACTGCAACTGCTTATTGACCACCCTATATAACAATTTTATTCTAAAAAAAATTTAACCGATTTGTATAATTAACTCTAGTTCCAACTACATTAAAACCATCCTGTATACACCAGTTTGTCAAAAATTTCAACTTATGTTTGAACCATAATTTTACTCTACAAAATATTTCAACCACCCTGTATGTGCATCTGCTTAGGGGCAACCAAATTTTTAAATACTTCTAATCACACTGTATGAACTATAATTTTACCATGTTTCAGATATTGCAGATATGCAACAGCTCATGTTCTATCCTACAAAGAAAATTATTCAACCTGTTTGACTATAAATCTACTCCACCCGCTATTTCACTCACCTTGTATTGGCAACTACTTATCGGCCACCCAGTATAACATTTTTTCTACCACCCTGTATAACTATAAATCCATCATTGCCAAATATATTTCACCAAAACCGCAACTGCTAATAATTAATAATAATTTTTGAATCACCTTGTATGTATTACAACTACCCTGTATACGCTACTGCTTATTGGTCAACCAATACAACATTTTTTAAATAATTATCATAACACTTCTTCACCGTATGTTTCAACTATCCTATCTGTGCAACTTATTATGAACTACGCTATTTCACATTTTTTCCTTATATTTTTTCAAGATAAATTAAAGTATAATTTCTCTCCACACTTTATTTAAACCACCCTTCATTTACAGATTTTTCTAACCTTGTTTGAATGACACTGTATAACTATAACTTTACTGCGCACCATACTTCAGGTACTCTATATATGCACGTGCTATATAAAAAAAATTGTCTAGCATTTTTTACCCAACATTTTTTGTGCAACTACTTATTTGCCACCAAATATAACATTTTTGTACGAACCTGTATTCTTAGAATCCTACCGCACCCTATATTTCAACCATCCGGTAAATATAACAGCTTGTAGATCATACCATTACATTAAAATATTTTTTAACCCACCTGTATAGCTGTAATTATACTCCGCTACATATTTAAACCATCCTATATACGTAACTACTTGTGGATATAAAACAAGTTTTTAACCACAACATTAACTATAATTCCACTCCATCTTATATTTCAAACACCCTGTATAAACAACTGCTTCTAAAATTTCTTTAACCCATTTCATAACTATAGTATCTTATGAACATAATTCAGAGATCCTACCTGCTTACCTAAGACATTTTTTAAGTTTTTTATTCACTGTGTAAATATTCTACCCTTTTTCAACCACTTGGTATATGGAAATGTTTATGGCCCACCAATATAACTTTTTTTGACCCCCCCTTTTAACTAATTCCACTCCCCCTTATTCCCACCACATCATATATATCCAGCTGCTTATAGGACACCAAATATAACTTTTTTTAGACTTTTTAAATCCATGTAATTCTACTTCGCTCTAAGTTTCCTATATATAGAACACCTTGGATATATGTTGATTTTTGTCAAATCGAAACATGTTACATTTGCACATTACGAATTTTGAATAAAAGCTAAGCTGAAGCCAGTATTTAATATTTTGTGCGTGCTGTAGAACCAGTTGATTAATTAAATTACCCAACATGGTAGAAGTTTCTTCGCTATAGCTACCGTTTCTGTTAATTTAGAGAGATAAAATGTCTACTAGATTTTAAGTCAAACTATAGGCTTCGCAACAAAAAAAGATTCAGCAAAATCAGTTAAGTAGTTCTTACGTGATGCCCGAACAAACAAACAAACAAACAGACATACTTACAATTTTATAATAGTATAGATTAATGAAAAAAAAGTTTTTCGTCACAATGAAGGGAAAATTGTATACAGAAATTTTAAAGGATTCCATACACATTTCCACATCTAAACATATTTATGAATAGTTGGTAAACAAGTGTCTTTGAAGCTTTCATAACAAAACTGCCATCAACTAAATTAGATAGAATACTTCACCACTTTTGTAAACTCATTGGTTGTTCGTAGAAATGCTAGTTGTGTTTATAGTACTGGATACACCATCATATTTTCTTGAATATCTGCTATACATTCACATTCTGCAGCAGGATGTCTTTAGAGAAGCTCTCCTCTGAGTTAGAAGATTTTCGACAGAAAGATTCTTTTAGTTATATTATGAACAGACCCTCTGAGTTCAACACTTGGAAAGAAAGTTTGACTATCTGAAAACACAAAAAATACCAATTTAAGGACACCATCTTCTTCCAAACTCTAAAGTCAGCGACATTTCAGGATATCTCCCAACTGTTTCTATAATTATATGGATAAGACAAGGTAAATGATTAGAGTATCTTTAATGTCTTTTTTTTCGCGTTTAACGTTGCAGATTCTATTGGAAATTAATAGGCTAATGATTATTACAGCTCAAAGTATCTATATAAAGGAATCTACTTTTTGGTATTATAATAAGGGTTGCTTGAACTTTGACTGCTTATAAGAACGGCAATATTCTCATTGAGGTAGAAATTATCCAGGGATTTTGTTTGCCTCTTCCTTTTTAAGATAACTGAGCTTGAGTTATAGAATTACAAAGACTTTCCGAATGAGATCCTAGACGGCAAGAATATAAAGCTTTTGATATGTAGTTTTCCCTTTGCTATCAAAGCAAAGGAACAGACGGGTAGAAGGAAACGTCGGCTACTTTGTCTCTTGCCGCGGATAAGGTTTATAGTTTATCAAAAGTGACTTTTGACGGCTTAATTAAAGATAACTGCTACGCAGTTTCTTAATTAAACTGGTATGTACAGTGTATCCCAGGATCGTTACAATAATAGTTGAGTAATTTTGGAGCTGAACGGTATTATAAATCTGCAATAATAAACTACCTTTTTTAAGGTCAACTAATTTGTTTTCTGAAACATAGTTGTGGCATCTTTGTTTTCTATTTTTTTATTTTTTGGGAAAAACACCGCGATTGCTGTAAAGTTTGTAGTTTTCAAATGCTACAAACGTTACAGGGTCTAAATCAGATACCGTTTTCAATGGCAATAAAAATTCTAATAACAACTTATTATTAGGGTTCCGTATATACAATATACGGATACCCTTATAATATCACTCCGGATTTCGGCCTCTGTCACATCACAGCCATTTTCTCCTAAACTACTGGACGGAAGAGGTTGAAATTTGGCATTAATGTATATTTTGGTGAGCCGATCAGAACTACATATAGTAAATGAAGAAATTTTTATTTTAGGGGTACTTTTGGGGGAAAAACTAAAAAAATCAAATGTTTCCCCCTCCCTGATCACCGAAACTCCTTAGCCTAAAATTTTGAAAAAATTAGGAAATATAGATCGTTGCGCGGACTTTACATGAAAAATAAGGAGAAACCATTAATATTAATTTTGGGGGGCACATTATAGAATTAAATAAAACTTTAAAAATAAATTTTTTTTCAAACGCATCATACATGATATATCAAATGAAAGGTCCCATTCTGTGGAACACAAATATATTTTTTTTCAAAATTAAAAAAATAATAAAAAGATATTAACGAAAATATACCAAAATTTACCCATTCCCCCTTATCTCCAAAACTATAAAATGTAAAGTTTTGAAAAAAATAGAAGTTTAAGGTCTGACCTGAAGTTTACTGGAAATTAAGGAGAAACCTCTACTTTTAATTTTGGAGGGCAAATTACAGAATTAAATGTAAAATATAAAATTAAAATTGTTTCTTACCCGTCGTGTTACATATCAAATGAAAGGGCTCATTATTAAGAAAACAAATATATTTATCCATGTTTTTTAAATAAATTAATTAAAAGATATTAACAAAACATAAAAAAGTTACACACTCCCCCCTCTCTTATCTCCGAAACCATAAGCTGTAAAATTTAAAAAAAATACAGGTATAGCGGCTTACCTGAACTTTACTGGAAAAATAAGGAATAACTCCTAATATTCATTTTGGGTGACAAATTATAGAATTGAATGGAAAATAAAAAATTATAATTGTTTCTAACGGATCAAGTAATATATCAAATCAAAAGGCTCATTATGACGAATACTGATATATTTTTTTATTATTTTTTAAATAAATATTTTAACATATATTAAAAAAATATATTTAAAAAATTACCCATTCCCCCCTTTATTCCCCAAACTATAAGACCTACATTTTTTTGTTTACAGAAAAAATACGAAGAAATCCCTAATATTAATATTGGGGAACAAATTATAGAATTAAGCCGAAAATAAAAAAAATATTTTTTAACGCATCATGCAATACATCTAATGAAAGGGTTTATTATGAGGAATACAAATACATATTTTTCATATTTTTTTAATTAATTGTTTACAAGATATTAACATAAAGGTATAAAACATTGTCATTTTTCGCTTTATTTCAGAAACCATGCTATCTAAAATTTTGAAAATACTTAGGGATACTGGTGCTCACTTGAAATTTATAAGAAAAATTATTAGAAAACCCCCATAGTAATTGTAGGGACAAATTATACAATTAAGTGGAAAATAAAAATTCAATTTTCAAACACATCATATCAGATAAACGGCTCATTATGTGAATTACAAATATATCATATTTATAAATCATTTGTTTAAAAGATATTAATAAAAACTTTAAACATCGACTTAATTCCCACTTTAGAAACTACACTATTTAAATTTGGAAAAATATATTTTGTTTGTATTTTTACATAATTTTAATTTATATTTTAAAACTTGACCTATTTTGCCTTTTATCTTCCAATCTACAGAGCCTTAAAATTTATACAGTAGATTATAAAAGTCTTCCCTGAAAGTTTATTAGTAAAATAAAACTCTAATGTTAATTGCAAATCATACCCAAGGAGCAATAGTTGAACTTACAGCTGATCTCTATAATCATGTTGTGAATAATAAATATAACATATACATTAGATACCAGTGTGTTAGAGCGTTTGATGTCATAAATGTGTCGCTATGTCTACAGTGTGCAAGATATAATCTCAGCAGGAAAAAATGTAATAATAAGCCAAAATGTATTCTATGTGCTGGTGACCACAGCTCAGATGAGTGCCATCAGATAATTAAAGCATGCGCGAACTGTATATATGCAAACCAAAAATACGGTACAAATTATAATGTGAATCATACAGCTAGTGACGTCCAAGAATGTGAAATACTTAAAAAGAAAGTCTCTGTATATATTACCAATACTGACTACCCTGTCCAACCAGTATTACCAAAATATATTGGTCCTCACATGTGGACCAAGATGAAAGCAAAGTGTATAGGTGCAGACGATGGAAGAAACCAAGTAAAACCGGTAACTCACAGAAAACCTCCTAGTTTACCAAGACCATCAAATATACAAACAAGAAGTAATAGAGAAGCCAATCAACGTAAATAGTTTATATCTTTATTATTTTATTAAATTCATGGAGCAAAATATAGACCTAATAGAAAAAAAATTAGCACAATTTGTACAAAAAGAAAAAGAATTTAACAATCTCGATACTCTCAATAAGTATCTTACATCGCACAATGAATTTATTGCTTATGTAAATATTCGAAGCTTAAATGCTAATTATAATAAATTACAAGTATTTATTGAGAGTTTAGAGACTAAGCCATTAATTGTTATTTGTACTGAAACCCACATACTTGATCGTTACATGCACTTTACTTTATCTGGATACAAAATTTATTATAATAAGAGTAAGATCAATAGGAATGATGGAGTTGTGATGTATATAAGGGATGAAGTTAATGAAACTACAGAGATTATAAATATTGGTCAGCTTTGTATTCTTAATTCTATTATACAAATTGATGATACAAATAAATTGATTATTTCATCATTATATAGATCACACGAACTCTCTAAAACTGAGTTCATTACAAATTTAAAAAGTTTTCTTCAAAATATGAAAAAATATAAAAATCATCTTATAATTTTTGACTTTAATATAGATCTAATGAAACTGGACAATATTAGCCAAAAACATCTAAACAGTTTACTTGAAAAAGGTTTTTATCCAGGCTTCCAAACCATCACAAGGCCATCAATAGATGATTGTAATATAGGATCATGTATTGACAATATTTTTATCAAAACTAATTCACTTGGAACTACAACTTTCAAACATACAATGTCTTTTACTGACCATTTTCCACTGTTCGTTTCATTGGACAAAATTGTTAAGGCCTCACCTAATAAACCTTTTAATCGCATTAACTATACCAAACTTGGAAAACTCGCAGAAAATGTAAACTGGTCATCAATAATGTCAATGGATGATCCCAATACTGCTACTAATGAAC
This sequence comes from Octodonta nipae, assembly GCA_034190945.1. NCBI lineage: Eukaryota > Metazoa > Arthropoda > Insecta > Coleoptera > Chrysomelidae > Octodonta > Octodonta nipae. The sequence continues at coordinate 71,041,742 of CM067224.1, forward strand.
TTTTATGCATGATAAAGAATTGTATTGAATTAACTACATATAATCGGGATAAATCAAAAATTAATTACAAATCTACACCAAGAAGCTAATGGATTACTACTGGAATTATAAATTCTTGCAAAACAAAAGAGTCACTTTACCTGATATATAAGAAAGAACCAAAAAATTAAATAATAAAAGTCACATACAAAAATTATGTTAAATTATTAGACAAAATAATAAATGAAGCTAAGTTAATGTATGATCGTGAACAAATTATAAAAAATAGCAATGATACCAAAAAATTATGGAAATATATCAACCAAAAGCTTGGTAAAAGTAGTAACAAACATAACAACGTTAACTACATATATGATGAAAACAAACGTAAAATTAAAGATGCAGATGAAATAGCAAATACCATGAATTCATATTTTTGTAATGTTGGATCTAGGCTTAGCAAAGAAATCAAAATTCCACAAAATGAGGACATTAAATTACCCACAACAATCACCAATACTGTTTTTTTCGCACCCACAAACTATTATGAAGTAACAAATATTATAGGAAATTTGAAATTAAAAAATGGTGGAGTTGATAATATAGATGCAAAAACTCTAATAGTGTTATCTAGACATATAGCACTACCACTTGCTCACATCATAAATTTAAGTATACAGAAAGCAATTTGGCCTGGATCTTTTTCAAATATAAATTATTTTATACGTATACACTCTATTACAAAAATCTCACTTCTATTTTCCACACGAAATTTCCGGTTTCGGGCTTCACAGTTTCTTAATCAAAGCAAAGTTTAGAACGAATTGAAATTATTTACAGAGAATTATTACTTTTTCTCAAAAGAAAGTATTCATAATTTAATTTATTTTACAATTACATGATACGTTCGTGGTACACGTAACACTTATTAGCCGTAGTATGTTTGGAAAAAAATTATTACTGATAAATACAAATAAAAATTATTGCGTTGTGTAAACGACTTGTATGCCATATTGCTATAAACGAATTACATTAGAATGTACAAAAATAATAAAAATTATTCACGCTTCAAAGTTTGATTTATTAGTGGCTGGTATAACAAGTTTAATAACCAACGATTATGGAATGTTTAGAAAGAAACGATAAGAGCGTGTTTTTTTTCACAAAGCCAACAAGAATTTGTAAATATGATTTGATATTTCTTCTGGGATTCTCTTCACTAAAATAGGTGACAAATTTTCCCCTATTCAGGCTAAACCCAGATACTTGAGCTCCAAAAAGTGTTGCAAATTGGTCACAAAATCGTCATAATTGGTCTTTAAATATTTTTTTTCCAAAAACTCCTAATTGCCAATATTTATTTCTTATCAAAATGTTAAATTCAGGGCGAAGTACAAAATACATAAATAATAATGCGAGAGATGATATGAGAGTTCTTGATTGGCAACAATTTTTTTTTTGCATTCGATCAATTATAAATCTATAATAGTTTCAATTCGTTTTAGTTACCCTATAATTTTTTTTGTGTGACTTTTGTCTTAGGAGTCACAGCGTTACTCATGGCACGCCCCGTATTTGATGGCTCTGTGAACTATTTTTTTTTTAAACCTCTATAGTCTAAGAGATACAGCCGGTTTTTGCTCGTCATCGAGAAAATGGACAGAATGTATCGTATTGAGTTCAATTTCTGAACTACATCACGTTTCTAGGCAGGCGCCATTGGAATTGATAACTGAGGATAGTTACAGGGTGTGAAAATGGTAATTTTTTATGGTCATGTTCATCATCGAGTAAACGTTCCAAAATTGGCTACATACAAGATTGTGATGCATTTAAACAAATTCCCGAGAGGCGTCTTCCTAGAGCGTTACCATCAAGGTGGCTGACAGGGGTAAACTTGTCAAAAATATATAAATATAGGTGAACTTGATCATTAAGTAAAAAGAACGCCATTTTCACCATTTTTTTGCTTACACAAAAGAAATCATAATCCCAAAGGACGTACAGCTAAATTACATAAATATATGACGTCATGAGTGTCGTCTGTATGCCGTCATACATATTTTTTTTAATGCGAAACCACTTCATTACTGATTTGGAAAGAGCGAAAGATTTCAGGTCCTAATATGATTTTGACCATGACCTTGAACTTGACCTTCAAGGTCATTCCAAGATCAAAGTTTGTTTGAAAAATCAACCTATTATAGCCAAATTAGGTGTAGTTATTGTTTGCAACACTTGTCCGCCCTCTTGGATTGCGAAAATCTGATTTCAGATTCGTAATCAGATTTTGAAAATTAACAATTTGAAAAAATCAGACAACCTACTCCCAATTTGGAATACGGGGGTTTTCGTCGTCGGTGATTCCGAATATGACGTCAGAAACAAGTAGTGGCCAAGTTCAAAATTTGTTTTTAATTTGGAATACCCGCTTTGAATCAGTCATCTTTCGGATCAGGATTAAAAACATAGATTACCGTTAATTGGTTAATTGAATTTTAAAAAACTGATTTCAGATTCGAAATCAGCAGCGATGTCGAAAACTCCCGTACACCTAATTTAGCTATAATTGGTTGATTTTTCAACAAAAAGATCTTGGAATCACCCGGAAGGTCAAGTTCAAGGTCATGGTCAAATTCATATTCGAACATGAAATTTTCCACTCTTTCCGAATCCTTAATAAAAAATGTGGCTTGGCAAATAAAAAAATTGTTTGTGACGTCATACAGACCATATTAGTTTACCTGTACGTCCTTTTGGATTGTGACTTCTTTTGTGTAAGCAAAATAATGGTTTAAATGGCGTTCTTTTTACTTAATGACGAAGTTCACCCCTATGTTTGACAAGTTTACCCCTGTCCAACAACTTGATGGTAACGCTCTAGGCAGACGCCTCTCGGGAATTTGCTTAAATACATCACAATCTTGTATGCAGCCAATTTTGGAACGTTTACCCGAATATGAGAATGACAAAAAAAATTACCATCTTCACATCCTGTAACTATCCTCGGTTATCACTTCCACTGGCGCCTGTCTAGAAACGTGATGTAGGTCAGGAATTGAACTTAATTCGATATATTCTGTCCATTTTCAGGATGACTAGGTGTCGGTATACAGATAACCGTGAAATATTAATTCAGTTTCCAAATTTCTGCTGTGTATAGAACTCATTAAAATAAGGCAAAAAGTACCAATTAACATGTGCCTTTAAATGCATCCTTAGGAAGTTATATGGCCTCAAAAAAACTCAACCAACACTGTTTTTTTTTTCTGTTAGAAACAAAACGGCCGAAAATAAAGCGCGAAAAAATGTATAGGTCTTACATAACTTTTTACGTTAAATAAAATGTGCTACTTCGTTTTTCGATATGCAAATCATAAGCGTCCTAATTACTTTTATGTTTTTTTGGGCAATAACACCACAATAGAAATAAAACGACGTATATTGTAGGAATACCAAACGTTTCAAAGTCTATTCTGACTTCGTTTGTTATTCCTTTGAAACGTATTATTATTCCTACAATATACGTCGTTTTATTTCTATTGTGGTTGTTATTGCCCAAAAAACATAAAAATAATCAAGAATATGCCACAAACAACGTTTAGAAGACAAATAAGCGTCCTATTTAGGATGGTGAGGGGACTTTTCGGAACGTATTTTTTTAATTTTTTTACTATTTTCTCCATAGATTTATAAAATGTTAACAATCTTACGTAACAAATATTGATATTTCCAAATGTTTCAAGAAAATTGAGTTTGAAATTTACTCGGCTCTTTAATTTATTAAGTCAAAAATTTCAAAATCCGTTTACCATGGCAAATAAAAGACTGGCGTTGCCACAACGCTTAACAATTTAAGTTATTGACAGTTTATTAATTAAGATATCAGTTAAAAGATAATACTTTCTTCGTATGAGCTAAGGTCTAAATTGCCCAATTGGGTTTGGGTATGGCCATTTTTGATGTTATACGAGGTATGGCTATTAAATAAAGGGAATGCAGTGGAACGAGTGCGCATGCGCCAATCAACATTGACTAATAACTGTTTAGTTTGAGGCTTCACCTTCAAAATGCAGTTAGTCTCGTTTCTGTAAACAACATCATTGAGACATAACCTTCATTTACGTTAGTATTGTTATTTTATTTTGCCGGAAAAATGGTTAGCGTAATAATAGAGCAACGAATTGTTATTAAATTTCACTTTAAACTTGGAAAAACCGCTACCGAAACCTATAATATACTAAAAGAACTGTATGGCAGTAAATGTTTATCGCGGACTCGTGTTTTTGAATGGTTTAAGCGTTTTCAAGATGGTCGACAAGACGTTGAAGATGATTCGTGGCCAGGTCGTCCTTCAACATCAAAAACGGATGGCAATGTGGAAAAAGTTGCTAATTTGATTAGGTCTGACCGTCGATTAAGTATTCGAACAGTTGCTGACAATTTGAACATGCGAAAAGTGTGTGCAAAAATGGTACCAAAAATTCTCACGATCGAACAACAAGCAGCTCGCAAAAATGTTTGTACTGACACTTTGAATGCCATTGAAAATGACCCAAATTTATTGGAAAGGATAATAACATGTGATGAATCGTGGTTTTTTACTTATGATCCGGAAACGAAGCGCCAATCCATGCATTGGGAGACCCCAAATTCACCGAGAGTCAAAAAAGCAAGGATGAGCAAGTTAAAATTTAACGCAATGATGATTGTTTTTTTCGATATTCATGGGATTGTGTACTTTCACTGAGTTCCTGAACGTCAAACAATTAATCAACATTACTACCTTGAGGTACTTGATAAACTACGTGAAAGAGTAAGAAAAAAACGACCCAAAATGTGGAAGGACAAATCGTGGATTTTGCACCAAGACAATATGCCAGCTCATTCCGCGTTATCTGTTAAGTGGTTCCTAGCCAAGTTCAGCATCCCAGTGTTAGAACATCCACCTTACTTACCAGACCTAGCACCATGTGACTTTTATCTTTTCTCTAAGGTGAAATCTGCATTGAAAGGTACGAGATTTGAATCCGTAGAAGCTGTTCAAAAGAAAGAGTTGACAGAAGATGACTTCCAGCACTGTTTTCAACAGTGGAAAATTCGCATGGAGCGTTGTAGGGATAGAGAAGGGGTGTATATTGAAGGCGATAATAAGTAATTATGTATAAAACAAAAATATTTTTTTTACAATATCAGTCCCTTTATTTAATAGCCATACCTCGTATAGCATCGTAACTGTTCAAACCGTCTTAGGTTACGGGCAGACTGGCGGGATTTCACTCCGCCTTTTGGCAGGAAAACACGCAAAAATAATAGGCCGTACTATTGCAAATCGGCGAGGCCAGACGCGGCGTGAATTTCCACCCAACGAGTTGGCGCCGGGCACATCTTCAAGGTCAACCGCCGAAAGATAGGATCGGTTCCATTTTCTGTGTTATTTCACGCTGTCTAGAGTGGCCAGACTGGTAGAAGACAAGGCGGTATTCTTTTCGTCATGGAGCTCGACCAAACAGAAGGCAGGCGAATTACTTCAACCGGCGTGTGTGGCCAGAGTAGAGCTGGATTTCAAGCGCGTGAAATACTGCTGATGTGGCCTACTATGTGAGAACTCGGAAAAAAAAGTAGAAAAAGCAGCATGAAATCCCGCCAGTCTGGCCTTAGCCCTAAAGTGTTTGTCTCAACCTTTCAACACGCATTGAATTTGAAATTTATTTTAATATATAATAGTATTTAGGAAAAAAATCTACTGTGTTTAATACTTAGCAAAGTTGGCTAAAAAATAAAAATGTGGCTTAAAAGTAAAGTATCTTATTTTTGACTACATCGGAAAAGTTCATTAGATTGAATTACCCCATTAAATCATTAAAAAACGTAAATAAATGTTATTAAAAAAAACAAAAACCGATTCAAAAATTGACTTATATAAAGAGGATAAAATAATATTTTTCAGCAACAGTTAAATACTTATTTTGAGGTAGGTGCCAAGTAAAACAGAAAATAAATGAGTTTCAATAACTAGATAAGTAAGCAGTTAAACTACCAGGATCTTATAACACTTAGATGGCTTGTCCATTGTTATAAGAAGGTGTAGAGGGAAGTTGTCACTTTGTCAGCAAAAATTTGTCACCTGAAAAAAGACATCTTAGGTGTGGCAAAGTTGACAATTTGACAATCTATTCTTCTTCATCAGCATCTAGCTTTTATCACGAGTGAGTTAACCCAGCCTAGGTATGTTTTGGTGTCTTTGTTAAACATACAAACGATATTTTTGTAATTGAAATTGAGTAGATGTGTTAGAAATGTTAAAACACAGTTTTGCACCCTAACACCAAACCTTTATTTTAAACACTCAACGCCGTTTCGACAACTCTAAGTTTGGGTTTACTCCTTGAAGATGACAACTTAGAGTTGTTGAAACAGCGTTGAGTGTTTAAAATAAAGGTTTGTGTTAGGGTACAAAACTGTCTTTTTACATTTGTGACACACCAAAGGTTCCACAGCTTTTCCATAAGTAGATGTGTTAGAGAAAAATATCATTTTTGCTTTTTATCAGTTTATGTTTTATTTTCTTTTATATATTTGGTTATTTGGATGGCATTTTAAAGAAAATATTTCAGACACTTTTGTTACATAATATATAAAGTTTACACTTAATCTTCATCTGCATGCAATTTATATTTTATTACTGCAAGAACGTTTCTTTTGCTCCATAAATAAAACGTTCGTGCAAGCGTAATAATTCACATGTGGTTATTCTATGGTTTGCGAAACTGAATAAAACCACCATAAGGTGCGTGCATTGTGAGTCCCTCGTTATTGCAAAAACCATCCAAAGGAGACCAATATATTTATTTCCAAAATACACAATGAATCACTGGTGTTGTTCTTCCGACAAGTCGAGAATCGCGTGAACGGCACAGAATGCAAAAGAGTGGCGTGTCGTTTGTTCAACGACGGCAGCCGGCGATGATGTATTCTCCTCACGGTCCACTTTCTATCCGAGTTTCATCTCTGTTCTTATTGCTCTGTCACAAAAGCTTGCGTTATTTCACATGTTATCAAGCAATAATCGGATGACGTCTCGTTTTATTGAAGTTTGAAATCTTCGTGTAATACTGGCAGACTGCGTCGTTCAGGTGTGTACGCTTTCCCATGTAAGATGGAGACACCCTAAGACATAATTCTTTGAAAGCCTTACAAATATGTTCGGCTACCGAGAAATTGCTAAGAAATGTTGTAAGTAATGAAAAGAAAACTAAAGCAAGAACTAGTACATGATACATGACATCATAATCTATATATAAATGGGCAAAGACAGAAAGGTTTCTCCTCTGTCTATTAATCGATTTTTTTATTTTTGTTTTGTTTATTAGCAATTGACGACCTTCAGTGCAGAGTGCTAAAATTCATTTATAATATTGCTTCATTTATTAAATAAAATATAATAAAAAAAAACATTGTTTAAGTCCATTAGTCAATGCTAAACAGATAACAGTAACAGTGTCGCCAGATTGCTTGGAGAGAAAATCGTATGATAGATTGACTCGAATGTGAAAGACGAATTAAACTACAACACAATGTAACAAATTTTGCCCCGATCCTAAAGTTATTCTACATCGTCATGCTAGTAAAATAGAACCCCGGAAAATTTATATTACATAATAATGTCCATTCATTGGACTCTCGCAAGTTCGCAACTTTCATTGCTTTGTAAATATGGTTTGTCAATTAAATAAAGATTATGTTGCAATTGATGAATTTATTTCTGATAATATTTTATTAATTTTAATGTTAGACTTTCAGTTTAAATATTCATTTAATATGTAGCATATAAATTTCATATATTTTGAATGATAACAAAAAATGTGGATTAATGCACTGATTGTAATATTCAAGACAAATAGTTAGATTTGGCAGCCCTGAACTCATGACTATCTTTGATGTGGCGCTTTGATTTGAATTTTGACATTTCAGAATATTGTTTGTTGTAAGATAATTATAGCACGATGGTAAAGATAAGTTGTAAATTCAATGTGTAAAGCTTCATTAACTGTGAAAAGTTTTTAACAAATGTGAGTATTAATTATTTTTCATTAATTAACAACAGGGGCTTATGATTCTTTATATTTCCATACAAAACAGAAATAGTCATTGCTTAAAATGTGTTTCATTTATGTTAATGAAATCATATTCAATATTAAGACTTTGGTTGAAGGTTTTTTCATATGTACTTATGTTTTGTAGTTATTTGGAAAGTAATAGTATGTATAACAGCTTCATACTAACTTTTGAGTTCTGATTCTGATTTCGTTTTATTTCTTATTTTATGACTATTTGAAATTTTTCAGTGTCAAATCAAAAAATATTTTTGAAAAATGTAGGTATTAACAAATGTTTTAAATATTACATTTAATATTAATTTATTATTTCATATAAAGTTAATATTTTTAAAGGGATTTGTTTTTTATGTTAAAAATATATTTGAATATATTTAAATACCAAATCGTTTAATTTTTGTTTGTTAGTTACTGTTTTGTGTTAATTAATTTAGTTAATTTTACGGGGTTCCATTCCTGCAAAATCCTGGTTTTGTTACAAGACTTTTACGTAAAAAATACATGACATTCACATTTTAACGGACTCTATTTAAAATATAAATAAATTTAATGCATTTATGCAGTGAATTTTGGTAAATTAGGTACATACGTCTATTCTACAAAGGAATGTATTTTTACTGAACATATTTTTCCTTCAAAAAACTGTTAAACTAATAAACTAAGCGTTTACATGCTGTTAAATCATGTCAAGACCATATTGGATAGTTCAGTATCAAGTGTTGTTTATTGTTCGTAGTAGTAAAATATTGAAGGTAGTAGATCAGTACTGATATTTGGGATTATTATTAAGTTTTTGCTGTGAATTTAATTATTTTATTACTACATTATTTTCACAATCTTCCGAAAGTGTGGTGTAACAAATTTATAATCAGTGGAAAACAGTAAATATATTAAAGGTAGTTTTTATAAGGTTTGGACATATATTGTCCAATATACACTGGGCGACCACTAGTTTATTTTTATTTTACGAAAATTATTATTACTTCTTTCGCTAACGATGAATACCAAATGACGTGCTCGAAAATAAGCTTTAAGCAAGTTTTACAACTAATTGTAAATATTGTGAACGAACCCACCGAACCTATTATTCGAATAGATGGAAAACGGTTAAAAATATGTTTAAAAATAACAACTAGCGTCCTCTGTGATCGTCATAGAAAATGCTTCAATTGTACAGGAACCTGTAATATGCTTTTAACTAAAATAAAAAGGGGATTACATATTTTCTAAATTTACTGCTTTAAAAATAATACTAAATAACGAAATATAGATAACAATTGAAATTTATTATTTTTTTATGAAATACACACAAGCAACAGAAATTAAAACAATATAATATAGATATATCATAAATATCTAAAGTACTTAGACTTTTGAAACTGAAGCATCTCATATAACATAAGAAGAAAACATGACATCTCTGTTTTAAGATTAAAAATATAAAACATTTTTAAAATTAAGATAAAACTGGATTCCAAAAAACTGTAAAATATTATTTGTTTATAACCGACTTCTAAAAAGGCGGACGTTATCAATTCGTCAGCGATTATTCAAAAACAGCTTGGGCAATTTTCATGATTTCAACTGCATTATATTAAGGAACATTACATAAATGTATGGTACATTCCTGTAATATTTGTCTGTAACGGTTTTCTAGAAAATCAGTACATTTCAGTAAATTTCACTGGTTTCTTTAAAAGGGCTCAAGCAATTTTAATATTAAAATCGCATTCTACACAGATATGTTCCAGCTGGAATCCGCATATTTTTCCATAATGTAAAACATGCCATTTTTCTGGAAATGAAAATTTGAAGTCAGTTCCTTTTAAAGACGAAGTTAAATTACGGGGCTTATAGTAGCGTGAAATGGCAGAAAATATTGCATTAGATTATCGAACCGAAAATTTGTTATATTGGCGATTTTTTTTATATGGTATAAGATTGTAGGTGCGTGCGTGCGTGCATGTGATATTAGGTGGTACATAAGCAGTTGCATACCTAGGATGGTTGAATTAGTTGGCTCAAAAAATATTGTATTGGGTGGCACATAAGTAGTTGCGTATACAAGGTGCTTGAAATAAGAGTGGAGCAAAACTATAGTTACAAAGAGTGGATATTTACGTTATAGGACGGAGTATAATTACAGTTAAACAGAAGGCTTCTAAAAATGTTATAAGCAGTTGAATTTACAGGATGGTTGAGATATAAGGTCACGTTAATATATTTAATAAATAATTTAGTTTAAAATTCTCCTGATTGGTAGATACATTTCATATTGCCAGCTGTTTAATTTATTCATAAATATATGAAATCTTTGTAGATAAATCGTGGTAATATTTACATTTAATATAAAATTATTTGGGATAGCGCCGGACTCTATTTACTCAGAAGGTTTTAAACAATATTAAAAATATTGAATGACGTCACAAATCCATGAAGGTAGATACTCAATGCGACATCAGCATGTATGTCATTCACAAGCAGATCGTGGAAAATTATTTGGGTTTGATAAAATGATACTACAGATAAATTTAATGGCACCCAATCATTAAACATGAAACCACAGCAGATTAGCTCTATTGATAACAGTTGCAGCTGTGGTTTTATCAAAACAGAATAATGTAAATCATAATGCAGATTCAATTTGTTAGAGATGTGGAGTTGTGAAATAACCGAAACGATTAATATGCATAGTTGGTAGATGTTTGCAATTTTTCCTAGAACAAGTTTAGAAAGCATATTACGGAAAGTTCATGTATCGATTATTAATAGCCAGATTATCATTTCTTAATCTATATATAGATTGAGGCCCTAATGTAAGCAATAAATTCGTTTTCTATGTAATTATGAATGTAAATGAAAAATCCTGAAAGACGCTCGTTTTTATACATAAATGAAATTACACTTTTTAATCGACTTCCAAAAAAGAGGAGGTTATCAATTCGTCTCGTATTTTTTTTTCTTTTTTTTTTGTATGTATGTTACCTGATTTCTTCTCCTGTGGTGAACCGTTTTGAATGAATAAGGTCTTGTTTAATTAAGTATGTATCCGGATTTGAAAAACTTCAAATTTGGGAAAAGAATTCTATTGGTAAAGTGTTGAAATTTGTGAATGAACACATGCGTACAAGGAAAATCGACCAATATCTCAAACATATTGGTCGATTTTTCAAAAACTCCTTATTGATGGGTATAGTTTTTTTAACGTTTTATCTATTAAGGAAGACGTGCAACTTGCAGTTTTGTAGAAAACCGCCGAAAATTCCAATATTGTTATCAAAAATTTCATCGAAGTGACGTAACGGACATTTCCTCATAAATATTCCAACGTAATAGTGCGGGAATTTTAGGCACTGGAAGTTTTAATTGCGAATTTGAAAATTTTCTATGTATATCTCAAGCATATAGGTAGATAAGCATAGTATTTTTGGCTACTTAAATCAATCAGTACCAAGCTCGTTTTGTTTGTATACCAGGCAAATACATATTTAAATGAAAATTTTTCCATTTTGCGTAGACGGTGCTTCTGGTGTCACAGTCTCAAGGCGTAAAAGAAACTTCAGTAACAACACATGTTAAACTCTAATGGTCTATAGACACAGAGGATGGTTGGAATATAAGGTGGAGTGGACGTTTAGTGGTATAAAATTGTTGGAAAAAATGTGGAATTAAAATTGTATAGGGTGATTAAAAAACTGTTATATATGTGGACGTAAACAAATCATATACAGGATGGTTGAAATATATGCTGAAGTTGAATTATATTCATATAGTGTGACTAAAAAATTATTTATTTCATAGCCCATAATAAGTTGCATAAAGTGTGGTTATGGGGTAGCCCACAAGGAGTTATATGTCAAAAAAGTTGATAAAAGTTACACGGCGTAGTCCATAAGGCATAAATATATTTTGGGCTTATTAAGTCAACGCGTACTAGTACATTTTGTTCGTAAACATTTACCTGTCAATTTAAAAGAAAATGTATCATTGTTTAATGTTGGGGCTTTGGATGTTACCTGGTCCTGTCTATTAAGGTTATACATACAAAATAAAAAATAACGAATGAAAACTACCTGAGTTCAAACAACTAAAAAGTTGAAAATAAATCATGTTTAAAAAAATATTACCGACTTCCACCTATAAGTAAGAAGCTGAAAATAATTATAACAAAATACAACTGTAGCAATTAAATAACACATTAAATGTTGTTAGGTACCTATCCAGGAAGTAAAAAATGTAAAAATTAAAAGGTGCTCGTTCTGTACAAATTAATTACCTACCAATCTAGTATATCTTTGAAGTCAGTGCCAAGCAACAATTAAGTATGATGAGGTAGTAGACAAGTAGGCAATGCAGAATTTTAGATTTGCTTGGCACCGACTTCAAAAATATACTAGATTGGTAGGTAATTAATTTGTACAGAATGACCACCTTTTAATGTCTAAATTTTTTACTTTCTGGGTAGGTACCTAACAACATTTAATGTGTTATTTATTTCCTGGAGTTGTATTTTGTTATAATTATTTTCAGCTTTTTTGTTATAGGTGGAAGTAAATAATATATTTTTTATATGTTTTATTATTCTTGCCGATGTATCCACATGATTTTGGTAACACATAAAAGTTCTGCTGACTTACATGAGGTCTTACATTTTTTGAAAATCTGTGCGAAATTATAAATGCATTAATGATGGTAGTAAAAATATGGCTAAAATAATTTTATTGAGAAAGGAAACAAATAATAATTTAAAATTTGAACTGTTATCGGACTAGTTACCGTTTGATTAAATAATTTTGAAATCCTCGTCATTAATGAACTTTAAATTAACAGTTAAAAAAATCTAGTTTGTATTCAGTTTGTAACGGATGTGAACTTTGTTTTACATTTAGATATGGCACTAATTCAATTTTTTCCCATATTTATATTCAAGGACGAAAAGTAAATATTAAAGAAAAAAAAAACGTTTCAGATTAATCACAGTTATGAGTCAGTATCTGTGACTTCCTTTTTGGGTGTAAGTTTTTTACGTTCTCTCTTTGTTAAACGTGGAAGTACTAGGACATTGCTTAAAATTACAAGAACAATATCAGTGGACATCATTTTTGGAATTATATGTTTTGAATGAATTGAATACAGAATGCAAAAATATTATTAATATGAATTAGTTCAAGGATAAGAATCTTTAGTTTTTTTAGATAAGAAATTATTAGTTAAAGAAATCCAGATATTTTGGGAAAAATATGAACTTTAATATTTTTTTTTCTTAACTTGATATGATATTTTAATGGGATTCAGTCACTCAAAACATATATGCTACTAAATTACGTTTCGGTTTTATTTATTAACCTTCCTCAGATCTATATAAGGCTGCACATAGTTTGTTAACAAATATTCACAATAATGTTTTCGTTTTTTTCTTTGGCTATCCTGATGTACGGTATTCTGTAAAAACTTTCTTCAGAAATTTAATGGCATCCAGTTCCAGTCCGTGGTACAATAATAAATAGACTCCTGACTGTTGTAAATACTTGATATGGTATTTTAATGGGATTCAGTCACTCAAAACTCATATGTTACTAAATTACGTTTCAGTTTTATTTATTAACTATCCTCAGATCTATATAAGATGACTGCACATTGTTTGTTAAGAAATATCCAGAAAGATGTTTTCGTTTTTTTTTCTTTTTTCTGTAAAAACGCTGGGTTGTCTTCTATACATACTTTCTTCAGAAATTTATCGCCATCCAGTCCCAGGCCGTGGTACAATAATAAGTAGATTCCTAACTGTTGTAAATACTTGATCTTGTATTCTAATGGGATTCAGTCACTCAAAACTCATATGCTACTAAATTACATTTCAGTTTTATTTATTAACTATCCTCAGATCTATATAAGATGACTGCACATTGTTTGTTAAGAAATATCGAGAAAGATGTTTTCGTTTTTTTTTCTTTTTTTCTGTAAAAACGCTGGGTTGTCTTCTATACATACTTTCTTCAGAAATTTATCGCCATCCAGTCCCAGGCCGTGGTACAATAATAAGTAGATTCCTAACTGTTGTAAATACTTGATCTTGTATTCTAATGGGATTCAGTCACTCAAAACTCATATGCTACTAAATTACGTTTCGGTGTGATTTATTAACCATCCTCAGATCTATATAAAAGACTGCACATTGTTTGTTAACAAATATCCGGAAAAGTGTTTTTGTTTTTTTCTTTGGCTATCCTGATGTACGTTTTGCGGTATTCTGTAAAAACGCTGGGCTGTCTTCTACATATGCTTTCTTCAGAAATTTAACGGCATCCAGTCCCAGGCCGTGGTACAATAAGTAATAGATACCTGACTGTTGTAAATACTTGATATGGTATTCTAATAGGATTCAGTCATTTAAAACTCATATGCTACTAAATTACGTTTCGGTGTTATTTATTAACCATCCTCAGATCTATATAAGACTGCACATTGTTTGTTCACAAATATCCCAAAAAATGTTTTTGTTTTTTTCTTTGGCTATTCTGATGTACGTTTTGCGGTATTCTGTAAAAACGCTGGACACATGCTTTCTTCAGAAATTTAACGGCATCCAGTCCCAGGCCGTGGTACAATAAGTAATAGATTCCTGATTGTTGTAAATACTTGATATGGTATTCTAATGGGATTCAGTCACGGCCTGGGACTTGATCCCGTTAAATTTCTGATGAAAGTATGTCTAGAAGACAACCAAGCGTTTCTACAGAATACGGCAAAACGTACATCAGAATAGCCAAAGAGAAAAATAAAAACATTTTTCTGAACATTTGTTAACAAACAATGTGCAGACTTATCTGATCTGATGATTGATGGTTAATAAATAAAACCGAAATGTAATTCAGTACCATAAGTGTTGTTGTCAGTAACTGAATCCCATTAGAATACCATATCAAGTATTTAGAGCAGTCAGGAGTCTATTTATTATTTTTCTTGATAACGACATTGTGAGACAATAAAAATTGAACTTGATATGAAGTAAAGTTTATCAAACTAAAATCTTTTCAGCTAAGGCGAATACTACAAAAATTATAATATTTGATTCCGATGAATTGCTTCCGGCAATTGTATGTTTTTAGTTTACTAACAAATAATAGTACAATCTTACTTGCATTCTTATATTTTTTTATTCATTTCGGCTTTCTCTTCGTTTCTTGTAATTCTTGAAACACTATCGTCTTATATTTTGCTTATGTGCTTGTTTCACTGACTTTTCCTTCACAAAATCCAGTGTTTGTTCTTTCCGCGTTGTCGTTTGTCGTGATTTCGTTACTGCTTACTCAGTTCCTAATGTTTTCCCCATGACACTTCCTAGTTTATTCATCTCCTTCGTCTATGCCTTGTGTAAATTCCCCTTCTAATATGTTTGTTTCCCAATTTTGTTTTATTTACAATTGGACAGTAAAGAGTAAATTGTCAATTTTTCTACCTATGAAAAGCTTGGGAAAAATAAGAAAAAAAAACTTACTTTAGTTATTAATTTTAATTAATTGAGAATACTTAGACGCATGCTCATATAATAAAGAATTAGCAGAGGTAATTATAGAAGATATATAGTAGAATCAGTTATCAAAAAATTATAGATAATTATTGAGCTAATAAACACGCAACATGCAGTATATTTGATAAATGTTTCAAGGGCGAAACCATACCTAACGACTGAACAATCTCCGACATAAAATCAATATATGGTAGAGGTGATAGATATAAATGTAGAAGCTATAGAGGTATAATCAATTGGAGGATGCTATGAAAATAGAGGAACAAAGTTGTTTCAGGCCGGGGAGATCTGGCACCGCTAACATATTTACCATTAGACATTAAAAAAGTTGGAAACTCTATGTAACATTCATAAATTTAAAAAACGCTTTTGATTCAGACCCTCTTCAAAAGCTACTGGTACATACATTAGAAGAACAGCCCATTATTAATAAAGTTTATATAAACTCAATGAAAACCTTTTACAGAGAAACTCAATCTGTGGTCACAGGTGGAAAACTGATGTATCCCCATCCTCTATCCTATCCAATGGACGAAGAGTATGAAACAGGTTGTTGCTTGTCTCAGGCCCTATTTAAAATGTATTTGGGAGTAGCTTTAAAGTAATGGAATAGAAAATGCAACCCGATGGAAAAATAGCCACCTGCCTGCCTCTTTGCAGATGACCAAGTAGTAGTTGCTCTACAAGATGTGGAATGCATGCTTACTATACTCATAGAAGAATCCAACAAATGGGACTCATAATATAATACAGAAATAACAGAGTATATGGTTTTAGGAAGAAATGGAGAAAATTTAGAATTGGAATGTCCCATGATATAAAATGTCAAGGGGTTACATTCCGTGCAGATGAGAGGGTTGATGAAAACATAATGAAAACAATAGTTAAAGGGGAGAAAAGGACCAAAGCATTACCACCAATGATTTGGAATAATAATTTGACACAAAAAAAAAGAAAAGTTATATAAAAAGCTGACATAAGAGTCAGAAGTGTAAAACATAGATAAAAACTCGCATCAGGAACTACTTGCAGCTGAGATGCCTATTGGAGATCATGCTGTTGCTTAACTTATTTTCACCAAGTTAGAAATGAGAGCAATAAATGATAATCAGCTGAAATGGATTGACAACCTGTGCGGCATAAGTGTGTAAATTATACCGGAGAAAGTCCTTCAGAAAGAAATAAATGAGAAAGACCCCGAAAGAGGTAGGTACAAACTATACACAAGGAGATGGAAAGCTAGAGATTGCAAGAAGGAGACTGGATGCTGTGGAAGTCTATCAATATATTACCCCCTTTTGTTTTCTTTTCAGGATATATTAACGCCGGTGCGTGCGCTTTTCTTAATTTTTGATTAGCAATCAAACATCACTAACTGCTTTGCCACTTAAGAGATATAGCTTTTAATTAAACTAAACCCTACAAACAAAAATTTATTTTTTGATATACTTATACTCACTTTCTAAGATGCTGTCGAGGCAAAGCTACTGTTTGCGAATGTAAGCAAACCAACTTAAGTAATTGTCATGAATTTTAGCATACAACTGTTTGAGCCAGATTTGTATCAAAACACTGGTAACCCTATACAGGGTGAGTTTTTTTGATGATCAGTATGGGGATCTCGGAAACTAGAGGAGATAGAGCAATAGTTAAATTGGGAAAGATTTGCACTTTTACTGGCCCAATTTAATGACACTTTCGTATTTTTGTAAAAAGTCAGGGCTTACTAGATATTTTGAAGAAACAAAATTCTGTGTAAATATCAAAATTGAAGGGAATTGTATCCCGAATATGATTGTCATGTCCTCGTTTGCGTGACAGCTTTTCGAGATATGACACAAACTTATTTTTTTTGAATAGAAACCATAGTTGGCTATGACCTCAAAAAATCGGACATTTTTAGAGCTTTTCAACCATATCATACTCGATATAGTTATTCATAAAAATAACGGAGTTATGGATGCTTTTCTCTCTTATTTTCACTTTTAACGCAGTTAGCCATGAAATAGATTGATTTATTAATAACTATTCCAAAAACATTGAACGATTTTTTTATTAAGTATATCAGATATAACAAAAAAACTAAATAAGTAAGTACTTACTAAAAACTTAAGAAATTAAAGTACATAATAATGGTTATAATGTATGTTAAAAAATTCCACCATTGTTATTTAGACAAAAATTGCATCTTTTTAAAATTGACATTACCGCTTTCCCACAGACCGCCTATCAATTTCTTCAATTGCTTGTAATACCACCTCTCTTAGGTCACTAACTGTCTCATACTTTCTTTTGTATACTTTGTTTTTAGCGCACCCCATAAATAGAAGTGTATCACTGCCAAATCGGGAGACCGGGGTGGCCATTCGCGTGGGCCATTTCTTCCTATCCAAGAGTTTGGATAGATATTATCTAAGTGGTATCTCACTAATAACGAGTTATGAGCAGATGCTCCATCGTGTTGGAACCACTCAACTTCTAAACGAGTTCTCAAATTCAAATTATGCAACATGTCTTGAAAAGTGTATTGCAAGAAATACAAGTAGCGCTCCCTAGTAACTGATTCGTAATAGATAAAAGGCACCAGAATAGTAGACCCTATGATACCACAACAAACATTAAAACCAAATTTTATCTGGGATCGTCTCTGTTCTAAATGGAAAGGGTTTTGTTTAGCCCAGATATGCTCGTTGTCTATGGAACATACCGCAGTTACTAAATCTAGTTTCATATGACCATAACACCTTTAATGCAAACTGTGCATTGTCAAGGCACATGTTTCTAAACCATGTACAAAACAAAATACGTCGATGTTCGACACCAGCACGCAAGGTTTGAGAAACTGAAAGTTTGTACGGGTGGAACATGTGCGTTTACCTTAACTACAGTTCGTTGAGATGTGCCAGCTTGATGTGGATGGATTTTGATTTACCATTGCCAAAACATTTATTTGTGCTGCTTCGTTAATTTGATTACGTTCCTTTGGTGGTTTAGAAAAAAAAATTCATATCTGCGTAAACCACCGTAAAGCCTCTTAAATGTATATAGAGCTGGTTGACGACGATTAAAATATCTATGAAAGTATTTCTCAGCTGCACAAACTGAATTTTTATGGCATATGATATAACATTAACCCATATTCAGTTTTTCTTCGTTAGAATATTCCATTTTATCACGAAAACTTGACAATATCAACTGTCCGTTCAGCACTACTAATGGAATTACTCTCAAATCAGGAAACGTCAAAGTGAAAACAATCTTTTTCATGGCTACCTACGTTAAACGTGAAAATAAGAGAGAAAAGCATCCATAACTCCGTTATTCTTATGAATAACTATATTGAGTATTGTATCGTTGAAAATCTCTTAAAATGTCCGACTTTTTGAGGTCATCGCCAACTATGGTTTTCTTTCAAAAAAGACAAGTTTGTGTCATATCTCGAAAACGAGAGCTGTCACGCAAATGAGGACATGACAATCATATTCTGGATACAATTCCCTTCAATTTTGATATTTACACCTTTTTATAAAATCAAATACAAGGGAGCTAGAGGGATTTGACTAAATCGACAGAATTTCGTTTTTTTCAAAATATCTAGCCAGCAATGACTTTTTACAAAAATCCCAAAGTGTCATTAAATTGGGTCAGTAAAACTACAAATCTTTCCCAATTTAACCATTGCTCTATCTCCGCTAGTTTCTGAGATCCCCATACTTATCATCAAAAAAAAAACTCACTGTGTATAATATCTGATATTTGTTGCTTCTTTTATGTTATACTATAATTTTATTAATTTGGCAGTTACATAAAAACTAGTTTTGGTTAACTTTTTCCTAAATCCTGATATAATAAATGGCTGAACTTTGAGAATTCCCTGTACACATTTGCATTATCTGCTCATTAATTCTTTCAGGAAAACAAACATAGTTGCACGTTCACTGAAACACTAGAACGTAAATCGAATTTCTGTCAAGACAAACATCAACTTCTTAGTATTTTCATATATTGATTAGCAAAACATCCGACAAACATAATCCAAAACTTTCTGTGGAAGTTTGCATTCGAGATACGTCACGTACTTCATATTGTCCGAACTGAGATGGAGCATCCGGTTTTTCCAATATGGAGCCCCTGAGTATGTTTGATGAACAGATGTAATATTTGCATGTCAAAAGTTTTCGCAGAGACATCGGCATTTCTCACTGGAACTTCTGTGTCTGAGTGTTATAAGGGTCACCGTTGAAGTATGTGGAGAGATATTGAAGATATTTTAGGACATCGTGGATGGCAAAATTTATCACGTTTTATCCTGACATTACGAACTGTTACAAATATAATATAATTGAATATATTTTATAAATACTTGAAGAAATTTATGTTAAAACGTTGAAGCAAATATAAGAGTCTATACAATATTTTACAATTTATCTGTTTTGAATTTGAATTACTTTGTTTTCAGGTGATCAATTACAGCTTCTGACTGTGGCTATACGGTTTAGCACCACGTAAGTATTTCATAAATTAAACAGGTACACAAAATAAAAAAAAGTCCATGAAGGTACCTGTTAGGTTATATGTTTTTTGGGTCACTGACTCCGGATCTGCCATCGGTTTTTTCGCATCAGATCGTTTTCAATGTCATTTGAAGGTCAAATTCTGGAAAAAGGGTAAAAAAAAATCGGGAAAAATTCAAGCATAGGTTTTTCGTAACGCTCAGTACGAATCCCGTTTCGTTAGATTTTTATAAGACCAGGGTCAAGGTCATTTAAAGGTCATATTAATAAGGTATGGTTAAAAAAATTGAAAAAAAATAATATATAGGTTTTAACAATGCCCCACAAAAAAGAGAAAACTTTGTACCCACAAGAAAAATGTACCTTCAACAAAGAAGTTTGTCTTCTTTTTTTTTACCTTAAAATGGCAAAAATGCATTTACTAGAGATTTCCTGATGTATTTGCGGATATGTAGATTTTTGCATGTGTAGATTTTCAGATGCGTTGAAGAGTAGATGTCTGTATATGTGGGGATGTATGGATGTGCGAATATGGGGATGTGTGGATGTACGGATGTCTAGATGTGTGGACGTTGGTTTTGCTGTTGCGTGGACGAGTCTTGTGGCGGTGACAACTGCCCCGTTAGGAGATGTGTAGAATGATTCGCTCATACGATTGCCAGTGGAAGTACACTGCCTTACAGGGGGTCGATAGGGTATGAGCAAGAAGCCGTAGTGTGTTCGTCGACGAGTTGACTTTGTCCTCGTCAAAGACGAAAAGCCCTTATACTTAGCCCTGGAAATGTATAAGGGTTATCACCTCCAGGACGGCGGACTCACTTGCAATCGGATCAGGATCCCTATCGAGCGGGATTATATATTAAAATATGGAAAATTTAAACAAACCTTCAACCTCATTCTCTATCACGTATGCTCAAAAGATAGAAACGCATTTTGCTTCGTTTGTGGAGCATTTATTCCGAAAAAAACGATCGACGATCGTTCAACGAAAATTTTCTGAATATATGCAAAGAATGCTTTAATTTAGATGCAGTTTTGGGAGAGTAGGCTACTGATATTATTTGCAATAATTGCCCCAAATTGCTTTTTGTCTTTTGAGCCTTTTTTCAGAATTTGAGCTTCAAATGACCTTGACCTTGCGCTGATAAAGTTTAACCGACACCGGATCCGTATTCAGCATTCTGAAAAAACCTATGTATGAATTTTTCCAGATTTTTTTGAGCCTTTTTTCGGAATTTGTCCTCCAATGACCTTGAAAACGATCTGATGCGAAAAAACCGATCGCAGATTCGGAATCAGTGACCCGAAATACTTATAATCTGAAAATTCACCTTCGTGGACTTTGACTTTTTTTTATTTTGTGTGCCTGTGATTGGAATCTCACTTACATAAGAGGATTGAAAAAAATTATTAGTACGTTTTTTTATTATGTAGCTATTCATAATATTTTTATCTAATTAGCACCAGTCAAGCAGTTTCCGATACATTTAAATAAAATTGAAACACTGCTTGTGGTTGCAATTATATTTGAAAAACCGATACATCGTAAGTAGGATTATAGACTATTTTTCTCCGTCGAAGATATCTTGCGCCAAGAAACAAAAAATGTCGGTATTACGTACCATATATATAGATCAGTTGCAGATAAGTGTGGCCAAGTACATCGCAATTCGTCAGTGCCAGGGCTGAATTTTCATACATACTCGTACACGCAGTTCGTCCAAGATCTGTAAGGGTCAAAATCTGTAAGTCGGTCAAAAATCAAAACAATGTTACTGGATAGAGGTAGTCAGAGTAGCACCGTTATACACTGCCGTGTCTGCCGACGATCGGACGAAAACAAATAAATTTGTTTTTTTTCGGCTGTGCACGCCAGTCTAGTCTGGGATCTTTCCAATTTCTTTCATATTTTTAGTTTAAAATAGTATTTAATTTTAAAAAAATGTACGGTTGATTCTGAAAAAATAATTACAGTAGTATTTGAAAGGAAAGCGTTTGGAGGATTCAAGACATAAGACCTATCATCACAGAGATATAGGTTGCGTTCTTTTTTGTATTAGGTTTTATCCAAAAATCGTGTTCGTTTTCGATCAATAATATTTTCAGCAAAGAACTCATCTCCAATAACTGAATTTGCGAATCAAAATCCATTTTTTCAAATGACATGTTTTATCCGATTTCACCAGAAAACTTGTCAGAGTGGCTCCGGCATCGGCAGAATTTTTACTCTTGCATATACGGCCGAATACGCTTGTTCAAATGTTGTGGTCAGATTCATTCAGTTTTCTGGTGAAATCGGCTAAACCATGTCATTTGAAAAAATGGATTTTGATTCGAAAATTGACTTATTGAAAATGAGTCATTTGCTGAAAATATTATTGTTCGAATACGAAAAAGAATGTTGGGTAAATCTTAATTCAAACGAAGGTCGATTTTTTTTAGCTTTTTCCCAGAGGTACCCCTAAAATCAAAATTTCTTCATTTACGATAGGTACTACTGATCGGGTCACCAAACTATACACTGATCCCAAATGTCAACCTTTTCTGTCCAGTAGTTTAGGAGAAAATTGCTATGATGTGAAAGATTGAGAAATCCGCAGTGATATTATAAGGGTATCCGTATATTGTATATACGGAACCCTAAAAAGAAAATCATAAATCAGGTTCTTGATCATACTGGGCGTCTCAATCTACCTACTCCTCACGTTTCACTGGATAAAAACTACCTCTGCATAATAACCGATACTAAAAAACATTTAAGAATTACTGTATACTTGGCATTTAACTGTGCTTTCGTTTATTCTAAAGAATTAACATGTCTGTTATTTTTTAAATTGTATTGTTTGACTGTCGACCACTATGATTTCAAAACCAACAAATTATAAATTGTTTAATTCATTTTAAACAAGTCATTTACAACCTCTCTGTAGACAGTTTTAATTAGCAAAATTACCAATTATTTAGCACCACACAATGCACAGTGCACACAAAACGTGGGTTTATTTAGAATTCTGCTGTTCATGAATGAAATCAGTTTTTTGCCATAAAAATCACTAATGGAAAACAAATTAGCATAATGTAAACCACGTCTTTAGAGTGGTATTAAAGTAACTTTTCTCGAAAGCGATTACTTTCTATGTGACAAACAATTAACTGAAATACTTCGTTTTGCAGTCGTTACAAAATAATAAACGTTGTTAGGAAACGACATCCTTATAGTTGAAATATAAACGAGCATATAAATAAATTCAAGAAGACACCATATCTTCAGTAAATATATGTATGAAAAGAGAATTCTTTATTATTGAAAAGAAAATATTGCCTCAAAATGGGATCGTATTGGAAAACGATCTTGGCGAATATGGTGGTGTATCGCATCTATAGCCTCGAGCCGTCTATACAGGAATTTTACGTGTTATCCAGGAAAGGCAATATTTTCGTTTCGATGGATTCGCAAGGTGATGGTGCAGTGACAAATGTGTGTCCGCAAAATTCTACCCAAGGATGATGGAAAATATTTTCTCTTCTAATGGTAAAGCAACTTTAGAAAAAGTTAATTGGCTTTCTATATGCATTCGTAATTTTAATCATGTTAGTCAACTACTTAGCAGTTATTCAAATTAAAATCCGTATTTCTAAAGAGCGTACATACAAGATGTGACTATAAACTGGCTGATTCTGCTGCTGATAAACAAGCATGCGCCAAATTTGTACAATCTTTACCTATCAACTATTGCCCCTCGTTCCCATTTCAGTTCCAAGTACTGTAAATATACAGGGTGAGTTTTTTTTGATGGTCAGTATGGGCATCTCGGAAACCAGCGGAGATAGAAGAATGGTTAAATTGGGAAAGAATTGCAGTGTTACTGGCCCAGTTTAATGACACTTTCGGATTTTTGTAAAAAGTCATGGCTAACTAGATATTTTGAAAACACAAAATTCTATCGACTTAGTTAAAACCCTCTAGATTCTTTGATTTTATAAAAAAACTGTAAATATCAAAATTGAAGGGAATTATATCCCAAATATGATTGCCATGTCCTTGTTTACGTGACAGCTATCGTTTTCGAGATATGACACA
Organism: Octodonta nipae; assembly: GCA_034190945.1. Taxonomy (NCBI): domain Eukaryota; kingdom Metazoa; phylum Arthropoda; class Insecta; order Coleoptera; family Chrysomelidae; genus Octodonta; species Octodonta nipae. Next base: position 71,065,964 of record CM067224.1, read on the forward strand.
AACTTATCTATTTTTGAATGGAAACCATAGTTGGCTATGACCTCAAATAATCGGACATTTTTAGAGCTTTTCAACGATATAATACTGGATATACTTATTCATAAAAATAACGGACTTATGGATGCTTTTCTCTCTTATTTTCACTTTTAACGTAGTTAGCCATGAAATAGATTGATTTATTAATAACTATTCCAAAAAACATTGCACGATTTTTTTATTAGGTATAGCAGATATAACGAAAAAACTAAATAAATACGTTCTTACTAAAAACTTAAGAAATTAAAGTACATAGTAATGGTTACAATTTAGGTTCGAAAAGTCCACCATTGTTATTTAGATAAAAATTGTATCTTTTTAAAATTGACATTACCGCTTTCCTCACAGACCGCCTATCAATTTCTTCAATAATTTGTAATACCGCCTTCCTTAGGTCACCAATTGTCTCATATTTTCTTTTGTATACTGTTTTTTAGCGCACCCCATAAATAGAAGTCTATAACCGGGAGACCGAGGATGCCATTCGCGTGGGCCATTTCTTCCTATCCAAGATTTTGGATAGATAATATCTAAGTGTTGTCTTACTAATAACGAGCTATGAGCAGGTGCTCCATCATGTTGGAACCACTCAATTTCTAAACGAGTTCTCAAATTCAAAGTATGCAACATGTCTTGAAAAGTGTATTGCAACAAATGCAAGTAGCGCTCCCCAGTAAGTGATTCGTCATAGATAAAAGGCCCCAGAATAGTAGACCCTATGATACCACACCAAACATTAAAATCAAATTTTATCTGGGGTCGTCTTTGTTCTATATGGAAAGGGTTTTCTTTAGCCCAGATATGCTCATTGTGTCTATTGAACATAACGCAGTTTGTTAATCTAGTTTCATCTGACCATAATGCCTTTAATGGAAACTGTGGATTGTCAAGGTACATGTACCAAACAAAATACGTCGATGTTCGTCACCAGTACCTTAACTTCTGTTCGTTGAGATGTGCCAGCTTCTGCCGCAATCTCACGAGTTGATGTAGATGTATTTTGATATATCATTGCCAAAACATTAATTAGTGGTGCTTCGTTAATTTGATTACGTTCCTTTGGTGGTTTAGCAAAAGATGCATATGTGCGTAAACTATCATAAACCCTTTTAAATGAGCATGTTGACATCGATTAAAATATCTATGAAAGTATTTGTCAGCTGCACAAACTGAATTTTTATGGGATATGCTATAACGTTCCACCATATTCAGTTTTTCTACGTTAGAATATTCCATTTTATCACGAAAACTTGTCAATATCGACTGTCAGTTGAGCACTACTAATGGAATTACTCTCAAATGAGGAAACGTCAAAGTTAAAACAATCTTTTTCATGGCTACCTACGTTAAATAAGATAGAAAATAAGAGAGATAAGCATGTTATATTTATGAATAACTATATCGAGTATTATATCGTTGAAAAGCTCTAAAAATTTCCGATTTTATGGGGTCATAGCCAACTATGGTTTCTATTCAAAAAAAGATAAGTTTGTTTCATATCTCGAAAACGAGAGCTGTCACGCAAATGAGCACATGACAAACATATTCGGGATACAATTCCTTTCAAGTTTGATATTAACACCTTTTTTATAAAATCAAAAACAAAAGAGCTTCAGGGATTTGACTATATCGACAGAATTTTGTTTTTTCAAAAGCCATGACTTTTTACAAAAATCTGAAAGTGTCATTATATTGGGCCAGTAAAACTGCAAATCTTTCCCAATTTAACCATTGTTCTATCTTCGCTAGTTTCCGAGATCCCCATACTGATCATCAAAAAAATTCACCCTGTATACTAGATTTAGATGTTCTTTTCTGCTCATATTTTAAAAGGTCTTCCTGCAAGTTTATGAGTTTTTATGTTTATTTACTTGTCAGTTACTTCTGACACTCCATTAAAGTATTTTATACTGTCCAGACTAACCATTTTTCTGTGTTAGTTTTCATGTTTTAATTTTAAGATAAATGAAAACTAATTTCTACCAGAGATTTCTAGCGAGGTTATGTTGACATTTGTTTGACTTTTAATTTTTGAATAAAAAAGTGTTGAAACGTCGATCAGAGTTAAGGGAACTATATCATGTATGTATTACCTGAAGGAACCGTATTGGGGGGGGGCACTATATTCGGATAAGTTGCCGAATTTGGCTAAGTAGATTACAGCCTATCTCTCGCTTAATTACGAAGGTTGAATAAGCAAGAGGACAGGACATTAAGGATGTAATGCACTCAAAGGACATTAAGGATGTAATGCACTCAAGAAATGAGATCCAGTCTTTGACATATCAGTTATATAGAAATTTTTAAAATTTATTTTCACAATAAAACCATTTTTCTCAAAGATGAGGTCCTCACCAATCGATCTCTATCCATCGAAACTTCCGACTGAGAAAGTTTCGTCAAAATCTTTAGAGCAGTTTTCGAGAACTCAATTACATTTATATGGAAATAAACCTTGCTCGTATTATAGTATTATATATATAGTTCGCTGAAATTTTGCCTGAATCTGAAAAATGAGGTGGCAGTAAACTAATACAGAACATTTATGTTTTTGCCGTGCTGATTACGAATCTGCAATTAATTTTTGCCGCAAACGTGCAATAAGGGAGAAATCTCCATAAACCCCCCCCCAAAAAGGGTTTTCTGCATTTACTGAAAAACTACAAAAAAGTTTAAAAAAATATCGTATTCCTCATAACATTTTACATCGAAATCGCATAGTAACTTTCAGATAATTATTAAGTATTTCTGTAATTATCAATATTTTACTTTATTTTAGAATGTTGAGAATGCATGCAATGTACGCGTACACACACCAATATGTCAACAACATGTTACTTTACGAATACACAGAAGGTTCTCTCTAACTTTATTATATTAAACGCATTGGTATTTTTTTTAGACTCAGATATAGCTTGCTAAGTTTTCACAAGAAACTACAAAATAGATAGATTTTTTTACAAAATAGATATACTTTTTTTTGACGACCCTATCCGTTAGCTGCGGCCACTGCTTCAAATTGTCGTTTGTATATAGATGAGGTGATCAATGTTTTAATGATGAAAACAAGCACGAAAACATTTAAGAAAAAAGTGCAACGTAAATAAATGAAACAAAAATGCACAAATATCCTTCATATCCTGAATTTTACGTTAAATGCCGCAGCTAGAGTCTTCTTCTTTTCAACTTGCAGTCATCTACTCCTGGATATAGATCTCTCCTATTCCGTTTCGTGACTCTCTGTTTTTTGTTGTACGAGTATTGAACCACCAGCTACCTACCACTACGCTAATGTCGTCGACCCAACGATTTTATGGACGTTCTACAATTAGTTTAGTTTGCCCCAGTCACTGTTATTCTTGTATCCGCCTGTTACATGCCCAGCCCTATGCTTTTTCTTCTTATCTGCTATAAAATTATATCTGCGATTCTTGTTTGTTTTCTGATGTTTATATTCCTATTTTATGACCTTGTGACGTGCCTAGTACGGATCGTTCCATCTCTAACAAGTTTGATTTCCCTACATCTCCCACTCGTTGCAGGAACCCTGTATATTATGAAGTATATAAAAAATATTTTGAAATAAAAATACTTAAAATTGTTATCGAATTTTATCAATTCAACTTCGCTCACGGAACATTGTGGTCAAAGTGTTCAAGTTTCGCAAAAAATAACAAAAGAAATAAATGCTACAATAAAAAAAGGGGTGAGCTGAATATCTTGAAAACAATTTATATAGTCCTTGCCAAACTTCAAGAAACCTAAAAAGCAGGTTAACAACACATAAAAGTGATATACGCCTCAACAAATGTAGCTGTGCTCTGGCCGAACATTGTATGAAGAATAACCACTCCCCAGACTTTGACAATCCAGGGGTTTTAGATTGTGAATCCCACACCTTCAAAAGACAGTTTCTGGAAATGGTTTGTATATATCGACACAACATTAGTATTAATAAAAAAACAGACACAAAAAACCTAAAAACAATATACTGCAATTTACTTGAGTTAGACAAAAATCATAACCGTTAACTGTAATTTAACATGTATTATCTCCCCTTGTTTTTGGGTTATATATGTTTGTATATATGTACATGTGTGTATGTGTATGTTTATATATATGTGTTTATATATCATCGTGTCAGTATTCCATTAGACTCTCTCTCTACGAATTCTTTCAATGTCTTTGCATCCACACCCCATGACCTAAGAATCTTAGTGTCCTGTAACATCGAGTCTCGGCTTTTGTTTGCGTTCCATGTCACTGTGTTACAATATGACAAATGCCTGGTATATAACTTTTTAAAATGTGATTGTTTAATCTTAAAAATTTTATTCAATATATGTGTGATCCGGTTATAATAATGTTTTATTAAATTATTGAAATATGTCTGTAATGTTTGTTCAAAACGCATTACACAATTTACATTACTTGCAATGAGAACCTTTTTTAATAATTTTCTAACCTCGATATTGTAGTTTTAGGTTAACCCTCTAGATTAAGTTATACCATTATTAATTTGTGTAATCTTTCAGAAACTTGACTGAAGAAGAAATCAATAAATTTCGAAAGCTTTCATGATATAATAAAAGAGTACACTTTATTTAGTGCTCTTTATAAACTAAAAATTTTTGGCTACTTTCCCATTATTTTTTGGAAATTCCATAATTCCATCCAGTTTCTTAGCCATTAATTGCTAATTACACATGAGTATTAGGATATAAAAATAATTAGAATGAATTCAGATACTTGAGTAAAATACGTACTTTTTTATCCCGCAAAGTTACAATCTCTCCCACTAACTTCTTATGATAAGTTAATTTTTAAAATTTTCTGTAAAAATACGAAATAATGAGCCAGAATCCAGAAATACCCCAAATTCGTTATTGCAGTACAAGCGATCTATTAAATACTGAATTTATTCCAAATTAGAACTAATTCCGATTGAATATTGTAAGTCAGCTATGTGTACACTCATATGGACAATGCTTAATTATTTATCGGAGTGTATGCGCTCCCATCACCTGTATTCCGAATATATTCCGAACTAAATTAAAAAATAACTAATGAGACGACAGCTTGTTCACTTTGTATAAGTTGCTACACGTTTTCGACTTCAAATTTTACTTACTTTATTGTGGTTTTTGAATAAAATGCAAAAAAAAACCTTTTTTGGGGGGGTTCTATGGGATTTCTTCCTTATTGCTCGTTTGCGGCAAAAACTAATTGCAGATTCGTAGTCAGCACAGTCAAACACATAAATGTTCTGTGTTGCTGCCACCTCATTTTGCAAATTTAGACAAAATTTCAATGGACTATTAGATAAGCTGCGTAACGGATATAGAAAACGCATTTCCCTTTCTTCTAACACCAAAGCACTACCGAACGCAACAATTAGCAACATATTAATTACATAACAAGGCAATCTACATAGCAATAGAAAAACACGCCACTAATATGAATGAATAACGATAAAAAAAATTTAAATGAAAGCGTTATAATTTAATTAAAAACAGTTGCTCGCATTTTTACGTAACGTCAAACGTTATTGTTTCGCCTAACAGAATTCCATTGTTCAATGGGTGCTGCTGCTCACATTCGATATTTTTTATACTTTTACAAAACCATTCGAAATCGAAGTTCACGAAGCTCGAGTTGCTGATGAGGAAAAAATATTGGTAAACCGATTTGATGCTATTATAATAAAAATTCCCGCACACGACTACCGACTTCTTGCGTCATTAGAATCAACAATAGGAATAATATGAAAACCTTCTAATGGCTCGGAATGAAATGCAGTAGCTAAATAAATAGTTGTGCTGAAATAAATGCCTGTCATGAAACTGCAATTATTTAGGTTGCATTAAAAATTACGGAGATTAAGCTTGTGGTTTATTATGCTATTAATTCAAAATAATTTTCTTGTGCAAGGGAGCTGAAAAGGTAATACCATAATAGCAATATTGTGTTATAATAACTAGTGCAAGTTTATAATAAACGACAGGTGTTATTCCCGTGTCAACAAGTTAGAAAATCGGCTATTTCAGGGCCAAGCAATTATGAATTTAGGTCACAAAAGGGTAATTTTTTTTCTATGGTGGAAATGTGGCATTTCAACTATAGTATATCATGACTCATACTAAGTAAATCCACCAGTGTGTTTCTATGTACTTCGAGAATTAGCTATATTTTTATTATAAACGTGGGATCATTCCACTCTGTTATTTCATCTATTATATTCTATATCCCTTTACATACCAAAGGCGGCACTTCACTTTGTGTAGCGTATTCGTATATTTGCTATATTTGTCCAAAAACGGCGATGTGAGTAGAGGCTATTCGCTATTTTTGCTTGATTTGAACAAATAAGTCGAATTCCGCTAAGAGCAAATACGCCTTACTGTCCACTTGTCGGTTTTCACTGCACATCAAAGGAGTCAAATAAGCCAAATATTTCCTTTAACTGCCCACACTTGGTTCACATAGCCGCGATTCGATTGTGATAAACTAGTGCTATTTTTCATGACAAGTGGTGTTTGTGGCAAAATGGATTGATCGAACCAAACTGTTATGAAGTTTTTGGAGTTTTGGACCCCAAACATAGCAGATATAAAAATAAAAACAAAATAAACAATGCCTGGATAGATATTAAAAATAATACGGAACAACCTTGCACATTGCGGAGAAAGAGGGATCCTCGCCATGGTTTTTTAATAACTTCGTAGTTATGTAGATATATAATGTACTGATAACAAGAAGCATTGTAATAATAAGCTGCTGTTGCTGTCAACGCATCCATGACTGTAGTGTTCACTGGTTTTCAAACATATTTGACATTTTTGAGTGTTTTGCGATATGTGTGGATGGCAAGTTTGGAATATTTGCGAATACATCAAATATTTGGACGAATATAGCAATACAAAACAAAAATACGCTAAAACCAAGTGAAGTGCCGCCATAACATGTACTCTCTTGTTTTGCCACCCATTCCAATTATTAATACTCAATTCTTTGGGTCAAGAAAGGTTAACTGAAAAAATTAATGTTAACTAATTCCCAAATAAAGCATTAATAACTAAAAATTATTAACGAAGTCTAGCGAACTAAAATAAATTTTATACCTCTTAAATGTGACAAATAGATTATTTTAAATCTGTTTTATATGCCACAAAAAGATCAGATTATATTTTTTAACCGCCTTTCAAAAAGCACGAGGAGGTTATCAATTCGTTTAGAGCTTTTTTTTTAAGTTTGCTCAGTGATTATTTAAAAACGGTTTGGGCAATCTGATGATTTAAACGGCACCGTATTAGGGAATATTGCAGAAAGGTACCATATAATTTTCTGTAACGTAAGAGTGACGGCTTTTGAGAAAATCAGGAAAAAAGTAATTAAGGGAGAACACTTCAGTAAATTTAAATGAATCTACACTGTTTTCTCTAAATCGGCTCAATCAAATTAAATATGTTAATCTGTATTCTACAAACAGATGTTCCAGCTTGATTCCGTAAAATTTTCTATAACGTAAAACTTACCCTTTTAGTGAAAATAGGAAAAGTATGTGCAAATAACGGTAAACATCAATATAAATGTCAAATTTTCATCATAAATATCTAGACATAGTTATAGTAAAATTGCACAAAATATTCTATCAAGGTATCGAACAGAAAAATTGTTCTGTGAGTAGTGGTGTTGAATTAAAATCTTAAGTAGTTGCGTATACAATAAGAGAGAAGTAACACTACAGTTATAAGGAATTGATAAAAAACGTTAAAAATATTGTTAAATAAGCATATGCAGTCCCATAGCTTGTTTCTAATTGTCTTCTAAACGTCGTTTTATTTCTATTGTGGTGTTACTGCCCAAAATAAACATAAAAGTAAGCATATGCAGTAAGGATATTTGGGTTAGATAGCAGATGGTGGAGTAGAATGGAATTATAGTTATACAGGGTGATAAATTAAAAAATATTCCGGTTATTAAAAGTGGAGAGATATACGATTGAGCAACGCGTGTTTATTTTTAAAAAATATTGAAAATTTGTGCAGAAGTTGGAAGAAAACTCCGTACAAAAAAAATGACTGTCAAATGTTAGAAATTGAGTTGTTCCAACATGATGGAGTACCTGCTCATAACTCCTTATTAGTAAGACAACACCTAGATAATATCTATCTAAACTCTTGGATAGGAAGAATTGGCCCACGCGAATGGCCACCTCGGTCTCCCGGTTTGGCAGTTATAGACTTCTATTTATGGGGTGCGCTTAAAAATAAAGTATACAAAAGAAAGAATGAGACAGTTGGTGACCTGAGGGAGGCGGTATTACAAGCAATTGAAGAAATTGATAGGCGGTCTGTGAGGAAAGCGGTAAGATTGACATTTTAAAAAGATGCAAGTTTGTCTAAATAACAGTGGTGGACTTTTCGAACATAAATTGTATCCATTATTATGTACTTTAACTTCTTAAGTTGTTAGTAAGCACCTACTTATTTAGTTTTTTCGTTATATCTGATACACCTAATAAAATCGTTCAATGTTTTTTGGAATAGTTATTAATAAATCAATCTATTTCATGGCTAACTACGTTAAAAATGAAAATAAGAGAGAAAACCATCCATAATTCCGTTATTTTTATGAATAACTATATCGAGTATTATATCGTTGAAAAGCTCTAAAAATGTCCGATTTTTTAGGTCATAGCCAACTATGGTTTCCATTCAAAAATAGATAAGTTTGTGTCATATCTCGAAAACGAGAGCTGTCACGCAAACGAGGGCATGCCAATCATATTCGGGATACAATTTCCTTCAATTTTGATATTTACAGTTTTTTAATAAAACAAAGGAGATAGAAGGATCTGACTAAATCGACAGAATTTCTTTTTTTCAAAATATCTAGTAAGCCATGACTTTTTACAAAAAAATGTCATTAAATTGGGCCAGTAAAACTGCAAATCTTTCCCAATTTAACCATTGCTCTATCTCCGCTAGTTTCCGAGATCCCCATACTGATCATCAAAAAACTCACCCTGTATAAAAATTGATCTGTTTCAGGATTTTTCATTCACAGTCATAATTACGTAGAAAACGAATTTATCCATTCCTTTATGACGCCAATGTATAATATTTGTTTAATATCCGGATAGGATCTGTTTCAGATAATAACTAACCTGATATTGTTTCCTCTCTATCTACTTCTTAATGTTTTGTATCACAGCATGTAAATCCTTATTTTAGCTCACTGGTAAATAAGTTTTAACTATTTACTTTCCTAAGCATATTTTACAAATTTTTTTACCACTAACTGTGTTTTCATGTAACAGCCAAGGTAGCAATAACAACCAGTTCCCCTGAAGTGATTGTTTTCATTCTGCACACTTCATCCATGTTTACTATTGTAAATAGAATAAATATTTAGCCGAAATTGCTAAAATATCTTTTTATATTTTTGAAAGACCTTCTGAATTTTAAAGCCCTAAGTTCCCAAATGTCGATATTCAATTATTATCTTCAGTTTAATGTGCAAAATATTTGATTTCCAGACTAGAAACAGTGTATTGTCTTGCGTTCAATGGACTTATAATCTCGGAAAGATTGTACCGTAATTACTTTGATACGTTTTAGTTAATCTATTAATTCTTTCTTGTGATTTCTGTGCTAGGAATCACAGGGAAACAGCGTTTTACTCCTGATTTGGGGTATCTGTGAGTTAGTTTTCCGTTACTTGATGTCGGTATTCATTTATCGTTAAATTAAAATAAAACAGTTTCGGTTACTTATCGAATATTGTATAAGAAATTTTAAAGCAAATGTTGCACTCTCATAATATTTGAGAAATTTTCATATTTTCGTTTAACAATGTTGCAAGACATATTTGAAGCGTAGATAATTGCTACTTTTCTTAAAATTTCTTAATTTAGGTGTTTTTACATATCTGTAGTGCAACGCTGGACTAACTATTCATTAAAAAGTCATGCAACAGAAAAATAGGACAACATTTTGATGAGATTATATAAAAATACGCAGACATGAGTTGCGGTTTCATGCATCGATTGTGTTAAAGGAAACCAACTGGTGCGCGATAGATCACTTCAGATTTTTACACGTAACAGTCAGTCTCGAGTTTATCTTGCGGTGTAAAAGAAGTACTGAAACATAAGCCAATAAGATAAATCGTAACGAATATCAAAACAAATAATATAATATATACAGGGTGAGTTTTTTTTGATGATCGGAAACTAGCGGAGATAGAGCAATGGTTAAATTTGGAAAGATTTGCAGTTTTACTTGCTCAATTTAATGACACTTTCGGATTTTTGAAAAGTCGTGGCTTACTAGATATTTTGAAAAAACGAAATTCAATCGATTTAGTCAAATCCCTCTAGCTCCTTTGTTTTTGATTTTGTAAAAAAAGTGTAAATATCAAATTAGAAGAGAATTGTATCCCGAATATGATTGTCATGTTCCCGTTTGCGTGACAGCTCTCGTTTTCGAGATATGACAGAAACTTATCTTTTTTTGAATGGAAACCATACTTGGCTATGATCTCAAAAAATCGGACATTTTAGAGCTTTTCAACGATATAATACTCGATATAGTTATTCATAAAAATAACGGAGTTATGGATGCTTTTTTCTCTTATATTCAATTTTAACGTGGGTATCCATGAAAAAGATTGTTTTCCCTTTGACGTTTCCTCATTTGAGAGTAACCCCATTAGCAGTGCTGAACTGACAGTCGATATTGACAAGTTTTGGTGATAAAATGGAATATTCTAACGAAGAAAAACAGAATATGGTGGAATGTTATATCATATGCCATAAAAATTCAGTTCGTGGAACTGAGGAATACTTTCATAGATATTTTAATCGTCGTCAACCTGCTCTATGTATATTTAAGAGGCTTTACGATAGTTTACGCAGATATGGATATTTTACTAAACCACCAAAAGGAACATAATCAAATTAACGAAGCAACAGAAATAAATATTTTGGCAATGGTATATCAAAATCCATCTACATCAACTCGTGAGATTGCGGCAGAAGCTGGCACATCTCAACGAACTCTAGTTAAGGTACTGAAAGCGCACAAGTTCCACCCGTACAAACTTTCAGTTTCTCAAACTTTGCATGCTGGTGACGAACATCGACGTATTTTGTTTTATATCTGGTTTAGAGACATGTGCCTTGACAATCCACAGTTTGCATTAAAGGTGTTATGGTCAAATGAAACTAGATTTACTAACTGCGGAATGTTCAATAGACACAATGAGCATATCTGGGCTAAAACCCTTTCCATGTAGAACAAAGACGACCCCAGATAAAATTTGGTGTTAATGTTTGGTGTGGTATCATAGGGTCTACTATTCTGGGGCCTTTTATCTATGACGAATAACTTACTGGGGAGCGCTACTTGCATTTCTTGCAATACACTTTTCAAGACATGTTGCTAAATTTGAGTTTGAGAACTCGTTTAGAAATTCAGTGGTTCCAACATGTTGGAGCACTTGCTCATAACTCGTTATTAGTAAGACAACGCTTAGATAATATCTATTTAATCTCTTGGATAGAAAGAAATGGCCCATGCGAATGGCCACCCCGGTCTCCCGATTTGGCAGTTATAGACTTCTATTTATGGGGTGCGCTAAAAAACAAAGTATACAAAAGAAAATATGAGACATTTGATGACCTAAAAGAGGCGGTATTACAAGCAATTGAAGAAATTGATAGGCGCTCTGTGAGGAAAGTGGTAATGTCAATCTTAAAAAGATGCAATTGTTGTCTAAATAACAATGGTGGACTTTTCGAACATAAATTGTAACCATTACTATGTACTTTAATTTAAATTAATTTAAGTTTTTAGTAAGTACCTACTTATTTATAAGTAATTACGAAATGATTGTTGAGGAGGTCTTCTATTATTTTGTCTGTTCATTGTTACTACACTTTGTTCTCCAAATAAGATTTTAAATACTTATCTGTTGCAGGAAAAAATGTTGAGGAGAGAAAACCCCAATGATCAGACAAAATAATACCTACTTACTTAGTTTTTTCGTTACATCTGATATACCTAATAAAAAAATCGTTCAATATTTTTTGGATTAGTTATTATTAAATCAATCTATTTCATGGCTAACTGCGTTAAAAGTGAAAATAAGAGAGAAAAGCATCCATAACTCCGTTATTTTTCTGAATAACCATATCGAGTATTATATCGTTGAAAATATCTAAAAATGTCCGATTTTTTGAAGTAATAGCCATCTATGGTTTCCATTCAAAAAAAGATAAGTTTGTGTCATATGTCGAAAACGAGAGCTGTAACGCAAACGAGGACATGACAATCATATTCGGGATACAATTCCCTTCAATTTTGAAATTTACACCTTTTTTATAAAATCAAAAACAAAGGAGCTAGACGGATTTGACTAAATCGACAGAATTTCGTTTTTTCAAAATATCTAGTGAGCCATGACTTTTTACAAAAATCCGAAAGTGTCATTAAATTGGGCCAGTAAAACTGTACATCTTTTCCTATGTAACCATTGCTCTATCTCCGCTAGTTTCCGAGATCCCCATACTGATCATCATAAAAAACTCACCCTGTGTATATATATATATATATATATATATATATATATATATATATATATATATATGTTGATAACTGATCCCTGCCGGGATCGATGGTAAAATGACGACGTTTCGGCAGAGTCACATCTGCCCTCTTCAGGTCGGGGGGTATAATTCTCGTAGCATTCTGCTTTCGCTTCTAGTTACTCGAATACTGTATCAAAATAGTATCAAAATAGTGATTTGTTAATATTAAAGTAAAGCCATGCAATCTGTTTAGCATCCATATTCGAAATTTCAGAAGCGTTTTGAATCCAAATTGTCTGTTTGTGACTGTAAAAATGTGTGCGAAGTTAGTAAAATTTTCCTCTCTCTCTGTCTCTGATATAATAGCTTTTGATTTATTTTTAACAGAACTGTTATACATCAAAATATTTGCATACCCTGTATATATTTTAAAAATTCTCTAAATTTCTTCTAAAAACATATATCGACCTACATTTACCACCATCCTTGTCTTAAAGTAATACGGTGTCGCTTGGATGTTTATCAACTACATACTCACATTTAATAACAGCCATGTAAGCTCACGTTTTCTTCAATTTATCATACACGACATACGCTTTTCTTATCCTGGACACCTCGCATATATTAAGCACACTATCATGAGCTGTAAAACGTGATTTATGTCTTATTTGTATTAAACAGAATTCGCTTAGATGATGAATTACACATTACTGCAATGTCACTTGGCCTTTTCATAACTCAAGGTGCTATGATATAATGTTTATCTAATAATTAGGTTCATATTATCAAAATCATTTTAATTTCTAGTTTAATTATTATGCATTAATAACCATCTATAGAATTATTAGTCTTGCAAGGCGATGTACAAGGTCCGGCAAAGAGACATCACTTTTTTTCATACATTTGTTTTTGTACAAATTACAAATTATGTTTGTTCAATATATTAGTAAAATTATCCCATTCAAGAATGCATACATAGTAGATGATTGACTATGTCACAAGTTCAAACAATATTTACGATTATAATCCATTAAATTTGATAAGTTGATTTGGTATGATATTTTTTGGAATATTCGGGACACAATCATGCATAACAATTCAGATAATAGAGTCATGTTTATTCATCGCTTTCATAATTCAAATCAAATATTTTGAGAGAATCAAATCGTTATCATTATAATAATATTAATAAACTTTATTCCAGGACGTTATAACAATATTGTATAGAAACTGTCAAGGCATGCTAAATATACAGTCAACTTCGTACAATTACACTTAATGGGTAATTCAACAACATTATATGAACTACTAAAATTAAAAAAAGAAAAAACAACCAGGTGCTGTTTATGTGCACTCGTGCCCTGAAACATCGTATTGAATAAGTTTTTAATAAATTTAAAAATCGACACAATATGTTTAAAAAATATCATCTCAATACCAACTAGTTTATCAAAAAAACTATTTAACTCTTATAGACCAATCAATAGAGATTTTTTCATGCAAAAAATACTGCCTGTGTCATCACATTCAGAATGATTTGTAGTGATATTTTGTTACCTTTTCCACTCGCAACTATGGTTTTTTACTTTATTATAAACAATTGAAACAAGAAAATTGCGTTTTTTTTTTTTCGTTGCATGTTTATAAAATGAAAAATAATTTACTAATCTCAATGGTGTCGACAGGTGAATTCTAAAGCATGGAAATACCAATGAAAAGAGCCCAAGATCGATCCGATAAGATCTTTAGTAAAAGGGAAAAACAAAAAATAATGGAAAATTTAGCGGTTTTTTTTATATTATCATAACTCCGTCACTATCGAAGTTGTAGAAATGGGTTTATGGGTACTGCTACTAACTGATATCTACATTATGCGTGACTAAAACAGGCGCTATCGGTTTATTAGTTTTTGAATAATTGCGATCTGAAGTTTTTAGTCCACTATTCTTGCAGTGTCTCCATGCGACATGGATCGTCAAATATCAGTTCAGAATTGAGATGTTGAAAGTAGAGGTATGATTCTACAACGCCTCTATTTTCAATTTTTATTAAATGTCTGTGAAATATACGAAAAATGTTAGCAAAATTGACCAAAATTTGGTGAGCATATGAATGTGTTCGAGTAGTGGTTGTTGAGGGGAACTGCAAACAATAATTATTATCGATAGTAACTGTCACTCTGACAAATGGTGAAAGAATTTATTCGTTAAAAAAACTTCCATACAGAGTGATTTGTTCGATTTTATTATATCAAATGAGAACTGTTTGTCTATTAATATATTTAGATGTAAATGGTTTCTCGGAAACGTTTTTTCTTTAATTTGTGGATTTTGGGTTTACGGAACATCGAAAGAGAGCGGTCATTAAAAAAATTCTTACTTGTGAGGATTTTAAATATTAAAACGATCTATGTATGTGCCTCTACTATATATTACTATACGCAACAACCGTGTTTCCCCCACTCTTTGAATACATTCATAGGCTTGCCCATTTTTTGTCATGTTTGCTAACATTTTTCAGATATTTCACAGACATTTAGCTAAAAATGAGAATAGAGGCTTTGTAGAATGACACCTCTACTTTCATCAACTTTTTTCAAAATTGAAATTTGATTATCCATGACGCATGGGGCACAATGCAAAAATAGTGAATAGAAAACTTTATATCACAAGTGTTCAAAAACTAATAAACCGGTAGCGCCTGGTTTTGGCATACATAAAATAGATGTAAAGTACTATCAGTTCCTACAAGCCCAGTTCTACAGCTTCTAAAGTGACGAAGATACTATTTTTTAATAAAAATGCTTCATTTTTCAGTATTTTTTGTTTTTCTCTGTTACTAATGATCCAATCGGATCGAGCCTGGGCTCATTTCATTGGAATTTTTATGCGTCACAATTGACCTGTTGACACCATGGAGATTAGTTTATTATTTTTGATTTTATAAACATGTTAAGAAAAAAAAACGTAATTTTCTTGCTTCAATTGTTTATAACAAAGTAAAAAACCATAGTTGTGAGTGGAAAACAGCAAAATATCGCTAGGAATCTTTGTTAATGTGATGGCACAGTCGGTATCCTGATAGTATTTTATACACACTATCAGTTAATTTTTGCTCTATTGATTGGTCTATTAAGACTAATATTCGCTGTAAAGAATATTTCACCGTGCACTTCTCCTAACGCACGGTGAAACTTATATGGCTTCTATGAGATACGATATAACACGCTTAAGCGTGAGATAGAAGATAGTTAACACAAACTATATGGAGTAATTGGCTGATTCTCGTACACTGCACGGAGACCCTGAGCTCTGTTGATATTGATCGAATCTACCCGAACATTTCAATTCTTCAAATGTTTGTTTAGTTGATTTAATTAGAGGTTGCTTTATTTTTGTACTCCTAGTCTATAAAATGATATTTAATGTACAGAGTTGGACATAGTGTGTGTGTGCGTGTGCGTGTGTGTGTTTAAATAACTGTGAAAATGAGTATCAACTTTAACATTGACTATATTAAAAACAATAATAAATTATTTCAAAACAATGAAGATATAAAATTGGCTGGTCCATCTAGGCCATATTTTAATTTAAAACAAGAGTGCAAAACGAAAAATTTACGCGAAGTTTTAAAAGTGAATTTTAAAATAAAAAGAAATGGTTATGTGGATGTAATCGCCTCAATACATTATTTTGTTATCCTTGCATTATTTGTGGCTGGGAATCAATTTGGACGGAAACAGCAGCCCAGGATTAAAACGTTTCTTAGAAAAATCATAACTCAAGACCGGCTAAATGCACTTTCTGTGCTTAGTATTGAAAAACATATATTCAATCAATGCCAGACTTTAATTAAAAAAAAAGATGCAGTATTAGCAAAGTTATTGTTTGTTTTAATGCATCTTTAAAATCTAATATTTGACCAGTAAAGTGCACTACTATTTTCATAACCCACTCAAAACAACTAAAATAATTATGTAATCTACAAATAGTGATAATAGAAATATTAATAATGCAATTTGGCCGAGACCAATAAGAGATGAATCCTCAACTGAGGAAGAAAATACTTGTAAATAACAGAAACAGCAGGCTCAACGAATTGATTAGTCCACCATGAAAAATGACCTAACTACAGAGTTTAACAAAATGGCAAGAGGCCTGTTGTAGATGAAACTACACACCTGCGCGTGTTCAGTGCTCAGTTAGTCTTTCAATATCCTACTAGTGTTAGACTGACAACAGCAACAACGAAAAACTTCAGTCCGACTAACAAAAGCTCAAAATCACCATCCAAAATGCTTTAACGAACGTCTGGCATTGCCACTGTGTGAAGGAGGAAGAGGGTTGATAGATAAGTATAGGCAAGCAACTATATCAATAAATTTCTAATTTGCGTAATCGTTTCCAACAATTCGCAGAATTTTCTGATCTACACAGAGTCATGTGCCAGGTTGATGACTAGCATGAGATAACAATGTGGCAGGTTGATGACTCAGCACCACTGCGACTGAGAGAACATAAAGTGCAATTTTCACAACCAGACAATGGATCAGAAACTGCACAAATGAAAAGAGGAGCTCCTTCATACACGACATATGAATAACGTCAACCAAGATTATGTCGACAATTTAAAGTCGAACAACTGGTTGAACTATAGTAGTATGTTTCCTGACACGTAAGGTTAGGTTGTACTGACAATCTAAGATCAAGTAATTCCAACTAAGAAATATCTCAAGTAAATGGTGAAAGATCCTTCTATCAAAAACAGCAGATGCAGATAGAACCATTACAGTCCGTAAGAATATCCTACTATACCTACAAACCACAATCTGTTTTAAAAAATAACAACTGCAATCTATTGGGACCTTACATTATTGATCAACCGAAATGTTGCTCATAATAAACCAGAAATAGTTTTAGTAGGTACTGTCTCTAGAAAAACAACTTTGATAGTCGCTAACAACAATCATATAAATATTAAGCAGGCTGAAAAAATAACCAAATATCGGGATTTGGAATTTCAAATAAAGAAGCAATGGAAAATGAACAGAACTGTATAAATTGTTATGTCAATTACACTAGTAGTCCCAAAACATTTATTAAGTAATTTAAAATACCTCCGTCTGTAGGAACATCTTTTCCAACTGATGCAAAATCACGGATAGAAAATTCATGGAGGCTGATAATTTGGCAGGTGCTTTCATAGATATCTTCTATTGATATCTAACATATGTGGAGTCTTATGGATTTCTCCCTAAAGGCACAATGTCCATGCCTTAGAGGAACTGTGCATGCCAAACATGATATGATCAAGTCATAATATAATTGTAGGAAGCAGTACTTTGTTCCAAGCGAATATAGTTAAATATGAAAATTAAAACCTAAGAATTACTATATAAATATATGTTAAAATGTGAAATAGTTGCGTTTGCTGAAAAATAGATATTCCTTTACACTATAAACAACATTTACCAAGAGGAACTTTAGTAGGTTCTTTCTAAACTTACCAATATTAACTATAATTTTATGCTAGATTGTTTAAAACCTGACTGCCACGTAGTTTGGCGACTTGTCGTATGTAGAGGTTCCACTAGTTTTCAGAAGAATATTTTCATTAGGCTTATTATATTAATATGAACACTGAATCAAAAGGAATTCTTTTATCGCATTTCATGCAAAGCACTCTTACGGAGGAGTGCTGAAATCATAAATCCATTTGTCTTTTTTTGTTCTGTAAATATAACAATAATTTCCCTTAGCTGTGCCATTTTAAATTTGCATAAGGGCTTTCAATTACAATTTTACATTTTATTTGGCTTTTAATGCCATTGACAGCGAAGGCAGAATTCTTTATTAAAATAAATTATAGAATGCTACTAATAAATTAAAGATAATTTGAACAGGGGGTTACATAAGTTAGAAAAGCAAGTCTTAAGGCTCTTCAGGCGCATTTATACAAGTGCATAAGAGGTAAGGCATACTTGAAAGTCTGTATATTTCAAAAGTCCAAATGTTGCAAGGTCTAAATCAGGCCTCGTTTTCAATGGTATAAATACAAATAGAACCAAAAATTTAAAAAAATAAAAATTAATAGCATTCGCAATGACAAATATCGAATTCACAATTTGACATTCAAACTAACTAAGGGAATTTACTGCAAATTTGATATATTCAGGGTAGCACAAAAAATTTTAAAGATCGTGTGAAATAACACAGCTTCTTTCAAATAAAAACCAGAGATGCCACAATTATCTCTCAGAAAACAACACTGGAGTATTTATTGGAATTTGTTTTTCCAAAATGTACTTCTTAACAAAAACAAATATATTCGTAAAAAAGGGCATTATTTGTGGAAAGCGCAAATGATGAATTATTCCGACTAGAAACAACGAAAACCATGTACTGTGACAAAGGGTATTGAATATCACACTTATCTCTTTGAGAGGTGAAGCCTGATGATTTTAATGTCCAATTCTAACATAGTAATTACAATGTGCCAGCCATGCTGTGGATCTGTTTTAGACTCGGAATCTTTATGTAACTCTTTCTTTGAAAACACTTAAATGTCAAATGTAATATCTCACCTCAAGCAAATCTTGAATTAAGCTTAAGATGATCCGAGATTCAGGCAAGACCTCATAAAAGGTATGCCATCATTCTGCCTAACTACCTTCATTCTCTGTAATAGGTAACAGTTAATATCTTTCGTCTAATTTGCACTTGAAGTTTTTCTCCATTTGATCAGAAAAGAAATTTTAGAATTTCCATTTTTTCAAATGTCGAAATAAATTACGCCCGCCATTACAGTGGTGATTACTTTATCAAAAGTTCACATGCCAACAGCAATACCTCCTGACTCACAAAATGAATCACAAGCACAAGCAATTCCTTTGTAATGTCTGATAAATTAACATGAATTATAAACGAGCACAATTTATCTGATGGCTACTCCACGTTCTTTGCCATTTCGTGAAATGATTTTTTTACGTCTGGAGAATAAATAAAGTTCTCCAAGTCAGTGTAACGGATATTCCGGAGCCTTCATTATGTTACAAATTAATGTTAAGGCATCCACCTACCCATTAAACCTCTAGCTGCCTATCGCCTGATGATATTTTCACATCTCCTTGAGTACAAATAAATTCACGTAAAAGAGGCAGGGAAACAACAAAAGAAAATCGATAAAGGAAACAATGAGCGGCACAGGTGAATAGGGTGATGTCGATTCGCATTACCTATTCCATTAAAAATCTATTTTAATATGTAGATTAATTTCGAGTTTCATCTTAAACTTGTAGTGTTGCACTAGCAATAGTTGGATTTGATTATGAGCCGTTAACTTTGACAGAATAATACTTTATATTAACTTCAAAATTAATTATATGAGAATATAAGAGGAAGCAGCTAGGAAGAGAAATAAATTCTGAACAATTGAACATAAAAGACAAAACAATTGATTATCTTCTATTGGAGAAACATCGACACCATTAACCGTACGAATTAATGAACAGAAGAATTACAGAAACGACAATTTGAAAAATTTTACAATTCAAACATACTCCACAAAGCACAACATAACACAAAAGGAAAAATAAAAGAATCTGCGTTAATTCTTTTGAATGAAGACGATTGTATCGCTTCTACTTCTGTAGAATTAAATCGTATCTGGTTAGCGACAATTAAGAAAGGAATAAGTAATGGCCATCTCCTTTTGAGTAACCTAGTATCGGGATAGTTCACAAGGGTTCTCCTAGGTTTTCCCTTATATGTTAATGGTATTACTGAAATAAATGAATGTTTTCATCCCATTTCTTTCTTATCTCAAAGCCGTACCTAGGAACGCCACTTATAAATTCTAAAGACAACTCTTTCAAGTTCTTCCAACTTGAAAGCTGTTTAATTGTAATACATGATCTTGAGAATTTTTTATGCTACCTGTATATCTAGAAACAACTAATGTTTCTTATGTCAACTTTATTGTCATATATCAAACTTATAGTCTAAGATCCGAACCTAGGTCGACCTTCATCGAGCTGATAATAGAATGAAACATAATTTATACTAGTATATTATTATTAGTATATTAGAAAATACTTTAAAAATGGGTTGCCTAAAGAATTCCTGGACAGACTATTTTTAATTATTAAAAAAAAAGATTTTTATAATCTCATTTAGAACGCGACTGGAAATTTATGACAGAGAGATCCGAGGTAAGTATACCGTGTAATATAGACCAATCAACAGAGATTTTTTCGTGCAAAAATACTATCAGGATACTGCCTGTGCCATCACATTAAGAATGATTTGCACTAATATTTTGCTACCTTTTCCACTCGCAACTATGGTTTTTTACTTTTTTATAAATAATTGAAACAAGAAAATTGCTTTTTGTTTTGTTTAATGTTTATAAAATGAAAAATAATAAACTAATCTCAATGGTGTCAACAGGTGAATTGTAAATCATGGAAATACCAATGAAATGAGCCCCGGATCGATCCGATAAGTTCTTTAGTAACAGGGAAAAACAAAAAATACTGGAAAATTTAACGGTTTTCTTTATATTATCATAACTCCGTCACTATCGAAGTTGTAGAACTGGGCTTGTGGGAACTGATAGTAATTGATATTTACCTTATGCGTGACTAAACCAGGCGTTATCGGTTAATTAGTTTTTGAATAATTGCGATCTGAAGTTTTTAGTCCACTATTCTTGCAGTGTGTCTCCATGCGACATGGATCGTCAAATATCAATTCAGAATAGAGATGTTGAAATTAGAGGTATCATTCTACAACGCCTCTATTTTCATTTTTCATTAAATGTCTGTGAAATATACGAAAAATGTTAGCAAAAATGATCAAAATTTGGTGAGAGTATGAATGTGTTCGAGTAGTGGGGGGAACAGATTGTTGAGGGGAACTGCAAACAATAATTATTATCGATAGTAACTGTCACTCTGACAGATGGTGAAAGAATTTAATCGTTACAAAAACTTCTGTACAGAGTGATTTGTTCGATTTTATTATATCAACTGAGAACTGTTTGTTTATTAATATATTTATATGTAAATGATTTCTCTGAAACGTTTTTGCTTTAATTTCTGGATTTTGGGTTTACGGAACATCGAAACAGGGCGGTCATTAAAAAAATTCTTACTTGTGAGTATTTAAAATATTAAAACGATCTTTGTATGTGCCTCTAGTATATATTACTATGCGCTTCCCCTCAACAACCGTGTTTCCCCCACTCCTTGGATACTTCATACGCTCGCCCATTTTTTGTCATGTTTGCTAACATTTTTCAGATATTTCACAGACAATTAGTGAAAAATGAGAATAGAGGCTTTGTAGAATGACACCTCTACTTTCAACTTTTTTTTTCAAAATTGAAATTTGGTTATCTATGACGCATGGGGGCACAATGCAAAAATAGTGAACAGAAAACTTTATATCACAATTGTTCAAAAACTAATAAACCGGTAGCGCCTGGTTTTGGCATACATGAAATAGATGTAAATTACTATCAATTCCTACAAGCCCAGTTCTACAGCTTCTAAAGTGACGAAGGTACGATTTTTTTTAAAAATGCTACATTTTTCAGTATTTTTTGTTTTTCCCTGTTACTAATGATACAATCGGATCGAGCCTGGGCTCATTTCATTGGTATTTTCATGCTTTACAATTGACCTATTCACACCATTGAGATTAGTTTATTATTTTTGATTTTATAAACATGCTAAGAAAAAAAAAACGTAATTTTCTTGCTTCAGTTGTTTATAACAAAGTAATTAACCATAGTTGCGAGTGGAAAACATAGAAAAATATCGCTAGAAATTTTTGTTAATACGATGGCACAGTATTTTTTACACATTATCAGTTAATTTTTGCTCTATTGATTGGTCTAATAATGAAGGATCTAGCATCGAAGTCGTATTTATACGACAGGGAACGACAGTGATGACACTTGAGATAAAAAATGGTTACAAAGTGATTTTTGTATGGTTCAGGCGAATATTTAATTGATTTTACTGATGAAACGTTTAATAATTGTTCGTTAAAGTTAGCTTGTAGAAAAAAATTAAATATCATGAAGTTTAACTAAATGTCAGTTGCTCACTGTTTACTAGAGTACCTCTGTCATTCTCTGTCGTATAAATACCGAGCATGCGCACTTCGAGGTCCCATCACGTGCAACTGCGATGTTGAGTCCTTTATTATTAAACGTTATACTTAACTCGGATCTCTCTATTACAAATTTCCACTCGCGTTAAAATTAAATCTTTAATAGTCGCAGACCTCAGGACTGAATTTTTTGCAGACAACCCAATATCAACGTGTTCTCAAGAAAACAGGGCTTAGTTGATATCAATTTTTTTGCTATTATCCAATCAAGTGAAAGTAACTGGCATCGACATACCTGTTTATACCTGGCAAGCCAGTAGTTCGTCCAGGTAAATAATAGGCAACCCAACGGCTGTACATTTTATACCTTTACTCGGGATAAAATTGTCTTATTATCTTGATGATGCGACAATTAATTAAAAATGGTTTTTTTAAATTTAGTTAAAAATAGTCCAGAATATTCTTAGGCAACCCATTTTTAATATATTTTCTAATATACAAAATTTATTATAAAATAAGTTTCATTCTATTATTAGCTCGGTGAATGCCGACTTAGGTTCGGATCTTCTACTATTACATTTTGCATTTTATATGTTTGAAGCCATAGAAAACTAGGCAGGAAAAGACCTGGAAACATTTGGTTCTTTGAATATACAGAATTTTGTTGCGGTTGTGGTGTAAATTCGCAAGAACATACAAAAATAAACAATGGATCATAAATTAAAACAAGCCTAAAATAATGTACAAGTTATATAAAACAAGACAAAATTAGCAAGTTTTAAACAGCTAAATCTAAAAGCACAGCACAGCAGAAATAATAAAGTAACCGGTGCTGTAATCCTGTAATTAAATACTAATAAATAAAAAGTTTACGGAAGTCCAGAAATAGCAAAAGAGAAAGCTGTCCACGCCATAAACCTACACAAAACCGACAAGGTAGAGGGACTCGATAAACGGCATGGTGAAGTTTTGAAAACTTTAGCTGAATATGATGGTATTGGACTCAAGATCTTAATGTCTCTTTTCAATGCTATACATAAATCAGGTAATAGACCGTCCAATTAACTATTTGTCATAGAACGATTACCGTTCAATCAGTATGAGATATGGATTACTAAGATTAATAATTCTTAAGGCAAGACGTAAACTCCCGTAAACTTCCGGTTAGATGAAGCACGGAGTTGTTACGCAGTCAAGACCTAAATTTCCAGATAGTTCAAGCTATCTGGAAATTAAGGCAAGGCTCACTATAAACGTGAAAGCTTACATGTCTGGTGAAATGGTCTTCAAATTCTTTTTGTTTTTGAGAATATTCTATCCACTCTAGATCATAAGACTTTAATATTAGGTGATTTTAATCTGCCTAACTTTCAATTAGGTTCAGATAATAAAAGTCTTCTCATGTAGCAGTTCTTGAGCCTATATGAATTGCAACAGCTGAACTCAATTAAAATTTATTTGGATTTCGTTATTTCTCGAAATTGGAGTAAAAAGGTCAGACAGTCCTTTTATCAATGAGGAGGCTTATCATCCAGCACTAAATACCTAGTTATCGTTGCAGAGAGAGCAAAAAGTTAATCTCTCCCCAAAAAAGTATAAATATGATTTCGGTAAAGGCAATTTTCTCTAATTATTCAATCTTTTAAGCGATTGTGATTGGTCAGACGTCCTGACATGTGATGATGTTAACAAAAATGTAAATGTATTTTACTCAAACTTGTAAAGATGTTTAGACGCATTTATTTCTAAGTACATAATGAGAAACACGTCCAAGGTGAGTAGGTATCCTCTCTGGTTCACATTCAATTTAGTACAAATGATCAGAGAGAAAAATCACTTCCATGCCTTTAAACGAAAGGTTAAGCAAGCTTATCAAATATCAATGAGTACTGGTTATTAAAGTATGATATTAAAAAACAGACCAGAATAGACTATGAAAATTATAAAAAAAATAATTGACAATAATATCAATAGGGATCCCAGTACCTTCTAGTCGTTCATTTGAGGCAACTCACATGATGGTGGTGTGCCACGGAGGATGACTTCGAATATCATTACCTTGAGAGATGAACAACGCATTGCAGATGGCTTTGCACAATATTTTCATTCTGTGTTTAAACCAAGTACGATCGACCGCCAGCATGCTCTTTATTGTAGGGGGGGGGGGGCAGTTTATTCATGACTATATACCTATCAGCTCATTAAGCAGCCTGGCTAAAATATTTGAAAAATTATATACATCTTCATATTTCAAAGTATCAACTTGGTTTTCTTCCTAATAAACAGTTACAAATTTCGAATATCTGTCGGAGGCAATAATAAAAAACAACAGCTTGATGTAATATACACTGACAGTGTAAATGCATACGATAAGGTGGATTTCAGTGTTTTGATAACTGCCACCTCAGGAGTACCCCAGGGTAGCATCTTGGGTCCTCTCTTGTTTTTGATTTTTATTAATGACTTGCCCTATAACCTGAGGTCCTGCGTTGGGTCGCTGTTTGCTGATGATTTCAAATTCTTTAAATCTATTAATGGCATTAATGATGTTATTGTATTTCAAAATGACTTAAGCTTGGCGCTCAACTGGTTTTAGTGAAAACAAAATGTTTGTTAATACTCAAAAATGTTGTGTTGATTCCTTTTCCCGAAAAGTCAATGTAGCTATTGAAGACTATTACATTGGAATTTGTAAGGTTAAGAGGTGTAAGGAGGTTAAAGATCTCGGGGTGGTCTTTCGCGATAACTTCAAATTCAATACCTGATAAACAAAACATAAAAAGTTCTTGGATTTGCAATATGTAATAGCCAAAAGTTGAGTGTTAAAACAATCATAAGACTTTATACATTCTATGGTGAGGCCTCATCTGGAGTATGCCTCTAACATTTGGTCACCAAATTGGTACACCCAGAGTAAAAAAAAATGAAAAAATTAAAAAATGATCTGTACGCTACCTCTATATTAAAAGGAATGGCATATATCCCTTGATGGTATCTTATAGATCAATGTTGGCAACCTTCTCCCACAGCCTGCTATAGTTCGGTTATTCTTGACATTCTATCTCTGTGTATTTTTTGCCCGCTAACTTGTTCTGGGAAATGCCGACCACCGCAGACACGGGGCTGTAATTGAGCTTCGCTGACATTTGCGGTATTTTGGAATCTAAATCTCCACGCTTGTCATGCGGGTTGGTGATTGTTAGTGTAGGTTAGTGTAGCTCTTTCCCGGCGTTGAACTATTGCAAACATTCAAAGATCGAGTGGACAGGTCGCTTTTCTGAAGCAACCCCACCTCCACTTGTAGATGAGTTTAACCCACAACCAGAAGACAGACTTATTCCAGGAAAATCACTATTAAGTACATACGCTCAGTTAATGTTTAAGTACTTTCTGGAAAATAAGTCACGAAAATTGCTGAGTATTTCTAAACATTTCGGGGTCTACGTCAGACCCCTTTGTCAATGGCTAAGAAACTATGAAAAAAGGCATAATCCTAAAGTGTAAAATTAAAATGTTTGACAATATCTATTATTTGACCTCTGACGTAACTAAGAGAAATTTCTTTAGTAATATTTACAGGGTAGCACAGAAACTTATAAAGATCATATAATAAGAAAGTTCCTTTCATATTAGAAAAATTTGAAAGGGATGATCTTCAGAATTTTATGTGCGACTTTTTTGTAAGGGAGTGCATTCGCCAAAAACGCAATCAAAGAATTTTGTTGATTCATTTATCCCATTAAAATCATAAGGGAGAACCTTATGAACAATCTCGATGTTGGGTTGTTCACAAAGATATGACCATTAGCAATTTCTTGTCATCGGCATCATCGGCAACCAGGAACGATTGAATTCTATGGAGATAGTAGCGACACAATCGTTTTCATTTAACAAAATTAAAGCAGTTTCTTTTAGTTTTCGTTTTTTTGTTGAGTTCTTCCTTGTTTAATATAACTGTATTTTGAAACGGTATTTTATGACCAAGGTCCCAAGCATGTTCACAAATTTTGGATTTTTCAAAATGCTTTTTTTTATGTAATTCTTGTGTTCGTTTATTCGAACATTTAGAGGTCTAGAGG
The DNA here is from genome assembly GCA_034190945.1 of Octodonta nipae. Taxonomy (NCBI): domain Eukaryota; kingdom Metazoa; phylum Arthropoda; class Insecta; order Coleoptera; family Chrysomelidae; genus Octodonta; species Octodonta nipae. The sequence continues at coordinate 71,092,792 of CM067224.1, forward strand.
TTCCTCCAATGTACGATTTGTAATAATTTACAAAAAAATGATAATTTATATTTAGTTTGGTTTACTCCTTGACGATGACAACTTAGAGTTGTTGAAATAGTGCTGTAATTTTTTAAAACTTCAATTGAATGTAATTCATTTTTCGAAAGGTTATTTTTGAAATGTATAGGTTTTTCTAGTTCAATTTTTGTTCTTATTCGATACTCTTGAGCTCCACTATTGTTTAATTTGTTTGCAGTTTGTTCTATAGCACTGATAATACCAAAAGTTGGAATAGTTCTTGGGGAAATTGCAAAATTTAGGCCCTTTTGTAGAATTGAGATTTCAGAACCGTTCAGTTGTTTGTCGGAAAAACTAATGACAGTTTTTGTCAGATCAAAATGTTGAATTTACGTAAATGTACTTAAACATTGACATTTTATGGCCTACCCACTGTATATTAAAAGTTTCCAGCCCGATACAGAATCACTTAATCACTCCAGAGATGTCAGAAAATTACCGCGTCAATATTAATAAACTTTATCAGACGACTATTATTTAATTTTCGTCAAAACTTCATTGAGCAGCATAATTTTATACTGTCTCGCAGGAACGAGACGACATCGTTTATTTCATTACCAAGTGCCATCAATAAAACGCTGTCGGGCGCAATGCCGGCTTTCTTGTGACTTTTCCTAATATCAAGTCTCTTAACGTCTGCTGAAAATTACGACTCTCGTATAAAAGTAATACAACTCTCATGGTGCGAATGACACTTCTAATATAAGAAAACGTCCTCTTTCTCGACTGTTACGGCCATGCATTTGACCTAATCTACCGTATACACTCTTCCTGACTGTATAGAGTAAATTCTCGATCGAATGGTGGCTGTATTGTCTCGAGAAACTAATTTAGTGGAGTTAGTTGAAACTTTTGTTTAACGGAGTTGGGATGTTTTATACCGGAATACCCATTTTCAGGGATTTTGGATCTTTTGAGAGTTGATTGCAAGGTGTTTTATTAAAATTCTGTCTAGCAAGGACGATTCCATTTGCAATCCTTTCTTTAACGTAAATTTTCCTCTTTTGAATCAACATTAACATTTTCTTGTTTCAAATTGCTGTTACAATTTGTACGGTTTTAATACGAGGTCAAAAGTTTATGTTTTCATTTCAGCAATATCATTAAACTTTTAGACGAGTTCTCAAATTTTCAATGGCAAAAATTTATATTGTTGTAAAATTCATTTAACACCTTAAACGCCATTTTTATCCCTTTGGATATAAGTAACCTTGATCATTTGAGCTACCTGTATTCAAAGGAATACAAATGATTACTTTTACTTTAAATGTATAGGGGACTTATAGAGGATGGCCCGTTGGGCCAAAATTTGGTTTTGGCCTAAGGATTTTTTTTGGGGTGATAAAATAATAATTTAAAAAATATGTATACATTATATTTGAAATACATTTGTGGGTAATAAAAAATATTTCAAACAATAAAATTTTTCACAATCACTACATTTGTAAAGGGGTTTGTGAAGATTTTGTTTGGGCATATTTCCAATCATGACTGGTTTTTAGTCTTTCATAGCAAGCCGAACATCTTCTTTTCTTATTACCAAATCGATACAAGTGGTCAAAAACATGAAAATTGCTATAAAAAAAAAATTTTATAAAACCAGTTAAAAAGAGCATTTTTCATACATTTTCTCTAAGTTTACACAGTGGCTCACATAGTGACACTTAACGTCTTGACACCACTAAAATAAACGAAACCTTCTAAATAGCCTAAAAACTAGTTTTAAGATCAATGAAAGTTCTTTCAAAGTTTAATTCTTGTAGAGACGTTTTCAAGAAACTCAGAGTATTACTAATTCCGTCATATGATTTTTTTATTCCATTTGGAAAACTTCAAGTTACAAAGCGTTTTCCCAGTCACTTGACTCCTAGAATGTATAATGCTCTTCCCGTGGAACTAAAAATGATTCCTATACTATACTGAAAAGTGCTTTTATGACGTAATTTTCAGGATCCAACAGGTTCCCATGACGTTTTAGTAACTGCAAATTTAGCATCCCGGGCTTCCTTACCCCGACTTGACCATACAATACTCATAGCGTGCCTTTAGGGAAAAATTCACTCACCCCAGATATCCAGGATTTCAAAAGGGTTTAGCTCTGTGGGAGCCCTTGCCAGATTTTCAGGCCCGTTGTTGTAGTGGTGGCGGCAGATTCCCATGAATTTTCTGACCGTCCGGGCTGTTCCTAACAGGCTTTTTGCATTTGTAGGTAAGATTTTCGTCCAGACCGAGGTACTTTAAATTCTTTATTAGGTGTTTTAGGACTACTCCTGTCGTTGACATAAGAATTGGTACAGTTCGTGTGTTGATCATGTCCCACTGAGTCTTTATTTGAAATTCCAAATCCCTATATTTGGTTATTTTCTCAGCCTGCTTGATATTTATATTATTGTTGTTAGGAATTGCTATGTCAATTAGGGTTGTTTTCCGAGAGACTTTATCTACCAAAACTATATCTGGTCTATTGTGAGCAACAGACCGATCGGTCAGTATCGTGCGGTCCCAGTACAACTTGTAGTTGTTATTTTCTAAAACAGATTCTGGTTTATATTTATAGTATGGTAATCTTACCGACTGTGATAATTCATGTTTCAGTGCTAGTTCCTGGTGAAGTATTTTTGCCACAGCATCGTGTCGTTCTTTGTATTCAGTTGCAGCGAACGCTTGACAACCTCCTGTGATATGCTGGATAGATTCAGATGTTTGGCAACCGTACCTGCATCTATCGTTGTTAATGGAAGGGTCTTTAACGATGTACTTTAGGTAGTTCTTAGTTGGAATTACTTGATCTTGGATTGCCAATATAAAGCCTTCCGTTTCAGGGAACATATGACCAGAGATCAACCAGTAGTTCGACGCTGCACTGTCGACATAATCTTGGTTGATGTCGTTTATATGTCTTCCATGAAGGGGCTTCTCTTTCCATTTCAGCAGTTTCTGATCTGTGGTCTGGTGGTGTAATTGGACATGTTGTTGTGTCAGTCGCAGTGGTGTTGAGTCATCAACCTGGCACATGACTCTATGTAGATCAGAAAATTCTGCGAGTTTCTGGAAATGACTACGCAAAATAGAAATTTGTTGATCTAATAGTTTACTTAGATCTGTCAATCCTCTTCCTCCTTCATACCGTGGCAAAGTTGTACGTTCGACAGAGCTCTTTGGATGGTGATTTTGAGCTTTTGTTAGTAAAACTCGAACTTTTCGTTGTAATTGTTGTCAATGTCAGTCTTGCACCAATTAACTATACCGAAAGAGTAACTGAGCACTGAACACGCATAGGTGTTAATAGCCTGAAACAGATTTTTACTGTTTAGTTTGGTTTTCAACAGTCGTCTTACCCTTCTATAAAACTCTGCTGTTAGGTCCTTTTTCATAGTCATGTGATCAATACGTTGAGCCTGCTTTATTCCAAGGTATTTATAAGTATGACCTTCCCCCATAGATTCAATTGAGGTGCCATCTCCCATTTCGAAGTACCCCTGCTGTATTTTGCCTTTAACTATATTAATAATTCGGCATTTGTCTAGGCCAAATTTCATATGGATGTCACTAGAGAACCCTTCTACTATTTTAAGCATATCATGCAGCTGTTGTTTTGTAGCTGCCATCAACTTTAAGTCGTCCATGTATAACAAATGGTTTATCTTTAATGCTTGTACGTTGTTGTGTTTGAGACTGAACCCAAAATTAGTTGAGTTCAGTTTGTTTGAGAGAGGGTTCATGGCAAGGCAGAACCACAGCGGGCTAAGAGAGTCTCCCTGGAATATACCCCTTCTGATTGGAATAGGGTCTGTTTGTATCGAACAGTTGGCTTCATTCAGTGAGATTTTGGTTTGCCAGGTGGCCATGGCATGTTCTAAAAAGTTAATAATACAATTATTCACTTTATAGAGTTTCAGCACCTTAATGAGCCAATCATGTGGAACTGAATCAAATTATTATTATTATTATTATTATTATTAATTGATAATAGTATAAACGCTTACTGTTTCCTTTGCTGTTTGGTTGGCTCAACATATATATTCCTATTTTAGGTGCTTTTAGTTTGCCAAAATTTCGTTAATTTCACTTTAAATTCTGGTTATTTCATAGTAATATTGGTTTTCAATATCAATCCAAGTTACTGACTATCCTTTAAAAAGAAATAATTTACAGATAATTAGCATATGTTAATATGTTGATGAGTTTTTGCATAACCGTAATTTTAATAAGCCTTTATGTCCTTTTACTGTGGAATAAATTTCATTTCCTAATTATGTCTACATAGAACATTCCTTGTAGCGGGGGCGTCGATATGGGTGTTAAGAGATTAAACTACAGATTATAAATATATTAATGTTGTAATGTTTATTCTCATATCAACCTGACAAAATATGAGATTTGTATCTACCTACACAATTGCAGAATTATTATTTTTAGCACAAAAATTAATATTAAATTAGTGGGTTCATTGATCTATGTATAGTCTGTCACTCGCGTAGAATGAAATCTTAATAACCCGTTTTTGTAGAAAGACTGGCCTTAAAAACTATGGAAAAAAATCACCAAACAAATATTTGACCTTTCCATCTTCTTTACGTTTACAACAAATTTGTGTGCTGTTCCAGGTAATTACGCACTTTCAAATTATTTGTTAAAATCTTTTTAACTGAAAGCTTCAACAGGATATTTAGTCTGTATCTGGAGAAAAGATTGAAGTGAAGTAAAAATTTAGATGAATACGGGCAAGAGTCACAAATAAGACATCATCATTTTTATGTTTCTTTGGGGAATAACACCACAATAGAAATAAAACTACGTATATTGCAGGAATACCAAACGTTTCAAAGTCTATTGTGGTGTTATTCCCCAAAGAAACATAAAAATAATCAGGAACATGCCACAAACAACGTTTAGAAGACAATAAGACATCATCACTAGCTTGACTACCTGTCATGATGATTTGAGCCTCTAGTTGTTCTTGACTACAGTGATCAATTTTGGTACGCAAATTTCAACATTCTGTTCTTCAATGCATTACAGAAATAAATACAGCGTATTTGCTACAATCAATTGAATAATTAATCTTCTCTTGAAAGTAATTAGTTAACAGTCAACTCAAATCGAATTTGTCGTACTTTACTACTCACGGTACTATAACAACGATGAAACAGCCTGGATTGAAATAAGATAAACAATTCTGATAGGTTCAACTAGAAAGCTTAGGCAATCAGCTACTTAATATCTTTCAAAGTAATTCAAGGATGAAAATACTAACTTGAATTGTATTGAGGAAGCGGCTGAACTGCTATACACTGCACACCGCACATACCATAGAGACCAATTATGTTCTACAAAAAGGCAACGCTATTCTTGTTTCAATATATTATACGATAGAATATAAACAAAGAAATACTTACTCCTCTTGACAGTACACATCACGAAAGGTAGAAATGCACAACATCTGAGACATCTAGTGACACAATTGCTGAAGATGTGTATCTCTTAGTTGGGTTTTGGGTCGTTCCCTGGCAACCTTTCGAAGGGTGTCCTATGACTTCCCAAAAAGTTAGTATCTACTTTGCTGAAAAAAGCATTCAAACCTCTGTTATCACTGTAGGAATGTAGCTTCACCAACCAAACTAGAGGATGTACTGGCTGCAGCCGCAAAAAGTATGCTGACTGTTTCAAATAGATCGGAGACTGTTCCAAAACATTAGAGAGCTCCCTTAAAACCTCCGTAACAGTGAATACTAAGCCAGAAATCTTGATGTGGCCAGACACCAAAAAGATTGGAACCTGTGGAAAGCCTTATCTTCTAGGCATTTAGTAGAAAACACTTGCTCTGACTAAGAAAAACTGACAACACAGAATAATTTAAAAGAGCAAGAACAGCTCTACACCAGCGGCCTTTGACCTTGAAAGATTTCCGTGTTCAATGTTTGCTGTTCCAATTGCAAACTTCACTTTCTTAATATCTGTGATCAATTCGGTTTCTTAATGTTTCATCGGTCATTTTCTGATCTGTTTTCCTCAGTTCGTTCCCAAGGTATTTTCCTCTTTATTTCCTTTTCATATTATTGTTTCTTCTAAATATTGACTTCTATCATATCTCTTAACCAACTTCCAAAACGCAGGAATTCTTCTTTCGATTAAACCGAATTGAATAAGTATAAAACTGGATATGTAAAATTTTAAAAAAATAATTCTATCGTAAACTGTTGAAATTTGGAGCTGCACATATACTTGCGTGGTTTTACGTATATATGGGGTGTTTTAATTCAAGGCCTACCAGGTTCGTTGGGTTAGTAATAATGAAAATATATTCTTTAGCCAAGACGGGGCTTCTATTACTAGCTGCTCACTATCGATGAAGAATAATGAATGGTGACTATCCCAGTTCATAGTTAAAATATTTAAAAAAAAATACTAACCGACTTCCAAGTAGAACTAAATAGTCAAAAGTAGTTAATCTATACTATTATAAAATTGTGTGTTTGTCTGTTTATTTGTTTGCTAGTTTGTTGGTTTATTTGTTTGTTTGTTTGATGGTTAGTTTGTTCTGGCATCACGTAAGAACTACTGAATTGATTTTCATGAATCTTTTTTTGTTGCAAAGCCTATAGTTTGACTTAAAATCTGGTAGATATTTTATCTCCCTAAATTGACAGAAACGGTAGATATAGGGAAGAAACTTCTACCATGTTGGATAACACAATTACCTTATTGGTTCCACAACAGGTACCTAATCTTAGATACTTGAATCAGCTTAGCTTTTATTCAAAATTCGGAATATGCAAATGTAACATGTTTCGATTTAAAAAAAATCAACTGATATATCAACCGTAGTTTTACAGGGTGTTCTCTATCAAGGAAACCTAGTGTGGAGTAGAAAGACTCTAAAAAAGTTATATTAGGTTTACCATAAGCATCTGCATATATACAATGTGGTTGAAATAAGGGGGAGTGGAATTAGTTATACGGGGTGGTTCAAAATAGTGATATTGAGTGGGTCATAAATAGTTGCATATATCAGGTGGGTTATAAACGGGCTGAGTATAATTATATTTATATAGGGTGGAAAACAAAATGATATATTGTTTGACTCATAAGTAGTTGCATGTACAATATGGTTGAAATAAGGGTAAATATTTATACAGGTTGGATAAAATAATTTTAGACAAAAGTGTTATGTAAGCAGTTAGGGTGGTTGAAATATGAGATCGAGTGGAATTATAGTTTATAGAGTGGTTAAAAAAATATTTTTTTCCACAAGTGTAGCGGAGTATAATTACACTATACAGGTGGGTTTAAAAAATGTTATAAAGAATGTTAAGATCTACAAGCTGTTCCAGTTACCGGATGGTTGAAATATAGGGTGGAGTAAAATTTTAAGAATACAGGGTGGCCTAAAAATGTTATATTGGGTGGCAAATAAGTAGATGCATATACAAAGTTATTGAAATATATGGTGGAGTAAAATTATAATTGTACAAGGTGGGTAATAAACGGTAGAAAAAATTTCTTATATAGCAGTTGCATATATGGAGTGTGATTTAAACATGGTTAGAAAAAGTTGCAAATGAACGGTGCTTTAAATGGAGTGTAGGCAGAAATTATACTTTATAATGTGGTTAAAAAAAATGTTAGGAAAAATTGTAAAATAGCGTGGCTCATAATCCGTTGCACATATAATATAGTTGAAAGATAGGGTGGTGGAGCGTTATTGTTAAGTATTTAAAAAATGTTATATTGGTTGACCAATAAGCGGTAGCGTATACAGGGTAGTTGTAATACAAACAAGGTGATTCAAAAAAATGTTGCACAAACTTGTTATATAGGGTGCCACATAAGCAGTTTGAGTTTTGGTGAAATATATTGGGCATGGATGGATTTATAGTTATACAGGGAGGTATAAAAATGTTATACTGTGTGGCCCATAAGTAGTTGTACATACAAGTTGGTTGAAATAGAGGATGGAGTAGAGTTATATGTAAAATTTTTTGTAGGATAGAACATGAGCTGTTGCATATATGCAATATCTGAAACGTAGATAAAAGTAAAGTTATACAGTGTGATTAAATCAATGTTAGAAAAAGTTGCAGATACGGGTGGTTGAAATATAAGGTGGAGACAAATTATGCTTTCCAGGATGATTAAAAATATAATCGAGATTTTCATAAGTTATTTCTTTTTGTAAAGACTTGTACATTCCGTACGAGGGTGAAACCGCGGGTAACGGCTACTAAATCATAATACTACAGAATAAACAGCACATCCATTGTACCTTACCTACACACAAAAGATTGATTGTGAGCAATAATAACTATCTAGTATATTTCTGAAGTCTGTGTCAAACAACAATCAAGTTTGGTGTAGTAGTATATAAGTAAGCATTGTAGGATCTTAGGGATGCTTGGGACTGACTTTAAAAAATTCTAGATTAGGAGGTAAAGGCCTACTGAGTACATGCACCTAACAAAAGCAGTGAAAGTGCTATTTATTGCTTATTGTTATGTTTTGTTATATACAGGTCTTTGGTTCTACTTTGAAGGTGGTTAATATTTGAAAAACATGTTTTATCCAGGTGGTTTCTGAATCAAAGTTGTGATATATCTACTTTTTATTTCATTTGGTAGCTGCGATATTATAAACTTACTTAAAGTACTCAATAACTTTGCATTTTGAGACAATCTGTTCAACATTTCGTAGGTCTTTTACAGAACAAGGCAAATACATAACTATCCTGCTCAGTTTATTCTTTATGACATTTCCACAGAGTTACATCCCAAATAACGTAGTAGTGTAGTCGATAAAAACTTAAAATGCAACCCCGTGTTATCATTAATTCATCTACATACTTATGGGGTAACTATCCTAATTTAAAATTCTCGAGACCGCAATATTTTGTTAATACGATACACCACACTATTTAGATATAAAGCTTTTAGTGTGATATCGTAACAAAAACCCTCGCCTATAAGCATAATTTGGACATAAAATAGAATCACTCTCCCCGGGTATTAGTTTTTCTCTCGCCACGATAAAATTTGTATAATCTCGCCATTTATAAATTTCCGGTGTAAGAACTGTATAGTCTTTGAGGGCAGACAATTTTCTAGGGATCAACTTTTGCGATCTAAGCAATGCACAATTCTCCGATGAATTGCTAATTGAAAAACTCCACTGTCTTTTAAAATCCAAATTTACTGTGAGCGGAATTTAAAAATGTGCAGATGCAGCATACCATTAACGTTAAAAAAATAGTTGCAGTATAATTTTGGATAAATATTTGCCGATCTCCGGTTGGCAAAAGCCTCAAAGAAAATTTGTTTTATGGTGTCGATTCAAATTATTATTTGTGTAAGTTGCAAACATATTAAAATTCATCAACTTGCTATACCAAGCCTTATAAAACAAGAAAATTTAACTTTTAAGCCCTATCTCAAGAAAATAAATAAATAAATCGCGTGTGTTTTTGAAAATATACAGTTAATATACATGTTGTAAACAGTTTTGAGTGTACATATTTTAGTTGACGATATTATACGTCAAACACCCATATACCACCATAGTACATAGGTCTTAATAATTACTGTGGTAGTTTATAACTTTTTCTGTTTTATTCCAGGTTGCTACGACAATAGCTACATACTGAAGGTGAGTTGTATCTTTTACAGCAGCTCTGACTTACTTACAATATCGTTATATTGGTAAAAACCAAAAGCAGTACTATTGAAAAAATTATACTTAACTGGCCTATATGTTTTCTAAAGACGATATTTTGCTGTCGACCTGGTTACAAAGTAATTGCTCAACCCAGTGACAGGTCTACATAAAAAAATTATGGGAATTTGTTGATGGGGCGCCATGCATTCTAGAGGGCTTGCTAACATTTTCATGGAATATATCAAAAACCCAGGGCCTAAATTCGTCTAATTAAAACCTTCATGTTGGCTTAGATATGTTGATGATATTTTTGTCATTTAGTCTGAAGGCAGAGATTCATTAGACGTCTTTCTACAATTCTTCTCTCCCTTTTCATGATGTCCTCATAACAAAAACCAACAACAGATTCTCACATACCGTATATAGGAATTTATCCCATACCATTCGATACTTATATGCCCAATCACACCATCCCCCTGCCCAATTGTGTCGGTAATGAAATCTTTGGCTCTTAGATCTATTCGCTTAACAGATATTGGCAATAGACAAAACGAACTTATTAATCTTCAGCAAATCCATTGACAAAACGGTTATCGTTCAGACTACTTTGCGCCCATAAATCGTCAATCTCAACAACCCCCGAATGCACCTACTCCGTCAGAAACAGACCAACAAAACCCGAAAGCATTCCTTCCGTACATTAGAGGAGTCACTGACAATATAACACGGATTCTACACCGACATCAAATAAAGAAAGTTTTCAACACCACTCTTAACAGTAACCCTAAACATAAAGTACCTAATGAGAATCGAGGAGTTTACGAAGTTCCATGTCGCGATTGCCCGCAAAGCTACATTGCTCATACCAACAGGCCCGTCAACCATCGAGTATATGAACACTCTCTGTGAGTTGGTAAAAAAGATCCGACTTTAACTCTCGCGCATCATCATATCCAAATAGGACACTCTATCAACTTCGAGGACAGTAGGACTATTATATCTCTCAGTTCCCTTAGGGCATCCACTATTCGCGAAGTTATAGAAAACGAGAAACGACCCCTCCGTCTAAACCGACGCTATGACTGCTCCGGGCTTCCTACAGCTTGGACCTCCGTAATTGCCAGATTAAACACACCAGACACGCCCACCAACAGCCAACCAATCACCGCACAGTCCCTTCATTACGTGACATCCCCCTCCCAATCGACCGATAACTCTTGATAATGGTTCCAAAATAGGAGTCGAAACGTCGAGTATTTTCTATGTATATATATATATATATATATATATACGTCGGGTTATCAAAATGAATAAATGTGGGCTGGACATTTATTTTGGCAAATAATAATCACACTAAATAGGCTCCATAATGATTTACCACTGGAGTTTCAAACTATACAAACAATAGATAATGTTGATGATCAATTTATCTCGGTTGCCACCTAAAATAAGTTCGATCGGAGTACCGATATAATATTATTAATATAAATTGGTACACAAAGTAGTCTACTTCGAACGGCGACGAGTTCCCAGTTACGTGACAGCCGTCTACCGTCGTACCTCGTTCGAAGTTCGGACAGAAGTGTACTCCGTTCCTCTCGATATGACTCTTGCCAAAACTCATAAAAACATCGTGCGCAACACCTGATGCATACTTCGTTTTTCTGCGTGCCATTGCGTAACCGGCACCACGTGAAGTGGTTGCGAATCACTCTCGATTCCATGCTGACAAAATTGTACTAACAAACTTAAAAATCGTAAAGGAAAATAAGATAACATAAATATCCTGTTACTGATAATATAAACTATATAGTCTTTAGATTTTCACCACTTGAGAAACCAACTATTTCCTTATCTCGACACATGTATATATATATATATATATATATATATATATATATATATATATATTCACAGTTCATAGAGACTATGAATATTGACCGATTTTCAAAGTTGTTTTCTAAGTTGTTAATTTTAAATAATCCTTCATTTCATAAAAACTACATTTTCGATCTTAAAACGAACTCAACTAACAACTCTAGAAGGAGGCTCAGTGAACTTTGCTTTCCCCATAAAGTTTTAAGTGATGTATTTTCCACAACCAAAAAATACGTATGATCTCGCAAAGCCTATATTCAAAAAACAACTCAACTTTGTACCAAGTACGAATCTCACAAACGCTACTATGAAATACATGGAATCGTGGAGTGTAAATCTGCGATGAGGACGAAAATCGTCCACCACCCCTTTCACTTGTTACACTTTAATTACGTTTCGGCTTTGGACAAATTAGGGAAATCTAGCTGCACCATCGACGCGTTGAAGCTTTGTAGGATTCCGTATAATTGGTCTGAGTGCATGGAACGGGTAGCGGGTCTTGCGGCATACAGGAATTGCATCGTTGGAGATTTGCTGGTTAGGACGATTATGTGAAAAGCAATCGACGTTGATCGTAATTGAACATTTGATTTTGTTTCTGATTGCTATTTTGATTGATTTGTATGCTTTTTGCGAGAAACTCGTTTGAAACTCGGTTTTGATGGATGGGAATCAATTAATTCTGGTTGGTGGGTGAATGTTTCAGATTCAGATCAAAACCGTGGATGTATACGTTAAGCAAAGGAATTAAATTTTCCTCTATTCAACGTTTAATTACGTCTCTTTGATGGTGATGAACATTGCTTGGTGCAAAATTCAGTATATATACTAATATAATGCAATATTGAGGGCTTTGAACTCTTTTTATCAAACAATGTGTGCTCAATAGTTTAAAAATAATTTGGTCAAGTGCGAGTTGCACTCGCATACTATGGGTTCCGTACCACCTTCAAGATTCTGATATTGCAGTTTCAGACAAACAGGGAATGAGTGCATTTTCTTATATTTACCCTAATAATTTTTAAAGGAAGCGTTTTCAATTTTTAAAAAATATACACTTTCATTTTCCACATATAGGCTTTTTATTTTATCTGCTGCAGGATTCGCTTGATTTTTATAAGAATACATATGTATTTAATTATATAATTTCCCCCCAAAATGTATATTAGGGGTTTCTCCCTATTTTTTCAGTAAAGTTCAGGTGAGGGACTATACCCCTATTATTTTTCAAAATTTTACAGCTTATGGTTTTTTTTTAAATTTTTGTTAATATCTTTTAATTAATATATTTTAAAATATGAAAAAAATATATTTGTATTCGTCATAATGAGCCCTTTAATTTGATATATAACATGAGGCGTTAGAAACAATTTTAATTTTATATTTTCCATTTAAGTCTGGAATTTGCCCCCCAAAATTAAAATTAGAGGTTTCTCCTTATTTTTCTAGTAAACTTCAGGTCAGACTCTATGCTTCTAATGTTTTTCAAAACATTACGTTTTATGGTTTCCGAGATAAGGGTGGGAATGGGTAAATTATGGTATATTTTCGTTAAAATCTTTTTAACTATTTTTTATTAATATAAAAAAAATACATCTGTGTTTTCCAGAATGAGACCTTTCATTTGATTACATGATGCGTTTGAAATTTTTTTTATTTTTAAATTTTCATTAAATTCTATATTTTGGCCTCCCCCTCCCCCACCGCGGAATTAATATTAATGGTTTCTTCTTATTTTTCCTGTAAAGTTCGAACAACGTTCTATATTTCCTATTTTTTCACAATTTTAGGCTCGGTAGTTTCGAAGATCAGGGGAGGAACGGTCGATTTTTTTAGTTTTTCCCCCCAGAAGTACCCCTAAAATCAAAATTTCTGATCGGGTCACCAAACTATACATTGATATCAAATTTCAACTTTTTTGGTACATTGAACTGAACCCCCAAAAAGGTGATGGGAAAATATTTGAAAATTGTAGGACAATAATCACAAAAATCGCAGTCCAAAAAAACCGACGTGTCCGAGTGTTATTCCAAAAAACCAAGACCTGAATTTTAACTGAATTTGCTCCTCACTGTATAACAGAAAAAATACTGTACAATTGATGGATCCTTGAGGTGCATCTGATGTTTCTTTGATATTGTGAGTGTTGTGACCATTAACGGATACATATGGCTTTCAGTGAAGTAAAAATGACCTAAAGAAGCAAATCTCTGTGTGACTCTGAGCATATGGTTTCACTATTGTGACCCTGCAATGCTTTTAAATAGTACTCACCCGAATCATAATCAATGTGTGTAAGTAGCAAGTACTGTAGTACGTTAGATAGCTATGTTTACTGACTTTCCTATGTTTGTGTTACACATATTTGCTGCAGTTTCCATTTTTCGAATCTACAATGCAACTCCACAAATTAATAACAAGTAAGGTTGTATAAGCCAGTCTGCTGGTCTAATTTCGATACTTTCAGTGAGAAATTTGCCTAAAAAGGGTATAATTCTTGTCCCTTACGTGATGATTTTTATAAATCAACCATGCCGCAAGTCGTGTTAAGATACTTCGTTCCAAAAATAACAAAGACTTTAATTTTGACGTAAAATATCTATTGTTGTGCCTTGACTATATATAATATATAGAATATTTAAGACTGCTACCGCTTGTAAGCATCTGGTGTATTTTTTCTTTAGAAAAATCTTTCAACTACGCTCTGTAACTATAATTCTATTTCGTCTTATATTTCAACCTATATATATATATATATATATATATATATATATAATGCAACTTTATAAAGGCTACCAAATATAACATATTTTAAATCACACATATGATTTAATCACCTGCTTATGCATTTGCACCTATTGTAGTTTTTTTTAACCACCATGTATAATTATGATTCCAGTACATCCTATATTTCAACAAACCTGCAAATGCTAATAAGCTACCCTATAGGTATAACATTCTATTAACATTTTTTTAGCAACCTACATAACATTACTTTTACTCCGCCCTGTATGTCAGTATGTCAGCTATCATTAATTTCCAACTGCTTATGGGGTACCCTACACAATTATTTTTTCTCGTTTTTTTTAACCATACTATAATTCCATTTGACTCTATATTTTAACCATCCTGCATGCCAAGTCTTATCGGCCATCTAACATATTTTAAACGACCCTGTATAATTACAATTTTACATCATCAACTTAACATGTGGAATCATGAGATCTTACTCATCCAAAAATTGCCTACCGTGCCAATTTTTTCACCATGTCTAGCTATAAAAATATAATGCTAGGAAAATATGACGGAGGCATAAAATAGGTACATATTCGGAAGATACAAATACAATTTATATTGAAAGAATGTTTACAAGAACAGTTTCATTCTCAAATAGATCACCAAATCACCCTGAAATTGAAAGATTTTTACAACAGGAGTCTCACTCTTACGTAGGTTACCAAATCAAATGCTTTGAAATAACAAAGCAGCCGCTCTGATTGTCACAAATTGTCACTAAATTTTTTTATAATTTAATTTCTCAGTAAAGCGATTTTTCCCAAAGAAGAGACCTTCGTCAATCAATTTCTATACATCGAAACTTCTAAATGGAAAATTTTCATCGAAATCGTTAGACCCGTTTTCCAGAACTCAATTATATATATATATATATATATATATATATATATATATATATAGGGTGTTCCTAAATTGGAGGTACAAACGAAAAGGGGAGACTCCTTGAGTAGTTTTAGGAAGAAAAAGTCCCATAAACATGGGTCCGCAAACGTTTCGTTTTCAAGATACAGAGTGTTAAAGATTGAATTTTTTTCAAGTTTTTTTCTCATAGTATCTGCACTTCACAAGATATTCAAATGAAATTTGGCATAGATATTACAATTAAAACTTTACACCTTGTGACATGCCAATTTCGATTGCAAATCTACAGGGTGATATTTTTTCGGGAACACTGTCCACTGTTGTCCTTTAGAACTTTTTTTTGGTGACCCACTGGTACTTGCAAAAATTGTAAAGGAAAGTTTTGTTGTTATACCAAACTTTATGTTCTCTTGTAGTTTTGTCCTATCTACTACCGGTTTCGAGAAAAAAAAATTGAATGATTCTCTTGAAATCCTCAGAAAATTCCGAATTGTCATAGAAATCTAGTTACCTACCTAGTAGGCTGTGGTGAATAAATAAATTTATTGTTAGTTTTGACACATCAAATTAAACTCCTGTGTTTTGAAAATTAAAGATGGTTGCATCTTAATATCAAAACATGCCGTATTTTACGAATTCCGAAATGGCTGACATGCATTTCATGTATAGTCTTGCAAATGGTAATTCAAGAGAAGCTAAGCGTCTTTACATGGAACGCTATCCCAATAGAGTGATGCCTGGTCATTAGATGTTCTCTAATATTCACAGGCGTCTTCCAGAAACTGGATCTTTTTCTGCGAAAAATATTAATGCAGGTAGACCACGAAGTGTGAGAACACGACGACTCGAAGAGGCAGTGCTGAACGAAATAGAAGAACATCCAGGAACCAGTACAAGAAAAATTAGTGTTACCTTAAATACAAGTCATCAAGTTGTTTGGCGGATCTTGCGGAATTATTTTTTATCAGTGGTACCTCAACAGACTATTGAACAATCCTCATTTTGATTGCCAAATCCTATTCACTGATGAAGCCTGTTTCTCAAGGAATTCAATCATAAATTTTCATAATGAACACATATGGGCTGAGGAGAATCCACATGAAATTGCTGAAGCTTATTTTCAAGAGGAATTTTCATTAAATGTGTGGGGTGGTAATATTGGCGATTATTTGATTGGTCTTTTCTTCTTGCCAGGGCGACTTACTGGTCAATCATACAGATATTTTTAAGAGAACGATTTGCCCTTGTTATTGGATGATATACCTCTTATGATGCGACGTGAAATGTGGTTCATGCACGACGGTGCTCATTTTTCACTTTTGGCTAGTGAGTATTTGAACAAAAATTATGTAAACAAGTGGATTGGACGAGGTGGACATCAGCCATGGCCCGCCAGATCCCCAGATTTAAATAGTTTAGATTTCTTTCTATGGGGCCATCTGAAATCTCTAGTGTACATAACGCCAGTGAATACCGTAGACGAACTGAGAAATCGTATAATAGGCGCGTTTGATACAATTAGGAATACTCCAGGAGTGTTTGAAAGAGTTCGATCGTTTATGAGAAGAAGAACAGAAGCTTGTATAAGGGTTGGGGAGGACATTTTCAACAATTGTTGTAGTTTAGTTCCTTTGTTGTTATTTAGTTTTTTTATTATGATTAATTTTTGAGTTGTACGTTTCTTGCAATAATAAATTTTTTTGATGATTATACCAGTTTATCGAATCTTTAAGAATCATTGCTAGTTTAATAATTCAAATTTTTTGTCTCGAAATCGGTAGTAGATACGACAAAACTACAAGAGAACATAAAGTTTGCTATAACAACAAAGCTTTTCTTTACAATTTTTGAAAGTACCAGTGGCTCACCAAAAAAAACGTTCTGAAGGACAACAGTGGACAGTGTTCCCGAAAAAATATCACCCTGTAGTTTTGCAACCGAAATTGGCATGTCACAAGGATCATCACGTAAGTATTTTACATCCACCCTGCTCATTTAAACTACCACAATGATTTTTTGAGAAAAACGTGAATGCCATTGCGAAAATAGATTAGCCGGCAAATGCTACAGTCTGTGATCGACGGCTGGATTAATTCGATGAATCATTCCCTAAAATAACAATTCCATTATTCTAACAGTAATCGTATTATTCACGGTCAATATTTACTGTACTACACATACCTATGTACGTTAGTATACACAAACATTTATCACGTACAATATTGCATATTCAGGTTGTGATCAAAGTAGGACAATAAAGCCGGGCTTTAGTATCTATCCCCTTTGACTACAACACTGCCGAACGGGTCAGCCGACGAGGAGAGTTCAGTTGGGTGTACTGCAACAGACGGAAGTAGGGCCGACACATCATTTATATCCTCTATTTGCGAGCCACATGTACCCTATGCTACTCGTATATCATTCACGCGTCCCATACTTATTGATCGTCAAGATATGGAAGAGATGATTGTTATGAGATCAAGGACGAACAATACACCAAATTTATCGGAAACATTTTTCATTATATTCCCTTGAACAGAGTGCCTTTATTTTTAGATATTTTAATAATATAAGCTTTATTATCCCAACAGTAAAATCCCAATTACAAGGTAAATATGGAATATGATTACTTATAACTAGACATACATATATTTATAGAAGTTAAATTAAATATATATTTACTATTGTAAATAGTTACTATATAATGATTAATATATCTTTACTAGTGTGATAACTAATATTTCATGAGGTATATCGGTACAAATACAAAACATTTATTTAAATATCTATATATAAATAGGCAAAGACAAAACGATTAGATACCATTTTCTCCTCTGTTTCTCAACCGATTTTCTTCATTTTTGTTTTGTTTAGTAGCTACTGACGGCCTTCAGTGCAGAATGCTAATTTTAATTTATAATATTGGTTCATTCATTAAATAAAATATAACAAAAATTCATTATTGACGTTCATAATGTCAACGCCAAACAACTGAATGTGCCGCCGCCAGACTCAAAACATTGAGTAATCATATATAGAGAGACCAATGCTATTATATACTTAAAACATGTACTTCTGGAAGTGGCATGAAAGCGTTGTTATTGTTTAGTGGTAAATTAATCGTTGTATATTATAATTATACAGGGCGATTCCAGATATGTTAGAAACCTTTTTTTTCGTGGGTGGCACATAAGCAGTTTTATATATAGGGTGTTTAAAATATAGAGTAGAGTGCAATTATAACTATTAAAATAATTATATAGGGAAGCCCATTAGCGGTTGAATTTACAGGGTTATTGGAATAGAAGGTGCAGTAGAATTACAGTTATACAGGGTGGTGCAAAAAATATTATACACAGATGTATATACAGGGTGGCGGAAATGGAAATGCAACATTTGGTAACCCATAAGCAGTTGTATATATAGGGAAGATGAAATATAGGGTGAGAGGAATTATAGATATACAGGATGATACTAAAAAATGTTAGAAAAGGAAATGATTTATAGAGTAGCCCACGAAGAGTTCCATATATATAATGATTGAATTATAGGTCAGAGTAGAATTATAGTTAGAGAAGATAATTAAAAATTTCATAAACAAAAAGAGTAAATGTGGTGGGTCATAGGCAGTGGCATATACAGAATGGTTTACCCGTTGGTTCAAAAATGTAAAGATTATGCGTGGTCCATGAGCAGTTGCATATACAGGGTGGTGGAAATATATAATGAGATGGAATTATTATAATGAGGATTTTAATAAATGTTAGAGAATTGAGTGCAATTAGTGCTATACAGGGAGGTTAGAAAAAATAAATACCGTTAGCGGTTGAATTGTTGTCATATTAAATTAAGAATTACGAATCCTATGAATTATATCTGAAAAAACTTAAGTTTCATTACTTATTTGTAGAAGCGATATGTAAGACCGACATCTAGGATTTTGGAGAAAACTATCACACAGAGGTTCCGAATCTGGATCCGTTCCGTGTAATTGCTGTTCTCCCTAAAGTCCTAGGATAGAATGTCACGATAAAATTTTCAGGTTAATAAGCTGCCAGAGATATTAACACAATTGGTCGAATTTCGACCACTGGGCAACAGCTCTTAGTAATAATTAGGTAACAAAGGTCATCTTAATCATTTAGACAAAAACATTTAATCAGATTTAGTAAGTATATATGAGAGATTGTTATAGTGGATATCACAGCTTGAGCTAATCCTATTAAAGTTTCGGCACATATTATGAATAAGTGAATTCAGCATAAGATTTGTCCGGGATTGATTTATATAGAGTTATGATTTGGTACCGCAAAATTAATTCTTTCCAACAAGGTTGGTGCATCAACTCGATTTTGTAGTAACTTGTATAAAAAACTTATGCTCGTATTAATTCTTCGATGTTCGAGGGAGTGAACACCTAAGCAAATAAGTAGATATTTTTGATCAATACCCTGTTGTGGATAGGTACCACTAGACCTGAAATACAGAAATTTGAAAAACTTTCTATACACGCTTTCCAATGTGTTCTTGTGATTGCTATAAAAGGGGCTCCAGACTTAAGACGCATATTCCAGTTTGGTAGGAATGAGACTAAAGAAAAGTGTTTTTATTACTTCTAAGTTTGTAAAAACTCCACAGTTTCTGATTATACAACCCAAGACTTTCATCGATGAGGAGTTTACAACAGAAAAGTGATTAGAAAAATCCAATTTGCTGCTATATAGGACATCAAGGTCTTTGACTTCATCGCATCTAAGTAGTGGAATATCTTTGAGTTGGTAAACAAAGTGAATATGTTCAAGAATAACATGTTTGAATTACACCAGGAATCTAATTTATTTAATTGTGTTTGTAATAACTGACAATCTTCAACAGAATTTATTGCTAGGTATAACTTTAGGTCATCTGCGATAGCTAATCTCTTACAGTCCAGATCAAGTAAAATATCGTTAATGAAAATAAGAAACAACAACGGCCCTAGGTTGAACCCTTGCGGGACGCCTGAAATAGCAATAAAATTAATTGATTTAAAACCGTTGTATGACACATAGTGTTCTCTGTTCGATAATTAGGACGTTAGTAGTGCGCATAGTTCGTTGCTAAAACCAAAATTTCTTAATTTTGCTACCAAAATAGAGTGATCAATTTTATCGAAGGCCTTTGAAAAGTCTGTATATACTAAATCCACCTGGTCTCGCACGTCCATTTCTTCCGCAACGAATTGAGTAAATTCAATAAGGTTAGTCGTTATAGAGCGATTTTTCATGAAGCCATGCTGAAATGGAGAAATACGATTCTGTATTTGGGGGTAGATAACATTGTAGACAGAAATCTCAAAAACCTTTGCAAAGTTGCTCAGAATAGTTATAGGTCTATATTTAGTTATGTCCACTGGATTTCCGTTTTTAAGGATAGGGCATACACGAGCCACTTTCCAACAGTTAGGAAAAGTATGTGATTCAAGTATTTTATTGTTTTAAACTACAAAGTGATTTCCGGAACATATTCGTTTCAAAGTTGTCATATAAAAATTGCTTTTAGCGGGCTTCAAAGACTACGAGGCGGTTTCAATTGGATGGTGGAAATTGTATTTATATTAAAGATTATCCCCAAGTGGTCCAATGTTTTTTCTAATTTGTGGCTGGCGCCGCCACGGTTAATAATAAATTACCATTATTCGATTTCTAGTCTAAAATAATTGAATATAGGATAAAATTATATCACCATAAATATTAACCGATTTAAAAAAAGTTCGAGGTTCTCAATTCGTTGGTATATAAAGGTGTTTAAGATTTTTTTCATGATTAATAAGATAAAAATTTGATTTTCATAAAAAGACTATCTGCATGAAACTTGAAATCATTGTAAGCCACACATTTTAATTATATACACGTCCTCCTTATATACAATATTATGAGCTACACTATTACCTCATAATTTTTGAAGTAAAGTATAAAACATAATTTGTCTCCACACTTCATTTAAACCAACCTTCATTTGCAATTTTTCTAACCTTGTTTGATCACACTGTGAAACGATAACTTTACTTTGACCCATAATTCAGGTACTCCAAAATTTTTCTAATTTTTTTTACCCACACTCTATAATTATTGTTCTACTCCACTCTATATTTCAAAAACCTTGTATATGCAACTACCATCCTATATAACATTTATGCAACTGCTCATGGACCACGCATAATATTTTTTATCATTTTTGAACCACCCGGTAAACCATTCTGTATATGCCACTGCCTATGAGTCACCGTATTTACTGTTTTTGTTTATGAAATTTTTAACTATCTTCTGCAACTATAATTCTACTCCGACCTATATTTTAATCATCATATATATGGAACTATTCGTGGGCTACTCTATAAATCATTTCCTTTTCTAACATTTTTTATCATCATCCTGTATATCTATAATTC
Source organism: Octodonta nipae (assembly GCA_034190945.1). Taxonomy (NCBI): domain Eukaryota; kingdom Metazoa; phylum Arthropoda; class Insecta; order Coleoptera; family Chrysomelidae; genus Octodonta; species Octodonta nipae. Next base: position 71,114,465 of record CM067224.1, read on the forward strand.
CTCTCACCCTATATTTCATCTTCCCTATATATACAACTGCTAATGGGTTACAAAATATTGCATTTCCATTTCCGCCACCCAGTATATGCATCTCTGTATAATATCTTTTGCACCACCCTGTATAACTGTAATTCTACTACACCTTCTATTCCAAGAACCATGTAAATTGAACCGCTAATGGGCTTCCCTATATATATATGTTATATGCAAAATATATCAGCACTTAGTTCACACAGTCGAGAAGTCAACGGAATTTAAAGCGTACGTGACTTCTCAGGGATATCAAATTTCATCTTGAATTATATGCTAACAACTTCCCGGAAACCTACACGAGTCCGTTTACCCAGTAAAAACGCTGACTTGCATCAGCACTTTTGTCAATGTTATAAAAGCAACTGGAAACGTTCTCGTGTTGTCATTCAAATATTATCACTTTTAGTATTAAGTCATTCAAATAATATGATTTATAGCATTAAGTTATTCAAGTACTTTAACTATTTTAATTGTTCAATTTTAATATTGTATGTTTCTAAATAAATATATTTTTTTAAAAAGTGAATTGAATCTAAGTGAATATAAAATTGGCGCAGTCAGTAGGATTGTCCAACACAGTTAGAACACGTGAATACTAACTAACTGTGGAGATTTCTAAATCATTGTGGACAAAACCTACTTGAAAAGGACAACAACTACCAAGTAATAGCAAGGGAACACGCAACCAGGCTAACCAGTGCTAAGTGACGCGGAGAACAGTCCGATGCGAGGAATAATAACGTAAGAATCACATAAAGTAACTATTTTTTATTTTTTTGATTTTATTTTGAATGACCACCAGTTCTTTCATTTATATAATATTTATTCCTCATAACCTTACATTCCTAAATAATTATTTTGAAACTATACATTTTACATAATCATATTATTTTATTTCCATTACTTCGACTCACATATTTCGAAGTATTTGAAACATTATTTCTAGTTTATTATTAATCCACCATTTATACATTCCTATTTTAAATTTGTTATTACTATATTAAACATTACTCAATACTGAATCGATAAAACGTATATTTTCTACCATTTCAATTTAAAACTTTTATTCAACGTTTAATTTCGATTTATTGTGCAAATCTATACAATTTTAAAAATGGCAACGACTAGACAGGCAGCTACACCAACTGTAGAACCCTATAAGCTTTCGGAAATATTTGCCATAATTCCTGAGTATGATGGTAATCCGATATTTTTGAATACTTTCATATGCTCCTGTAATACTGCTTACAGCATGGCAATGGATAATCAGCAAGTACTGCTAATTCTCCATATCAAAAATAAGTTACGCGGTAGAGCGGCTGAGTTAATTAATTCGCGAAACCCTAGTCAACTAGCCGAAATTCAAACCCTCCTAGAAAATCATTTTGGAGATCCTCGGGATCTCTCGGCTCTCATACAGGACTTGCAACGAATGCGGCAAACTCCAAATGAATCCCCCCTTACTTTCTCTGCTAGACTCCAGACGCATCAAGCGAAAATGCTAGCAGCTATAAACAAGCAAAATTTAACTATCAAAGAAAAACAAGCACAGATTGACTTAATAGAGTCAATGGCTCTTAATAGCCTTCTTACGGGTTTAGAGCCCAAAATTGGTCAACTCGTTCGCGCTAGCGACCCATGCAGTATTCTCACTGCCATTTCCAGAATTAAACGAGAACTACAACTATCACATTTAGAAACCCAGAAATTTTCAGGTAATAGAAGTTTCCAACAACCCCCTCGTAAAACAAATAACGGTTTACCTCCAAAACAATGCTCTTTTTGTAAACGCATGGGCCATTTAAGCAACGAATGCTTATTGAGAATGAGACAATTTCAACACAACCCGAATTCTAATCAGAACTATTCGAATTACCGCCCTCATTTTTCCAATCAACCTGCTAATCAATCTACAAATGTTAATCCCAGTCAACAATTTTCACAGCAACAATTTCGTCCATCTACCAGTAGACAACCCCAAATGTCTGGCAATTACAGACCGAACCCGAGTTTCTTTAAACATCAACAACGCCAACAACCAAAGACTCATCACTTGAACAATCTGCCATTCGGACCATATCACAATGACTATAACCACCCTCAAAACGAAAATCATTACACCTCTTTACCCGATGAGTACGGAAACGTACAAGATTATCACCCTAATGATTTCGAACAAAACAATGAACCAGAATATTTCAATACTGAACAGTTATACGAATTTTATTCTGACGAACCTGATTCTTCTCAAGTAAATTTTCATTTGACCCCCACTCAGTCAGAACCCCCAGACCAAGAAATTTCAGAAATTCAAACCCAAATTCAGACAATGAATCTGGACGACTTCAGCCCCAATGTCAACTTCCCAGAACAGAACTTTCTGTAAGACCCCTTCTTTCCGTCAACTCAAAGAATCTTTATTATATTACTGACTCTACAAACACCTATAAACTTCTTATCGATACGGGTGCAGGACTTTCAATTTTTAAACCTGAAACCTGCCAACGCTTCAAACAACGATTTCCCGAAAACGTAGTCATCCAAGGAATCACCGATCAGAAAATCTTAATCAACGAATCCACCCTTGTACCTTTCAATGTCGCCGACCCACACAAAGTATATATTTGCAACATCGACATTGAATTCGACGGATTACTGGGTTCAGATTTCCTTGAACACTATAACTGCGTTATAGACTTTAACAGCAAACATTTTGTCACTAATTTTAAAACTTTACCTCTCTACAAAGTTACGGATGATACTGTCATGCGTTCTCAGAACCCTTCAACTTTCAATAATTGCATCCCGGTTAATACAATCTGTTTAGAACCCCGAACAGAACAAATATGCAAATTAAAATGTAACCTCACTAATACTGATGCTTTCCTATCATCTGCCGAAATAGAAAAAGTTTATCTTCCCCGTGCCCTTATTAATTAATGAAAAAGGCGAATTCCTTACTTCAGTTTTAAATGCAAATGCTATCCCCAAGACTGTTAATTTCGACAATTTGGAACTCGAACCGATAAACAATTTTTCCATAAACATTCTTTCTGAAAATTACTCTCAAAACTTGACCCAGCCTGACAGACAAACTACAATTATGGAACAACTTCGGTTAGAACATCTGAACGAGGAGGAAGCCGAACTTATTTCTCAACTTTGCCTCGAATATACCGACATATTCTATTTAGAAGGTGACCAACTGACCTTTACAAACGAAATCAAACATTCGATAGACACTAATAACGCAAAACCCTCTTTCACAAAGTCATACCGGTACCCCCAAATACACAAACAAGAGGTAAAAAGTCAGATATCAAAGATACTTGACCAAGGCATTATACGTCCGTCTAATTCGTCATGGTCATCCCCGGTTTGGGTAGTTCCCAAAAAACTAGACGCATCTGGTACCCAAAAATGGCGCGTTGTCGTCGATTATCGTAAATTAAATGAACTTACTGTTGACGACAAATATCCCCTACCGAACATTTCGGATTTACTTGACCAACTTGGCAAATGCCAATACTTCACCACCCTCGACTTAGCTTCCGGGTTTCACCAAATCGAAATCGATACTAAAGACATCCAAAAAACAGCATTCACAGTTGATAATGGCCATTTCGAATTTGTTAGAATGCCCTTCGGTCTTAAAAACGCTCCATCCACCTTCCAAAGGGTAATGGATAATATTCTTTTAGGTGTTCAAAACGAGAGATGTTTAGTCTATATGGACGACATTATCGTTTATTCTCCGACTATACATGAGCACATAGCCCGACTTTCTGAAGTTTTCAAACGATTGCGAAAAGCCAATCTAAAAATCCAACCCGACAAATGCGAGTTTCTTCGCAAAGAGGTCGCGTATCTTGGCCACCTTATAACTCCCGAAGGCGTGAAGCCTAACCCCTCAAAGGTAGATTGTATCTTAAATTTTCCCCAACCAAAAAACCCAAAAGATATCAAGTCCTTCTTAGGGTTAGCTGGTTATTACAGGCGATTCATCCCCAATTTCGCCAAGATTTCAAAACCTTTGACAAGATTACTTCAAAAAGACACACCCTTCCAGTTTGATTCAGAATGTGTCAAATCTTTTGACGAATTAAAAAGAGCCCTTACTTCTACTCCCATACTCATATACCCTAATTTTGAAGAGCCATTTATTCTTACAACCGACGCCAGTTCATTTGCTATCGGCGCAGTGCTCTCTCAAGGCCCCGTAGGTAAAGATTTACCCGTAGCCTATGCCTCCAGAACTCTCTGCAATGCTGAAACTAAGTATTCAACCATAGAACGAGAACTCCTTGCAATAGTGTGGGCGGTTAAGCACTTTCGTCCGATAATTTTTGGTCGTAAGTTTTTACTTCTGACCGATCACCGCCCGTTAACTTGGCTGTTTTCTATAAAGGATCCTGGAAGTAGACTTGCAAGATGGCGCCTTAAGCTCGAGGAGTACGACTATCAAATAATTTACAAACCCGGCAAAGTAAATAAAAACGCCGACGCGCTCTCTCGCATTAAAGTTAACAACTTTAATGAATACATATCATTTCAAGCAAATAATCATCTAACACCATTTACAGTACTCCCAACAAACGAAACTGACGATGACTCACAAGAACCCCAGACGAGAAGTTCCATTAATCTCCAACAAATCTCCGAAGAATTTAAAACTTTTGTCGAGCGATATCAAACCGTCTCTCTCATAGATTACGACAAAATTCAATTTTCTAATTGCCAACTCCTAGACCGAGGAAACAAAAACATCCTAGTATTTCCCCAAGGCTCTCTCATGAAAAATTTTCACCATGACATCATCGAAGACATTTTTGAGGAAAATGCTGATTTCCGTACCCCTAGAGTAAATGTCTTTGCAAGTAAAAGTGTCAGAAAAAGACGCTATTACATCGTCCCTCTCCCTTCTGACCCAGAAATAGTCAACGAGATTCTTTTCGCATCTCTGTATAATAGTAGAGATGTGTTTACGGAAAGCGAAATATACTGTGTTGAGAATAACATAGATTTGCCCATTCTGGAAATGCTTTCGTTCATCTTTTCCGAAATTGATGTAAAATGGAAAGTTTGCCAAAATATCGTCCAAAAGGTTGAGAAAGATCAAATACCTATAATTCTCGACCAATTCCATAATGGCAAAAATAATATACATCGAGGTATCAATGAAACCATTCGCAGAATAAAGGAAAAATACAATTGGCAAGGACTAACTAAAGACGTTTACAATTTTATCAAAAACTGTCAGACTTGCCAGAAGGCAAAAGTTTACCGAAAAAATCTCGACAGCCCTCTCGTCATCACCGAAACTCCACGGACACCCTTCGAACGTGTCAACATCGACATTCTCGAAGTCCCGACAAGAAACTATGCTTTAACTATCCGGGACGAACTAACAAAATTCTCTCAGGCCTACCCCATAACCGACAAATCCGCAAAAACCGTTGTTAGTACTTTACTACTCTATTTCCAACACTTCGGTACCCCATTACGGATACATTGTGATTATGGCAGGGAATTCGACAACACACTAATGAGAGACTTGTGTAAACTATTTGACATCAAACTATCTTATTCTAGTGTGGGACATCCCCAGTCAAATGGTTCATTAGAACGATTCCACTCGACCTTATTAGAGATGATTAGAATCCATAAACTAGAAAATCCTGACGAACACCCTTTTAACATCCTCCCTTATGCAATCATTGCATATAACAATTCTGTAAACAAAACTCATGGATTCACCCCTTACGAACTTGTTTATGGACATACTTCGAGTAGGACTCCAGAGACTCTCTACAACCAACAAGCCCTGATAACTAAGTACATCAGAGATCTCAATAATCGTATCTCTCACTATTATAAAATTGCTCGCGAAAGAACGGAAATCCAAAAACATAAAGCGAAAGTCAGATTTGATGAACACGTTTCTGAAAATCTCCCTAACTATCAAATAGGCGATAAAGTCTATATTAAAGAATCCCAGATCAAGGACAAACTCCAAAATAAATTCAATGGTCCTTTCGAAATCCTGGAGATTCACAGAAACTCCGCAACAGTACTAAACCCTAAAACTAACCAAAAATCAAAATTAAATTTCGACCGAATGAAACCATTCTCAGAAAGTTAATTTCTGTTTCAGGTTTTGCCTGCTGTTCGGGTCAGCAGTACCCCAATTTCAAATACAACCAATAAACAATACTTTAGGTATCTACTTCCATAACGAAGCAGAAATAACTGTATCCAATGATAAATGGACACTTTTAGTACACAGAAACATTTCTACACTAGAACAAGTATTTACAACAAATAACAGAATATTACAAACTCTTGTAAAAACTGTTAACTTCAATTCTTTTGCTATGAACTACTTTCGCGCAGACGTACAAACCCACATTAACCTTCTCAATCAAATTTCTAACTCAATCAAACAGAAATTTACTGACATTCACATGGACACTAAAAGACATAAACGAGGTATACTTGATGGGGCAGGTACCCTTTTTAAGGCAATCACCGGCAATTTAGACGCCGCCGACGGAAAATACTTTACCGAAAGCATAAACCGCTTAAATCAAGGCCAACTTCAAATTGAGAACTTACAAAAAAACCAAATAAGTGTCACCACATCCGTAATTAAAAACTTCAACGAAACTATCCAAAATCTTAGAATTGACGAGAAACTATTTAACGATAACATGATAAAGCTGGAAAACACTATCGGAAAAATTAATGATAAGGTCGCCTACGTCGAATCAAAACTCGCACTACTTGAAATGTGTGAAAAACTTATGGAGAATTATCTCTACTTAGAAGATAATTTAAATGATGTTTTAAATTCTATCACATTCGCGCGTCTGAAAATAATTCACTCTTCAATTTTAACACCAGAACATCTTATTACCTCATTACAGGAAATATCGCAAAATTTAGTCAAAAGTAACCTTCCATTGGCTGTAAAGTACTCGAGCATCGCACAATATCTGGAAATTATTGAACTAGAGGCATTTCAAACATATACCGATCTTATATTTGTGTTAAGAATCCCTTTAGTAGAACAACATCCTTACACAGTCTTTCATTTATTTCCTATCCCTATATACGATGAAAGAACCGGTTTACATCATATGCTATCCTTCACTCAAAAATATCTTGCAAAGAATGATGATTCTTTAATGTTTATTCCGATCAAAGACTTAAGTGCGTGTAAACCGTTATCCACTCGTAAGAAACTGTGTTCTGAACTTTACGCATATCCTATTGACACAAACGCGTTATGTGAAGCTCAACTTCTAAAGAATGTCCAGAAGCTACCCGACAACTGTAAAAGCTCACTAATATTCACTCAAGGATACAACGTTCAAAAACTAGAACCCAATACATGGCTCATAATTACTTCTGAACCCATAAGTGTTACAGTGAATTGCGCTCAAACAAACCCAAAAACTCTTACAATCTCCCTCAACTCCATATTGACTCTTCAATCAGAGTGTAGTGCGTTTATAGGAATTACAAAAGTTCAAGCCGAATCTGGTAAACAAACCGATGTTCTAGAAACCTTCCAACCAGTAACAGTGCCGTTCAACTGTTGCGACGCAGTGCCAGAAAAAATTATAATTCCTGAACTTCAGCCCCTGAACACGCTTAACGTAGAAGAATTAGACGTAGCAAATCACAAGTTGGAACAATATTCCAGAGACCTCGATGGTCTCATAAACCAGCCGTTTGTAACCAAAAATATCTCTTGGTTTACCTATACAACCATAGCTGCTCTCATGATCATAGCAGCACTCATCACCTTCCAAGCTGTCAAAAAGAGGATGGTAAAACCTCCAAAGGACTGCAATCCTGACCAGACTTCAATGCCTCAGCCAAGACTCAAATTCTTCCCCAAGCTTAGGCCTGTTTTGAAACCAGAACAAAGCTTAGAGACGCAAGTTTAGGTATACCCTTTATGTTCTCTAAAAACACCATTTTTAATATTGATTTATATCATTAACCTTTTTTGATTTTTCTACACATTATTTTTATTCACATTTCCTTTTACTTTATATTTTATTTTGATATGTTTAGGTTAAGCATTTAATTATTACTCGTATTATTTTATTGCTCATTTATTTTAACATATTTTGATTATATTTTACAAATATCAATTTGATTTTTACGTATTACTTTATTTTATTCATATTTTATACACTTATTACTTATTATTCATACCATTCAAACATCATTTTATATTATTTTATATTTCTGTTCCTAAAAGTTGATGTTATAGCATCAACTTTTGATATGTAAGGGGAGTTGTTATATGCAAAATATATCAGCACTTAGTTCACACAGTCGAGAAGTCAACGGAATTTAAAGCGTACGTGACTTCTCAGGGATATCAAATTTCATCTTGAATTATATGCTAACAACTTCCCGGAAACCTACACGAGTCCGTTTACCCAGTAAAAACGCTGACTTGCATCAGCACTTTTGTCAATGTTATAAAATCAACTGGAAACGTTCTCGTGTTGTCATTCAAATATTATCACTTTTAATATTAAGTCATTCAAATAATATCATTTATAGCATTAAGTTATTCAAGTACTTTAACTATTTTAATTGTTCAATTTTAATATTGTATGTTTCTAAATAAATAATTTTTTTTAAAAAGTGAATTGAATCTAAGTGAATATAATATATATATATATATATATATATATATATTATTAGTTATAATTGCCCTCTTCTCTCTATTTTAAACACCCTATAAATGCAACTGCTTATGTGCCACCGACGAAAAAAATGATTTTGAATATATCTGGAATCGCCCTGTATAATTATAATATACAACGATTACTTTACCACTAAAAAATAACAACGCTTGCATGCCACTTCCAATAGTACATTTTCTAAGAATATAACAGCATTGGTCCTTCTATATATAATTACTCAATGTTTTGAGTCTGGTGGCGGCGGCATATTCATTTGTTTGGCGCTGACATTATGACATGAATAATGAATTTTTATTATATTTTATTTAATGAATGAACCAGTAGTATAAATTAATATTAGCATTCTGCACTGAAGGTCTTCAGTAGCGACTAAACAAAACAAAAATGAAGAAAATCGGTTGAGAGACAGAGGAGAAAATGGTACCAATCGTTTTGTCTTTGCCGATTTATATATAGCTATTGGAAGGGGACTATATTTTATTGAAAAAACAAGTCGGTGAAATTTTTTACCAAAAATCAATTAATAATAATTTAACTAAAAATATTAGCGGACACATTTTGATAGGCAACCTGGTAGATATATATTCTCCTAATCATAAATATGCGTAAAAATTTGGTTTTTAGCAAACACGCGATGGGTGCACTAATTCTGCAGCCGGATCTTAGACTATTAATTCTTTGACGCTAAGAAAGGCTCATTAGAAAATGGGCATAATGTTTACAAATTCCTAAATAACTAATTAATAACTAAAAATTATTAAAGCCATCTAACACTCTAAAACTAATTTTAAATACGTCTTAAATATCACCAAGAGTTCCGTTTTTACTGTTTAGGTTAAGAGAAAGGTACTATAATAGTAAATGGTGTAACATATTCTCTGCATACATGTAAAGTAATTAAGCTTGTTTACTTGTTAATTTGTGTGTTTGTACCATCCAGCATTGTATATTCTCTATTCAAAATAATTTCGATATTTCACATGTGCCAGATTTCCCGCGAACGCTCAATTTTTTTAACCGACTTCCAAAAAGGAGGAGGTTATCAATTCGTCGCGTATTTTTTTTATGTATGTTACCTGAATTCTTCTCCTGTGGTGCACCGTTTTGAATGAATATGGTCTTGTTTAATAGAGTATATATTCGGATTGGTGAAACTTAAAATTTTGGAAAATGGGTGTATGGAAATCGACCAATATCCCTAACATGTTGGTCGAATTTTTTAAATCTCATTATGGATGTGTATAGTTTTTTAAGGTTTAATTTATTAAGGAAGATCCCTAGGTGATCTCATATACTTTTCTGCGACGTGCAACTTGCAGTTTTTCAGAAAATCTCCGAAAATTTCAAAATTCTTATCAAAAATTTCATCGAAATGACATAACGGACATTTCCTCATAAATATTTTAATTCCAACGTAATAGTGCGGGAATTTTAGGCCCTGGAAGTTTTAATTGCGAATTTGAAAATTTTCTATGTACATCTCAAACATATAGGTAGTAAAGCAAATTATTTTCGTCTCCTTAAATCAGTGAGAACCAAGCGTAAATAATGCCGATGAAATTGTTTTCTATTTAGTTCTTCTTCTTGCTTTCTTCGCCTTCGGAGATGCCGCGGATTTTGCTGTTTTCGGTTTTGGAGTTTTTGGTTTTTTTGTAGGGGCACCTTTACTGTTTTATTTTACTTTCGAAGAAGACTTCCTTTTGGATGCAAGCGAAACTGATAATGATGACGATGAAGTTGTTGGCGATGGGGTGGATTTCGGAGTCGAAGCCTTCTTTTCAGTTGCGGCAACTTTCTTAGGTTTGGTTGCAGTCGAAGTCTTTTTTGGCTGTTTTTTTTGCTGCTCCTGCAGCCGCCGGCTTCTTTGTCGTTTTGTTTGTATACCCGGCAAATACCTATTTAAATGAATTTTTCTGTATTTTGAGAAAACGGTGCTTTTGGTTGTCACATTCTCTCGGCCTAATAGAAAATTCAGTGACAACGCATGCCAATCTAAACGCCGTTTAGCTGTATATATAGTATGTATGGCATATAGGGTGGAGTGGACGATTGGTGGTATAAGAATATTGGAAAAAATGTGAAATTAAAGTTAGATAGGGTTATTAATAAACTGTTATATGATATGGACGTAAAGAAATCATATGCAGGATGGTTGAAATATATGCTGAAGTTAAATTATATTTATACAGTGTAATTAATAAATTATTTATTTTATAGCACATAACAAGTTGCATAAAGTGTGGAGAGGAATTAATGTTACACAGAGCGATAATGTAAAATGTTAAAAAAATTATGGGGTAGCCCACAAGGAGTTATATACTATCGTTGGAATATAGCATGGATTTGACTTCGTAAATATGGGATGGATTCTACTCCGTCCTATAATTCACAGAAGGCAGCTAACAAATTTATGCTTGTCCATGGGCAGTCGTATGTACAGGATGGTTGGTACATAGCGTGGAGTGGAATTATATATAGTTATACAGAGTTGTCAAAAAAAGTTGAAAAAAGTTTACATGGCGTGGTCCATAAGGCATAAATATATTTTGGGCTTATTAAGTCAACGCGTACTAGTACATTTTAATCGTAAACATTTACCTGTCAATTTAAATGAAAATGTATCATTATGTAATGTTGAGGCTATCGATGTTATCTGGTCCTGTCTATTAAGGCTATACATACAAAATAAAAAATAATGAATGAAAACTATCTTAAAAAAATATAACCGACTTCTACCTATAACTAAAAAGCTAAAAATAATTATAACAAAATACAGCTCTAGTAAATAAATCACACATTCAATGTTGTTAGGTATCTACCCAGGAAGTAAAAAATGTAAACATTAAAAGGTGCTCATTCTGTACAAATTAATTACCTTCCAATCTAGTATATGTTTGAAGTCGGTGCCAAGCAACAATCAAGTTTGATGAATTAGATAAATACGCAATGAAGGATTTTAGAGTTGCTTGGCACCGGCTTCAAAATATACTAGATTGGTAGGTAATTAATTTGTACAGAATGAGCACCTTTTAATGTTTACATTTTTTACTTCCTGGGTAGGTACCTAACAACATTGAATTTGTTATTTATTTTCTAGGGTTGTATTTTGTTATAATTATTTTTAGCTTTTTAGTTATAGGTGGAAGTCGGTTATATATATATATATTTTTAAATGTTTTATAATTAATTAGTTACAAAAAAAATCATTTATCCTCTGCGATGAACGACACATGGTGCAAGATCACTGCCAACTTCTGCATGCATTTAAATAAATTTCTCTTGAGAATATAAAGCAGTTCACGTTACATGCTCAGTACACATTGCTTTTCATGTTAACACCACCTTCTCGTGTAATTATTCCATTTGCTGAAACAACAAAACAAAATCATTTCATCGAACCACATATTATTCCTCGGGTAACGCATAATCTTGAGCAAATCAGACTTGACCTGATTGCATGCGTAAGTAATATATTAGAGAAATCATCGTGCACTTGAGTAATCATGCAATCTCCATGTGCCATGAAAAAAAGAACATACATAATTTTATTGCAATGGCGTAATTATGCACAGGGGTGGAACTTCGTTGGAAAGTCGTTATGAAATAATGCAAAAATATCAAATAAGTGAGGATCGCTCAGGTGTGTTAGGAAGTGTTATGAAAGTGTGATGATCTTTGATCGATATAATGTTTCACCAGGTCCTTATTGATTTTTTTTGATAAAAGAATAATAAACTTATGAGTAGGTACTAAATATTGAGTCCGTAGTTGAAGATTTCCTCCCCACTGTTTGGTTGTAAAACGGAAGATTTTATAAATCAGATAGTTTGGAATAGAATAAAGCACATGAAATAATAAAAAAAGGTTTTGAAGTTTGATCAAAGCCCTGTATAGGGATAGGGTGGATCTAAAAAAGGCATTTTTCTCAGACCTTCTTCTAATAGCAGTCAAACTTCATCTGACCCCCTAAATAAAATGTTTGCAAAAGATGTATCCAATTAAATGTTGACTTCCGCTCGAATCTCGAGAAAAATCCCTTTTTTGCATATTTTGTCTAAATTTCCATTTTTTAATCGTTTTTCGCCAATAGTTATTGAAATATCCCCATAAATATATTTTGACCCTAGGGATCTCAACAAATATACTATTACGAAAATTACCTTTGCATATAGTTAACCAAATAAGGGGCCTAAAATTTATTTCATCTTATTCAAAGAGTTTTTTTAAAGTTACTCAGCTATTTTTAACCGACTTCCAAATAGGAGGAGGTTTTCAGTTCGTCGCGTATTTTTTTTCGCTTTTTTTTTTGTATGTATGTTACCTGATTTCTTCTCCTGTGATACACCGTTTTGAATGAATATGGTCTTGTTTAATAGAGTATAAATCCGGATTGGTGAAACTTCAAATTTTGGAAAAGTGATAAAATTTGTGAATGTGGGGTTGTCAAAAATACTTCCCGGTGGCAACCCATAAAACTTTCGGAGTCACGGCAGTCGATTCCAGGCTTTGTTTCTGGCGACAAGGCGGTGCCCGTTAGTAACTAGGGAAGGAGAGGGCCCCCACCCTCGAGTGTGACTTGTCAAAACTTTACACAAGTAGTTCGCCGGACACACTTTCCTTCGGGATTGAGCGAATGGGAACGAGGTTCACTTGTTAAACCTTTAATACAAGTAGTCGTCAGACCTGCTTTCCTTCGGGATTGTGGCGATGAGACGACCTGGCGGGTAACAGTGGGACCGTCGCTTGAGATGTCGAGTCATCGCCCTGTATGGGGCGCGACCTAGGATTCTAGACGAGCGCCCTTTGCCAACCTCTTGCCTGTTACTCCTAAAACTGGGCCATAGCGTCCCGCAAGTAGAGGCACCTACACCTCGAAAGCAGGATGTTCGCTCGTCCAGAAAAGTAAAAGGGGGAGATTTCCGTCAAGGGAGTCGAGCGTGTGACCCATCGGCGTAGGAACTCTTAAACGAACTGAGGTGTTCGTAAGATTCCAAAATGGGGAGTGCGGGTGGAGAGAAGTCCCCACTGGGTGAGGTTACCGGTGGCTCTCCATTTTGTGGTTGGCCTCGCACGGGCAGTGGCTAAAAGCTGGATTGTACCCCTGGGTGGATGGTCGGACCTCGTTGGTCGGTCGTACGAACGCATTCACCCTTGTAGTGTGGGATGGTAGACGACGGCCGTTTGAGGTGTCGGACTGGGCGTCCCTTCCTGGAGGGAATGACCAGTCTAGGATCCGAGGCAAATCCTACCATAGTCCACACCTGCAACCTAAAACCGTGGTTTCCGCGGTTGGTTTGCAGGGCCGCTAGCAGACCGGGAACATCGTCTACACATTAGAGTATATTGGTATTGGTATATGCGTGCATGGAAATCGACCAATATCCCTAATATTTTAGTCGATTTTTCGATAACTCCTTATGGATGTGTATAGTTTTTTCACCTTTAATCTATTAAGGAAGATCCTTAGGTGATCTCGTATAATTTTCTGCGACGTGCAACTTGCATTTTTGCAGAAAATCGGTGAAAATTCAAAAATTCTTATCAAAAATTTCATCGAAATGACATAACAGACATTTCCTCATAAATATTTTAATGCCAATTTAATAGTGCGGTAATTTTAGGCACTGGAAGTTTTAATTGCGAATTTGAAAATTTTCTGTTTACATCTCAAGCATATAGGTAGTAAAGCATAGTATTTTCGGTTCCTTAAATCAATGAGTACCAAGCTCGTTTTGTTTGTATACCAGGCAAATACCTATATAAATGAAAATTTTTCCATTTTGCGAAGACGGTGCTTCTGATTGTCACATTCTGCCCGCCTAATAGAAAATTCTGTGACAACACATGTCAAACTTTAAACTGCTATTTGGTGCGTTTATAGACAGGGTGTTTAGTTATAGCAAACAAAATCACAAAGTAAAGTGATAGTAGGAGTTGCATTTATATGAAGATTGAAATATAGGACGGAATAGAATGATAATGGTCCTTAGGCAGCTGTATATACAGGATGGTTGGAATATAGGGTGGACTGGACGTTTGGTATAAAAATGCGAAATTAAAATTATATAGGTTATTCAAAAACTGTTATATGATGTGGACATAAGCAAATCATATACATGATGGTTGAAATATATGCTGGAGTTGAATTATATTTATACAGTGTGATTAAAAATTATTTCTTTTATAGCCCATAAGACGAAGATAATATAAAATGTTAAAAATGAAATAATTTATTTGGTAGCCCACAAGGAGTTATATACTATGGTTGAAATATAGGACGGATTTGACTGTGTAAATAAGGGATAGATTCTACTCCGTCCTATAGTTTACAGCAGGCAGCTAACAAATTTATGCTTGTCCGTGGGCAGTCGTATGTACAGGATGGTTGGTACATTGGTTGGAGTGGAATTATCTATAGTTAAACAGGGTTGTCAAAAAAAGTTGAAAAAAGGTTACATGGTAGTCCATTAGGCATAAATATATTTTGGGCTTATTAAGTCAACGCGTACTAGTACATTTTGTTCGTAAAGATTTACCTGTCAATTTAAATGAGAAAGTATCATTGTGTAATGTTGAGGCTTTCGATGTTACCTGGTTCTGTCTATTAAGGTTATACATACAAAATAAAAAATAAAGAATGAAAACTACCTAAGTTCAAAAAAAGTTGAAAATAAAACATTTAAAAATATATATAACCGACTTCTACCTATAACTAAAATGCTAAAAATAATTATAACAAAATTCAACTCTAGCAAATAAATAAATAACACATTCAATGTTGTTAGGTACCTACCCAGTAAGTAAACAATGTAAACATTAAAAGGTGCTCATTCTGTACAAATTACTTACCTACCAATCTAGTATATTTTTGAAGTCGGTGCCAAGCAAAAATCAAGTTTGATGAATTAGTATATAAGAACGCAAAGAAAGATTTTAGATTTGCTTGGCACCGGCTCCAAAATATACTAGATTGGTAGGTAATTAATTTGTACAGAATGAGCACCTTTTATTGTTTACATTTTTTACTTCCTGGGTAGGTATCTAACAACATTAAATGTGTTATTTATTTGCTAGAGTTGTATTTTGTTATAATTATTTTTAGTTTTTTAGTTATAGGTAGAAGTCGGTTATATTTTAAAAAAAATGTTTTATTTGGGTATTTTCAAAACTCTCCTGCAAATATAAACTTGTATTAAATTAGATCTACCAACTCTTGAATGCTTTGCTTATAAAGTGTCTTTCGATCAAAACACGGCTCACTCAGATAAATCCACCAGGAACAATTCTGCAGAAGGTTTGGTGAGACACTTTTTTCAATAATTATTAATGACTTAAAATGACGTTATAAATAATATTTTTATTTAAAAGAATTATTATTAGTCTTTCTTTAGGTATAATAATATTTCAACTGTTGTAACTTGTCGGCATTACCATTAAAAACAATGCAGTTTTAGATTATTAATGGAAATTGTGTTTGTTCTAGTTTTAAAGTAAGTATTAGATTTAGTTGGCAGGAAAATCATTCAAAATCAATAATTCTTCTTACAAGTTTATATATAGATTTCAACCCTTCGATGGTAACCTATCGTTTTGTTACCATGGCAGTATTCATAAAATCGTGGTAACACCTACTTTTTTTGTATGGAAAATCTAATTTTCACAGGAAAATTTACATAGGTTACTCTAGGATATTTCCATGAATTGTTATTTCCTTATAGAACCTTTCAGTACTCCAGAAGGCAGAATTCAGATCTCCCGGTCTGTCAACTGAATACTATTGATGGATAAACTAAAATAAATAAAAAATCTAACTAGCACGCAGATTATTTTTATTAAAGTAGAGGTAACAATAGAGGATTATAATTTATATTTTCGAGTATACGCAATATGAGTTATTAAAAATATGGGATAATATTATCATCATCATTTATATTCAATACGTTTATCAGCAAAATAATATTCTTGTTAGGTTGTTAATAATGAATAATTAATGAATAATTTAATAGCCAAATATATCTTAAACAACTTCAGAAATTATTTCAGAAATCTTTTTTTTGTGTATAAATATTTAAATAAAGCTTTAAATATTCAGGTTTATATGGTGCGATAACAGTTTGTCGTAATAGAGGATGTTCTTGGTGACTACCTGTTGGAATTTTTTTAACAAGATTGAAATTGCTTGGCTTATTGCCGTACAACTAGCATGAAATTATTCACACAAACTTTCTATAATTTAAACACTTTTGCAGAAAATGTGCAATATTTTATTACCCACACCGAAAAGGGTACATAATTAGCACCTTATGATTTAGAAATGTCAAACGACAACAATTTACAACACCTACAAATATGGTAGAGTTGTTAATATTACTCTTAAATACTAGCATCTAAAGTAAAATCTTATTATAAAACCTTATATGTTAGATAATAAAGTTTAAATATTTTGGCAGTACTGGTCAGTATAAAATAAAACGTTAACAATGATGTATGTTTTATATTCGCAACAAGTAAAAATTAATAATAAAAAGAGTGATATCCAAATAATAAAAACTGGTATTCCACAAAGGACTATTCTAGGATCTATACTGTTTTTAAGGTTCCGTATATATAATGTACGGATGCCATCATAATATCACTCCTTATTTCTGCATCTGTCGCATCAGAGCAATTTTCTCCTAAACTACTGGGCGGAAGAGGTTGAAATTTGGCATCAATGTATAGTTTGGTGACCCGATTAGGAGTAGAAATCCTAAAAGAAGAAATTTTGATTTTAGGGGTAATTTTTGGGGAAAAACTGAAAAAATCGACAGTTCCCCTTCTGATCTCTGAAACTACTGAGCCTAAAATTTTAAAGAAATAGGAAATATAGAACTTATTAATTTTGGGGGGCAAATTACAGAATTAAATGGAAAATATAAAATTAAAATTGTTTCTAACGCATCATGTTATATATCAAATGAAAGGTCTCATTTTGGTGAAAACAAATATATTTTTATATTTTTTTTATATATTTATATATAATTTAAAAGATAATAACAAAAATATAAAAAATTTTACCCCCCCCCCTTATCTCCGAAGTTGTAAAATTTTGAAAAAAAAATAGAACTATATCGCCTGACCTGAACTTTACTGGAAAAATAAGGAGAACCCCCTAATATTCATTTTGGGGGGCAAATTATAGAATTAAATGGAAAATAAAAAATTACAATTGTTTTTAACTTATGAAGAAATATTTCAAATCACAGGGCTCATTATTTCGAATACAAATATATTTTTTTAATTTAAAAAAAACTACCCATTCCCCCCTTTATTCCCCAAACTATAAGATCAAAAAGTTTTAGTTTACAGGAAAAATACGAAGAATATTAATATTGGAGTGCAAATTATAGAGTTAAACGGAAAATAAAAAAAAATATGTTTTTTTAACCCATCATGCAATACATCAAATGAAAGGGCTCATTATGAGGAATACAAATAATAATTTTTCATATTTTTTAAATGAAGTGTTTACAAGATATTAACATAAGGATATAAAAAAATCTCATTTCCCGCTTTATTTCCGAACCCATTCTACCTAAAATTTTGAAAATAATTAGGAGTACTGGGGCTCACTTGATTTTTATCAGAAAAAATATTAAAAAAATTCCATAGTAATTTCATGGAGAAATTATACAATTAAATGGAAAATAAAAATTTAATTTTCAAACGCATCCTGTAATATATCAGATAAAAGGCTCATAATGTGAATTACAAATATAAATTTTGAAAAATGTATTTTATTTGTATTTTTAAATACTTTGCGTAACAGATTTAATAATTTATAATTTAAAACTTGATCGAATCTACAGAGCCTCAAAATTCAGACAGTAGATTATAAAAGGCTTCCCTGAAAGTTTATTAGTAAAATAATACTCTAATCATGTGGCGGATAAAATAAAAAGTCTATATGTGGAAAATGAAAGTGTATTTTTTTATAAATTTAAAACGCTTCCTTTAAAAGATATTAGGGTAAATATAAGAAAATGCACTCATTCCCTGCTTGTCTGAAACTGGAATATTCGAATCTTGAAGGTGGTACGGAACCCTAAGCAGGCGATTCCAACTCGCACTTGACCAAATTATATATATTATACGAAAACCTACAATTATGACAGGATCAACATTACAATAGATAATAACTCAATCGAAATAATGTCATCAATATCCATAAAATATTTGAGAATACATTTGGACAGTCACCTTAAATAAGATATTTTTGTCAACTTTGTATTAAAAACACTGAGGAAGATAATATGTAACTAAAATATTTGCCAAAACTACTAACAATACAGCAATTAATTATATTACTCATTTTTCAATCGCATATAGGTATGTTGCGGTCTAGCAAATGAAAAAACACAGTTTTGCACCCTAACCCCCTAGATCTTCTCATACCCAATTCATGTTCTAAAAATAAATACTGTAGCACCAGTAGTTTGTGCAAAATTTAATAATAATAATAAACAATAAACCACCGTTGGAAAGTAGAGGAGTTGGTCTGGAGACCCCTCTTCTCACTTTTTCAAATTTGAAAGTATAAATACATATAAGTATTGAAAATATTTGGCCATTCCGTAAAAAATATTTGGACTAGTATATTCGAAAAAAAAAGGGGTGGACTATATTCTTATAATAAATAATGTTAAAGCAAATTTTAAGCAGACACATATTTATATTTCTTGCATAATATGGATTTATGTAATAAATTTAGCAAAATGGAATACCTACACTCATTTAGCCACAGATGATAATGACGGAGCAAATCATAATCTTACGCTAAATGCGAGGGCTATAGCAAGCGATTTTTCCATTTCTAAATGTTTCAATAAAAGATCAATACATATTTCCTATATATCTAAATAAATTTGGTTTGTCACTAATTAGCATTTATTAACAAAAAATTAACAGGAATCTGAATTAAACAATATAAAAATTGTATTGTTAACTAATTGAAGAATAACATCTTATGTCTTCTATTGTTAACTATTATCAATTTGTATCAGCATTTCATTTTTTAGGGTTCCGTATATACAAAATACGGATACCCTTATAATATCACTCAGGATTTCTGCCTCTGTCACATCACAGCAATTTTCTGCTAAACTACTGGACGGAAGAGGTTGAAATTTGGTATCAATGTATAGTTTGGTGACCCGATCAGGAGTACATATCGTAAAAGAAAAAAAATTGATATTAGGGGTAATTTTGGGGGGGGGGGAATTAAAAATCGACCGTTCCCCCCCTCCTGAACTCCGAAACTACTGAGCCTAAAATTTTGAGAAAAATCGGAAATATAGAGCGTTGTCCGAACTTTACAGGAAAATTAAGGAGAAATATTATTATTGATTTTGGGGGGCAAATTATAGCACTAAATAAAAATTTAAAAATAAAAAATTTTTCAAACGCATCAAGTAATATATCACATGAAAGGTCTCATTCTGAGGAACACAAATATATTTTTTTCATATTAAAAAAAATTATTTAAAAAGATATTAACGAAAATATACCAAAATTTACCCATTCCCCCCCCCCTTATCTCCGAAACTATAAAACGTAAAGTTGTGAAAAAAATAGGTTTATAGGTTCTGACCTGAAGTTTACTGGAAATATAAGGAGAAACCTTTACTTTTAATTTTGGTGGGCCAATTACAGAATTAAACGGAAAATATAAAATTAAAATTGTTTCTAACCCATCATGTTATATATCAAATGAGAGGGCTCATTACGACGAAAACAAATAATTTTTTTTCAAAATTTTAAAATAAATAAATTAAAAGATATTAACAAAAATATAAAAAAATTTACCCATTCCCCCCCCTTATCTCCGAAACCATAAGCTGGAAAATTTTGGAAAAAATGGAGGTATAGCCCCTCACCTGAAATTTACTGCAAAAATAAGGAAAAACCCCTAATATTTTTTTGGGGGGCAAATTCTAGAATTAAATGGAAAATTACAATTGTTTCTAACCCAGCATGTTATATATCAAATAAAAGGGCTCATGATGAAGAAAACAAATACATTTTTTATATATTTATAAAATAAATTAATTAAAAGATATTAACAAAAATATAAAAAAAATTACCCATTTCCCCCCCCCCCCCCCTTATCTCCGAAACCATAAGCTGAATAATTTTGAAAAACTGGAAGTATAGACCCTCACCTGAACTTTACTTGAAAAATATATTATTTGGCCTCCAAATAATAGAATTAAACGAAAACTAAATTACTAGAAAACCCCCATAGTAATTTTAGGGACAAATTATACAATTAAATGGAAAATAAAGATTCAATTTTCATACGCATCATGTATATATCAGATAAAAGGCTCATTATGTGAATTACAAATATCACATGTTTTTAAATCATTTGTATAAAAGATATTAAAAATATTAAACATCGACTTAATTCCCACTTTAGAAACTAAACTATTTAAAATTTGAAAAATATGTTTTATTTATATTTTTAAATAATTTGAATAACAGATTTAATAATTTATAGTTTAAACTTTGACCTATTTTGCCGTTTTTCTTCCAATCTACAGAGCCTCAAAACTCAGACAGTAGATTATAAAAGGCATTTCTGAAAGTTTATTAGTAAAATAAAACTCTAATGTTACAAATTAGAAAATTTAATACATATGTATTGTGATAAAAATCAAGCGAATCCTAAAGCAGATAAAATAAAAAATCTATTTTTGGAAAATCAAAGTGCATGTTTTTTTATAAATTTAAAACGCTTCCTTTAAAAGATATAAGGGTAAGTATAAGAAAATGCACTCATTCCCTGCTTGCCTGAAACTGGAATATTCGAATCTTGAAGGTGGTACGGAACCTTAAGTATGGGAGTCCAACTCGAACTTGACCAAATTATATATAATAATAAAGTACGAAATGTACTGAAAGTGTAAACAAAGGAACTTAATGTTATTTACGTATGTTTTAAAAAGTCAGTGAATAGAGAAGGCAAATTTTCTTTTTTATTTAACTTTAAAATAAGCAAACCTAATAAAAATGATTGCTCCTTCATTATCATCAGTGTCTGTCTAAATGGAGTTTAGGTATTCCATTTTGCTAAATTTATTACATAAATCCATATTATGCAAGAAATATAAATATGTGTCTCCGTAAAATTTAAATTTGCATTAAGACTATTAGTCATAATGATATTAGCAATTTTTCGAATGGACTCGTTTTAAGGAATGGCCAAATATTTTCAATACTTATATGTATTTATACTCTAAACTTTGGAAAAGTGAGATGAGAAGTCTCTAATATAATATGGCCGTTCAAAAAAATCTGTCTTCTATAGGATTGACTGAAAGTTTGCAAAAACTAACAGGGCTACAGTATTTATTTTTAGAATATGAATTGGGTATGAGAAGATCTATCGCTTCAGTGAATAAGAATGTTTCAGCTATGAAATAAAAAAATATATGTAAGCTATTATTTACTTTTCTGGAATTTCGGGTAAAGGTTCCATTATCCTAGAAACCAATTAACAAAGTTGAGACTATAGTAGCTCATTTTGTAGGTTTTCCATTTGTCTTCAACATTGCCCATAGTAGCAACACGGTTTTATCGGTGGATTTTGTGTAAATGATACAAAACTAAATTGTTACTGATTTTTCGCTGTTTTTTTTTGATCAGGAACAAAAACGCATCGATAAAAAATGTTGAATTTTATGGCAATTAGTCAAGTTTTATCATTAGCACACGTTGATGTCGGTTTTGTTCTACTATTAATTTGGTCACTAAAATTATTTTTCTCAGTAAATGACTTGAGCTATATCACAAGCATTAGACGGCATAACTTTTCTCCGTATCATTGGATATTTCATAAGCTTAGCCGTAATCAAGGTATAACTAATGTATTAAAAACCTTTAGTAAATATTGTCTTGGTTGTGTAGTTATATAATCCATAAAAACAAACAAGTTTTAGATTTTATTTACTTTATTTAAATTTATTGCTTGATACAAAAAAAACATAAATGCTTTAGCTAACCTTTATGTGTTAACATCTACATAATAAAGTCTGTTGTCAGTATTATTGCAATTTTATCGTAAAGCGGAAAAATGTAATTTGTTACACATATTATACATATATGAGTGGCCTACATACAAACCAGATAAGCTTCGTAATATATTACCTCAGACAAATTGCATTGAAATAGTACATAGAAGGTAGGAAGAAGAGAGAATTATTTCATTTATCCGAGAACAACGTGAGAGATTTATTTGATCATATAAGGCTGAGCAGCAATACTAAATGGCTTCAATTACTTTCAGTGCATCCTCGATTTTCACATTTAACTTTTCAAAGGAAACGATGGAACAAATTGCGTTTAACACATGGCTCTGGTAATTACTGTCCGAACTTCACTTTCACTAGCACATTAAAAAGTTAATTGTAATCTTATATAAAAAAGGTTAATCAATTATATTCTTTTGCTTGTGCCTAGGAACTGGCTATTTGCTTTGTTTTTCGTTTAACGAATCAAAACAAATGTGTCTTGTTAGGTGTATATTTGACGATGTCTAATAGGCTGTTATCTTTTGGTGCATTGAAATTAGGTAATAAAAGCAAATTTTTGGGAAAGTTTTTCCCCGGAAACTTAAGTCAATTTAAAATTTTGCACAAACTTTAAAGTTTACTAAGAATTTGAAGCATCTTGTGGTCTTTATGAACTATGAATAATAACAACACTCCTACTCGTTTTAATCAGATTGTAGTTGACAAATTTAATGGTTAATTATATATAAGGTGAGTTTTTTTTAATGGTCAGTATAAGGATCTCGGAAACTAGAGGAGATAGAGCAATGGACTTTCGGATTTTTGTAAAAAGTCATAACTTACTAGATATTTTGAAACAACTAAATTCTGTCGATTTAGTCAAATCCCTCTAGCACCTTTGTTTTTGATTTTAAAATAAGTGTAAATATCATGTCCTCGTTTGCGTGACAGCTCTCGTTTTCGAGATATGACACAAACTTATCTTTTTTTGAATGGAAACCATAGTTGGCTATGATATCAAAAATCGTACATTTTTAGAACTTTTCAACGATATAATACTCGATATAGTTATTCATAAAAATAACGGAGTTATGGATGCTTTTCTCTCTTATTTTCACTTTTAACGTAGTTAGCCATGAAATAGATTGATTTATTAATAACTATTCCAAAAAACATTGAACGATTTTTTTATTAGGTATATCAGATATAACGAACAAAGTAAATAAGTAGGCACTTACTAAAAACTTAAAAAATTAAAGTACATAATAACGGTTACAATTTATGTTCGATAAGTCCACCATTGTTATTTAGACAAAAATTGCATCTTTTTAAAATTGACAACACTGCTTTCCTCACAGACCGCCTATCAATTTCTTCAATTGCTTGTAATAAATACCGCCTCCCTTAGGTCACCAACTGTCTAATACTTTCGTTTGTATACTTTGTTTATCAGCGCACCCCATAAATAGAAGTCTATAACTGCTAAATCGGGAGGCCGGGTTGGCCATTCGCGTGGGCCATTTCTTCCTATCTAAGAGTTTGGATAGATATTATCTAAGTGTTGTCTTACTAATTACGAGTTATGAACAGGTGCTCCATCATGTAGGAACCACTCAATTTCTAAACGAGTTCTCAAATTCAAATTATGCAACATGTTTTGAAAAGTGTATTGCAAGAAATGCAAGTAGCGCTCCCCAGTAAGTGATTGCTCATAGATAAAAGGCCCCAGAAAAGTAAACCCTATGATACCACACCAAACATTAAAACCAAATTTTATCTGTGGTCGTCTTTGTTCTACATGGAAAGAATTTTCTTTAGCCCAGATATGCTCATTGTGTCTATTGAACATACCGCAGTTAGTAAATCTAGTTTCATTTGACCATAACACTAATGAAAACTGTGGATGGTCAAGGCACTTGTCTCTAAACCATGTACAAAACAAAATACGTCGATGTTCGTCACCAGCATGCAAAGTTTGAGAAACTGAAAGTTTGTACGGGTGGAACTTGTGCGCTTTCAGTACCTTAGCTACAGTTCGTTGAGATGTGCCAGCTTCTGTCGCAATCTCACGAGTTGATGTGAGATCCATATCAGTGTAAAGTATCGTAAAGCCTCTTAAATGTAAACAGAGCAGGATGACGACGATTAAAATATCTATGAAAGTATTCCTCAGCTGCACGAACTGAATTTTTAGGGCATATGATGTAATATTCCACCAAATTCCGATTTTCTTCATTAGAATAGTCCATTTTATCAAGAAGGCTTGTTCAGCACTACTAATGCAATTACTCTCAAATGAGGAAACGTCAATGTGAAAACAATCTTTTTCATGGCTACCTACGTTAAAAGTGAAAATAAGAGAGAAAAGCATCCATAACTCCGTTATTTTTATGAATTACTATATCGAGTATTATATCACTGAAAAGCTAAAAAAATGTCCGACTTTTTGAGGTCATAACCAACTATGATTTCCATTCAAAGAAAGATAAGTTTGTGTCATATCTCAAAAACGAGAGCTGTGAAGCAAATGACGACATGACAATCATATTCGGGATACAATTCCCTTCAATTTTGATACTTACTCTTTTTTTATAAAATCAAAAACAAAGGAGCTAGAGGGATTATTTGACTAAATCGACAGAATTTCGTTTTTTCAAAATATCTAGTAAGCCATGACTTTTTACAAAAATCTGAAAGTGTCGTTAAATTGGCCAATAAAACTGCAAATCTTTTCCAATTTAACCATTGCTCTATCTCCGCCAGTATCCGAGATCCGCATACTGATCATGAAAAAAACTCACCCTGTATATTTTATATATTTTGTTGGATAATTAAGGCCTTGAGGGTTCAGATCACGTCTATGTATTTATCTATACCTACTAGAGTCTCATTCCCTAAGCCTTTAGAGTATAGTTTGCACAATTAGACCAGGGTCGATAATTTTTTAAATCAAAAAAAATTATAGTAGAAGGAAACCCATTTGAAAATGAAGGGAATACAACAACTATAAAAGAAAAAATCATTTACGGGCGATCTGAGATTGGGAAGGTGGTAGGGGTTGCGTTTTAAGGCTAAAAAACGGATTATCCCGATTTATTGCAAAACTACAAGTCCTAGGGTAAAAAGTTAAATGGCAAAGTTGTAGTTGAAAAAAATATCTACAACGTTTGTGTTTACATTTTCGTCACATAACCTCAAAATTTGTAAAAAAATAAAAGAAAAACAGTTTTTTTTTGTTTTTATTTTTTCCAAAAAAATGATTTTTTCGCTGACATTTAAATTTTTTATTTTCCACCATATTTTGACTTAATCTCGAAAAAGCACCATAATTTACAATCGAAAATTCTTACATCGAAATGACTACTTTTTTGATAAAGTCGGTGGTTTTTTGTTCGCTGAAATCACTACTTTCTGATGTGAAAAATATATATATTACTATGTTAAATATTCTCAGAAATTGCAAAGAACAGAAAAAACTCTAATCCGAAAATTATTTAGTAAGGCCCAGACCCTTCCAGCTCCTACCTCAGTTCTCAATACGAATTTGTAATCTATTTTATCCAAATCGATAGCTTGAGAGGCAAGGATGTATTCAATGGCCAGTATGATCACCTGATCTTATGTTATTGGACAAAACTAATCCCATTGATATGGCTGGATCAAGAAGAAGAACAAATGTCACATCACACAATAGAAGTTGAATAAAAATGAAAAGACATTTTACTTTATATTAGAGTATTGCGATTATGTTCTTAGTGAGTATTTTGAAATATCCTTCCCTTCCCTTCATCTTTTTCTCCCATTATTTAATAACTAAAAACTTTTACGCATTAGTTTTTGAGTTTATTATTGTGTAGGTTATTGTCTGAATTTTTAAAATACTTTTATTAGATATCATTGACAATACTTCCGCTTTAAAAAACTGGGGTTCACCTGATGTCAATTCTTAATCTAGAATTAATGATTTATTATATTTGGCTGTGCCACACTGTAGATTACAGTGACTAACAAATTTCTACATTATATTTATTAATTAATTTTACGAATAACTGAGAAACACATTCTCCGAAAAATTTATCTCTGAAATATCTTTCACTCATGATATTGCCATAATACTAAATTAATTTGGCGTCAACATTAATATAGTTTTTATAAGAAAACCGTTTATCCATATCCTGACCTATATTCCTTGTGTAATTACATTAAAAAAACTACCAGAGTAAACGAAGTAGCTTTCAGTTCTGTGTAACAGAGTTTCTTGCATTACTTTGTTGTAAATAAATTGTGTAAAATGTTTTACAGAAGATATTACAAAATGTTGCTGTTTTCTATAAGTTTCATTGATACAGTGCGTGAAATCAGTTTAAGAATGACGTCTGGTTGGAGAAATAAACACCATATAAGATTGAATGAGCACTTGCTGCAGTATACACTGTTAGACAAATGTGTCAGAACACCTTAATCTTAGTTAAAGTACAAATTCTGTTGTAAAATGACCATAACAAAAGGTGGGTGCTCAGTTATGTTAGACGACAATTTTACTTTACAACTAAAAGTGTCAAAACGATATGGCATTCAATTTAAAATGTATATTTTATTAAATTTTTAACCGACTTCCAAAAAGGAGGAGGTTATCAATTCGTCGCGTTTTGTTTTTTTGTATGTATGTTACCCGATTTCTTCTCCTGTGGTGAACCGTTTTGTATGAATATGATCTTGTTTAATAGAGTATATATCCGGATTGGTAAAACTTTAAATTTTGGAAAAGAATTCTATTGGTAAAGTGATGAAATTTGTGAATGAACACATGCGTGCATGGAAATCGACCAATATCCCTAACATATTGGTCAATTTTTCGAAAACTCCTAATGGATGTGTATAGTTTTTAACGTTTTATCTATTAAGGAAGATCCCTAGGTGATCTTATATACTTTTCTGCGACGTGAAACTTGCAGTTTTGCAGAAAATCGCTGAAAACTCCAAAATTCTTATCAAAAATTTCATCAAAATGACATATCGGACATTTCCTTATAAATATTTCAATTCCAACGTAATAGTCCGGGAATTTTAGGGACTGGAAGTTTTAATTGCGAATTTGAAAATTTTCTATGTACATCTCAAGCATATAGGTAGTAAAGCATTGTATTTTCGGCTCCTTAAATACAAATACAAATACATATTTAAATGAACATTTTTCCATTTTGTGAAGATAGTGCTTTTGGTTGTCACATTCTCCCGGCTTAATGGAGAATTCAGTGACAACACATGTCAAACTGCTCTTTGGTGCCTTTATACACAGGATGTTTAGTTATAGCAAACAAAATCACAAAGTAAAGTGATAGAAGGAGTTGCATTTATATGATGACTGAAATATAGGTAAAGCCCTTTAGCCGTATATACAGGATAGTTGGAATATAGGGTGGAGTGGACGTTTGGTGGTACAAACATGTTGGAAAATATGTGAAATAAAAATTATATAGGGTGATTAAAAACTGTTATATGATATGGAGGTAAACAAATCATATACAGGATGGTTGAAATATATGTTGAAGTTGAATTATATTTATACAGTGTTATTAAAAAATATTTATTTTATAGCCCATAAGAAGTTGCATAAAGTGTGGAGATGAATTAATGTTACACAGGACGATAATATAATATGTTAAAAATGAAATAATTTATGGGGTAGCCCACAAGCAGTTATATACTATGGTTGAAATATAGGACGGATTTGACTCCGTAAATATGGGTAAATATAGTTTACGGAAGGGAGCAAACAAATTTATGCTTGTCCGTGGGCAGTCGATGTTACCTGGTCCTGTCTATTAAGGATATACAAACAAAATAAAAAATAAAGAATGAAAACTACCCGAGTTCAAGAAAACTAAAAAGTTGAAAATAAAACATTTTTTAAAAAATGTAAACATTAAAAAGTGCTCATTCTGTACAAATTAATTACCTACCAATCTTGTATATTTTTGAAGTCGGTGCCAAGCAACAATCAAGTTTGATGAAGTAGTAGATAAGTACGCAATGAAGGATTTTAGATTTGCTTGGCACCGACTTCAAAAATGTGCCTGATTCGTAGGTAATTAATTTGTACAGAATGAGCACCTTTTAATGTTTACATTTTTTACTTCCGGGGTGTACCTAACAACATTGAATGTGTTATTTATTTGCTAGAGTTGTATTTTGTTAAAATTATTTTTACCTTTTTAGTTATAGGTTGAAATCGGTTATATTTTTTTAAAAAATGTTTTATTAATGTTCTTATAAACGAAGTGAGATTCAAAATTTGAATTTTATTGAATATACCGCATGTAGTGTTATTTCCCAATACAAAATTAAATACAAGTAAATTTTTTTGGTATGCATATTTTTTTTATTTGCCTGTTCTTTAAGGTTCTCTATCCTCAGATTTTTCCTGCAATGTTTTTAATATGATTGACTAATATTCCTGAATATGAATAGTTTTTTGTATATTGTGTGATATCTTTGTTTTGAGACCTTTCAACTCTAACTATGGAGTCGTTATCAGTCGCTGTATTTTAGGTGGAGGTTTATTCTCAATTTGGTCGCTTGATACTAAGGGTAAAAAACCTATCGATTTTCTAGCAATAGGTTTTTTCATTCCAATTCTCAAAGGTTAATCGATGGTGCCCCGATTTCCGCGTTGTTTACCATCATACTGCTTGCTCCCTTCAGTTTTCTCTTTTTGTATTTTCTGGTCTCCAAAAATCTTGGTTTCAGCTCAGTCCATACTATAGCTGCTGGTGGTGGTTATTTTGTTGGCCAAATTTGGTTTGTCCAGATGTGTTCTGTCCTTGCTTTTAAACGCCTTAAAATTTCACCAGGATATGTATGTCCGCAATCACAAACAACCCTATACACACAGTTTTTCGAATTTTGTTCTGCTTTAAATGGGGTCGTATATATATAACGATAGAGCATAATAGAGTGTTTGGTTTAAAATACGTTTAATTTTCTTATTTCTAAATGCTTAATTTTTTCAGTATCACCTAGAACATATGAAATTAAGTTCAGAATTTTGAATTCTGTTTTTGTTTGCTTGATATTAATTCATTTATAATTTTGTTAATAAAAAAAATTGGATATAGTTTTCAAGTAGATGTTCATTGATCTGTTCATTGTGTCAAATATTTCGGTGGATGAAGATATGCACTTTCCAACACATTTCTTTACGTTAAAGAAGTTCAAACATCTATTTTTTCGAAAATGATGACGATAGCAGATCCAACCCTACTAAAATGTTGTGAGATCAATCATTTCCAGACTATGGAAATCCATGGAAACTTCGAGGGACGAGTAACATTGTCTATCCGTTTCAAACTAACATTAATCTTGGATGAAGGGGTAGTTTTTGGGTATTCGCCCTGGTACTATACGGTAGTAATTAATTAGCAATAGAATGCTCCCTCAAGATCAACCCGGTAGCGCTGCTCGTGCCGTATATATAGATGTGGCTATGCTAACTTTAGTCTACAGTTGGCATAGCCAGTTTCACGGAAGGGGTTGGATGAATGAAATCGTAACAAGGCTAGAACTTCAACAATT
Source organism: Octodonta nipae (assembly GCA_034190945.1). Taxonomy (NCBI): domain Eukaryota; kingdom Metazoa; phylum Arthropoda; class Insecta; order Coleoptera; family Chrysomelidae; genus Octodonta; species Octodonta nipae. The sequence continues at coordinate 71,144,856 of CM067224.1, forward strand.
AATTAGCAATTAAAACTCTACTGATTTTAACAACAAAAAATATTGAAATAAATATTTTTGTTATTTGTCAGGCGGTGCAAAATTCAGTAGAGGATAAAGGAGTACTTTTTGGTTATTTTCTCTAGTGCCATTCGATAGCAATTAATTAGCAATAAAATACACTACCACGATCACCCCGGTAGCGCTGTTCGTTCCGGAGATATAGAATGTGGCTATACTAACTTTAGTCTAAAGTTAGCATAGCGACTGTTTCTCGGGAAGGGTGGGAGCAATAAATTTAATTTTTGCGTAATAAATTCTGGGGCAGGTCCCACTTGGGCGTTATGAAATGGCTTTGCTAGCTTAACACATATTAAAAATTGTATTTAGTAGGTGAATTATTTCTCACATGGAATTAGTATGGATTCTCATTTTGTTTTTGTTGCATATTTATATGTAGGATCTAACCATTTATACTAACTACCTCTTCAGCTCTTCCTTGAAGTTTGCTTAGTATACTATTTATCAAAAGTACATTTTGAAAGTTGTTGGGGTTTTGAATATCACAATAATGTGTCAAAATAGATTCAGATGCGTATAATTTGTTAGGATTATCGGCAAAGTTTGGTATGATTGAAAGATTTTTATAGCTAACAAAGGCCTGAACTTTTATTTAGTTTTACAGACATTTTTGTCTTTGAACTCAAATTGAAAGTGAAAATTGTTTACAAATATTTTCTAAATCTAATTCAAGTTTCCAATTGCTATAACAAATGGATCCAATAATAGAAAAGGATGATGATAATTTTTTTTTTGTCATAAATAATCTTTCAAACTAACATTAATCTTGGATGAAGGGGTAGTTTTTGGGTATTCGCCCTGGTACTATACGGTAGTAATTAATTAGCAATAGAATGCTCCCTCAAGATCAACCCGGTAGCGCTGCTCGTGCCGTATATATAGATGTGGCTATGCTAACTTTAGTCTACAGTTGGCATAGCCAGTTTCACGGAAGGGGTTGGATGAATGAAATCGTAACAAGGCTAGAACTTCAACAATTAATTAGCAATTAAAACTCTACTGATTTTAACAACAAAAAATATTGAAATAAATATTTTTGTTATTTGTCAGGCGGTGCAAAATTCAGTAGAGGATGAAGGAGTACTTTTTGGTTATTTTCTCTAGTGCCATTCGATAGCAATTAATTAGCAATAAAATACGCTACCACGATCACCCCGGTAGAGCTGTTCGTTCCGGAGATATAGAATGTGGCTATACTAACTTTAGTCTAAAGTTAGCATAGCGACTGTTTCTCGGGAAGGGTGGGAGCAATAAATTTAATTTTTGCGTAATAAATTCTGGGGCAGGTCCCGCTTGGGCGTTATGAAATGGCTTTGCTAGCTTAACACATATTAAAAATTGTATTTAGTAGGTGAATTATTTCTCACATGGAATTAGTATGGATTCTCATTTTGTTTTTGTCGCATATTTATAGGATCTAACCATTTATACTAACTACCTCTTCAGCTCTTCCTTGAAGTTTGCTTAGTATACTATTTATCAAAAGTACATTTTGAAAGTTGTTGGGGTTTTGAATATCACAATAATGTGTCAAAATAGATTCAGATGCGTATAATTTGTTAGGATTATCGGCAAAGTTTGGTATGATTGAAAGATTTTTATAGCTAACAAAGGCCTGAACTTTTATTTAGTTTTACAGACATTTTTGTCTTTGAACTCAAATTGAAAGTGAAAATTGTTTACAAATATTTTCTAAATCTAATTCAAGTTTCCAATTGCTATAACAAATGGATCCAATAATAGAAAAGGATGATGATAATTTTTTTTTTGTCATAAATAATCTTTTAGTTGACATATTTTCTATATCGTATCACAGTTATTAAAATAAACTATAATTCGTTGTTTCATGGGTGCATAACAAAATAACTATTTCTTCATTACATTGTGATTGTTAAATTCTTTCACAAGGCTTGGCAATTATGTAAAAATATCCTACCCGAATGATGAATTAACAATGTGACATACTCTGAATTTTAATGAACACTATTTGAATACATAAAGAACAGGAGATGTCATCGCTCTCACAGAATAAAATTTTCGATATTTTTTCCTTTTAGAATAAATAATCATTCTTCGTATTGAGAAGGATATTATTAAATACTTCGTGATTGCCATCTACTAAAGGGAGTTCATTATTATTTCCATAAAATTTTCATGTTTCATGTTAAAGGAGGATATTAATATGGAAATAATCAATAAAACAATTTTACAATTTAATTTCAAGAATTATATGTGTGCAATTAGAGAAAGATTTATATAAGATGAAAAGAGTCTAGTTCAAATTTTTACAGTAGCTACATATACTATATAATTTACTGTCGAATTTATAAGAAATATGTTTAATTCTTTTCAATATACGTGTTCACAACCGGTCGTCCCACTCCCTAGTTGTTCTTGGCAGTATCTGTATAAAGGTATCAGGTTGAATTCTGTTGATGATTTAGAGGAAGACTTTTTTCAGGTTAGGTTGGGTATCGTTTTCTGTGTTCTGTTAGAGCTGCGTTGATGGTCGGCAACATGAGAATTCATGGTGAGATATTCGAAATTATGATTGAAGTTATTCGTAGTAAGTCTATGTTTTCCATCAAAGATTTAACGATTTGGAATATTTGATTCAACGGCTGTGATAGGAATTGGATGGGATGTGTGGAATGAAGACATATATAAACTGGGTTTTTTAGAGTACCTTGTGGATATTGTCGTTGCGTATGGTAGAAGTAGTTTCTGTTGTTTGAGGAGGAAGGAAAGTTCCCCTGATTCACACTGAAGTGTGCTCGTTCGATATGCACCGAGACAGATCCTTAGCGCTGTGTTTGAACAGTATTTAGTAGTTTTCTATTTGATTTTGAGGTAGAGATGAAGACTGGGCTGCAGTGGGCTAGCTTGTAGCGTATTAATGCTCTGTAGATTCTTAATAATGTTTTTTTCCGCACTCCATTGTTGGTTTGCCAGGGTTTCTAGGATATTTAGCCGATTTAAGCAGCTTTTCTAGATTTCTTCCATATATATTCTCCAGGTTAGTATGCTGTACAAGGTCAGTCCAAGACACTTGATATGTTTTACCAGTTGTAATGGAGTTCCTTGGTTGTTAATTGTGTTACTACGTCTTCTGTTAAATCTCATTATTTTGGACGAAAAGTTGAAGCACTGCTTCCCACCCTATTCCGTTAGGTTATCAACTGCAATTTGCAGGAGCTGGCAGGTATTGATTGTGGATTTACCCTGACACAGTAGAGCTAGTTCATTTGCATATAACGACAGTTTCACAGGGAGTTGTATTGAGTTGCCTATATCTTTTATAGCCAGCAGGAATAGTTTGTTGCCGAGTACAGAGCTTTGTGGCACGACCTTTTTAGTGAGTCTGATGTTTTCCCATTTACTTTTACGAAAGTGGTTCGGAAGTGGAAGATGTTGCTAGTTAGTTTTGTTTCTTGGAGCTTATCCAGGATGGTCTCCTTACGTGTGGTGTCAAAAGCACCCTATATCTAGAAATGCTACTATAGCATCTTGTTTGTCTCAAATGGCGCTAGCTACTTCTGCTTAAAGGTTGATGAAGTTGTCCATTGTGCTACGATTTTTTCGAAATCCTGATTGTGCGTCAGATAGTATGTTGCGTTTTTCTAACTCCCACAGTAGCTTTCTATTGATCATTTTTTCTAAGACTTCGCATAATGTGCACGTCAGTGAGATGGGTCTGTATGACTGTGGCACGGGTGGAGCGTTTTCGTTCTTTTTTAAAGAAATTATTATAGACTGTAGCCATTTGATTGGAAATTCAGGTTGTACCCAGATTTTGTTGTACAGTTTTAGAAGTATTGATAATGAACTGGTTTTTAGGTGTTTTAGAAATAAGAGAAGAACGTTATCTGGTCCAGCTGCAGAATTTTTTCAAGATGCAAGGGCGATTCTTAGATCTTGAAGTGAAAATTTGTCACTGATTGTAGTACAATTGCTTGGTCTTTTTTGGGAATGATGGTTTTGGTTTTTTTTGGCTACTGTAAGATAGGAGTTTTTGAGAGTTACATTGATTGCTGTTGATGTGTTTTCAGACATTGCTAGTTTTCGAACATAAATTGTATTATTGAATTCTATATTGTCCATGTAGTCAAAGACAATATTATTTCAAATTGTTATTTTGCAACCGCCGCTTCGGCTGCCGCGTTTTTCGATTATTATTAACCTTCAATAGTGTTTATTTTGTTTGCCCCCCACCCTCCTCTTGGAACCGCCAGAGCTGATTAAACTACATTTTAGTTTTATCAATAATCGAGAATTTAATTATATCATTTCTATCGTTTAATGTCCAAATTCTAGCCAAGTTATTATTAAATTTCAATCTATTTGAAAATTTTTTAAAGAAAGTACCTAAAAATAAGAATGGAATTTTTGTTAAAATTTTATTATGATTACTACAAAAAAGGAAGACCACATATTTAAAATAATACTATATACCAGAACATAAAAAAAACAAAGGTTATGTTAATTAAATTTCAACAATTCTATTTTTATAACTAGTTGAATATTCTTGTTTTCTGAAGCTTATTTGTGGCAGCTTCTAGTTTTTGAATGGTTTTATTGGGAAATAACAACACACATAAATTTTTAATGCTAATGAAAACGAAGACAATCAAGGCTGAAACACTTGGATTTTTTGGATAAACAGCCATTTTTTTGTTCTTAGTGGTGTTATTTCCCGTTAAAACCAATATTAATTCCATAAATTTTATTTTATTATTTTCATTGTTATTGAATGCTTTTATTACCGTCTTTTTTGATCAATACAGGATTTGTTGTGAATATTGATAATTACATTTTTAGTTATTGCCTTGTTTGACTCTGCTAATATGTACTATTGACAATATTTTTTACTGAATTGTGTTGTAACCTTGTCAGCTGTTCCTATTGTCCTGCGTTCACTGCATCATCCTGGTTATTACTGCAACTATTTCGTTTAAACTTTTGTGCTAATATCTTGATTGAAATTATATCAGTTAAGCAAACTTATTTGTACTGTGGAATATCTCGACTATAGCTTTTTTAATTTTTAATGTTAAAATTGAAGGTTGTCAGTGGCAACGACTGGTGGGTGGTATCTTTGTTGTTAGGCAACACAAACGGGTTACGAACGATGTCCAAATCTAAATTATTTCAGGGAGTCACTCAAAATCATATAACTTGCATCAAGATCGGTCCAACCTTTAGCGATTAAAACAAATCCCAACAATCCGATCCTAAGGCCATCTACTCAGGTACTAGAAATGTAAGTCTATACTATTCCAGGGACCCATTCAAATTCACGCAAACAGTTTCACCGAAATCGGTCTAAACTTTAAGAGAAAGAATAATATGGGCGAAGGTTTAATAGTCGTTTAGTTTTCTGAAATATTCCAATTTTGTGAGCAATTTTCTTAATTTGTCTTTACGTAAAAACTTTGTACAAAATATTAGAAAACATAAAAAAGTCGGTGTCAAGTTATGGCGCGACCAAGGGTTTAATGCTAAGATCTTCTATGTATTGAATGCAATATTTCATTGTTTAGACTGTCTTTTATGTAATATTTTTATTCTTTCCTTATATCATTATGACATTTATGGATATTGTCTTCTAAACGTTGTTTGTGGCATATTCTTGATAACTTGTATGTTTCTTTGGGGAATAACACCACAATAGAAATAAAACTACGTATATTGCAGGCATACCAAACGTTTCAAAGTCTATTCTGACTTCGTTGTCAATGGCTTTATATTTATTGATGTGATTGCAAAATGAAAATTTGATTTGACATTTAAAATTGACATTAGAAAATTTGTTGTTTTAGATATACAGGTAGCACAAAAAATTCTAAAGATCATGAATTATAGTTAACCAGCTTTCAAATTAGAAGAATTTGGAATAGTTGTCTTTAGAATTTACAAGTGGCGTTCCTAGGTACGACTTTGTTATAAGATAGCGCAGCGCATTCGCCAAAAATGCGATCAAGAATTCTATTGTTTCAGTGATCCCATTAACGTCATAAGGGAAAACCTTGGAAAAACCTTATGAACTATCCCGATATTGGGTTGTTCAAAAGGAGGTTACCATTAATAATTTCTTCCTTAATTGTCGGTAACCAGATACGATTAAATTCTACAGAAGTAGAAGCGATACAATCGTCTTCATTCAAAAGAATTAAGGCAGATTCTTTTATTTTTCGTTTTGTGTTATGTTGTTCTTTGTGAAGTATAGTTGAATTGTCAAATTGTATTTTATGGCCTAGGTCCCAAGATATATCTAGATTTTATAGTTTTTCTTTAAGTCTTAATAACATGAAAATATTTCTTTTTATCCCTGTCCCTTAATGTGATAAATTATTAATATAATTTTATGAGGTAATGTTTTTAAAAACTTTAAATATTATCATAATGCTTTTGATTCATTGTGTATTCATGTTTCACCTAATTATGTATTAATTTCTTACTTATATTGAAGTTTACTAGTTAAAATCAAATTCAATCATACTGTTTATATTTACAAACAAGTGGTTTTTAATTTTTCTACTTTAATTTTATTTTGAAAAGGCATTTCAGTTACTATTCGATTATATAGGGTGAGTTTTTCTTGAAGATAAGTATGGGGATCTCGGAAACTAGCGGAGATAGAGCAATGGTTAAATTGGGAAAGATTTGCAGTTTTACTGGTCCAATTTAATGACACTTTCGGATTTTTGTAAAAAGTCATGGCCTACTAGATATTTTGAAAAACCGCAATTCTGTCTATTTAGTCAAATCCCTCTAGCTCCCTTGTTTTTGATTTTATAAAAAAGTGTAAATATCAAAATTGAAGGTTTTTCATGTCCTCGTTTGCGAGACAGCTTTCGTTTTCGGGATATGACACAAATTTATCTTTTTTTGAATGGAAACCATAGTTGGCTATTACCTCAAAAAATCAGACATTTTTAGAGCTTTTCAACCATATAATACTCGATATAGTTATTCATAAAAATAACGGAGTTATGGATGCTTTTCTCTCTTATTTTCACTTTTAACATAGTTAGCCATACAATATATTCATTTATTAATAACTATTCCAAAAAACATTGAACGATTATTTTATTAGGTATATCAGATATAACGAAAAAAAATAAGTAGGTACTTACAAAAAACTTAACAAATTAAAGAACATAATAATGGTTACAATTTATGTTCGAAAAATCCACCATTCTTATTTAGATAAAAATTGCATCTTTTTAAGATTGACATTACCGCTTTCCTCACAGACCGCCTATCAATTTCTTCAATAAATAGAAGTCTATAACGGCCAAATCGGGAGACCGGGGTGGCCATTAGCGTGGGCCATTTCTTCCTATCTAAGAGTTTGGATAGATATTATCTAAGTGTTGTCTTACTAATAACGAGTTATGAGCAGGTGCTCCATCATGTTGGAACCACTCAATTTCTAACCGAGTTCTCAAATTCAAATTATGCAACATGTCTTGAAAAGTGTTTTGAAGAAATGCAAGTAGCGCTCCTCAGTAAGTGATTCGTCATAGATAAAAGGTTCCAGAATAGTAGACCCTATGATACCACTCCAAACATTAAAACCAAATTTTATCTGGGGTCGTCTTTGTTCTACATGGAAAGGGTTTTCTTTAGCCCAGATATGCTCATTGTGTCTATTGAACATACCTAAGTTAGTAAATCTAGTTTCATCTGACCATAACACCTTTAATGGAAACTGTGGATTGTCAAGGCACATGTCTCTAAACCATGTACAAAACAACTTACGTCGATGTTCGTAACCAGCATGCAAAGTTTGAGAAACTGAAAGTTTGTACGGGTGGAACTTGTGCGATTTCAGTACCTCAACTACAGCTCGTTGAGATGTGCCATCTTCTGCCGGAATCTCACGAGTTGATGTAGATAGATTTTGATTTACCATTGCCAAAACATTTAATTGTGCTGCTTAGTTAATTTGATTGAGTTTCATTGGTGGTTTAGTAAAAGATCAATATCTGCGTAAACTATCGTAAAGCCTCTTAAATGTACATAGAACAGGTTGACGACGATTAAAATATCTATGAAAGTATTCCTCTGTTGCACGAACTGAATTTTTATGGCATATGATATAACATTCCACTATATTCAGTTTTTATTCGTTAGAATATTCCATTTTATCACGAAAACTTGTCAATATCGACTGTCAGTTCAGCACTACTAATTGAATTACTCTCAAATGAGGAAACGTCAAAGTGAAAACAATCTTATTCATGGCTACCTACGTTAAAAGTGAAACTAAGAGAGGAAAGCATCCATAACTCCGTTATTTTTGTTAATAACTATATCGAGTATTATATCGTTGAAGAGCTCTAAAAATGTCCGATTTTTTGAGGTCATAGCCAACTATGGTTTCCGTTCAAAGAAAGATAAGTTTGTGTCATATTTCGAAAACGAGAGCTGTCACGCAAACGAGGACATGACAGTCGGGATACAATTCCCTTCAATTTTGATATTTACACTTTGTTTATAAAATCAAAAACAAAGGATCTAGAGGGATTTGACTAAATCGACAGAATTGCATTTTTTCAAAATATCTAGTAAGCTATGACTTTTCACAAAAATCCGAAAGTGTCAATAAATTGGGCCAGTAAAACTGCAAATCTTTCTCAATTTTACCATTGCTCTATCTCCGCTAGTTTCCGAGATACCCATACCCATACTGATCATCAAAAAAAAAACTCACCCTGTATATACTATTCATGTATTTTACACTAAAAAGTATTTATTTGCAACCATTGTACATTTTTCAATCGTCTTTTCGAATGCAATATTATTACAAAAATGGGCACAAAATGCTTTTAACAAACAATGTGTATAAACATGGCGGGTTTTAAACGCAAATTATATCTCAAAAATTTCACTTATTCATTCATTTTCTTTTAAATCTTCCTAGCGACGTGGATTTATGTGAGAAAGCTATGATAGACTTGTTTCAGTAAAATTTATTTCCCACAAATCAACCTTTGGTGCAGTTCACCATTGCATAATATGCACGTACGAAGTTGCATTTACAATAATACTGTCTGGTACATCTGTCACGTGTATCGAGCTTCCATAAAATGTGTAGGAAGGTAAACGAAATCAGCAGTGATGCGATTTTTCATTGTGAATCTCCGTACAAGATACTGGTCACGTTTTTCTCGTGATTAGAAATACTTTACACAACGAAGAGGTTAGCAAACTCGACGTTAATTACAGAGCATGCATTTACAGAAGGCTTTCAACGTGTTGCTCATTCTATTTGCTGTTAACGGTTTGTCATAACAAGGCAGTGTTTCCATTTATCTATGTTGAACTTTAAGCTGAATAGATCGGATATTTCAGTTTTTCATCGATTTACTACAAGATTTTGCCATGTCCATATGTTTGCCTCCTGTTTTTGCCACATTTTTATGAAAAAAATAGACGACCAAACAATTTTTTCAAAACGGCTTTTAATGTACAGTTTTCATCAGAATAACACACTTATCTTTTTAAGCATTTTAATAACAACTAGTGGTCGCCCTATTTCATGAAATTGTAAATAGTAAATTTTTCAATCGAGTTCATGAATATTAAAGAAAAGAGATGACCAACAATCCTGTAAGAACTTCAATTTAACACATTCTTTATATAGACAACGTGATTGGCAATTTTTTACAGAACACCTTCGGGAACATTGTGATAATAATATATTAATCAAATTATTAAATTCACATTGAAAACATAATATTTAACATGAAAGTTGCTGCAACGCGTCCGAAAAATCAATACTGTTCTACTACATTGACAATTTTACCACTAAACAATAATAACGCTTTATGCTGTATTAGCCTGCCACTGTCAACCAAACTAATTATAGAGCTTGTACTTTCTGGTGGTAGCCAGCCAATGCACAAATATCGTGGTGATTAAGAGCTGCATCCAAAGAGCATTGTGCAGTATGTAGTTCATTGGCTGCATCTCCCACTCGAATGAGATGGTCTCTTGGTCCAGCTCTTTTTACTCTTGGTACGATATTTGTCCATTGCATGCTACCTCCAGAAGTACATGCTATAAGAATATAACATCACCTAACGCTCGCTCCCTCCATATATAATTACTCAATGTTTTGAGTTTTGACCATCTGGCGGCACTGCCAGTATTGTTTGTTTGGCGTTAACAGTATGGACGTAAATAAATGATTTTTTTATTATATTTTATTTTATCAATGAACCAATATTAATATTAGCATTCTGCCTTGAATGTCGCCAGTAGCTAATAAACAAAGCATAAAAAATAAAGTAAATCAGTTGAGGAACAGAGGAGAAAATGCTACCGAACCGTTTTGTCTTTGCCTATTTTCAAATAGATAACACAATCGTCATTTGAAGTAGAAGTTTACAGAAAACCAACTCACACTAACAGGTATCGCAGTATCTCAATTTTAACTCTAATAATCCAAATTCAATAAAAAGATTTATCTATATGATAGAACGAAAACCAACTGTTCCGATATCTATAACGTTAATGAAAAAAAAAACATCTATAAAAAATGCATGTTCTACCAATATTTACCCAGAATATTTTATTAATAAAGAGTTAAACAAGATCGAATACCAAACATATTCACCTTACTACAATAAAAATACTAAACCTAATTCAAAACAAGAAACACACTAAAATAAATTATATCAAAAACAAAAAAAACACGTCTCAAAATATAAATAAATGCATTTATAAATTACCTTGTGAAAGTAATAAATTCCATATTGGAGAAACTTGTAGACATTTAAATTTTTGAATAAATGAACCCAATAAAACAAGGGAAGACGACAAATTGAACATTTGTGAACATGCCTCTAACCGTGGTTACAAAATAAATCTTGAGAATATACGGCTCAGTATCTCGCTCGGATTGCGTTTCCGAGAAAAATGTTTCAAACAAAAGTTGTAGGATTTTTCATTGGCTACGGTTTTGACCTTGACCTTCAAAGTCAATGCAGGGTCAATTTTTGTTTTTTATATGGGGCCGTCTATCTTTTATTATGAATTTAGAACGAGGGAAAACTTTTATGGCCGAATATTACAGGTATGACCCTGAGAATAAGGGCCTCAGGATACCTGACAGGACAAACGATTACTGTTTGTGATCAGGGATATCCATCAGTGACCTTTGATTACCGTTTGTGACCAAGGATATTCCTGGATGGGCTCACAATATTTAGTTTGTTAATCAAACTGTTCATGAATGACTTTGACCATAACCTTTATGAAGGTCATAGCTACGGTCATGTATAAGTCATATGCAGATCTAGAATTCAGTTCTTTTGTAAACCACAAAAAAAGTTGTTATATTTAAATGACCTTGAGCCTGAAGTGACGGTCAAATTCAGAACCAAGGTACCCGCCGAGTACCCATAGAACACTTTATTCCAAAATGCAATCCGAGCGGGACCCCTGAAAAAAATTATTTTGATCTTGAAATAACCTTGGGAGTAAAGTTAAAGGTCATGGGCATGGTCATAACGAACGCAAAATTTTCTGCTTTTTTCTAGTTTGTAATAAATCCAGGGGTCCAATTTAAAAATCAAAACTTGTCCTTGAACAGACTTGAAGGTCAAGGTCAAAACCATGGTCGACAGCGAACAACCAGGGAAAATCGTTTAGTATGAAAAATTCTTCTGCGAAACGCAATCCTAGCAAGATATTTAGCCGTACTAGTACTTTTAGGACACCCAGTATATTGTACAAAGAAGAACACAACATGGAATTAAAGAGTTTAATTCTGTTAAATTCAACCTCCGTAAAATTTGTTCCTGATTGATAATTAAGGAAGAAATTTCTAATGATCATGTCCTTGTGAACAACCCAATATCATGAGTTTTTTCTAAGTTTAATTCTATCAAATGCACTATTTTGTAACAGTCATACCTAGGGGTTTATGAATCTGAAAGTAACTCTTTTAAATTCTTCTAATTCGAAAGAAACTTAATTGTTATTTGATATTTTTTTGAATTTCCTTGTACTACCCTGACTCATATAGTTTCTTTATTGCCATTTACAGCGGGGTCTAACCTAGATCACTAGTGGTTTAAAATGATACTGCATAAACATTATAATTTAACAGATTTAATCGAAATTGTTTCTAGTACGACGCCTGTTACTAAAAACGCATTTCCAACATTGAACTTTTTCTTAAAAAAATGTTTCACCATGCCTTTAGGTATGTACAAGCTAACAGGTTCCACCAGGGCACTTTGTCATTGAAAAAATGTATGCGTTGACAAATAGAGCTGCAGTATGCTGGAGGATTATTACTATACATTGAAACTAGATGTGTCTGAAACAAAATACATAAAAAATCAAAAGATATTATTGATATTAGTACACATAATTATTTTTGCATAAAACAGTAAAACTATATTGGTTTAACCAGTTTTCTCATTAGTGAGATCAGACTCTTTTAGTATATACTAAGACATATGAGGAAACAATCCCCATTTCTTAGTACAAAAAGTATATCATAGATAGCTGCCAGAATTTTCTTGTTCTTTTTGGATTCTCTGTAACATTTCTACTAGATAATTCTCATTTCGAAGCTACAACCTTTTAAATAAAGAGAAGTGTAATTTTTCTGCCATAAGATCCGTCAAATTCATTAGTACAAACTCAGAAGTCACTAGTTTTCTTAAAAATTGTGCTTCTGTTTTAAACTTTCCATTGCATTCTTATAAAATTTTAATGTATTCATCGTATATTTATCGCAAACAAAGGTATAAAATGCTGCATTTGGAATTTATCTTTTAGGATTAAAGCAGGCGTCCACAGGGGCCATATGTCGCATTAATAGCAAACACAACTAAATACTTCCATTTCTCTTTATATTAACCTTTCGTTTATTTCTTCCAGTTATTTATACATTTTTCCAGTTATTAAGTCTGTCTTTTGATACCCCATGATTTTATGCTTTTTTTCTGTTCCGCTAAAAAAAGTGAGTAAGTTGTCGGTGCCTTTCTTCTTTACTTCGGTTAGTGTTACATTGTCCATTTTAAATTAGGAGTGGTTATAGAGTACTTGATCTACTTTTGTTTTTAAGCTCTCTACATTCCAAGTTTCAATAGTCAAGGTCCTTTTCGGGCGCCGCTCGCCGTTTCGATTCCAACTTTTCCTGCTTTGATTCCCAGGCAACTAGCGAAGGTTTTTCGCTTTTTGTTTAAGACGAGGGGCATGCCCAGATCCCCCTCTCCGAAATATGTAATTTGTAGGCCACGTGATTTGTGGTCAAGATTTCTAGCCTTTAATGAACTAACGCTGACCGACAGAGCAGCAGTTCTTGATCCGTAACCGTGGATAAGACGTCCTTATAGGGTGCTATCAGCCAGAACCAGCTGAACCCAGTTTTTTCTCGATCCCTCCTCCATTCTTATCACCACTTGAGAAGGCCCAAGGCTTCACGTTTTATAAAATCCAATTATTAGTGCATCCATTGCACCTATTTAAAGTTAGTAAAACTAAATTTAAATTTTTTCTGGGAATAAATAAAAGGTACTTTATTAACTGGCAACATACTTCAACGTCTAGAAATTTTTAACCGACTTCCAAAATGGAGGAGGTTATCAATTCGTCGCGTATTTTTTTTGTACGTATGTTACCTGATTTCTTTACCTGTTGTGAATACTTTTGAATGAATATGGTCTTGTTTAATAGAGTATATATCCGGATTGGCGAAACTTCAAATTTGGGAAAAGAATTTTGTTGGTAAAGTGATGAATATTGAGAATGAACACATGCGTGCATGGAAAATGACCAATATCCCTAACATATTCGTCTTTTTCAAAAACTCCTTATGGATGTGTATAGTTTTTTAACGTTCAATCTATTAAGACAGATCCCTAGGTGTTTTCATATACTTTCCTGCAACGTGCAACTTGCACTTTTGCAGAAAATCGCCGAAAATTCCAATATTCTTATCAAAAATTTCCTCAAATATTTTAATTCCAACGTAATAGTACGGGAATTGAAGTCACTGGAAGTATTGATTACGAATTTGAAAATTTTCTTTGTACATTTCAAGCATATAGGTAATAAAGCATAGTATTTTCTGCTCCTTACATCAATGCTTACGAAGCTTGTTTTGTTTGTATACCAGGCAAATACCTATTTAAATAAAATTTTTCCATTTTGCGAAGACGGTGCTTTTGGTGTCAAATTCTCCTGGCCTAATAGCAAATTCAGTGACAACACATGTCAAAAGTAAACGGTTATTTGGAGCCATTATAGACAGGGTGTTTAGTTTTAACAAACTAAAATCACAATGTAAAGTGATTGAATGAGTTGTATATATATAATAATTGAAATATTGGCCGGAATAGAATGACAGAAGCCAGTTAAAAACATTATGGTTGTCCATAAGCAGCCGTATATACAGGATGGTTGGAATATAGAGTGGAGTGAACGTTTGGTGGCATAAAAATGTTGGAAAATTTTATAGGATAATTAAAAAACTGTTATATGATGTGGACATAAACAATTCATATACAGGATGGTTGAAATATATAATTATTTTTATAAAACGTGATTAAAAAATTATTTATTTCATACCCCATAAGAAGTTGTATATAGTGTGGAGAGGAATTAATGTTATACAGGGTAATAATACAAAATGTTAAAAAAATAATTTATGGGGCAGCCCACAAATTATTTGAAAGAGTGTTCAAAAATGTTAGGTAAACTCACTTCATTATAGAACAGAGCGAAAAAGAGTCATCAGTCAGATCAATAAGTTTCTTCATTTGGTACCATCAAGTAGGACAAAAACCAAAATAAAATACTGTGCAGAAGTACAAATTTAAAATATTGTCAGGATTTTGGGGGAGGCAATTGCCCCCACGCCCATTGCACCCTCGTATGCATGTGATTTCGACCAATAGTGAGCATGATTCATAAAATACACGATGGTTGAAATATAAGACGGATTTGACTCTGTAAATATGCGATGGATTCTACTCTGTCCTATAATTTACAGAAGGCAGCTAACAAATGTTTGTCCTTAGGTAGTAGTATGTACAGGATGGTTGGTACATAGGGTGGAGTGGAATTATTTATATTTATACAGGGTTCTCAGAAAAAGTTGAAAAAATGTTACATGGCGTGGTCCATAAGGCATAAACATATTTTGGGCTTATTAAGTCAACGCGTATTAATACATTTTGTTCGTAAACTTTTACATGTCAATTTAAATGATAATGTATCATTGTGCAATGTTGTGGCTTTCCATGTTAACTGGTCGTGTCTATTAAGGTTATACATTCAATATAAGAAGTTCAAAAAACTTAAAATTTGAAAATAAAACATTAAAAAAACATATAACCGACTTCTACCTATAACTAAAAGCTGAAAATAATTATAACAAAATACAACACTAGCAAATAAATAACACATTCAATGTTGTTAGGTACCTACCCAGAAAGTTAAATTAAAAGATGCTCATTCTTTACAAATTAATTACTTACCAATCTAGTTTATTTTTGCCAAGCAGCAATCAAGTTTGATGAAGTACGCAATGCAGTCTTTTAGATTTGCTTGGCAGCGACTTCATAAATATACTAGATTGGTAGGTAATTAATTTGTACAGAATGAGCACCTTTTAATGTTTTCATTTTTTACTTTCTGGGTACGTACCTAACAACATTGAATGTGCTATTTATTTGCTAGAGTTCTATTTTGTTATAATTATGTTCAGCTTTTTAGTTATAGGTCTTTAGTTAGGAAGTCTGTTATATATTTTTTTAATGTTTTATGTATAATTAGATCTTATCTTCCTTTTTCTAATATACATATTTTTACTGTGCCCATATTTTCGTAGAGATTTATTTTCTAGATAATAAAAAGTTTTGTCAAATAAGGGAACGTAACAGTAATTTTGAAAACAATGAACGACAGGATGACGGACGAAATGGCAAATAACATATTTTAACTGTGTATCCCGTATAAATAGGAGTTACAATATATCAAGGAAACTTCCCGCTTACTTAATAACCTCCTTTGGATAAATGTGTTTTCCCTTCCTATGTCAACAGAAAAGAATATATCAATGTTATTTATATTGTAGATATCCTGTCGAGAGACCTTTTCCTTTACGGCTTCCGTTTTTCCCATTCCCGATATCATCACAAATACACTCAATAAACATGCAGATCGAATCCTCCAGACTCCTCCAGACGCATAAAATTTTTTTCCTACCCTAAACGATAGGCGCGACAAAAAAACACGAGCGAAATGCGAAAAAAGAAGCTACACAAACGTCCGTATTGAGATGTTGTCGGGTGAAGATGATTTATTATCCACTATTGATAATATATACTTCTACCTAATCAATTCTTCTGACTGACATCCACTTTGCCGCCGTCACCTCAACTTCTTTTCGTATCTTTTTTCTTCTCACTGGGATATACGTGTATATGTATTCAATATGGCGAGGTTAGTGAAAAGGCAATATCAATTCTCAAAACGAAAACAAATATTCGATAAAGATGATGAACGACTTACTTTTTATGGGGTCGTCGTCACTGTCGTCTTAGGGGAGGTGGGAGGAGGAGGAAGAATGTCGTCAAAGACAAAGACAAATTTTTAAATCTGCGAGGCGGTGTTAAAATAGCAGCTGTCGAGAACTCAGTAATGCGTTGAGAGGTATTTTATAATTTTCTTATATTATATGTTGTTTCCCTACTATTGATCTTAAATACGTACTTGGGTGAAATATATGTATTGAAACTGATTTTTTTTATTAAAATAAATGCATTTTACCAAAACACTGTTTTATTCAGATTGAAAATGTTACCAGTGAAGTAATTTACAAAAAAAATCTACAGTCTATTTTTTGGGGGATGTTACATATATGTAACGTTAGGTTAATGTAGATAACTATTAATATCTAAACCATATTAACTTAAATCAGCCTTTATTTTGTATGAAAAGATGTACTACAATCCAAACATAGACCATGAACGCATTTGGTGCACATTGTCTTTACGCCTGAAGTACAGCTTTCATTTGCAGAACGCCTTCTTTTGTTATTTGGAATATAGACCAGGAGATGATCTATTCGATCGTATCTAATGTTGTCATCTATTCTATTTGCTACTGTACCATATTTTGAAATGTATGAAGAGGCAATAGTTCTAACGAAAATCAAGTTGTTTTATGTTTTTTCCTGATTTTCTAAATAAATACCAGGCAGTGTCAAAAGAAACATCAATCATCCAAGTAAAGAACGACCACCACCACTGCACTACTGTACTTGCCCACTACATAGGGTCGGGGTACATGGATAATCTTTTATTCCTTCTGTGGAAACCTTCTTATATATGACATGGGTTCTTCCCCATAACCTTATTCGAGCTTCGGCACGTAATTCTCGACCAGGAAGATGATCAACATCTCCGTCTTCATGCTCATTTCCTGATTTCTCATCATTATCTGCGCTTCTGTATAAGTTTCAACTTTCTCATTTTCGTAGGCTATTTGTAATGTTTCATCTAACGTTAAACCGTCACTACAATAGAGATTATTTAATTACTAAACGCATATTTTATTACATCCCACTTGCAAATGATATAATAAAAAAATTGTATTTGTCGGTCCCTTATAGTAACGCTTTAGCCTAGCATTACATATATGTCCATCTCAAAATTTTTAATTATAGAAAACAAATGGCAAAATGCAAAGGTAAAATAAGCCTATACTTAGAATTATCGATTATAATGCAATTTTAAACCACAAACACAAAGCAATAATAATAAAACATAATCAACTTATAGCACTTGCACACATTTGATATCTATATTTCTAGAAAACGTTCGGCACCGCTTCACAAAATATGCATTTACCAACTTATAACCAACCAATATAAACAATTATTATAAATTCTATATGGAAATAAGTACAGCTAATCATATTTATAATGCCATCTGTTAAAAAATAGTGCAAAATGTCACCCAGGGGAGAATGAAAATCTGTAATTTAATGTGTACATATATATCACACTTGGATAATATGGGTTATATGTTGTTTCCTTACTATTGGTCTTAAATACTTAAGTGAAATATATGTATTAAAACATATTCGTTGGGTGGAAAATAAGTTAATATTCTATACTTTGCACCCAAATTCTCAAAAATAACTTCACCAATAAACGGTGGTCCATTATATACCCATCGCATTTTCTCTAGAATGATTTTGGGTAGCAATCATGTATTTTGTGAGGTTTATTCTTGCTTTCTTGAAGTGGAATTTTAGATACTTTTTGTAGCTAATTTTTTACTTCGAATAAGTTGTTTTTATTTGCTACAAGAGTAGTATTTCGAGAGATCTCGATCAAGTTGAATACAAAAGGCAACAATATAACTCAAAGAAATTAAAAACAATAGAGTTAGAAGTGAAGATAACATACTACTGGGGTGGGTTATGAAACTGGTGGTGCACTTTATTGGTTAAATGATGGGGTTCAAAGATGCAACAAAACAAACCATAGCTATGCTTATACTGCATTTATTTTTTATTAATTAAAATATTCGTGGACTTTTTTCGAAAGCGACATGTTCAAGGACCTTTTTATTAAAGTCTGGCATTGATTGAATATATTTTTTTTCAATCCTAAGCACAGAAAGAGCATTCAGCCAGTCATGAGACATCGTATTTCTAAGAAACGTTTTAATCCTTCACTCCAGTTTCCGTCCAAATTGTTTCGCCGCCATAAATAATGCAAGGAAAACAAAATAATGTATTCATGCTATCACATCCACACAACCATTTGTTTTTATTATAAATTTCATTTTTAAAACTTCCTGTATATAATTTATTTTTCATTTTGCACTCTTGTTTTCAATTAAGATATGGCCTAGGTGGACCAGCCAATTTTATATCTAATTTGTTTTGAAACGATTTATTATTATTTTTAATTTAGTCAACATTAAAGTTGATAGTCATTTTCACAGTTATATAAACACACACACACACACACTCTGTATATTAAATATTATTTCATAGAATACGAGGATAAAAACAAAACAACTAATTAAATCACGTAAACAAAAAATTTAAATTATTGAAACTTCCCGATAGGTCCGGTCAATATCTGCACAACTCGGTGTCTCCGTGCGGCGTACGAGAATCATCCAATTGCTCCATATAGTTTGCATTAGCTATCTTCTATCTCACGCTTTAAGGGTGTTATATCGTATCTCATAGAAGCTATATAAGTTTCACCGTGCTTTAGCCGAAGTGCACGGTGAAATATTCTTTCAAGCGAATATAAGTCTTAATACAAGTTTGGATTAGAGCTTACATTGTTTTTTGATAAATTCGTTGGTATTGAAATGATATTTATTAAACATTTTGTGTTGATTTTTTTACCTTAATAACAGTTTACTAAATTTGGTGGTTCAGCGCACGAATGTACTTAAGGAACAGCCGCCTCTGGTTAAGAACTAAAAGTGTAAATTGTATTTAAATAGAAAAACTTTCACTAAGGTTCAGACGCATGGAGATAAGGAGCCTAGATATTACATTAAAATACCAAAAATAAAGACAGGCAAGTTCAGAATGTGACAATGAGAACATAGCAGCTCTGAGCAGAGCAAGTCACATATCATACCGAAAAATAGATTGACAAAGTAACTGAATGGGAACTTTGGAATTACTCACAAAGATGGTAAGGATGGTAGGTGAATTAAGAGGGAAAGCATCTAAAGTGTGACACAAAATGAATTTAGGGAAAAGTCATGTGAAAGTAAGGTGAAAAAATGCAACTAGAAAGAGAGAATCAAACGACAGATGTAAACAGAACGACAAGATTTCCTTGGTCTTAATTCGAAAAACAAGCACATAAAAAACAAAAACATTCACATAGATTTAGATTTAGATTTCTTTATTTGACTACGGTACATATTAAATGTTTGTAGCAAGTCCAAAATACACTCTTAGTGAGAAAAACAAATCACAATTAAAATAATATAAATATGAAATACATGTTAAAAATAAGAACAGATATAAACAATTAAAAATTATACACTAAAATTCGCGGAGCACCTTTTGTGGTTCATGTAATCACCAACTGAGTAAAAACAAAACTTTAGTAGGTAGTTCTTCAAACTCTTTCTAAATTTATTTAAGCTCAAAATTTTTAATTCTGCTGGCAAGATATTGTAAGCATTGTAGTTTAGCGAGTTTTTCATTGTCTTATTTAATCGAAAACGGGTTGTTCGAATATTTCCTCCTTTTCTTGTACGATATTGATATACATCAGACTGTTTAGTCAAAACATTAATGTTCTTGTGTATCTCTAGGAGCACGTGAAACAAATAAAGGGAAGGCAATGGCAAGATGCGGAATCTCTGAAATAAAGGTTGACACGACTCACGAACTCCAGCTTTAGCCAGTATGCCAGAGAATTTGACGAATTTCCCCAGACGAAGTAGAAAGAGTGAAATCGATAATCTACTTCTTAAGTGGTCTATGTGAACATTCCACGATAAGTTGTTATCTAAATAAATACCTAGTAATTTTACGCTAGCTGTATCAGTATTAGAAGTGGTTGAAAACATAAGACTTTAAGACTTTGTGTTTTTTCCTTGTTAAGCTTGAGTTTATTAGTAGTGAACCATTTTTCAGATTTTGCTTCTATATTGTCCGATAGTTTGGTAAGATTAGCTAAATTGGTGTCAGAATACACAAAACTCGTATCGTCTGCAAATATAACAGATTTATTGGGACCAATAAAATTAGGCTAATTATTGATGTAAATAATGAACAGTATGGGTCCAAGGACGGAACCTTGAGGAACACCGTGTTCTATTGATCTAAATTCAGATGTAGAATCATTATAAGTGACGGCTTGAAAGCGATTTGTCAAGTAAGTTGTAAATATGGATAATGAAGATCCTCTAACTCCGTAGTAATTAAGTTTAGTTAGTAAAATTTCATGCGAGACACAGTCAAAGGCTTTGGAAAGATCACACAACTTAATTCGGTGATATATTTTATAAGAACTTTCTTAAATCATTTACCTTCATTTCCGGTGAAATACGTGAAACATGTAAATGTCCCACTCTTGGTAGAGTTTTAAAATGTTGTCGTCATTGTTTCCAAATATTGCATTAAATTTATGGGCGTTGTTTTTATTTGGGGAATTCCGCAAAGATTTCCCATACGTTTTTATCGGCAGGTGTTTATCACTTTGTGTACCAATTTCTTTGCCACAAATATTTTTTGTTTCTTCTGGGTTACTCCGATTTATGTTTTCAATTTTTTCAGTGGAGTTTAAGGAATCTGATTTTGCGGTGTTTGTTGGATTTGAGTTCTTTCTAGTAGATGGTGCTACTGATGTAGCATGTAAATTAATATTTAATTTTTCTTTTAATAATGAAATTAAAGATTCTTGCTCTTCACACCTCTTTTCTAAATGATAGTTTAGCTTACTCACTATCTCTGTTTCCTTTCGATCGTTTTCACTTGTAGTAGATAATTTGACACATCGTCTACAGGTTATGTCTTCGTCAGCATTTTGAAATGTTTCACTTCTACGATTAACTATTGCACTAATTTTATTAATATAGTTTGTCAATATAACATTAGTTGTCGTCACTGGCACTTTAAAACACAAAATTAATTAAATAAAACTAAGTATGACTTTGAACCAGCCAACATTAAGAAAAGTAGGTTTCACACAAAGAACAATAAAAAGGCACGTGATTGGCATATCACTAAAAGACTAAAAGAAACACACGACAAAAGATGGATTATCATAATCGTGCATTGAAAATGTTACTTTAAAACGAGAAAAAGTTAATGTCCACCAAAACTTTGGAGAAATAATCTATCAGCGCAACTAAACTGGACAATAGGAGAGCAGAACAGAAGTAGATGGAATGAAATGAGAGAGGCCTTTGTTTAGAAATGGACGGTATAAATGGACCTTTGAGATTTAACATAAATTTTTGATAAACTGATTTTGTGAATTGGGCAATTTCAATAAATTTGGATTTTGGTCATGGAACAAATCTAAACCTTGGACCTAAACTTGTGTAATTTAAAACCTTCTTGTTGGCTTAGATATGTTGATGATACTTTTTGTCATTTGACCTCATGTCAGAGATTCATCAGACTTTTTTCTACAACACCTCAATGGTATACATTCTAACAATGGAAATCGAGTCCTATTCTTCACTCCCGTTTTTTGGTGTCCTCATAATAAGAACCAACAATGGCAGATTCTCACATACCGTCTATAGGAAACCAACTCATACCTGCCCAATCACACCACCACCAATTGAGGATTACTTTACTCAAAAGAAAAGAACAGATTTGATTTTGAGAAGGCAACAAACGAAATACGTTTAAATGCTGTCTTCTTCAGATAGTTTACATACATAAGAACCCCAGTAATATCCTCAAAAAGATAGAGATAGAATTTTAATGTTATTTATTGTTAGTTACTGGAAATTTGTTTCTTGATTTTGTGTGATTGTTGCTTTTTTAATCTCTTTACGTGATACTTTGTTGTTTGTCCTATATATACTGTAGTGAAGCTGTGAAGTGATTACACCGAATTTCATATAAGTTACTCTCTTCGAGGTGAAGTAACCTGAAAAATTTTATCGTAACATTCTATCCTAGGAGTTAAGGGAGAACAGCAATTACACGGAACGGCTCCAGGTTCGGAAACTTTGTGTACTGATTCTCTTGAAAATCCTAGATGTCGGTCTTTCATCTCGCGTTTTCAAATTCATATAAGTTATTACCATTTTATTACAGGGAGTATTTGAATTGAAAGTGAAGCTGAAATAATTAAATAAATAAATTTAGCCTTCAAGACATAATGTTATATATGGAGTTGTTGAAATAATTTTTTGCCAACTACTAAGTTATTTTTATGATGTAGTCAATACCTAGTATATAAAATAAAGTAAAGACTATCATTTGCCTACTTTTTTTGTAATTCACAGGAGAAATCGTTTTTGTGATACCAACCAGAGGTTTTTGCAGTTGTAATGTTTAATCGGTTATTTAAATCTGCGTTGTAATGGATGTTGCAAGGGAAACTTTTTTGCTATCGAGGAGAAGTGTTGCGCTGTACTCTCAGGGGTTGTCAGTGAGAGGGACCGATACGGAATTCTCGGAACACTGCCTGAAATGGGTCTCCTGCGACCCACGTACACGACGAACGTTTGCACAGACTGTCGATAAGTCCACTTCGTGACGTCGTGGGATAGATAAAACTGCTTGAGAAACTCCGGGATATGAAAGTGGTCGCATATTCTGCAATTTATTTGTACGAATGTAGATTGTTATCGCGGAGGTTTTTTTTTTGTTTTTCTGATTTTTTATTGGACTTTTCTGTATGCGACATAATAGCAGAGAAATTGAGTCGGGTTTGTTAAGAAGCGAAGAATACGAAAATGTTTTTCTGTTGTGTTATTTATTAGGAGCCATATACTTTTGTTTCAATATATAATACGAGGGCCATTGTTAATTTTCAGGAGGTATTTCAATTAAACAGGTCAACATTTGGTCTAAGCCGCAACAAAGCATGCGGTATAGTGTACTAGGGGTTTTTTGAGTCGCTGATTACAATGAGAAGGTTGGTTGACCTCCATCACTTCAGGGTCAGGGGCATTTGAAGGTCAAATCGAGAGAGTTCAACAAAAAAATCTGAAAAAATTCTTGCTTATGTTTTTGAGGTCTCTGAGTCCGAATCCGTAGTTTGTTTGACTGCGCTTTTTCCTTGAGGTCATTTGAAGGTCAAATCGAGAGAGGTAAAATATGAAAAAATCCATGCTAATGTTTTTGAGGTCTCCGCGTCCGAATCCGTAGTTTGTTTGACCTTGCTCTTTTTTCAGAGGCCATTTGAAGGTCATTTGAAGGTAAAATCGAAATAGTTCTACCAAAAAATGTGAAAAAACACATGCTTATCTTTTCGAGGTCTCTGAGTCCGAATCCGTAGTTTGTTTGACCTTGCACTTTTTCCCAGAGGTCATTTGAAGGTCATTTGAAGGTCCAATTGTGAGAATTCAGTAACAAAATCTGAAAAAAATGTTTGTTTGCACTCAGGACACCTCCACGCGTTGACGGGTGACGGTGGGCAACGGAGTTGTTTCACCATCCGGTGAAGTCCCTGGGTAGCGGCTTTCATGCCTTCATGGCAACCTCGTAGAAATAAAATTCGAGACAATTCTTCAGAAACCCAGAATCGGCGGCTGATCAGGGTGGGAAAGCGATCCCGCAGGCTTCGACATCATGCAACCGTAGCTCTAAGTTAATGGGACATTTGGCCAATGTAGAGTCCAATGCGACAAGTCAAAGTCCTTACAAAAAGTGTCCACCGGGAGGGTTACGTGGTCTTACCTTAACTGACCGGGATCATAAACTTGCTTTCACTCGCATAGATGAGCTAAAAAAAATTAAGGATTCGGACTCAGGGATCTCAAAAACATAAGCATAATTTTTTTCAGATTTTTTAGAAGAACTCTCACGATTTGTCTTTCAAATGACTTTCAAATGACAATCAAATGACTTCTGAGATAAAGCGCAAAGTCACACAAATTACGGATTCGGACTCAGAGACCGCAAAAACATCAGCATGTATTTTTTCAGATTTTTTGGTAAAACTCTCTCGATTTGACCTTCATATGACCTTTGGGAAAAAACACGCTCAAACAAACCACGGATTCGGAGTCACAGACCTCAAAATCATAAGCAAGAATTTTTTCAGATTTTTTGGTAGAACTCTCTCGATTTGACCTTTAAATGACCTTGAACCTGACGTGATGAAGGTCAACTGACCCTCTCATAGTAATCAGCGACCCGAAAAACACTTATAACCCCATAAGGCAAGCCGTGTTCCAGTTTAGTTCGAATGTTGACCTGTGTTATTTCAGTTTAGAATTCTTACCTTGGTAGTTCTCCCATATAAATTAAATTTTATTTTGAAAAGTTATCAACAAAACACAGAGCAACAGTCATTTGAGACTCTTTGATGGAAGCGAAAGCTTCTTCCTATCTGTTCTGTCTCCATTTCTCTTCATTTCTTTTATGCCTAATAATGGCTATAAGTCTTAAGAGAATTGAAATAATTATCACTATTTTTTAAACGATTTTACTTAGCTTGCCCTGTGTATTTATTTATTTGTTTGGGTCAAATCTTGTAACTAAAATTTCACCCTTCCTGTTGACAGATTGACCTGATATTTGGCGCAAACATTTAGTTCTGATGGTGGATTACATATTCTTTCACAACTACCTCAATATAGGTATCAAATGAAAGGGCTAGAATAAAAGAATAAAGTTCACTATAAAAAAAGAAAATACAATATGGCCACCAACAAAATGGCGGCCAATAAGCATATATTTTTTCACACCACTTTAATATCGATATCAAATGAAGGATCTTTGATACAAGCATGATGTTCCCAACCATATCAAGATTTTGTATGGTGTTAAGAACTGTGTGGCGTTAGAGTTGCTAAAAATGATTTTTTTTCTTAATCAGAAATTTTTGTCTACAAAAAGACTCCAAAATTACTAACTGCAAGTACACTTATTACCAGCAGGTTTGTGATTTACTCCAGAAATTGCAATATTACTTAACCAATGAAAGAAGACTCTCAATTTCTGTATTATTACAGGAACTGAATTCTTTGCAAAGAGTAATCAGACACATTTTCAGCTGATTTGCAAAACATTGCTCCAATATGAACGGACGAATTTTCACTTTAATTTAATTGAGACTGGAAGTGTAAATACCACCCTTCAAACTCGGTATGCATAAATTTGGGAGTTTGCAGTTAAAAGGCCTACTTCCGTTCAAGGAAAATCATTTGAGATACCAGATGTGGAAATATCAAAGTTTTATACTCTCTTCGGTCTTTACATCTCGCGTCTTCAAATCAACGTCTTCTTGCAAACCCAGTAAGTATTTAAAGAAAAAATTATTAACATGCTACTAAATAGTATAATTCGAAATTTAATTTTTCAAAAAAGTTATAAACAAAAGATATGTATTTTTATCGAAGTATTCGAATTGGCAGTAAAAACATAGTTCTGTTAAACAATTGTTTTCTCGTCTAAATAACTTACTACCTGTTGAAACCGGAAGCTGCAAATAGCGCCAAACGGCCAAGCATACCAATTTTACTCAGTAATGATACTCGATATGATCCCAAAAAGTTTAAAGACAGCCTTAGTCAGGGTAGGGTGTCTCATTAAAAAAATCACATTAGTATCAACTACCGGAAGCGATAAAAGGGTACTAATAGCACCACTAAATCCAAAAATCCTGTACAGTTTACCAAATACAACTAACTCTTAGTTTACTTGCCCTGAATATTAAATCAGGTGTTATTTATTTAGTTAAGTACCACAAACTAGAAAAAAAACCTATTCACTAAAGACGTCATAAACTACCAATTTTTCAATGTCTATTACAAAATTTAACAAACGGTTTGGGGAATAATTTTGCTGGAAAGTAGGTAGTTAAGTTTAGGTATTTGTGGTAATGTCAGGGGACGTTTTAATCCCTTTTACCTTCGTCAAGTGTTTGAAATTGAGGAAATCAGAATGGGAAAATGAACTCGACATCTTTGTTACCCGTTTCAAATTCACCTGGGATAAAGTTTAATAATCGTATATAATATTTTCAAATGAAAATACAATTTTATATTGTGTGGCTGCCGCAAAAGTAAATAAAATATTCTAGCAGAGGCTCACTGGTGAAATGCTTCGCAAAAAGTTATTAAATTGTCTTGGCTACCGTTGTAATGTATTGGTTTTGGTGCATTTTATACATTTGTAAATATTCATATGTTAAACTGAAAAGATTTACTTCTTAAAATCGTCCGTTTTCGTGAAGTCAACATGAACTTTTTCACTTTCAACACTATTGTTTTATCTGTTATAAATTCACAAGTGTTCATTGAGACAAAACAAAATATGGAGAGATTCTCATAAAGTGAATTTAAACAGGACAAATATTTTATATAGGTAATTAGTACTTGAGAATATTAATCTCTTTAAGTCATCTAAATTACCAACGTTGAAGGATTCTAATATTTGAAACTGCAGGCATATAAATTACTTTCTTAGTTTAGAATTATGTGAGCATTTGTCAGAAGTATCAAAAGTATAGTGTAACAAATTTAATTTAAAATATCTCCCTCTCCCTCTTCTTTGCCTGCAACCCTCTCCCTCCCCCTTTTCTTCTTCTTTTCCTTCCCCATCTAGTTCTTCTTTTCCCCTTCTATTTCTCTCTCATCCCCTCCTTCTCAGTCCCCGTCCCCCTCTTCCTCTTTCTATCTATCCCCACACCTTACCTCCTTTCGACCCCATCCGATTTCGATCTCTCCCCACTCTTTTTCTCCCTCTCCATATTTCGTTTTTCTTGTCGTTCTTCCTTTAGTTTGGTACTTATGCGTTTTGGGCACCTCTCTTTGAGGGTGCTTATATGAAAGATGTAGCTGATATATTTGCTTGGAACTAGAAAGAAAATTTTATTTCAAATTGGAAACAATTCGCTAGTTTTGATTTAATTTATGACGTCATCTTTTTTGATAGGAATAGATATGGTTGTGAATGTCGTATTTGTCCCTAATAGTAGGTGAGGTAATGCGGGATTTTGCTCGTCATCCTGAAAATGGACAGAATGTATCGCGTATTAAGTTCAATTCCTGAACTCATCACGTTTCTAGGCAGGCGCCAGTGGAAGTGATAACCGAGGATAGTTATAGGGTGTGAAATTGTAATTTTTTTTGGTCATGCTCATCATCGAGTAAACGTTCCAAAATTGACTGGATACAAGATTGTGATATATTTAAGCAAATAGAGCGTTACAATCAAGCTGGTGCACAGGGGTAAGCTTGTCAAAAATAGGAGTGAACTTCGTCATTAAGTAAAAATTTGCATCATTTTTTTTGCTTACACAAAAGAAATCATAATTCAGAAGGACGTACAGATAAATGACATAAATATATTTTCCATGACTTCATTAATGTGGTATGCATGACTTCATACACAATTTTCTTAAATGCGAAGCCACAATTTTTTATTAAGGATTCAGAAAGAGCGGAAAATTTCATATTCGATTATGACTTTGACCATGACCTTGAACTTGATCTTCCGGGTGATTCCAAGATCAAAGTTTTTCTGAAAAATTAACCAATTATAGCTAAATTAGGTGTAAGTGGGTTTTCAACATTGCTGGTTTCGGATCTGAAATCAGTTTTTCAAAATTCACAATCCAAGATGGCGGCTCAATTTTTTGAAAATAGTCAACCAATTGATGCACAACCAATTAACGGTAATAATCGATGTTTTTAATTCTGACCCGAAAGATGAGTTATTCAAAGAGGGTATTCCAAATTAAAAACAAATTTGACGTTGAACTTGGCCACTACTTGTTTTGACAATTTTCAAAGGCTGATTTCATATTCGTAATCATCGACGTCGAAAACCCCGTACTCCAAATTGGGAGTAGATTGGTTGATATTTTACAAATTGAGAATTTTCTAAATCTGATTGCGAATCTGAAACCAGATTTTCGCAATACAAGAGGGCGAACCAGTTTTTCAAACAAACTGATTTCAGATTCGAAATCAGTGACGTCGACAACCAAAACTAATTTGGCTATAATAGGTCGCTTTTTTAAACAAACTTTAATCTTGAAATGACCTTGAAGGTCAAGTTCAAGGTCATAGTCAAAGTTATATTCGGACCTTAAATTTTCTGCTCTTTCCAAATCAGTAATGAAAAATGTAGCTGCGCATTTAAAAAAATTGTGTATGACGTCATACAGACGAAATTAATGACGTCATGAAAAATATATTTGTCATTTAGCTTTACGTCCTTTTGGATTATGATTTCTTTTGTGTAAGCACAAAAATAGTGCAACTGGCGTTCTTTGTACTTAATGACAAAGTTCACCTCTATTTTTGACAAGGTTAGCCCTGTCCGCCAGCATTATGGTAACGCTTGTATGCAGCCAATTTTGGAACGTTTACTCGATGATGAGCATGACCAAAAAAATACAACTTTCAACTCCTGTAACTATCCTCGGTTATCACTTCCACTGGCGTTTGCCTAGAAACGTGATATAGTTCAGAAATTGAACTTAATACGATATATTGTGTCCATTTTCTCTATGACGAGCATAAACAGTTTATTACAGAATATGGCTCTAGGTGACTTGAACCATTCTACGTCTTCGTATATTACACAATTATCATTGGTTAGTTAAAGTTCAAAATAATATAGTGAAATCTGTTTCATATTTTTTAAATAAAACTAACGATATTTTTACATTGTTACAGGAGTGCTCTAAACAATAACAACAATTTTGGTAAGTAAAAGTTGTCTTTTATTAAAAGAGTGCTTATTATATATCCGAAGCAGGTGAAATTTATTATGTAGTAGATTCAAGTAACTTTGTACAGTCGGAAACCTTTGAGCAATATCACTTTATGACTGTAAATTGAAAATAAACTGAAAATAAACTCGTATTGGTTAATATACGAACGGCCTAGCAATCAAAGTATATTGTGAAAACTCTTGTACCTTTGACAGCAACAAAAAACATTATCCACTTCCAATACCGGATTAATGTTTGCAAAATTATTTATAGATGTGGCTAAATTGGTAGTTCTGACCGGTATGTTGTATTTTATAGCGAAGTGAATTCCAACATCCATTTCCCGATGAAATATTAAATTCAGTTATATGTACTATATACATAAATAATTATTCGATAATTCAATCAGTTGAGCGGAGCCCAATTGATGAAGGTTCTCGACTAGCAACAATATATTTTCTTGCGTTCAACGGATTGAAAAAAAAAGTTAGTATCAGTACGTTGTGTTTTATTTTCCATATTATCTGTTGCGTCTATTGATAACAGTATTAACATTATCATCATCAGCTGGTTTTCTTAAATGTCTCCATCTATATCCAAAAAAGAGTACTAATGCATCCATAGCTCCTAAAACGAAACTAGGAAAATTAACGGCTTCTCATGAAACAAAAAAAACAGCTTATCCTAAATAGGACATAATAAGAAATGGGTTTAATTGCATGGTCATCATTCCAAAGATTTTCTCTGAACAGTAATCCATACTAGAGGAGCTAGAACTCTTAATTTTTCCCAAAGGTGGTTTAAATGTAGTGGAAGGAGAGCAATGCTTTACATTTAGTAATAGTGCACAATGATAATGAACTGGTGTAAAAATTACTTTTTAACATTAACGTTAACAATGTTACCCTCTCCAAAGGATAAACAAAATCCTCTTTCATATAAAGGTGTTTATTCCATTCCATGCTCATGTGGGGCAGTATACATCGTAATTAATCGTTGTTTGAAAACGGGCCGGCTTTCAAACTCTGCAGTAGCTGAACATCATCACGAAACGGGCCACCAAATCCTCTTCGACAGCTCCTCTGCCTTGGCCAAATCTCAGTATTATTTGTTTTTCTTGCCCTAGTTGATAAATTATGCCTCTTAAAATCTCTGGTAAAATTCCCATTTATGTCATTAAGGCGTCGGGTGCCGAGTAAACAGAAGCCTGAGTTGAAGGTTGACGGATACCAGAGGAATGCGAACTGACCGGAAGAGGGCAAATCTAATTCTGCCGAAACGTCGAAATTTTATCAAGTATCTCAGGAGCGTTCAGATACCAACTACGCAGACGAATATCCATTAATTTCTCATCAACATACAGTGACTGGAATCAATTTCATCTAGTCTTGTTGATATTCCTGACTGGTAATACTTATTAGTACACTTAAATGTACTCGTAAAGTAACAATTTTACAATATCTTCCTCGTTTGTTTCTGCTTAAGGGCAATTAAAAACACAAACGAGGCCACTGTTTTTATAATATCAGGAGAAAGTCAATAATAATTGTAAGTGAGCAGTATATTATACTTTCAATGGAAAGGATTTAATCTCAACACGACGATACTCAATGATGAATGAATAGAATTGGCTATAGTGAAAATATTCACAAATTTTGTATTAAACAAATATTTTTTAAGGTCAGCAGATTTCCTTGACCCTACTGAATTTTGATTAGGTACTTTGGGTATTGATTACAACAAAACCTCTTAAAATATTACTAGCTACGGAGTCACGGCTGAAGAAATGGAACCAGTTTTTAACAAACATTAGCACGGGTGTATATACTACAAAATATATTAAAAAGTCCGAAAATGTTTGGCAAGGTTAACGGACGGATATTCTTGCTAATTAAGTAAGAATCGCAAAGAATATATAAATATTACAACTTGACTGGTAACAGAAATATTTAGAATGTATCTTTTGCTCAACGATTTTAACCTGATATATCTCTGGAATTATTAGAGATATCAAAATGAAATTTGGAAGGTAGATACTGCAGTAGATTGCCTATTTGTTTCCAATTTTTTTTACAATTTTGAACTTCCTGTTTTACCGGAAGTAATGTCGATTTTAAAATTTGCAATGAAACACCCTGTATAGTATTTGTAAGGATTTGTAGTTCTATTGGCCAATCGGTGGCATTATACCGCCACAGCCAACAGCACTGCTTGTTCCATAGTCGAATACAGGTGTGTTTGTTTAAATCAGGTGCAAATTAAATCTGAATTAAGTTTAGTAGTCCATGAAATTCACTGCAGACTTGACAGTAGTTGTCAAAATAAGTTACTAGTTTTTTTTATTTGAACGTAAAAAGACTGTATTGTTTTAATTTGATCGTAAAATGGCCGAATTAAGTGAAAGAGAAAGAATAGAAATATTAATGATGATTTGGTATGGGGAGAGGAAAAGGATGTATGAAGAAGTTTGTGACCTTTTTAACATTGTTCATCCGAATACACAAATATCCCGTTCAGTAGTGACGAAATCTTTGCGAAGGTATGACATAAGTGGAACAGTTAGCAATTTACCAAAAGGTGGACGGTTAGAAAGTGCAAGTAATGAAGGTGTAGCTCAAAATGTTGCTATATCTTTGGAAGAAAATCATCACTTATCCACTACCGACCTCGCCAGTATGCATGAAATTAGCCGTCCTTCCGTAAGAAGGATATTAAGGCGAGAAAAATATCATCCATACAAAATTCGCCTGGTTCAAGAACTTTCCGACGACGAATTGGACAGACGTTTGCAATTTTGTGAAACTATGATGGATATTTGTAAGCGGGATAATAATTTTATAAGAAATGTGGTGTTTTCAGACGAGGCTACATTTTGTTTAAATGGTACGGTTAATCGACATAACTGCCGCTACTGATCGCAAAGTAATCCTAATTGGGCACAAGAGGCTCATACACAACATCCCCAAAAATTGAACGTTTGGGCCGGCATTTATAACAGAATCGTGGGACCTCTCTTCCTACAAGAAACTTTAAATGGAGATATGTATTTACAGCTCTTGGAGACACAAGTTATTTCGGCATTGGAGGTAAATGGGCAATTACCAAATAATATCTGGTTTCAGCAGGATGGAGCACCACCCCATTACGCTCGCATTGTTCGAAATCATTTAGATAGGACATTTCATCACAGATGGATTGGAAGAAGGGGTACTTATGTATGGCCTGCACGAAGTCCCGACCTTAATCCAATAGAGTATTAGCTTCAAGAATAACTCAAGACATCCAGAGAATTACACCAGAAGTAATAGCTAAAGTTACTAGAGAATTTAAAAACTGACTTGCTTATTGTCAAGAAGTAAACGGTGCTTATTTGAACATCTAGTACATTAAGTTTAGTTAAATTAAGTTTCAATGTTTTGAAAATCACTTAGATTTAGTTAATAATTATGATTATGTATTTCTTTAATAGATATTAGATTTTTCGTTCCCTTAATTACTTTTCTGTTAATATCTCAGGTATTGAAGTAAACAATATAAAATTCGATATTTTTGTACTCGCAATAAAATGTTTCATCACAAACTAAAATACTATAAAGGGTGTTTCATTGCAAATTTTAAAATCGACATTACTTCCGGTAAAACAGGAAGTTCAAAATTGTAAAAAAATTTGGAAACAAATGGGCAATCTACTGCAGTATCCGCCTTCCAAATTTCATTTTGATATCTTTAATAATTCCACAGATATTTTCTTGGTTCCTCACATTTGCCCATTACTGTATGAACAACTTATAAACTAGGAAAATGAACCTCAAAGGGTCTCATTGTTTTATTACCTTGTAAAGCCTATTATTCCAAGTTGTCACTGGACCAATGTCAATTAATCATATGAGAAAATGTTATCAATGTTTATCATAATCCTGATAAGTTTTGTTTAAACCATGTGTCCCAGGAGAATTTACGGAAAGCCAGGAGATACAGGGTGGCTTCAATTACAACAAAGTAGCGAAATTTTGTTCTAATTTAAGCCAAGTCCAATCAGAAACTAGAAATATCTGCAAGAGTATCTAAAATATCGAGAAAAAAAAAACAAAAAAATGTGATTTAAAATTGTGGTTTTTGAAAAATTAGAATATATTCACCATCTAGTAATAAAACTTAATAAAATTTGGTATTTCAGTGTTAGCAAGTACAGCCAATCGATTGACGTTAACGAATTTTTTCTATGCCTTCTAAATTATTTTGCAACCACATGAATCATTGAATAGAACATATAAAGAACTGTTTAAAAATGCATAAAAACAGTTTTTCACTTAGTTGGCTGTGAAACAAAATGCCGTGTTTGTTGTCACAGCTATGCATTTCAAAATTTTACTATTTATTTGGTTCTATCTTTTAAGAGTTTAATACTTTTCAAATTTTAAGTAACCATGTTAGAAGAGCGGTTATTCAAATTGTGACTGACTGTTTCATTTTGTGACACAGGAGCGCTGAACGAGCTCACGATATGTACTTTCATCTATATCCCGAAAGACCCCAACCAGGTCTGCTAATCTCCAGAATAACAACGTTTATTGAGTCGATCAAAATCTGTTCTTAATTGGCGTCAGGAATGACGTACGCCATCAAGTGAGCTGGAATTTTAATGCAGGTATGGCCAGGAATAATAAATGTAGATTTGACTGCTTCCCATTATCCTCAAATATTACAAAATTACGACGACCAAACTTTAGAAAATTTGCTGTAATCATAAATGACTTTTTGAATTAGCAATATGGAAATAACTGATCAGAAATCGAGCTCCGGTTGCCTGACCTGCTCGCTCGCCGGACCATAAGCCTCTTGATTTTTGCATTTGGAGAAATAGTTTATTTTATTACTTTTAATTCGGTTGAGAAACTTGAGGCAGACGTTGTTTGAGCCAATGAAGAGATGCTTAGACAAATGATTATATATATATATATATATATATATATATATATATATATATCTCCAATCCATCTATGTAGAACTTGCATTAATAATAATGAGGGAAAAAATTTCTAGCATTTAATTTAATATATTTTATTTCAAGGCTTTGTCATCGGTTTTTAGTTTTTTTTTTCAATCACAAATATCTAATGTTTCAATAGGCCTTTTTATATTCGATAATTTTTGGTGAGCGTCAACTTCTGTCAAAAGAAATGACGCATGGGATATTTTTTAGGGGGATTTTAAGAACACACAATTAAGGCCTTTTTGTTTCGAGGTCAACTAACTGAAAACCTTTTTTTATTAATTAAATTTTCAGTTCGATGTGTTATTTAATTACGTATAAATCCAATATGGCGGCCATACAAAATAAAGTAGTTGGCTATCATTGCAATAAATCTAAAAGTTCTAGAAAAAACTCGTTAAGGTCAATCAATTGGCCGGATTCGCTAACCAATTACTACCAAATTTTATCAAATTTGTTGACAATATGGCAAATATATTGCAATTTTTAGAACAACAACAATGTTTTGTTTTTTCTCGGTACATTTAACAACCTTCTAGATGTTTTTGATTTCTATTCAACCGTTGGAATAGCGCAGTTTTTTTCTGATTTATACAACTCTGTATCCCTTGCTGTTTTGGAAATCTCCTTGTAGCTGCTTGTATCTGGGGCTCTTAGACACATTGTAGTTTTGTGTCTTCCTCGTTACACATATAATGTATTTTAATAATGCAAGTGTGGTAATATTCAGTTAAAGGTAGGAATCTGTCTTATATGAAATGCAAAAGAGTAATGGCAAAGTCTAACGAACTTAAATACTACTTAAACACTATTCAAATCACAGTTTGATCCATAAATTATTTAACAATTTTTTACTCCTATTAGATAATGTAGCGCATTATTAGTTCATTGGTATACGTTTTGCAGGTAACTAAACGTAAACGAAACGTAGAGTATTTAATAAATTTAGACGTGATTTTCACCCATAACCTAGCCTAGCACAGCTTAATATATAGGTTGCGATATATCAGATGATCGAGAAATCACATTGAGGAAAAACTTAATAAATATTAATTATTTTGTGGATCAATACCTAGGACACTTAAACATAAAACCGGGTAAGAAACACAAATTAAGTTGTATAGGACGATTGCTGTAGCAATCCTGAGACGGTGACTGAAGCAATCCTAACTTACGGCAGCAGACAATGACTAAGAAAGATGAAAACAGGTTACAAAATCAAGAAATGAAGTTCTTAAGAAGGGTTTAAAGCTACATATGTATGGATAGAATAAGAAATCCCTTTATAAGGAGTGAACTGACCATTTTCAGGACAAAAGAAAAAATTGCAGAAAATAGGAAAGACAGAATGCAAGATGATAGAATCCCAAAGAAAGTATTGATTTATAAATGTAGAAGCAGAAGAGGTATTGATAGTATAAGATTTGTGCCGTAACAGGCAAAAGCCTAATACCTGAAATGGAGAAGAAGAAGACCTAGAATTGGTTTTTAGATCTTTTTTAAAATTAACTAATTCAAATATTCTATTAAAACGAGTATTCAACCGACGAATCTAATTAAAAATTCAAAAAATTGTGAAAAAACTATTCTTACAGATAAAGCGTGAACTGAACATTTTCAGAACAACCGAAAGAATTACTGAAAAAGAAAAAAAATGGAACGAACATGTAGACAGAAGAAGTATTGGTAGACCAAGGAAAAGATTTGTGCCGTAACAGGCAAAAGCCTAATACCTGAAATGGAGAAGAAGACGAAGAAGAAGACCTAGAATTCGTTTTTAGATATTTTTTGAAATTAACTAAGTCAAATATTCTATTAAAACAAGTATTTAACCAACCAATCTTATTAAAAATTGAAAAAAAAATGTTAAAAAAAATATCCTTTGGATTCATATTTTTATTTAATTTAATATTTTATGAACGTCACTGAATAATTATGTTTCTGTTCAGACAAGAATGTGTTTATTTTCCATTAATGAATGAATTATTTTCATAGAAAAGTTTACTACGTATCCACGACTTTTACTATAGAGAGCAAAGCTATTAAAAATACATAAAAAGTGTCTGGAATTCTTTCGGTAAAAAGCAGGTGTGTGATCGAACCCTACCATGGGCGTAACATGCCTAAGTTGACATTCACGTATCAAAATATAATGCATTAAATTCCTTTCATGCAAATATAATGAAATTCTAAGATATTTCTGTAAAATTCTTTTGGTACCCATATATTTCCTCTGAGTACATTTCTAAAATTGTAATAGATATTATAATATATGAATTGATACAATTAAAATTAATTATTTACTATCCACACTGACAATTTTAGACGTTAAAAAGTTTTTCTTGCGAAATATTTGTTTAAATTGAAGTTCATTAATGTGCATTATTTTCAGCCTTGGATTTATACTAGGGGCAGTTGGGACTAGTGCGCAGGGCGGCAACTTTTCTAGGGCGGCAAAATTTGGAACGTGAAAAAAAATTCCTGTCTTGTCAAGATTAATTAATTTTTTTCAATTACTTTTTTTTATACATGATAATTGAAGAAATTCAATTAGTGCATTATCTGTAAATTATAATTTTGGCACTTTAAGTAAAAGTTAATAATCAAATGATTATTAATTTATTTCCTTGAAGATTTGCAATAATATTCGATTTTGTTTCTGGAATTAACGATATTAAATTAGTAGTTTTTTCGAAATATTAAAAATATCTTGGAGTTATATTTGCATTTTTCAAAACATAAATTTTAGTCAATCAATGTAATACAATTAGGGGTCACCCTTAGTGTAAAATTTATAATTCATAGAAAAAAAAACATATATTTCTTTATGTTTTGAAAATATATGATATATAATCAATGTTCTGCAATAAATTAGTTATTTTAATTTAAAAAGTGTGATGTATAAACTGTAAGTTTGAATAAAATTTCAAAATTGGGGCGGCAATTTTTTCTGGTGCATAGGGGCGGCATTAGAATAAATCCGGCCCTGTTTATTTTACTGTTCACTGTTTGGTACACAATAGCAGTGGGAAATGCCGAGTTTATAGACTAAGAACTAGTGACCCATTTTTCATGGAGTGTTTGATTAACGTAAATATTTTTCATAAAGGATAGATCAGTGGGTAATCGTTTTTTGGCTTACCTACGTGGGGAGAGTAGGTACCTACTGCGCATGAAGGAAATGTAAGTATGTATGAAGATATTAATATGTCAAAATACTGGGAGAATTAATCTGAAATTGGGTATAAGAGGGTTTCTCGTGGAACTGGTTTCAATTATTTTGCAGTTGTTGGACCCCAACTTTGTTTCTAAAATGGAGTACCCTGTTTTAATAGCATTTTTATAATCTACGATGTTATTGGAAACATCATACGTTTGTAGGGCTCTAGTTGAAAGCCATTTCAATTTTTTTTTTAAATTTTGACACATGCAGCCTTTTACAAAAAATACATTTTTTGAGACAAAAAGGATCAGGTCAAAAATTGCTAGAATTTGCCTGAATAAAAAATCGTAAATATTTGGATTTCTTAAAAAAAATGCTTAGAAGTTGGCGCCAAATTCGTGTAACTAAATTTTTTCAAACCCTTTTTTCTCAACGCCAGTATATTCTACCCAAAAATAGGAGGAATTTTTGCTTACAACCCCATACTTAAATTAAACGGTTTTTGTATAAACTTGGAAAAACTAAAATTTTGGTTTTCAGTGATGTTTGAAATATCAGTAGGCATTTTGAAAGAATCGACAAGAAACTAGTGCACATTAAGTAAGGTAAGGTAAACAATCGATTACGAACTCATATCTATACTTCTATGTATGTAAAATATTTACGTGAATCAAATCCTTCATGAAAAATGGGTCTTGAACTATTATACGAAGCAGAATGATAGTTTTGTTGCAAGAAGGTTTATCTCGTGATCAGTTAGCCAGAAGACTGAACGTTACTAAAAGCACAGAGAGCAGCACCATAACTCGGTACGAAGAAAAGGGTGAAGTGGAGAGTCGACCTCGAACTGGCTGAGGCCTGGTTCCCACACCACCTGAAGATCTGTAAATTGTCCCATCAGCGAATCGGAGTAGATCAACCACTGTTTCGGCCTTAGCATAGCAGTTTGAAACCACTTATCTGAAGATAATTTCTAATACAATAGTACGAAGGGGAAGTTTTGACCTCAGGAGACCTTTAAGGATCTTCATAGTAAATGCACACGATCCAACTGCCAGCTCCAGTGGGCCAGAGCTAACCAAAACTGACGTTTCGTTAACTGGAGAAACGTATTTTGACTAATAAGTTACGGTTTGGATTAGTGAGTCATGATCATCGAGTAAGAGTTTGGTGAGAATCCGAAATTCCACACAAATTGGCAAAAGCGACTAGAGTTGTCACTTACCATGGCGGGATAGATATTTTTTGGGGAGATATAATGTTCAATTGTGAAACCTTAATAGTGTCATAAATGCAATCATTATACCTATATGTAATGAGTTTGGTTACCAGTTTGGTTTAAATGGACGACAATGCCAGGCCCCATCGGACTATAGCGATTCAAGCAGAGCTACCAAATCAAGATGTCACTAGATTGGAATGCCCACCAATGTCATCTAATACATATCCCATCGAACATATGTGGGATTACTTGAAAATGACCATTTTTAACAGAATTAACCCAGAACGACACAAAACTGAATGTTGCTACTGTACAGGTATGGAAAATTTATCTCAAGATTAAAGGGATCAAGAGACGTTTAGATGCTGTTATAAGAAGCAGAGGATCCAATATTCATTTGCTTTAAAATGATTTATTAATTTTTGCAGAATGGTATTAATTTAATTGTTATACCCTTAGGACGATTGAAATTTATTTAAAACATACATATGTTATTGGTGTATTGTTAGGACTGTACGCTGACATTTAACGTTTTTTTAAACATTAACTATATATCTTATACCTAAATGAATATCCAATATTTTAGTAATACTTTTTACCACAAATTTTGTAAAATTTTCTTTACTATGGTAGTTTTGGGTAGTTTACCGCTGTTATTTAGTATTTACGAAATTTTTGTATTTATTAGCTAATATTTGGTGAAAATATTTATGTTAATATCTTTTAATTAAATACAAAAATCTAACTCATCTTTATTTAAGAGATTTTTGAATTTTGAAAATTTTTTGCATGCTATATATATATATATATATATATATATATATATATATATATATATATCCTATTCTAACTTGTAAAAATCCACAAATCTTATTATAATATGAAATATTATTTGATTATTTAAATTCAAAAATATTTTTTAAGGCACGTCACTGTTGAACTTTAACTGGCTCTTTGGAATGACATTTTATTAAAACTTTATGAATGAAATTTTTTCCTAGTACAATCAGGTGGCGCCTAAAGAAAATATTTGACCCATATAAATTCTGAGAATTTATATATTGCCAAGACAATTGTAGTGGCAAGGTTGTCATCATAGGCGTATCTTTAAAATTTTAATTGAATTTTAAGTTTAAATGTTTCTAAAATATATAACTTTTTATCGAGCGGTATTAATTTGAGGAAACATAAATTATTCACAGAAACGTACATGATACAATTAAAATAGTCTTTTGATAAACAGCCGGGACAACGATAGTTGATCTATCGACACTGGTTGTGAAAGATATTTCAAATCTTCTAGTTCCATTGCAAATTGTGTAAAATAGTCACAAATTACATATTTATTTAAAACCTTTTTTATTTTTTCCACCCTAGATTTGCAACAAAATCCTTAGAGTTAAAAGTGGTGTTCTCAATTGGGCTGTCCCGTTGTTGTATATGTTTATAATTATTAAAATTATTTATTGGTAAATGATATCTTGGTTCTTTACCAAGCACTCAACCACAGAAAAAGCATTCAAGGAGAAGAAGAAGAAGACGAAGAAGAAATGTGATTAACGATAGGTTTTTTGTGTGTAGCATGTATAAAAATAAAGATTTTTATTTGTGTGATTCTTATAGATAAGGACCGTCTTGAAAAGTTCACAAAAAAGCTTAGTCATATTCAAATAATGGGTTTCGTGAATACTGACATATCATTTTTCCGACAATAGAAACTTTGTAGGGGAGATTAGTACAAAACCGGGTATGGGGGTAAAACCGGGACATTAAGTTTTTTCTTTATAAGTGAACAATTTTGGTCATTACATCCACTTCTCCGATTTCTCCACAACTCCGTTTCTTATAAAAAACATACACAAACAATTTCTACCACTAATTTACGGAAATACTCGAAAGAGCGATTCATGGGTTCAATATCTTAAGTGTAAAAAATTGGCTCATGTTGACCGTACAGGTTGGGAAGATGAAGAAATTGATTATTTCCATAGCTTTCGTTGTTAAGGGGCAACATCTGGTTCAAGATATGGGTATACCCGGTTTTGGAACTAGAGAAATATAAATTTTATAAATGGGTTTATTTTTCAAAAAATTGATTGCGGAAGCCATTACTTTTTGATACTCGATCATATTCATAATGAAAGAAAACAGAATTTAACTTAGTTTTTATATCACTTTTTATTTTCACTTTACTGTGACTAGTTTCGACAAGAGGCTAGGCCATTATCAAACAAGAGCAAACTGATGAATGAATTACAGATCCAGTTTCATGTCTTTATTGTCAGAGTTAAATTTTTACAAATTTCTTACTCCTAGTCCATATTTTTATACCTATTTCCCTAATTTGTTTTACATGTTTCATATACTTTTCCCTACGCTGTTACAATGTTTTCCCTACGCTATCCCTTAAGATATTTTATTCACTAAGATATTTCATTCCCTAAGATATTCAAGTTACCTGTTACTTCCTCTTCTGTCTGCAGTAGCGCCATCCTGGGTCTCTTCGTCCTGTGTTTCTTGCTTTCGTCGTAGTTTGTGACCTCTCGTAGTAGTGGGTTCCTGTGGTTTTCCATTCTTGCTATCTCCTTCTTAGTCCTCCTTATTATTTCCCCTTTTATAGTGCGTATCCCTAGATCTCTTCTTAGCTGCTCGTTTCTCATGTACCATGGTGCGTCCGTCATTCTTCTCAGGGCGTTGTGCTGAATCCTTTCTAATTTCTTGGTGTGTGTGTCCGCTGCTTGTCCCCATATGCTTGCTCCGTACATCATCAATGGTTTTACTGCTGCTTCGTAGATCGTCTTCTTTATCCTCAGGTGTAGCCTGCTCCTCCGTCCTATTAATGCGTTTATCATGCTGATGCGCTGTTTGGCTCTCTTCGCTGTTTCCTCTATGTGTTTCCCCCATGTTAGCTTCCTGTCGATGTGGATCCCTAGGTATTTTACGTTTTCCTGCCAGTTGATGGGTGTTCCTCCTACAGTTAGTCTCCTGGTTGGCTTGTCCTTTTTTCTCCTTCCTATTGCTATTGCTTGTGTCTTTTCTGTGTTGATCCTGATCTTCCATTTCTTGGCCCATTTTTCCATCTCATCTATGTCCTGTTGTAAGTAGATTGTTGCCTGGTCTGCCCTTGCTGATGTTGCTGCTTTTGCTGTGT
Organism: Octodonta nipae; assembly: GCA_034190945.1. Classification (NCBI taxonomy): domain Eukaryota; kingdom Metazoa; phylum Arthropoda; class Insecta; order Coleoptera; family Chrysomelidae; genus Octodonta; species Octodonta nipae. The sequence continues at coordinate 71,186,837 of CM067224.1, forward strand.
CGTCTGCGTATACGTAAGTCCTTGAGTGTCTCGTCCCTTTTGGTATGTCGCTGGTGTAGATGTTGTATAATGCCGGTGATAGTGCTGATCCCTGTGGTACTCCTGCCCTGATGCGTCTCTCCGTTGATGTGGTTCCGTCGATCCTGATCCTGTATGTCCTTCCTGTGAGGTAGTCCTGGGTTATCCTTGTGGTGGTTCTTCTGAATCCTTTTTCGTCCATTTTTGCTATAAGCCCGTCCTGCCAGATCCTGTCGAATGCCTTTTCTACGTCGAAAAATATTATGCACGTCGACCTTTTGTTCTCCGTGTCATCCATCGCGTCCTCCACCATCCTCATTACTTGATCCTCCGTCGAGTGTCCCTCTCTGAATCCGCATTGTTCGTGTGGTATGATCCTTAGTTGTTCCTCTTCTTCCTTGATCCTCTTCAAAATGATTCTGTCCATGATTTTGCTTGTGTTGCTCAGTAGGCTTATTGGCCTGTAGTTTTGTGGGAGTTTCCTGTTCTTTCCTTGCTTTGGTAATAATATGATCTCTGCTTTCTTCCATTCCCTCGGGTATCTTTGGTCCTTTAGAATGTTGTTGAATAGGCTCTTCATTCTTTTGTCTATGTACTCCTCTGGCAGCTCCTTTAACATCCTGTTCGTGATCCTGTCCCATCCTGGTGCTTTCTTCGTATTCAGTCTTCCTATGATATCCATTATTTCTTCTGTCGTGGTTTCCCTCATTTGCTCTTCGTTTGGTTGTGGTCTTCGTACTTCTTGCCCTAATTTCTTGATTTCTTCTTCAAATTCTCTATCGTCTCCTGGGTCTACATTGAGTGTGAATTGTTCCTCCATAGCATCCGCGAATATTTCCACCTTGTCCTCTGTTCTGTGTTTTAGTCCGTTTCTTCCTTGTAGCGGTGCCGCTTTATTTCCTTCTGTGTTCCTTTTCATTCTTCTCATTATGTGCCAGTGTGTGTTCTTGTCGATGTCTAATCCTTGCAGGTAATTGTTCCACTTTTCGCTCCGGTGTTCCGTCAATTCTTCTTTTATTTCTTTGCTTAACCTGTTGATCGTCCTTTTTACCCCTGGGTCGTAGTTTATTCTGTACCTTCTCTTTTGTCTGTTTCTCTCCCGTATTTTGTCCTTTAGCCCTCTTGGTATGTCTCCTGTGTAGATTCTGCATTTTGTTGTTGTTGTGTTGATTCGGTGTGCTTCTATGATCTGCTCCCTGATTCTTCTTGCTTCCTCATCTATACTTGTTATTGTTTCCTCTTCTTCTTCCGTCCTCGATGTCAAAGTAGTTTTGAATCCCTCCCAGCTAGTCCTTGTCTCCGCCTTGGTTTGTGGCTTATCTGTCCATCTAGCAGCTGTTATCGTCACTGGGTTGTGGTCCGATGATAGTTCCTCCGTTGTTTCTATGTCGTAATCCATGTCCGTGTTCTGCAGGATAAAGATGTCCAGTACGTCTCCTTGGCCTCTTGTTGGATGATGGGTTGGTTCCGTTGGTCCCATTACGTCGTATCTCCCTCTTTCTGCGTGTTCCTGTAGTTTCTTTCCGCTCGGTGTGCTGACTCTCGAGTTCCAGTCTCGATGTTTGGCGTTTAGGTCTCCTCCTAGTATTTTCGGCTTTACGTTGTCCCTAAAAATAAGATTTAAGTCATTATTTGTAAGTTCTTTATTTGGTGGTCGATACGCGCTAATTATCTGTATCTTCCTTCCGTCCTTCATTTCTACTTCTACAGTTACGTTTTCGATGTTCTCTGTTTGGTATGGGTCGTCCTGCTGGTGTTTTAGTCGGTTCTTCACGGCGATTATGACTCCTCCTCCTGGTTTCCTTCCTGGCCTGTCCGCCCTGTGTACTGTGTAGTTTCTGATCCTAAAATTGTCCTCTTCTTTGAGCCAGGTCTCCTGTATTGCTGCTATGTCGATGTTGTTCTCCTCTAGGTGAATTACAGATTGTTACAATGTTACAATTTATACACAAATATACAATGGGTGTTACTTAAGTATAATGATGGATTATATTTATGACATGAAAATTGGGAAAAACCCAAGAAGGTATTATTTTATTACATTGTAAAAAGGTTATTAAATTTTTAGGACACAGACATACTAGTTAAAACTAACGGTGGATGATACTTTAAGTATGACAGCCTGAAATTTTGGGAAAACCCACAAAGATATTATTTGAATACTTCGAAGAGAACACTTTTTTGCAACTCTACCTGGTCATTTAAGATTAATCTCAAGAATAAAGGGTCGTTAATACTCTTGAAAATTTGAACTGATTCTAAAATTGTGAATATCGGTTTAAAACTGTGTACGTGAATAATTTCTGTATCTTCTAATTTTGGGAAGGGATGACCTGTTTGTAAGCAGAGATTTGCAAATGTTTTGTTATTTTTATAACACACTTAGAAGAAATGTCCTCCACCATCTCTCAAAAATATATAAAGTTCTGGTACAGGTATGTAGATGATGTCTTAGTCTTTTTCACAGGTACTAAGAGACAATTACATTCTTTCCTATCATTCCTTAACAATTTACATCTTAATATAACCTTTATCGTAGAAACCGAAACTGACAATAAAATCAAATTTCTAGATTTAACCCTAACACGACAAAATAATACCATAGAAGTCAACATATACTGGAAACCCATTTTTACGGATACCACAGTTCCATTCTCATCCTTCACCCCCTACATTCACAAACTATCAGCGTATAGATCCATGATTCACAGAGCTTACACATTGCCTCTCTCTGAGAATAATTTAAAAATTGAAATTGAAAATATTAAATTAATAGCCCGTAACAATGACTATGACCAAAAGATAATTAATAAACTTATCTATCATAAAGAACAACAAATAGTCCAACGTTTAATTTACCCCACTGTATCGTCTGTGGACAAGCCATTAAGATACGTCTCCCTTACATATTTTGGAAACGTGAGCGATAAAATTGCCAAAATTTTGTCCAAACACAACATCCAAGTCTGTTTTAAATCACAACACAAACTTAGTAATCTTTTATTCATTGCCAAAGACAAAACAGTTAACAAATATTTAAATTCTGGAGTTTATAGGCTTTCATGTTCGGAATGCAACAGTTTTTACATTGGTATGACATGCAGAAATTTCAACACCCCCTACGATGAACATTTTCGATCATTTAGATATAACAAAACAAACTCAACATTTGCAAATCACTGTTTACAAACAGGTCATCCCTTCCCAAAATTAGAAGATACAGAAATTATTCAGGTACACAGTTTTAAACCGATAATCACCATTTTAGAATGAGTTCAAATTTTCAAAAGTGTTAACGACCCTTCATCCTCGAGTTTAATCTTAAATGACCTGGTAGAGTTGCAAAAAAGTGCCCTCTTCGAAGTATTGAAATAATATCTTTGTGGATTTACCCAAAATTTCAGGCTGTCATACTTTAATCCACCGTTATTTTTAACTAGTATGTCTGTATTCTAAAAATTTAATAACATTTTTACAATGTAATAAAATAATACCTTCATTGGTTTTTCCCAATTTTCATGTCATAAATATAATCCTTCATATACTTAAGTAACACGCATTGCATATTTGTGTATAAATTGTAACATTGTAACAATCTGTAATTCATCCATCAGTTCTCTCTTGTTTGATAATGGCATAGCCTTTTGCCGAAACTAGTCACAGTAAAGTGAAAATCAAAAGTGATATAAAAACTAATTTAAATTCTGTTTTCTTTGATTAAGGTTTATTTTTGTTACTTATAATTAAGAAAAAAGTGATACCAAAATATGTGATATAAAATAAGCCATTAATAATTATTAGTAGTTCCAAAATCTTATATTTTATTGAAAATTTCCTTTAGCGTCCTTCCTTTACCCCACTTTCTCTTATCTATAGATATTTCTAATTTCCACATTCTTACTAACAGGTCATCCCTTCCCAAAATTAGGGATACATTATACTAATCGAGATATTTGCATCATTAACCTCACATATTCCTTCATTTTTTTTTTAATTTGAAATTTTATTATTATTGGCATATTTCTTAATGGGTTTGTGACTTAAATCTTAAAAAAGCGAATGAGAGTTAAATAAAATATATAAAAATATGTCTTAAGGAATTTGCATTAATTTTAATTTATCTGAAAGTTTTTCCAAGAATAAATTGATAATACAAATGCAATCACTAAATTCACCTGTGATTTAAGTCGAATATATTGAAATTACCTTACCATAAATTTATTCGTTAATCACCTAAGCTAATTCAGATTCCGACAGCATCTGGTAGAGAAAGTATTATAGCCACGAGAAATACAACATTTAGTAGTTTTTGTTTTGCAAACGACGTTGAACTTCGGTCACGATCAAGGATAAGCAGATATGTTTCATTGATTCAGTTCAAGACCATGAGGCCAATATTTCTATTAATTCCACTTACATAAATGTCGACTAATTGTTAATTGACTTGTGCCTGATTTTATGGTTTTACTTACCTGACAACTGTAAATTATATGGTTTCTCGGTTAGATGTATGATATCAAAATGTTGACTTGTATGTAAACATGTAAAATATTTTAATTTTAGTATACCGGGAGTTGTTATAGGTAAGGTCACCTTTACTAATACTAAACACAAGGCCAAAGGTCTTGGATACCTCCGCAATTTGGTTAAATTGTTGTATTATAAAAACATAACATATTTATAAATCTGTATTGTTTTCTGAATCTGTGTTTAGGAAACAAACTTAAACAAGAAAAATTAATTAAACATGTAATTCACTTACTAGTATTCTAAATGACCTCTTACATGTTTCAATAATTCAGGGCTTTTATTTCAGAACTATCCACCCAAAATATCTTTAAAAGAAAGAATATATATTTACGCGGGTCACATTTTAAAAGTATCGGTCATCCTGCAGTTTCAACCCCTAAGTGGCGGTGAATATTACTTCTAAAATTTAAATACAAATCTCTTTGACACATCATTTTTTGAAATCACAGAGTAATGACCTAGAAACCGTAAGAATTAAAAATTTTGAATTGTAATTGAGAAAACGCTAAATATAAAAGCGAGATAAACAAGTGGGGGCAAATCCTTAAATGTTTTTACGAAAGATATTTGTGACTGTATATGTAAAATCACAGTTTTGCACCCTAACACCAAACCTTTATTTTAAACACTCAACGCCGTTTCAACAACTCTAAGTTGTCATCTTCAAGGAGTAAACCCAAATTAAAATGGCAATTACAGTTTTCTCTAATTTATACCTACCACTAAACTATTACTTAAGTAATTAGTACAAGGGGTAAATCCTAAGTACCTGAATTCCAAATAAGAGATTTCAAAGATTAGGCAGATTTTATATAATGCAAATATGTAAAATAGTATAATCCTTAATTACCTACCTACTTTTATGTTACATTATTCAGTAATGACATTTTTAATACTTATTTTATGGGTTCTTAGAAAGTAAACTATACAGTGAACTGTATGGAATAGGACCCTTATCTGAATTCATTAGTTTATTACTTTTATAAATCATAATGCTTTCGTACGAGTCCAGTTCCCTAAAATTATTTACTTGTTTAACTAATTTTAAAGAAGATAAATCTACAGAGTGGTTGTGTTCTAAAACATGATGTGCAACACTAGATTTATCCGCTCTTCCGTATTTCAAATGGGCAATATGCTCTTTGAAACCGGTACTGATAGATCTGCGTGTCTGTCCATAATACTTTAAATCACAATCATTACATTTGATTTCATAAATACCGGACTTCTCGAAATCAGCAAGTTTATTTTTGGGATTGCCCAACAATTTCTGTAGTGTTGTAGTTGTTCTATACACCCCCTTCATACCAAGTTCTTTAAAAACTTTCTTAAAGCCCCTAGTATAACGACTGTACGGAACCGAGACAAACTTTAGTTCTTGTGACTCATTTCGAAAAGTTGACACTTCTTTCATTCGTAACTGAAGCCGTTTCTTTCTAATTAATTTATCTATAATATCTGTTGGATAACATTACAGCAATTTCTCTAATAGTTTTCTTTTCATTTTCAAACCTCTCTTTATTGAGAGGGAATGTCAACAACTGATGGACAAGGAAATTAATCCCCGCCATTTTATGTTGTTGGCAGTGAGAAGACGTATTAGGTAAATCTCTATAAGTGCCAGTAACCTTCCTATACTCTAACTCAACACTATCAATTTTTCAAACTAATACATCTAAAAATGGTAGAGTACTCTTTTGTTCCTGTTCATATGTAAATTTCATAGAAGCAAACCTGTTGTTAAGATAGATAACAAAATCATTAACATTCAGCTCATTAGTATCAAATATAGCAAATATGTCATCCACGTACCGTATCCATACCCTAGGAAAATACTGGGAGTCATATTTTGTTTCAACTTCGAACCTGCCCATGAACAAGTTGGCAAGGAACGGCGACAAGGGGTTACCCATTGCAGTTCCTTCCTTCTGCTCATAAAAGCAACCTCCAAACTGAAAACAATTGTGGCTCATACATAATTTTGTGAGGGAAACTAATTCATTAATTTTTGCCTCACAAAAAGAGTTTTCACGCAGTAAGTCCGCCAGGTACTTCAAAGTTTGTGGAATGGGTGTTATTTTGAAGTCAGGTACTTAGGATTTACCCCCTCTACTAATTACTTAAGTAATAGTTTAGTGGTAGGTATAAATTAGAAGAAATAGTAATTTCGATTTATTTTGGGTTTACTCCTTGAAGATGACAACTTAGAGTTGTTGAAACGGCGTTGAGTGTTTAAAATAAAGGTTTGGTGTTAGGGTGCAAAACTGTGTTTTTACGTTTATAACACACCAAAGGTTCCACAGCTTTTCCACTGTAAATGTAAACAATTTATTAATAGTAGTGCTTTCTTTGTATACTGACCATCAAATTTCGGCAATGGTTTATTCTTTACAAGAAAGAATTGCAATAATATTTAGTTATGGGGAAGAACAACGCTGTGCACGCAGAATTGCTTCGTTCATAATTTCAAGAAACTGGAAGTGTGTGCAATAAAATTGGCAAGAATCGTGGAATTTTAACCGAAGGAACACATATTGAGATTTTTGGTAATTTTTCCATGGATCCCCAAACATCAGTACCAAAAGTCTTTTACAACAGCTTGCTGAGGACGATTATGAGAGAACGTTAGAATTCTGCAAATTAATGACCCCAATTTTATTAAAAATATTTGTTTCTTTCACGAAGCGGTTTTTTTTTAAAGCATTTGTCAATAAACATAATTGTAGATACTGGGACAATACCAATCAACAAGTTTTACGGGATGAGCACAACAAACATCCTCAGAAAATCAACGTATGGGCCGGAATTCTCGGAAATAAGATTATTGGTCTTGGTGATTATTGGTCTTCATTTACAATTTTCCAATGCTCATCTGTTACAGGAAAAAAAGATAACTCATGTGTAAGACCTGATGACTCAATTAACAATATTCTAAGATCCCACGTCCTGATTATTACATTGGACTGTTTTTTTATATGAAATGCAGTTTTAATAGAGGTTTTTTATTAGGTATCCTTCCTTTTTTATCCATTCAGCATTTTACTAAAGGATATCTCGAATGAAACCTACTTCACACTTAGTATGTATGGGAGTTATTTTTTCAATCGATTTTACTATTCTTTCCAAAGGGTACTTGTAAGAAGATTCCGTTCTTCAAAAAGATTTCATAGATACTTCCCTCTACTAATTACTTAAGTAATAGTTTAGTGGTAGGTATAAATTAGAAGAAATAGTAATTTCGATTTATTTTGGGTTTACTCCTTGAAGATGACAACTTAGAGTTGTTGAAACGGCGTTGAGTGTTTAAAATAAAGGTTTGGTGTTAGGGTGCAAAACTGTGTTTTTACGTTTATAACACACCAAAGGTTTCACAGCTTTTCCACTGTAAATGTAAACAATTTATTAATAGTAGTGCTTTCTTTGTATACTGACCATCAAATTTCGGCAATGGTTTATTCTTTACAAGAAAGAATTGCAATAATATTTAGTTATGGGGAAGAACAACGCTGTGCACGCAGAATTGCTTCGTTCATAATTTCAAGAAACTGGAAGTGTGTGCAATAAAATTGGCAAGAATCGTGGAATTTTAACCGAAGGAACACATATTGAGATTTTTGGTAATTTTTCCATGGATCCCCAAACATCAGTACCAAAAGTCTTTTACAACAGCTTGCTGAGGACGATTATGAGAGAACGTTAGAATTCTGCAAATTAATGACCCCAATTTTATTAAAAATATTTGTTTCTTTCACGAAGCGGATTTTTTTTAAAGCATTTGTCAATAAACATAATTGTAGATACTGGGACAATACCAATCAACAAGTTTTACGGGATGAGCACAACAAACATCCTCAGAAAATCAACGTATGGGCCGGAATTCTCGGAAATAAGATTATTGGTCTTACTCTCTTCGAGGTGTCATTCCTTGAAAATCCTAGATGTCGGTCTTACATCTCGCGTCTTCAAATTATTGGTCTTGGTGATTATTGGTCTTCATTTACAATTTTCCAATGCTCATCTGTTACAGGAAAAAAAGATAACTCATGTGTAAGACCTGATGACTCAATTAACAATATTCTAAGATCCCACGTCCTGATTATTACATTGGACTGTTTTTTTATATGAAATGCAGTTTTAATAGAGGTTTTTTATTAGGTATCCTTCCTTTTTTATCCATTCAGCATTTTACTAAAGGATATCCCGAATGAAACCTACTTCACACTTAGTATGTATGGGAGTTATTTTTTCAATCGATTTTACTATTCTTTCCAAAGGGTACTTGTAAGAAGATTCCGTTCTTCAAAAAGATTTCATAGATACTTGCCTTAGTAAAAAAAGGCTTCTAAAATCCACTTCGTATCAAGAACGTTTTCCCATTTTTCAGTGAGTTCAAGAGTAGACGGTTCAAGTATCAATGTTCACGCCTTTTATGGAGTTCTTGCCAATCTTGCCAAATTAAAAAACTTCTGGATCCCGACCGTTGGTAGCAATATTATTTATTCATAGTATACAATACAGCGACTGTCAAAATAAATTTATGAAAATTTGATGATAAGGGACATTTGTGCAGAATTGATGCCTAAATTATTGAACGCTCCAGCCCACATTTAGCAGTAGCCACCCGACAGACCCGATATGAACGTGACTGGGAGGGTCCTACCTCCAGAACTCAAGAGAAGCCTGGAGTACCACTGTTTTGGAGATTTTGCCACTACCCAAAAGCTTTTATCGAGTTTTTGAAACAGTTGGTCATGGAAGCAGATTCCCAAGGAGCTTTAACAGCCCTGAAATTGGCAACAGTATGCCACCGGCCTAGAGCCTATTTAGAAGATGTTTATCGACATGTAGAGATCCCAAAAAATGTTCTTTTCACCTTACCCAGTCAAATTACTATACAGGCAAACTGGATATTAGTTGATACATATATTCTCTTCCAATTCATGGCGTAAACAACTTTATAAAGTTCTATTCTCTGCAGATTCCTGACCCTATTTCTGAGAACTGACTTATAAATATTTGCAATATATCAATTTCAACTGTAGCAACGACGACCATTTTACCGAGCACATGAAAAATGAAATATCCTACAACTTGCCATAAATTCACAGCGTCCCAAATGACCATTAAAAATCTGCAGTAGCTGCATTGTTCTTCGGGCATTGTCCCGTGTTTCAAGTAACCGTGACACGGCCAATAAAAATCAACACTCGTATTAAAAGACCTCAACGAGAACGTTGGATTTTTACAACCAAACGTGTACGGAATCACATTGCTCGGTTTAATAATTTTGTAATCGTCAGCCAGTAGAAAACCATCCTGATATTTTAATGGGTCATGAAATTTTATGTTGGTGAAATGTCCACACTTCCATAAGGATGAAATGGAACCATTTGAATGCGCTCTCCGGATGAGAGAATCCAATGGGATCAAGAATAACAACAAGCAAACAATAAAAGATTATTGGTTTCGGAACAGTAATTCAATTTGATTAAAACAGAATAAACAGCTTTGATGTGATTTCTGTATTTATTACGACAGTTTCGATAAGTGGACATAGCGCTTTTACAGTTATGGTTGTGACTTTGTACAATTTATTACTGGATACAAATTGTATTGAAATGTTTCACAAATCCGCAATTATAAGTTATATTTTAACATTTTTTATATTCAATATTAGCAAAAAAAATTGATAATAGTACGCTAGTGAGATTCATCAAATTTCAAGTTATTTAAAGACTACAATTCGATGGCTTACAACTTAAGGTTTACTTCTTCACTTACATGAATTTCTCATCTAAAAACTATCACAAACGTTAGAAAATACCTTCACATTAGCAGGTTTTCTAAGGATGAATCGTTAAAATAGTGACTCACTCTCCAAAATAGTGCTATTACAGGAACTTTCCTTGCATTACATCAACGTACTCAATTATCACTTGAAACATTAATTCAACTGCTAAGATTTTGTACCAAAACAAAACACTTTCAATGAAACTTTGACTATTTATGTAAAAAATTGAACAAGATAATTTTGTCAAAAGACAATATAGTTTTAGTCCGGTAGTATTATATATATATATATATATATATATATATATATATGTATATGGTGGTTTCCGGGAATTCATCCGCGTAGGTGATAACTGATCCCTGCCGGAATCGATGGTAAAATGACGACGTTTCGGCAGAGTCACATCTGCCCTCTTCAGGTCGGTTCGCATAATTCTCGTAGCCTTCTGCTTTCGCTTTTAGTTACTCGAATACTAAAGTACTACTAAGTCATTTTACCATCGATCCCGGCAGGGATCAGTTATCAACTATGCGGATGAATTCCCGGAAACCACCTAATACATTTAGTTCCCGCGAAAACTTAAGAACAAATGTATATACATATCATCATCATCATATGCAGCTATATTCAACCAACTTTTCATGGTGTAGCCTCCCTGAAGAATTGAAAGATTGCAGAGGAACTTGAAGAGCTGTGGAAATGGAGAACTTAAGGTCTTGAGAGGAAGAAGAAAAAGAGCTTAAGATCTGTGAGAAGGACTGAAGGACTGTATTGAACAGAATTGAAGGTAGGTGGGCAAATGGGCGGTTTTACTAAGTGAAATGAAGAAGAAGAAGAAGAAGAAGAAGAAGAGGTGTAGGACTGAAGAATTGAAGAACTGGCTCGAAAGATTGAGAAGACGAAGATAATTTTGGCAGTTTTTATCGGAAACTCGAGGCTAGAGGTTGAGGAATTTGCCTTTGTATAACTAGACTTGTAACGGAATGTATTAATGAAGCGGAAGCTGAAGAGCTAATCGGAGACACTTAAGGTCTTGAGGGAACAGATAAAGAGCTTAAGGTCTTTTTGTAAGAAGAATTGTCTCGAAGGATTGAGAAGACGAAGAATATTCTTAGAATTTTACAGGGGATATGAGGCATACCTTACCACGCTGCCTCAGTGCGGGTTGGTAAGGTGCAAATGTCTATTTCCCTGATTTTTGCCATTTACGTCAGAGACGACTATACCCCCCCGGAATTTTGTCACAATTTTTTTATTAATGAAAAAAACCTTGACTTGGCTGGAATTAGATCCCGGGTCCGGTCCGCTATATCAAGCTCCAATTTACTACAATTGTGTGAGGGCATCTCTAAAAGACTCACTTGGCTTCAGACTTAACGACAAAACAAGAAATATGCTAAATTTAATTATCAATTAAAAATAAAACTAACAAGGACAATTCAAAACTTAAATAGAGCATTTCTATGGCCTTGAGAATATAATAATTTTTAGATTGGTGATGCATCTAGAACTCTAAATTTATAAACAAATGAACGCAAAAATTACATAAAGAAACTACAACCAAAAATCTAAAATGTGTTAACGTGTTTGGAAATATTGTGTTACACAAGGAATTTAGTCTCACCTTCTATTTCGTAAACATCAACGGGATCTGGTTGTTGACATATTTTGAATAACACCATGTTTGGATAATTTATAAGGTTTTTCCAAAATTTGCCCTTGTAGCTTTAATGGCATCACTCTAACAAAATAATCCTTTGGTCGCAATTTGTTAAAATAGCAGAGGTTTTAATTTCAAACTAATATTTTAATAACTCCAATTTTAATACTATTGGAGAGAAAGTTACGTTAATTAAGGCTTTAAAAACAGTATATTTTTCAAGTGCGATATTATTTACCCAAAAAAATATAAAAAGAAACAATTTAGATTTCTATAATAAACAATTGTTGAAAAAATTTCAATGTTGAAAGTTCTTTTAACAACAACAATTCCAACAGACTATGTTTAAAAACTATTGGACTTGTTTCAGTATTTTTATCATTAAAAATTAAGGGTAATTATTAGCATTAGTTCCCTGATATATGCCGAAAAATTTTAGCAAAACTCTTACCCAGAAACTGGAAGTTCATCCATTGCGTTTATTGAAGTTCATTGATTAGAATCAAACGGTTCATCTTATTGAAATAAAGTTACAAACCAGTAAATTGAAATTGGAAAAGAAGCAAAATCGCGTCGAAGTCTGATAAGAGAGTTCAACAAAGTTTATGGTAAAAAAAGAAGATGTTAGTAAGCAGAAAGTGCCTTACCCTTCACTTTTAACAAACCAAAGTTTAGTAAACACGAAAATAGAATAAATAAAATATGTGTCAATATCTTGGGAGTATAATCAATAAAGACAGAAGAGATAGCAAAGACATAAATACAAGGATACAGCTTAACTAGCATTCCATACAAAGTGAAAACTGTTAGCATTGAAAAATATCTCAATACAAAAACACAACTAGTAAAAACGTTCGCATTGTATCGAGGAAAAAAGATTAGAAGCGTTCGAGGTATAGGCTTCTGACCAATGAGTGACAACTAAGGAGCTCTTATCACGGATGGATGAGCAAGGACAAACCCTGATGAAGAGAATACAAAAACTAAGAGAAATGTTGATGGTACATATACTGAGGCATGAAGTCTTACTGAGAACCATTCTTCAAGGACCATATGACGGAAAAATGCGCAGGGAAGACATAGAATACAATGGGTTGAACAAATAATATAAGAAGATGATTGCAGTGAATACTTGCCAACGAAAAAACTGGCAGTAGAACGCTAACTAAGAGTACTGAACCAAACCAGTCGTAACCATTGATAGCTTTGAGAGAAAAAAATGGAATCTTTCTCGAAATTAATCATTCGCAATAAAAGCCTTGTATCCTTAATAGACAAATGCTGTCGAAAAATATTTGCTAAAAGTACCGAAACATGGGGTTGAGTAGATATCGAAGCAGTGGAAGAACTTATCTTAAAGTGTGATATAGTCTAAGTAGTTTAATTTAGCTGTCAATTTGTGAATAAATAAAGACAATTTATTTTTTGTGTAAATAACTAAATTGATTGAACCCACCGATATGTTAGTAGTATATTGAATGTACATTTTACACAGGAAAACTAGTTGAAAAATCCAGATACTTTTAAATAGACGGACAATAAAAATAGATGAAACTGCTTACTTAAATTAATAATATAGAGCTGTGATTGAATAAATAAGTTCCATTTAATCATAAAGAAATTATTGTCAAGGTGATATATCAAATATATCAAAGAAAAATCAAAGAAGAGTAAATCATTTTTAAATTTATTTACTTACATGTAAATGCAACCTTAAAACAATAAAACATTTTAATTTATGAGGAAAGATATGGACATACATTTATTGTACAACGATAAAGTAGAACATATGCGTTCAACGTAATGTCAATCATAAGGAAATATCCAGCGAAACACATAAATTTTGCATAAATAATTGAGTCAAAGACAAGTTTTATATCAGCACTGGAAACTATAATAACATTGATCTTTATGAAATATTTTATCACGTTCCTGAACATGAGTCGTTTCGTATTTATTCAATGCTAAGACATACTTGAAACGGTAGGCATAAAATTTCATAGCGCTTTCCAAATTATATCAACTTTTATGTAAGACTGTAAAAGATGTAACTGTCACTAATAGTGGAGGGATTTTACATGAATAGTTGTTTTAAGGTGGTATTAATTATTTATAGAATAATTTCATAAAATATTGGCAAATTAACACTGGTTGATTTGAGTATATCTTAGTCTAAAGTTGATAGACAATGTAACTCGTTCCTCGAAGTTTCCTTGGACTTCCATTGTCTTAAAGTGGTTGATCTCACAACGTTTCAATAGCAGTGTATCTGCTATCGGCATCAGGTAAATGATGGGAAATTCAGAGTATCAGTATTATACCTTTAACCGGTCATGCGTCGCCAGTCATGGTCATTGGGTCTTATCTGGTCCAATCAGCATCGTGTGCCGGTGATGCGTAGCGGCAGAAGCCGAAGAAGAGCTCTCCAAAAAAACACTGAGAAAGTCAACAAACTTACCAGGAAGCAGGTGCCGAAGGATACGACCAACAGGAAAACAGTGGAACTCTTACAGCAGTCGAGGAAACATTACTTTCTAAGGGGCTAAACTACGCGGTAGCTCCAAAAAAGATGCCAGTACTAGATATCATCAGTTCCATGGAGTCAGCAATTGGCAGCAAAGAGTCACGGCAAATTTAGGAATTCCGATAAAAGTCAGAACCGCCACTGAGAAAACAACACATCAAACAAAACATCAACGAATCCGAAAAGAAAATCATAAAGACACTTAAGGACGACAAATCTGTCATCATTCTACCAGCTGACAAAGGAAATGCCACCATCCTGATGGACATAACGGAATTCAACAAGAAAATCGACGAAGTACTGTGGAAGGGAAAATACAAGCCACTGCCTACTGATCCAACATCCAAAATAGAACGGAAAACTTACAACACACTCATCTCTATCCGAGACAAGGAGAAAATTGACGCCACATCAGAGCAAACGACCACATCTTTATGGACTACCCAAGATACACAAGGCTGGAGTACCCCTCAGACCGATTACAAGTTTGCGCAGCTCACCGACACCAACACTATCGAAATTCCTTTTACCAATCATCTAACCTTTGGAGGGCAAAACATCATCGCACGTCAAGGACTCAAAGCACTTTGTCGAAATCATCGGATTCATGGAACTTGGGTCGGAACATCGCTTAGTAAGTTTCGACGTTGAAAACCTTTTCACGAACGTACCACTAGACGAATCTCTCAACATAGTGAGAAAGAAACTTACTGAAGACGAAACCCTGATGGAGAGGACGGAGCTGCCAATAGACTTAATCATGGACTTGCTTAAATGTTGCCTCAATAACTGCTCCTTTCAGGAGAAGCACCGATTCTTCATGCAAGAACATGGATTGCCTATGAGTTCCCCATTATCACCAACCATCGTCACCATCTACATGGAATGGTTCGAAGAACATGCACCCATATATACAATGTATATTGTTTCTAATTAGGCAAACAATATATACAGTGAGGATGCGTGGGTTGGAACAAATTCATTTAAAATTGAGGCGTTGGTTTTTTGGAAAAAACGTTCGGACACGTCGGTTTTTTTTGGACTGCGTTTTTTGCGTTTATACAGAGTAGGCCAGAAATATATTACGACCATCAACTACATTTTTTCAATTGGAAATATTTGTTTTTTATTTTATTTTTTTAAACTTTGCCTTGAGTTCTAAGTATTTTTCATGTACAATGTCGTATACCGAAAATTAACAGTTTTTAAAAAAATACATTTATTTCAAAATTAAAAAAAAAACATAAACATATCAAACTAAATGTTCAAATTGTTGACTATTAACTTACTGACAATACATAAGAGGGTTTTCAAATTCTCGTAAGACTTCATTCAGTGTTTGTGACAGGATTCGTTGTATTACGGCCCTAATTCTATTTTTTAATTACTCGATATTTTCCGGCATATTGAAGTAGACTTTCGATTTCACGTAAGCCCAAAGATAAAAATCTAACGGTCTGGAGACCTAGCTGACCATTTAATATTACGTCTCCTCCCGATCCATCTATTTGGCAAAATATTGTGAAGATAATCTCGCTGTTGAAACCATACCGAATCTGTCAGTATTTTGGGATTTTCACCATTCGGGTAAAGTTCCTATAAACAGGGTATTATGTCATTTTGCAATAAATTTAAATGCTTTTCCGAGTTAAATGTTTCCTCAATAAAAAAGGACCCACAATTGAAGTACCCAAAATTCCGCACATAAGTTAACTTTCTTGGAAAACTGTTTATGACTTTTCAAAATCCAATGTGGGTTTTCTGATGACCAATATCGAAAATTTTGCCTGTTTACTGAACCATTTAAACAAAATGTTGCCTCGTCGGTAAAAACTAGCTTACTTGAAAAGTGCAGGTTTGCATTGCATCTATCCATCATTATTTCGCAAAATTCTACTCTCCGGTCCAAATCGTCTTTAGTAAGTTCCTGAAGTAAATGAACTTTGTATGTGTGCCATTTGTTTCGATGCCATCATTTTGGAACAGAAGATTTACTTATTGACTTTTCTGCGGCTATTTGTCTAGTGGATTTCTGAGGCTTTTCTTGCAAATTGAGCAAAACATCTAATGTTTGGTTTTGTAATTGTTCTCTTAAGTGGCTAAATTCTAGAAATTCTTTTTCTATTTTACTAGCTACCTATTGTGTAATAGCTTGTGTTCGTTGTCTGTCGCCATATCCTACTATCGTCAAAATTTCTATTGGTTGCTTTTTAGTTAAACGTGCCATACTTTGAAACTTTGCAATTGCACTTGACAAGTACTTATTTGAAGTAAAATTATAGTACAGTTTCTTTGCAAATAAACAAGTGTTAAAAGCTCCAGCATTAAATAAAGTGGTTTCCATTAATGCTAACCGCCAACAACCATGAAAACCAGACGCAAATAAATAGGTTCAAACCAACAAACACCTTATTTTTAGAAAGAAATATATATTTTTTTAATAACTCTTAATTTTCGGTATAGGAAATTGTACATGAAAAATACTTAGAATTCAATGCAGAATTAAAAAATAAAATAAAGAACAAATGTTTCCATTTGAAAAAATGAAGTTGATGGTCTCAATTTATTTCTGGCCCACCCTGTATAAATCAGTTTATCATCACAAAAATCGCAGTCCAAATAAAAACCAACGTGTCCGAGCTTTTCCAAAATAAAACAACACTGCATTTTAAATGAATTTGTTTCAACCCAGGCATCCGCACTGTATGGTAAAAGTTACACAACTATCTTTTAGATTCGTTGCTTTATAAATTGAATACAATATTAAAATTATGTAGTAGTCTTTTGCATATTTTTCTATAAATACAAAAGGTCTATAAGCGGTTAAAAGAATGTGAGGTATAACTCGAAACTAATATTCTGTATCAAAAAACAGATCGTGATCAATTGAGGGTTAAACATGTAGCAATGCATTTCATATTGCAAAATTTTCATCGACACCTTGTGTACAACACTATCGTGTTCTTTTAAGATCATTCGAAAATCCTGTATACTTTCCACCGAATTAGATTGTACACTTCCTAAGCGTCAATACATATTGACTATCAATAATGTCAATACCGTATATATGGAATAGCAGAATGAAAAACAAGAATTCAATCCAGATACGTCAAGGTTACTTTGTATATTACGAGAAAGTAAAACAGTTTCGTTATCGCTTCTGTCACCGCGGTTTCTGGGAACGACAGTTGCTAGAAAGGGATGTTACATTTTCCAAGGTTGATGTTATATATGAAAATAAGGAAACGGTAAAAAAATGTCGCCTGCTTATCTACCGCCATTCACATCGTATGAAACAAGACTTACTGTTATAGGTATAAAGTCGCATTATAGATATTTATTTAACTTTTATTGTTTCTCGCAAATGGTTTCTATCAATGGCAACTGTAATTGGCTTGATTATAATTTTCATCATTTTAACTGAAGATAACGATGCAATTATTGTAAAGTATTATTGAACCTGCGTCCTTTACACTTTTATAAAAGTTCCCTAAAGGAAATTAAATATTTATCGTTAGTGATTTATTAATAACTTTTGTAATTTTATAGTATTTCATCCGCATTTGTTCTGCGAATTGCTAAGTAAACTTCTCAGCATCAGTTGTCAGTTGAGTCATAACATCAAGATTAAAGTTGGATCAAGTAACATTTTACTTACTCTATTTTAAGGGGATATATGTCGATAGTCTAAGCGTAAACGTCTACTGTACCCGTGAACGGCCGTCAAGTATATCAAATACTTCATTATTTAGTTTCAACTCTACGCATTTTCTTAATAATTAAACAAAATTAACTACAAAAACAAATAGTTTCTAAATGATTGAGGAGGTAAATGATTATTTTGAATGTTCATCTGGGATTTTCTCTCCTCGCAATGGTTACTGAAAAATACAGATAGGTTAAGTACTTGAATATCAAGGTGTACTATCTTAGGGCAGCTTGTGGAAACCCGGAACACTAGTTGCCCTCTTATATACAAACTCTCCCACAGGATCAACTGTGAGAAAGTAGGTCTACAGATTTGTCAACTAATATTCCAGTATAATATGTTGGGATGTATTTTGTGTTGTACTTATCTGTTTTTTTGTGACGTTTCGATTCCTTTTCAGGAATCGTTGTCGAACAATGTTTGTTTGAATGTTTTGCACTATATTCGTCGCTTGACTTTTTTTGGTAATGATTAATTGACTTTGAAGTTTCTTTTTTGATGTTCATTCGTCAGGAGCTGTTGCCATGCAACCGCTATCTCTACAGAGGTTGTCCCAATTTCTCCATTATTCAACAACATGCAGACACTTTCTTTGATTTTTCTGTTTTTGGTATGTTCTTCTTTAAGTAGTATTTTTGTCTTATTCCAATCCATTTTGTGTGTACCATTATCAGTGA
Organism: Octodonta nipae; assembly: GCA_034190945.1. Classification (NCBI taxonomy): domain Eukaryota; kingdom Metazoa; phylum Arthropoda; class Insecta; order Coleoptera; family Chrysomelidae; genus Octodonta; species Octodonta nipae. The sequence continues at coordinate 71,205,746 of CM067224.1, forward strand.
GTACATGATTTGCCAATCTTGATCTGTCTATATGTATTCTTCAGACGTTGTATTGGTGCTCCTTTGTTCTAATTTGGAGAGGTCTTGATGTTTCACCGGTATATGTTTTTCCGCACTTACAAGGTACACTGTACACACAATTTTTGGAACATTGAGTACCGTTCTCCGGTTCTGTTTTTGTCAAATTTGATTTTAAAGTATTATTTGTTTTAAAAATCGTTTTTACTTGATATTTATTGCCAATACGTTTAATTTTTTTCGGAGAGGCCGGAAACATAAGGAATAACTTTTATAATTGTAGAGTTGATATCAGTTTGTGTGTTGTTATTTAAATTGGAAGTATTGTGTGTTGTTTGTGTAGTTTGTTGGTTTCTTTGATTTTTCTCGATTTGGTAAATTGTTTTGTTTATGAAATTTCTTGGATATTCGTTTTGTTCTAAAACTTCCTTTATCAAACATAACTCTTTCTCAAAAATTTCCTTTGTTGCTGAAACTGCTTTGGCTCTGTCATATAAGGATTTAGTGAATGATTTGAATAAAAATTCAAATATCTATTAGTATGCGTTGGTTTCCTATAAATGTTTGTAGTCAAATTGTTGTTTGATCAGTCAACCAACACGTCTAAAAATGGAAGTTTATTTCCATTTTCTATTTCAATAGTATATAATTGTAGATTCTTTGTTATTGATCGTGTCTAAAAATTTACCAAATCGAGAAAAAACAAAGAAACCAACAAACGACACAAACAACACACAATACTTCCAATTTAAATAACAACACACAAACTGATATTAACTCTACAATTATAAACGTTATTCCTTATGTTTCCGGCCTCTCCGAAAAAATTAAACGTATTGGCAATAAATATGAAGTAAAAACGATTTGTAAAACAAATAATACTTTAAAATCAAATTTGACAAAAACAAAACCGGAAAACGGTACTCAAACTTCCAAAAATTGTGTGTACAGTGTACCTTGTAACTGCGGAAAAACATATACCTGTGAAACTTCAAGACCTTTCCAAATTAGAACAAAAAACAAAAGAGCACCAATACAACGTCTCAAGAAGACATATAGACAGATCAAAATTGGCAAATCATGTACTCACGGATAATGGTACACAAAAAATGGACTGCAATAAGACAAAAAAAACTACTTAAAGAAGAACATAACAAAAAAAGAAAAATCAAAGAATGTTTCTGCATGTTGTTGAATAGTGGAGAAATTGGTACACCCTCTGTAGAGTTACCGGTTGTATGGCAACAGCTCCTGACGAATGAACAACAAAAAAGAAACTTCAAAGTCAATTAATCAGTCAATTGACATTACCAAAAAAAGTTAACTGACGAATATAGTGCAAAAAATTCAAACAAACATTGTTCGTCAACGATTCCTGATAAGGAATCGAAACGTCACAAAAAACAGATAAGTACAACACAAAATACATCCCAACATATTATACTGGAATACTAGTTGACAAATCTGTAGACCTACTTTCTCACAGTTGTTCCTGCGGGAGAGTTTTTTTCTATAAGAGGGCAACTAGTGTTCCGGGTTTCCACAAACTGCCCTTAGATACTACACCTTGATATAAGTACTTAAGTATTTAACTTATCTGTATTTTTCAGAAACCATTGCGAGGAGAGAAAATTCCAGATGAACATTCAAAAAAATACAAAAATTGCCTAACAGACGTAGAGGAGTGTACACTATGCTTGAGGTACGTTCTCCCTGTTTTTTTTTTGCCTTTTTTAATGCCAAACATTAAGTTATGCAAATATAAGGCCCTTTAGGGGTGTAAAACAAAAACCAACAATCAATGGTAAATAACTGTATAGGTGAATGAACTATGACTTTCATGTATGGTATGGATGCATTGTATTTGCCAAAAATCAGAGAGATGACTACGTTATCCTAACTAGCCCCCCCCTCCTGACCCAGCCCTCTCTAGTCCGGACCCCGCCCTCTCTTGTCCTGACCCCGCCCTTTCTTCTCCTAACCACAGTCTAGTCCTCCCCTCTCGTGGAGGGTGTGGGAGCATTGTGTTCATAACAAATGAAAGTAAAACAGCAAGAGGACTATGTGACCCTGACAAACCTCTCCTCTTGCTCCCTCATCTACCATCCCCATTGGAGGCATTTTTTTACCAGCATTTTTTTACCAGTACAAGAGCAAAAGGACTACATATTTATATTTGCCGTTTTCGGCCGAATCCAGTTACGTTCGGTTGAATAAATCAGGTGCAGTGGTCGCTGACTAACCTAGATTCAGGTTTTGGGATCGGTAGGGCGTATGCGGCCCTACGCGGCCAAACTGATATCGGCGGAACGACGGATCCACACGACCGTCAGCCTTTTTTGGTATTTGAAGGTGGTCCAATTCCTAAAAAGAAAAAGGAGGAATAAATACACATCTAGTAACAACTACAGTAATACAATCAACAAATGTAAGATTTGCTTGTCCACTTGGGATTAATGCTGATCTACTGGATAAAATAGCCAAATATTATAAACAGTACAAACGTGATATAGCGGCTTTGAAGTGACCGTATAGTTGCCGACGTTATATCTGATAGTTGTTGTAAGCAATGCATATACACAAGTATAATAGTTATATATATATTAGTTGTGTAGTTATATTATCATAGGTATCTATCTAGTATAGGTATAGGTTATGTATGTGAACTTGTCAAATGAAATGTCAGAGAAGAAATAAAAATATCTATTAAGAAATATCTAATTAGAATACAAAATGTACTTACTGCTTACAGTACGGGTTATAAGACTACACTAGTTCTTAAGGTAATCAGTCATTTTAGTCTGTTTTTTTAGCCCAGTCTCAAATATTTTTGCATCTTACGTTTCATACTCCTGAAGGTATGAGTATCATCAGTATTAAACTTAGTCGTTAAATTTTTGCAAAACTGTTATAGCGCTAAAAGCCTCTGAAATTGCTGTTGGCTGAAACTGTTTTTCAGGGTCTTTCTGTCCTTCGTTTTCTTCGCCAGCGTTACAATTGTTACTTTCAGCTTCTGCTAAGTCGCACACGGCGACACTGTCATCCATTCCAATAAATTCCTCTATCTCAATTCTTTGTTTGTTTTGTAGCAGTAGATCTGTGCAACTGAGCAACCAATTCAGCAAGTGGTACGTTGTCATCTTCATCTGTAGATTGTATCATTCTCGCTAGCGGAATATCATCTTCGTCCTCTGCTGGTGATGGAGAGAGATCTTTGAAACCTGCATGGCGAAGGCAGTTGGCTATAGTGGTCTGTGTGACCTATTCCCAAGCCTCCGATATCATTAGAATTACATCCAAAACACAAAGACTTTTAGTATATTTGTTTTCAATATTCTGTATCATTTGTAGCACTTGAAGTTATCTGTATTGTGTTTTTAAAGCTTTTATCACTCCTTGGTCCATGGGCTGTAAAACAGAGGTGACATTGGTCGGTAAAAACACAAGGTTTATGCATTTCAGATTGGAGATTACAGGGTGAGCGGGACAGTTGTGTACTAGGAGAAGAATTTTGTTTTGCTGAGACAAGAAGAAGTTTCGTCGCTGTATCCGATGTTGTTATAGGCGATATGTTTACTATATAGTTTACTAGAGATGCGGGCGGGACCTTACAATCTGGCTGTAATAACCGATCGGTCGTTGCAAAGGATGTTGTTACAATCGGTTTCGAATGTATTTACAAATCCAGAAATTTTTTTCCGAAGACTAGAAAATGATCGATATTAAGTCTTCTTCTTCTTCTTCTCCCCTTATTCAGGTTGAATGGTGATTGACTTTAGGTTGCATGTTTTTCGTGGTATTCTATTTGGTGTTTTGCTGTAAGGCATATTTTCCTTACAGATATTGTGTAATGGGTCAGGTCTCATCCTATCCACATGTTCATTATACAGGGTGTTTCTAAAATAAGGTTCCAAACTTCTGCTAAGTATATAACTCATTAAACTAAGTCAAAAAGTCCATATCAACGTGGGCCCTAAAACGAATCCTTAGGAAGTTGTATGCCCTTAAAAGGGCTCAAACAAAACTGGTTTTGTTCTGTAATTGACCAAACAGTTGAAAACAAATAGAAAATTTACAAGTTCACAATTTTTTTTCCGAAGACTAGAAAATGATCAACATTAAGTCTGCTTCTTCTTCTTCTCTTATTCAGGTTGAATGGTGATTGACTGTAGGTTGCATGTTTTTCGTGGTACCCTATTTGGTGTTTTGCTGTAAGGCATATTTTTCTTACAGATATTCTGTAATGGGTCCTGTCTCAGCCTATCCACATGTTTATTATACAGGGTGTTTCTAAAATAGGCTTCCAAACTTCTGCTAAGTATATAACTCATTAATATAAGCCAAAAATCCCTATCAAAGTGGGCCCTAAAACGCATCCTTAGGAAGTTGTATGCCATTAAAAGGGCCCAAATAAAACTGGTTTTGTTCTGTAATTGACAAAACAGTTGAAAACAAACAGAAAATTTACAAGTTCAGAATTTTTTTTCCTAAGAGTAAAAAATGATCAACATTAAGTCTGCTTCTTCTTCTCCTCTTATTCAGGTTGAATGGTGATTGACTGTAGGTTGCATGTTTTTCGTGGTACCCTATTTGGTGTTTTGCTGTAAGGCATATTTTTCTTACAGATATTCTGTAATGGGTCCCGTGTCTCAGCCTATCCACATTTTTTTATTATACAGGGGTGTTTCTAAAATAGGCTTCCAAACTTCTGCTAAGTATATAACTCATTAATATAAGCCAAAAATCCCTATCAAAGTGGGCCCTAAAACGCATCCTTAGGAAGTTGTATGCCATTAAAAGGGCCCAAATAAAACTGGTTTTGTTCTGTAATTGACAAAACAGTTGAAAACAAACAGAAAATTTACAAGTTCAGAATTTTTTTCCTAAGAGTAAAAAATGATCAACATTAAGTCTGCTTCTTCTTCTCCTCTTATTCAGGTTGAATGGTGATTGACTGTAGGTTGCATGTTTTTCGTGGTACCCTTATTTGTTGTTTTGCTGTAAGGCATATTTTTCTTACAGATATTCTGTAATGGGTCCTGTCTCAGCCTATCCACATGTTTATTATACAGGGTGTTTCTAAAATAGGCTTCCAAACTTCTGCTAAGTATATAACTCATTAATATAAGCCAAAAATCCCTATCAAAGTGGGCCCTAAAACGCATCCTTAGGAAGTTGTATGCCATTAAAAGGGCCCAAATAAAACTGGTTTTGTTCTGTAATTGACAAAACAGTTGAAAACAAACAGAAAATTTACAAGTTCAGAATTTTTTTTCCTAAGAGTAAAAAATGATCAACATTAAGTCTGCTTCTTCTTCTCCTCTTATTCAGGTGAATGGTGATTGACTGTAGGTTGCATGTTTTTCGTGGTACCCTATTTGGTGTTTTGCTGTAAGGCATATTTTTCTTACAGATATTCTGTAATGGGTACCTCAGCCTTATTATACCACATGGGGTGTTTCTAAAATAGGCTTCCAAACTTCTGCTAAGTATATAACTCATTAATATAAGCCAAAAATCCCTATCAAAGTGGGCCCTAAAACGCATCCTTAGGAAGTTGTATGCCATTAAAAGGGCCCAAATAAAACTGGTTTTGTTCTGTAATTGACAAAACAGTTGAAAACAAACAGAAAATTTACAAGTTCAGAAATTTTTTTTCCTAAGAGTAAAAAAAGATCAACATTAAGTCTGCTTCTTCTTCTCCTCTTATTCAGGTTGAATGGTGATTGACTGTAGGTTGCATGTTTTTCGTGGTACCCTATTTGGTGTTTTGCTGTAAGGCATATTTTTCTTACAGATATTCTGTAATGGGTCCTGTCTCAGCCTATCCACATGTTTATTATACAGGGTGTTTCTAAAATAGGCTTCCAAACTTCTGCTAAGTATATAACTCATTAATATAAGCCAAAAATCCCTATCAAAGTGGGCCCTAAAACGCATCCTTAGGAAGTTGTATGCCATTAAAAGGGCCCAAATAAAACTGGTTTTGTTCTGTAATTGACAAAACAGTTGAAAACAAACAGAAAATTTACAAGTTCAGAATTTTTTTTCCTAAGAGTAAAAAATGATCAACATTAAGTCTGCTTCTTCTTCTCCTCTTATTCAGGTTGAATGGTGATTGACTGTAGGTTGCATGTTTTTCGTGGTACCCTATTTGGTGTTTTGCTGTAAGGCATATTTTTCTTACAGATATTCTGTAATGGGTCCTGTCTCAGCCTATCCACATGTTTATTATACAGGGTGTTTCTAAAATAGGCTTCCAAACTTCTGCTAAGTATATAACTCATTAATATAAGCCAAAAATCCCTATCAAAGTGGGCCCTAAAACGCATCCTTAGGAAGTTGTATGCCATTAAAAGGGCCCAAATAAAACTGGTTTTGTTCTGTAATTGACAAAACAGTTGAAAACAAACAGAAAATTTACAAGTTCAGAATTTTTTTCCTAAGAGTAAAAAAGATCAACATTAAGTCTGCTTCTTCTTCTCCTCTTATTCAGGTTGAATGGTGATTGACTGTAGGTTGCATGTTTTTCGTGGTACCCTATTTGGTGTTTTGCTGTAAGGCATATTTTCTTACAGATATTCTGTAATGGGTCCTGTCTCAGCCTATCCACATGTTTATTATACAGGGTGTTTCTAAAATAGGCTTCCAAACTTCTGCTAAGTATATAACTCATTAATATAAGCCAAAAATCCCTATCAAAGTGGGCCCTAAAACGCATCCTTAGGAAGTTGTATGCCATTAAAAGGGCCCAAATAAAACTGGTTTTGTTCTGTAATTGACAAACAGTTGAAAACAAACAGAAAATTTACAAGTTCAGAATTTTTTTCCTAAGAGTAAAAAATGATCAACATTAAGTCTGCTTCTTCTTCTCCTCTTATTCAGGTTGAATGGTGATTGACTGTAGGTTGCATGTTTTTCGTGGTACCCTATTTGGTGTTTGCTGTAAGGCATATTTTTCTTACAGATATTCTGTAATGGGTCCTGTCTCAGCCTATCCACATGTTTATTATACAGGGTGTTTCTAAAATAGGCTTCCAAACTTCTGCTAAGTATATAACTCATTAATATAAGCCAAAAATCCCTATCAAAGTGGGCCCTAAAACGCATCCTTAGGAAGTTGTATGCCATTAAAAGGGCCCAAATAAAACTGGTTTTGTTCTGTAATTGACAAAACAGTTGAAAACAAACAGAAAATTTACAAGTTCAGAATTTTTTTTCCTAAGAGTAAAAAATGATCAACATTAAGTCTGCTTCTTCTTCTCCTCTTATTCAGGTTGAATGGTGATTGACTGTAGGTTGCATGTTTTTCGTGGTACCCTATTTGGTGTTTTGCTGTAGGCATATTTTTTCTTACAGATATTCTGTAATGGGTCCTGTCTCAGCCTATCCACATGTTTATTATACAGGGTGTTTCTAAAATAGGCTTCCAAACTTCTGCTAAGTATATAACTCATTAATATAAGCCAAAAATCCCTATCAAAGTGGGCCCTAAAACGCATCCTTAGGAAGTTGTATGCCATTAAAAGGGCCCAAATAAAACTGGTTTTGTTCTGTAATTGACAAAACAGTTGAAAACAAACAGAAAATTTACAAGTTCAGAATTTTTTTTCCTAAGAGTAAAAAATGATCAACATTAAGTCTGCTTCTTCTTCTCCTCTTATTTAGGTTGAATGGTGATTGACTGTAGGTTGCATGTTTTTCGTGGTACCCTATTTGGTGTTTTGCTGTAAGGCATATTTTTCTTACAGATATTCTGTAATGGGTCCTGTCTCAGCCTATCCACATGTTTATTATACAGGGTGTTTCTAAAATAGGCTTCCAAACTTCTGCTAAGTATATAACTCATTAATATAAGCCAAAAATCCCTATCAAAGTGGGCCCTAAAACGCATCCTTAGGAAGTTGTATGCCATTAAAAGGCCCAAATAAAACTGGTTTTGTTCTGTAATTGACAAAACAGTTGAAAACAAACAGAAAATTTACAAGTTCAGAATTTTTTTCCTAAGAGTAAAAAATGATCAACATTAAGTCTGCTTCTTCTTCTCCTCTTATTCAGGTTGAATGGTGATTGACTGTAGGTTGCATGTTTTTCGTGGTACCCTATTTGGTGTTTTGCTGTAAGGCATATTTTTCTTACAGATATTCTGTAATGGGTCCTGTCTCAGCCTATCCACATGTTTATTATACAGGGTGTTTCTAAAATAGGCTTCCAAACTTCTGCTAAGTATATAACTCATTAATATAAGCCAAAAATCCCTATCAAAGTGGGCCCTAAAACGCATCCTTAGGAAGTTGTATGCCATTAAAAGGGCCCAAATAAAACTGGTTTTGTTCTGTAATTGACAAAACAGTTGAAAACAAACAGAAAATTTACAAGTTCAGAATTTTTTTTCCTAAGAGTAAAAAATGATCAACATTAAGTCTGCTTCTTCTTCTCCTCTTATTCAGGTTGAATGGTGATTGACTGTAGGTGCATGTTTTTCGTGGTACCCTATTTGGTGTTTTGCTGTAAGGCATATTTTTCTTACAGATATTCTGTAATGGGTCCTGTCTCAGCCTATCCACATGTTTATTATACAGGGTGTTTCTAAAATAGGCTTCCAAACTTCTGCTAAGTATATAACTCATTAATATAAGCCAAAAATCCCTATCAAAGTGGGCCCTAAAACGCATCCTTAGGAAGTTGTATGCCATTAAAAGGGCCCAAATAAAACTGGTTTTGTTCTGTAATTGACAAAACAGTTGAAAACAAACAGAAAATTACAAGTTCAGAATTTTTTTCCTAAGAGTAAAAAATGATCAACATTAAGTCTGCTTTTCTTCTCCTCTTATTCAGGTTGAATGGTGATTGACTGTAGGTTGCATGTTTTCGTGGTACCCTATTTGGTGTTTTGCTGTAAGGCATATTTTTCTTACAGATATTCTGTAATGGGTACTGTCTCAGCCTATCCACATGTTTATTATACAGGGTGTTTCTAAAATAGGCTTCCAAACTTCTGCTAAGTATATAACTCATTAATATAAGCCAAAAATCCCTATCAAAGTGGGCCCTAAAACGCATCCTTAGGAAGTTGTATGCCATTAAAAGGGCCCAAATAAAACTGGTTTTGTTCTGTAATTGACAAAACAGTTGAAAACAAACAGAAAATTTACAAGTTCAGAATTTTTTTTCCTAAGAGTAAAAAATGATCAACATTAAGTCTGCTTCTTCTTCTCCTCTTATTCAGGTTGAATGGTGATTGACTGTAGGTTGCATGTTTTTTTCGTGGTACCCTATTTGGTGTTTTGCTGTAAGGCATATTTTTCTTACAGATATTCTGTAATGGGTCAGTCTCAGCCTATCCACATGTTTATTATACAGGGTGTTTCTAAAATAGGCTTCCAAACTTCTGCTAAGTATATAACTCATTAATATAAGCCAAAAATCCCTATCAAAGTGGGCCCTAAAACGCATCCTTAGGAAGTTGTATGCCATTAAAAGGGCCCAAACAAAACTGGTTTTGTTCTGTAATTGACAAAACGGTTGAAAATAAATAGAAAATTTACAAATTCAGATTTTTTTTTCCGAAGACTAGAAAATGATCAACATTAAGTCTTCTTCTTCTTCTCCTCTTATTCAGGTTGAATGGTGATTGACTGTAGGTTGCATGTTTTTCGTGGTACTCTATTTGGTGTTTTGCTGTAAGGCATATTTTTCTTACAGATATTCTGTAATGGGTCCGGTCTCATCCTATCTACATGTTCATTATACAGGGTGTTTCTAAAATAAGGTTCCAAACTTCTGCTAAGTATATAACTCATTAAAATAAGCCAAAAATCCCTATCAACGTGGGCCCAAAAACGCATCCTTAGGAAGTTGTATGCCCTTAAAAGGGCTCAAACAAAACTGGTTTTGTTCTGTAATTGACCAAACAGTTGAAAACAAATAGAAAATTTACAAGTTCAGAATTTTTTTTCCTAAGAGTAAAAAATGATCAACATTAAGTCTGCTTCTTCTTCTCCTCTTATTCAGGTTGAATGGTGATTGACTGTAGGTTGCATGTTTTTCGTGGTATTCTATTTGGTGTTTTGCTGTAAGGCATATTTTTCTTACAGATATTCTGTAATGGGTCCGGTCTCATCCTATCTACATGTTCATTATACAGGGTGTTTCTAAAATAGGGTTCCAAACTTCTGCTAAGTATATAACTCATTAAAATAAGCCAAAAATCCCTATCAACGTGGGCCCTAAAACGCATCATTAGGAAGTTGTATGCCCTTAAAACGGCTCAAACAAAACTGGTTTTGTTCTTTTGTTGACAAAATGGTTGAAAATAAATAGAAAAATATTTATGAGTCTTACATGACTTTTTACGTTAAATAACATGTGCTACTCCGTTTTTTGAACATGCAAATCATAAACGTCCTATTTACGTTGGTGAAGGGGGTTTTTTGCCCGTATTATTTATACTTCAATTTTTTTACAATATTCTCTACAGATTTACAAAATCTTAACCATTTTACGTAAAAAATATTATCTTTGTCCAATTGTTTAGATTTCATAAATTTGTAGAGAAAATTGTTAAAAAATTGAAAATAAAAATACGGGCCAAAACCCCCTCAAACATGTGGCACATGCTATTTAACGTAAAAAGTTATTTAAGACCCATGATTCTTTTCTATTTATTTTCAACTTGTTTGTCAATAATAGAAAAAAACACCAGTAATGTTTGAGCCCCTTTAAGGGGTGCGTTTTAGGGAAGATGTTAATAGAGACTTTTGTGCTTACTTTAATGAGTTATATTCACAGCAGATCCCTATTTCACAAAACACTGAATTTGTTTTATTTTTTCATCGTTTCTCAAAGGTAAGATCTTTATCATCCTTAGCACCCACATTTCTATATAATTTATTTTTCGTTTTATTCTCTTTGTATCTCCCTTTGTGTGTACCGTTTATATTAAAATAGGACTTTATATTACCATTGTTATATAATTTAAGTCACCGGTTATTTCAACTCCTAAATAATTAATCCTCCTTACTTGATCAATAATACCTATTTCTTCTTTTTTCCAATTTGCAATCGTTAGTTTTCCCTGATGAAATTTGCTATTCGGTCTCTTCTTGGGCGACCCTGAATCTGCGAATTTGCTATTGGAGGTCATCTTCTTGCCAGCTGTTATTACAGTATCATCAGTGTACCAACAGCAATTCTATGTCCATTTCGTATTTAGTCTTTGTATTATTTGGTTTGTTATCATATTGAAAAATTCTGTTTATTTTGTTTTTAATCATTTCAGGATATCTGTTCATTATATTAGTCGAAGAACACTTTTCGAAGTACTTAAGTGCCGGTTTGCTGTATTTGGTTGCTTTTGTCACTATTTGTGGTTTTTTGGCTGAAGCCATGTTGTTCCTCGAACATATTTAATATTTTTTCTTCTTATTCTTTATTATTTCATTTATCAGTTTAAATGTACTATTCATTATGCTGATAACCTTGTTTTTTTCCTATCTATTTGTACCCTATCTTATTTTTTCTTATTGGGAGTTTTCTCTTCTTCTTCGTCTTCTTTGGGTTCAAACTACTGTTTCTCAATTATGTCGTTTATCTATATATAAATAGCTAAATACAAACCTATTTTTTTCATTTGTGTTTTGTTTCGTAGCTATTAACGGCCGTCAGTACACAATGCTAATATTAATTTATAATATTGGTTCATTCATTAAATAAAATATAATAAAAATTCATTATTTAGGTCCATGCTGTCAACGCCAAACAACTGACAGTGCCGCCGCCGACAGACGGACAAAACTCAAAACATTGAGTAATTATATATGAAGCGATAGTTAGATGCTGTCATATTCTTAGAGCATGTACTTCTGGAAGTGGCATGCAAGCGTTGTTATTGTTTAGTGGTAAAATAGTCAATGTAGTAGATCAGTATTTTCAACTTTCATGTTAAATATTCTGTTTTTAATGTTAATTTAATTATTTGATTAATATATTATTATCACAACCTTCCCGAAGTTGTTGTTTAAAAAATTGTCTGACAGCGGACAATAGAGAATGTATTAAATATTTAAGTTCTCCTAGGGTTGTTGGTCCTCTCTTTTCTTTAATATTCCTGAACTTGATTGAAACCGCAAATGGCGAAAACTTTTAGGCTGCAAAGAACAATCTTCCAATTATTATATCGAATATTTTGCCAGGAGCCAGCAAAAATTTTGGATGTCTTTCATTTGTCAAAAATGTTTCTAATACCGATATTTGATTACATTTTTATTTTCTTTTTATTTCTATAGATTTGTCAAGATGAATGAACAATTTTGGTCATTACATCTATTTCTCCGATTTCTCAACAACTCTGTTATCTATAGAAATATACTTTTTACAATTGCACGAAATAGGGTCAAATTTCGACCACTGGGCGACCACTAGTTCCTATAAATTCGCAACGTTTTTCTATCTCCTTAGCATTTTCAAAACTTTTTTTGGGGCCTTAACTCATACCTTTGGAGAATATCTCCCAATGCTCTTTCTTGTTGCTAACTATTTCTCGGTTCACTATATTTCTTATTTTTCACATATTAATAGTTAATTTTACATTAATAAAAATGTTTTTTTCTTTCATTTTGTTTTAAGCAGTTCAACATAACTTGTTGTTTTGTATTCTTACTTGTTTATATTTCAGTTTTTACCAAAGGCCCCTATTACTGCTTTTTAGAAGTTTTCTTTAAAGAAAAATTCGTTTGACATGATTTGGCAGTTTTCGATTTTTTCCAGAACTTTTTTGCAACTGTGTTTAAATACATACCTTCAACTCATTAAAACCTTGATTTTCTTACTTTACACAGATCCTCGTCTAAATTTGACATACGCGCATCAAACTTAGGGACAAACGAAATTTAACAAAAATGCATATAAAACTATCTTGGCAGATAGTTCTATGCAAATTTCAATCTTCTCGAGTTGACTTTTAAGGTGAATTAATAATAATATTCAGAGATTGTTTTTGTAAAATGCGCAATTTTCTAGGAACGTTTACTAATATTATTTCAGGTTTCAGTTATCCCATTACTCTGTAATTAAATTTCCCATCTCAAAGAGTTTTCTTATTTCCTGAAATTTTTATTTGGTTGAAATTTAATTAGTAAGTTAATTAAAATTTCTACGGGTAAAAAAGGGAAGCATTTTAGATGTAGATTTTCCACATTTGTGGATATAAATGAAACATTTCTTCTTAACTCATTATTATTCAAATGCTTCCAAAAAAATTAATTAATGAACTAATTCGATATTTTTAACAAATAATTATAAGTTTTGAGTAAGCCTGATGTCAGGATATTAAGGCTGTTCACCTCTTGTTCACTAATTGCCACTTAATTTTTATTTAAAGCATTTGTGTATCAAATTGACTTGGATTTATTGTAATATGAATATTATAATGATAATCAATTTAGAACTAAGAGTTGTATATAAATATCTTATAAAATCACACCAATGGAATTTTCGACATTTATCTCATGAATATTAACAAAGTGTTAAAGCGATTTTGCTATAGACTCAAAAACACCTGTCAACTAGATTATATCTATAGATAAACGATAATAATTACGAATCCTCTTCAAATGTTTCATATTATGTTTATTATGTTTAATTTCTTGAAATATACCTAGTTCTTTTATATTTTCACTTCAACTGAAACTAGATGTAAATGCTATAGATGAAATAAAACTGTTCACTTCAGTGAAACATATTTTTATGTTAAAATATAGTCTCACAATTCCTTATAAAAAAATTTCATGTCATTCGTCTTGCAGAAAATTTCATTCCAAATACCTTTTATTCAGAATCGTTTTTTCTATACAAATTATGGGAACATAGATAGAAAGATGAAACTATACCATTTTCGACTACGATTTAGTCATGTTATCATTAGAATGAAATATAATCGATCATTCGGTTATAAAAATCACTCGACTATTCCGATTATGGAATCAAAGTATTCGAGTGAAAAGTAGTCGATTATTTAACTCGAAACATTCAGCGAATGTCGAGCTACGAGGGTGAGCGATACCACAGATCGAGGGAAGCTGAAGCGAGTTATAGTCCCAATGATTTCCTTGCCAATCGAGAAGTGCTTTTCTGTCATTCGGCGTTCATATTTTCGTTGGTTCTCGGTTCTTGCTCTTGTGCAGTAGCTTGTTTACTTCTTTCATTGGACTGAAGAACTATGTAAATACTGTATTTTCATGGTGCGGTGCACTTATCGCAATAAGAAGAAATTTGGTGAATTGGATGTTACTGTAGATTAAGGAACATTATACTGCTCTTTGAATTATTAAGAGCAGTTCCTTCACAAATAAATTTTAAATTAAATGAATATTTATGACAAAATTAATAGTATAATTTTACATAAATTTAAATGTTCACACACATCTCAGCCGCTGACACGTAGCAAAGGTTAAGGATCAGAGAATAAAACAAACGAGAATCGTTAGAATTATGAACCTACCATTGGAGTGATGGGTCATTCTAGAGATCATTTGATAATTAAAATTACACGAGCTCTGATAATCCATTATTAATATAATTCGATTATGCCTATCACTACTACTATTTATTTATTTGGGTTCCGTATATACAATATACGGGTACCCCTATAATATTCCCCCCCCTTATCTCCGAAACCATAATCTGGAAAATTTTGAAAAAAATGGAGTATAGCCCCTCACCCGTACTTTACAGGAAAATTAAGGAGAAACCATTAATATTAATATTGGGGGGCAAATTATAGAATTAAATAAAAATTTAAAAATAAAAAAAATTTCAAACGCATCATGTAATATATCAAATAAAATGTCTCATTCTGAGGAACACAAATATATTTCTTTCATATTTTAAAAAAAAAATTTTAAAAAGATAATCACGAAAATATACCAAAATTTACCCATCCCCCCCTTATCTCCGAAACTCTAAATCGTAAAGTTTTGAAAAAAATATAGATTTATAGGTTCTGACCTGAAGTTTACTGGAAAAATAAGGAGAAACCTCTACTTTTAATTTTTTAGGGGCCAATTACAGAATTAAATGGAAAATATAAAATTAAATTTGTTTCTAACCCATCATGTTATATATCAAATAAAAGGGCTCATTACAACAAAAACAAATATATTTTTTGCAAAATTTTAAAATAAATTAATTAAAAGATATTAACAAAAATAAAAAAATTACCAATTCCCCCCCTTATCACCGAAACCATAAGCTGGAAAATTTTGAAAAAAATTGAGGTATAGCCCCTCACCTGAACTTTACTGGAAAATTAAGGAGAAACCCCTAATATTTATTTTGGGAGGGGGCAAAATATAGAACTAAATGGAAAATTAAAATTAAAATTGTTTCTAACCCATCATGTTATATATCAAATAGAAGGGCTCATTATGACGAAAACAAATATATTTTTTTCATATTTTTAAAATAAATTAATTAAAAGATATTAACAAATTTATAAAAAATTTTACCCATCCCCCTCCTCTATCTCCGAAACCATAAGCTGGAAAATTTTGAAAAAACAATGGAGGTATAGCGCCTCACCTGAACTTTACTGGAAAAATAAGGAAAAACCCCTAATATTTTTTTGGGGGCAAATTATAGAATTACATGGAAAATATAAAATTAATATCATGTAATATATCAAATCCCAGGGCTCATTATGACCAATAGGTACAAATATATTTTTTTAATTTTTTTAAAATGAATATTTTAAAATATATTAAAAAAATATTTTAAAAAAATTACCCATTCTTCCCGTTATTCCCCAAATTCTAAGACCTCATTTTTTTTGTTCATAGGAAAAATATGAAAAAAATACCTAATTCTATTATTTGGCCTCCAAATAATAGAATTAAACGGAAAATAAATTACTAGAAAACCCCCATAGTAATTTTAGGGATAAATTATACAATTAAATGGAAAATAAAGATTCAATTTTCAAACGCATCAGATATCAGATAAAAGGCTCATTATGTGAATTACAAATATAACATATTTTTAACTCATTTGTATAAAACATATTAAAAATATTAAACATCGACTTAATTCCCACTTTAGAAACTACACTTTTTAAAATTTGAAAAATATATTTTATTAACATTTTTAAATAATTTGAATAACAGATTTAATAATTTATAATTTAAACTTTGACATATTTTGCCGTTTTTCTTCCAATCTACAGAACCTCAAAAATCAGACAGTAGATTATAAAAGGCATTGCTGAAAGTTTATTAGTAAAATAAAACTGTAATGTTACTTTTTGGGGGCCAAATTAGAAAATTAAATACATATGTATTGTGATAAAAATCAAGCGAATCCTAAAGCAGATAAAATAAAAGTCTATGTGTGGAAAATCAAAGCGTATATTTTTTATAAATTTAAAACGCTTCCTTTAAAAGATATAAGGGTAAGTATAAAAAAATGCACTCATTTCCTGCTTGTCTGAAACTGGAATATTAGAATCTTGAAGGTGGTACGGAACCCTAAGTATGCCAGTCCAATTCCAATTCGCACTTGACGAAATTGTTTTTCTTAATTTTCGATATAAAAGGCAGACGTTGTTTTAACTCATACGTTAAAATCTGAACAGTATTTCTCCTAACTTGACTCGAGATGGACTGTTCAGATTCAACACAAATCAACTTCTGCAGTGTGATGTAACTATTGCTTAGACACTTGAAGAGGTGTTGAACCTACGGCAATTCTATTCTGTTCAACGTCAGTCAGGGAGAATAAAGCTTGGCCTTTGATCTCGAGACGAGCTGAGAAATTCATACAGATTTGAATATGTATTAACCGTAGATGACACATATTCTCCAGTGACCCTTCCAGCCATATGCGATTAAATATTAACCGTGCTGATGTTGTGGGATGGATGTTCTCGATTAATAACGTCGGTATTAAGAATTGCATAATTTAAGTTGGTGTGCAGGTAAAAAGGAAGTCAACAAAAAATTGTTGATTGTGTGTTGGTCGTCAAAAATTGGGTCATATTATTTCAATATTAAAAGAGTTTTAAAGAAATTATCTAATATATAAATGAGAATGTTTGTGTGTATGTTCTTTATAGAATCCTAAACAGCTGGACAAATTTTGATGAATTTTTTTGTGTGTGTTCAAGGGTATTCGAGAATGGTTAAGATTCACAATTGGACCCGTAGGTGGTACAAAGAACGGGTTCTAACTCCTCCTAAACGGCTGGAACGATTTTAATGATTTTTTGTGTGTATGTTTGGGTGAGTCCCTGGATGTCTAAGTGCTTCTTGGGAAATAACACCACAGTTTAAAGAAAATTGCTGTATATTCCAAACGTTTCTGGGTCTAGTTCAGACTCCGTTGTCAATGGTTAAGAAACTACGGATTAAAAAGGGCACAATTCTAAGATGTAAATTAAAATATTTGACAATGTGTATTATTTGATTTTAGACGTAACTAAGAGAATTTTATTATTTTATTTGTAATATACAGGGTAGCACAGAAATTTCTAACGGACATATAATCATAAAATTCTTCCAATTTGAAAGGGAGATCTTCAGAATTTTAAGTGGCGGTCCTAGGTGCGACTTTGTTATAAGAAGTGCATTCGCCAAAAATGCGACCAAAGAACTTTGTTGATTCAGTGATCCCATTATGATTTTAATGGGATCACTGATCACTGAAGGGAAAACCTAGGAAAAACCTTATGATCTATCCCGATATTGGGTTTTTCACAAGGACATGACCATTAGCAATTTCTTCCTTAATCATCAGCAACCAGGAACGACTGAATTCTACGGAGGTAGTAGCGATACAATCGTTTTCTGACTTCGTTGTCAATGGCTTTATATTTATTGATGTAGATTGCAATCTACATCAATAAATATACAGTCAGAATAGACTTTGAAACGTTTGGTATTCCTGCAATATACGTCGTTTTATTTCTATTGTGGTGTTATTGCCCAAAAAAACATAAAAGTAATCAAATGGTCAGGAAAGATAAGAAATGAAGAGGTCTTAAGAAGGAAGATAGAGCAATAATGCAAACTATAAGAACAAGGAAAGCTAAATAGATCGGTCACATTTTAAGGAGAGATTGTATTCAATGGAGAATAATGGAAGGGGAAATTCAAGGTATTAAAAGTAAAGGAAGACGCTAGAACGGCATGCTCACTGACATCATGAAAGGTCGGACTTACGGTAAGAAGAAACAAGATGCCCAGGATCGCGAACTTTGGAGAAGGTTGTGTTGATACCTGTCTTAGGACAGATTTACTAATATATATATGTTAAGTAAAAATTACGAGCATGTTTAGAAAGTTCTGAAAAAATGAATATATTTCTATTTGGCAGCTACCTCGAAATCGTTTGCAGCCCTTGTAAAAAAACAAAAATTTTGCGAATTTAAACAAAACATCTTCTGACAAGAGAGAGGGAGACGATTTGATTTTTTTTGTGAACCATATGTGTTAACTCCATTTGGTTAAACGCTACTGATGCGGACTGAATAAAACTCAGTCCGCAGGAGTGCATATTGGGTTTATGGAAAGTCACTTGAAACCTCGATGGTTTATTGGAGAAGCAGCTCCACTCCAAATTAAAGATTTTGTACAAGAGAGAGTCAGTGATATTAATGGTGATGACAACAATGAAAACGAAGCAAACACACTCAGATAATGATCTTGGTGATTATGTTGCAACTTCTGGTGAGTGGGAGGAAGAATAAATCATTAATTTTGCGGTTGTTTCAAGTTAAAAAAAATATATAACCGACATCCACCTATAACTAAAAAGCTAAAAATAATTATAACAAAATACAACTCTAGCAAATAAATAATACATTCAATGTTGTTAGGTAATTACCCAGGAAGTAAAAAAGTAAACATTAAAATGTGCTCATTCTGTACAAATGAATTACCTACCAATCTAGTATATTTTTGAAGTCCAAAATCCAAAATCTCGCTTTGCCTACTTATGTAGTACTTCATCAAGCTTGATTGTTGCCTGGCACCGACTTCAAAAATATACTAAATTGGTAGGTAATTAATTTATACAGAATGAGCACCTTTAAATGTTTACAAATTTTACTTCCTGGGTGGGTTCCTAACAACATTGAATGTGTTATTTATTTACTAGATTTGTATTTTGTTGTAATTATATTTTTAGTTATATGTGGAGATCGGTTAAAAAATTTTTTAATGTTAGTTTTTATTCTTTATTTTTATTTTGTATTTATAACCTTAATAGACCGGACCAGGTAACATCGAAAGCCTCAACATTACGCAAGGATATATTTTCATTTAAAATGACAGGTTAATGTTTACAAACAAAATGTACTAGTACGCGTTGACTTAATAAGCCTAAAATATATGTATGCCTTATGAACCACGCCATCTAACCTTTTTGTCAACTTTTTTGACAACTCTTTATAACTATAGATAATTCCACTTCACCCAATGTACCAACCATACTGTACGACTGCCGACAGACAATCATAAATTTGTTAGCTGCCTTCTGTAAACTATAGAACAGAGTAGAATCCATCCCATATTTATTGAGTCAAATCCGTCCTATATTTCAACCATAATATATAACTCTTTGTGGGCTACCCCATAAATTATTTCATTTTAACATTTTATATTATCGCCCTGTGTAACATTAATTCCTCTCCACACTTTATACAACTTCTTATGGACTATAAAATAAATGTATTTTTGATCACAATGTATAAATATAATTCAACTCCAGTATATATTTCAACCATCTTGTATGATTTGTTTACGTCCACATCATATAACAGTTTTTCAATAACCCTATATAATTTTAATTTCACATTTTTTCCAAGATTTTCATACCACCGAACGTCCACTCCACACTATACATATATACATCCTGTATATACGGCTGCCTATGGACCACTGTCATTCTACTCCGTCCATATTTCAATCATCATATAAATGCAACCCCTTCTATTAGTTTATTTTGTGATTTGGTTTGCTATACCTAAACACCCTCTGTACGAACGCACCAAATAGCAGTTTAGAGTTTGACATGTGTTGTCACTGAATTTTCTATTAGGCCGGTAGAATGTGATAACGAAAAGCACCGTCTTCGCAAAATGGAAAAATTTGCATTTAAATAGGTATTTGCCTGGTATAGAAACAAAACGAGCTTGGTACTCATCGATTTAAGGAGCCGAAAATACTATGCTTCACTACCTAAATGCTTGAGATTTACATCGAAAATTTTCAAATTCGCAAATAAAACTTCCAGTGCCTAAAATTCCCGCACTATGAAGTTGGAATTAAAATATTTATGAGGAAATGTCCGTTATGTCATTTCGATGAAATTTTTGATAAAAAAATTTTAGAACTGCAAGTTGCACGTCGCAGAAAAGTATATGAGATCACCTATATGTAAGGGATATTGGTCAATTTCCATGCAGTCATGTGTTCATTCACAAATTTCATCACTTTACCAATAGAATTCTTGTCCAAAATTTGAAGTTTCACCAATCCGGATATACACTCTATTAAACAAGACCATATTCATTCAAAACGGTTTGCCACAGGAGAAGAAATCAGGTAACATACATACAAAAAAAATACGCGACGAATTGATAACCTCCTCCTTTTTGGAAGTCGGTTAAAAATTAAATCACGCCATTTCTATAAGATATAATAAAAACATGACACACTTTTGTTAGCCTTACTTAACATTCAGAAAAAACAAATGCTACCATAAATGAATAATTACTACAAAAAACTCAATGAATGACTTGACAGTAATGAGATGAAAGATTAAAATACATTCCTACCTAAATATTTTTACGCAAAACAAATGTTATAGTTGAATGACAAATATCACAAATAATTTTTCAGAAATACAGACGTTATATAAATACCAAACCAGTAATAACATATGTTTAGGCTGCTTTGTAATATAATGCATGTTGTGTTAAAAAAGAAATTCTCCTGTAATTACCGTTACGTATTTGATTGACAAGTTAAATTTATATATGGTAAGCATTTTGAAGAATGTTTTTTTTTAACAAAATAGAGTATTTAAGATTGTTAATTATCATGTCGTCATACACATTGAGAAACAAATTGGAACGTAATCATTCAGCTATTATTGCCGCGTGTGTGTATAATTAGCAAAAAAGGTACTTACGATAAACGTACTAAGATATGATAACCAACATCAGTATTTATGCTCCGTACATGTTTCAGTGCAATTAATCTAAAGAGAGTCAATTACGAACTATTACAAATTTTTATTCAGGCACTAGTTTCGAACTCTATTATCATCAGGCCTCAGACATTTCCAGGCCAAATAATTAAGGACTTTTGTAAACTATTGGATAGTGCATGAAATATTTGACATTATAAAGGTTAATGATATACATGGTGTCAATGAATAAGTGCGAAAGATTTGAAGATGTTCTTTCTCGTGTTCCCTATGAGAACTTAAATATTTAATACATTCTCTATTGTCCGCTGTCTGACAATTTTTTACACAACACCTTTGAGAAGGTTGTGATAATAATATATTAATTAAATAATTAAATTCACATTAAAAGCAGAATATTTAATATGAAAGTTATTGCAACGCGTCCGAAAAATCAATACTGATCTACTACATTGACTATTTTACCACTAAACACTAACAACGCTTGTATGCCACTTCCAGAAGTACATGCTCTAAAGATATAACGATCCTCCATATATAATTACTCAATGCTTTGACAGTCTGGCGGCGGCGGCACTGTCAGTTGTTTGGCGTTGACAGTATGAATTTTCATTATATTTTATTTAATGAATGAACCAATATAATAAATTAATATTAGCATTCTGCACTGAAGATCGTCAGTAGCTACTAAACAATACAAAAATGGAGAAAATCGGTTCAGAGACAGGGGAGAAAATACATACTCGTTTTATTTATATACAGTGATGGGCAAATGTGTGGAACCAAGTAAATATCTCTGGAATTATTAGAAATACCAAAATGAAATTTGGAAGGAGGATACTGCAGTAGGTTGCCTATACCTATAGTATTTTAGTTTCTGATGAAACATTTTATTGCGAATACAAAAATATCGGGTTTGATATTGTTTATTTCAATACCTACCGAGATATTAACAGAAAAGTAACTAAGGAAAGGAAAAATTCGATGGCAGCTAAACTCGGTTCAGATTTCATTTACGCCCGATATAAACAAACCGCTCGATAAGGATTTGTATTTCTATTGGCCAATCGGTGGCATTATACCGTCACTGCCAACAGCACTGCTTGTTCCATAGTCGAATACACGTGCGTTTGTTTAAATCAGGGGCAAATTAAGTCTGAATCAAGTTTAGTAGTTCATGAAATTCATTGCAGAAGTGACAGTACCTAGTTATCAAAATAAGTTATTAGTTTATCTTATTTCAACGTAAAAAGATTGTATTGTTTTAATATGATCGTAAACTGGCCGAGTTAAGTGAAAGAGAAAGAATAGAAATATTAATGATGATTGGGTATGGGGAGAGGAAAAGGACGCATCAAGAAGTTTGTGACCTTTTAAGCATTGTTCATCCGAACACACAAATATCCCGTTCAGTAGTGACGAAATCTTTGCGAAGGTATGACACAAGTGGAACAGTTAGCAATTTGCCAAAAAGGAGACGGTTAAATAGTGCAAGTAAGGAAGGCGTAGCTCAAAATGTTGCTATATCTTTGGAAGAAAATCCTCACTTATCCATTACCGACCTCCCCAATTAGGATGGAATTAGTCGTCGTTTAGTAGGAAGGATATAAAATTCGCCTCTTTCAAGAATTCTCCGAAGACGATTTCTACAGACGTTTGCAATATTGTGAAACGATGATGGGTATTTGTAACCGTGATAATAATTTTATAAGAAATGTGGTGTTTTCAGACGAGGCTACATTTTGTTTAAATGGTACGGTTAATCGACATAACTGCCGCTACTGGTCGTACACTAATCTTAATTGGGTACAAGAGGTTCATACACAACATCCCCAAAAATTGAACGTTTGGGCCGGCATTCATAACATCAGATTCGTGGGACCCTTCTTTCTACAAGAAACTTTAAACAGAGATAGGTATTTACAGCTCTTGGAGACACAAGTTATTCCGGCATTGGAGGTAAATGGACAATTACCAAATAATGTCTGGTTTCAGCAGGATCGAGCCCACCCCATTACGCTCGCATTGTTCGAGATCATTTAGATAGGACATTTCATCACAGATGGATTGGAAGAAGGGGTACTTATGAATGGCCTGCACGAAGTCCCGACCTTAATCCACTAACTATTTTCAGTGGGGTTACTTAAAGTCTAAAGTTTATGTTGATAGACCAAATAATTTGCAAGAATTAGCTGCAAGAATAACTGAAGACATCCAGAGAATTACACCAGAAGTAATAGCTAATGTTACTAGAGAATTTCAAAACCGACTTGGTTATTGTCAAGAAGTAAACGGTGCTCAGTTTGAACATCTAATACATTAAATTTAGTTAAGTTAAGTTTCAATGTTTTGAAAATCACTTAGATTTAGTTAATAATTATGATTATGTATTTCTGTAATGCCTATTAGATTTTTCCTTTCCTTAATTACTTTTCTGTTCATATCTCTGTAGGTATTGAAGTAAACAGTATCAAACCCGATATTTTTGTATTCGCAATAAAATGTTTCATCAGAAACTAAAATACTATACAGGGTGTTTCATTGCAAATTTTAAAATCGACATTACTTCCGGTAAAACAGGAACTTCAAAATTGTAAAAAAATTTCGAAACCAATAAGCAATCTACTGGAGTATCCACCTTCCAAATTTCAGTTTGACATCTCTAATAATTCCAGAGATATTTGCTTGGTTTCATACATTGGCCAATCACTGTATAGATTGAGTATAAACCTGTGTTAGAATAGATTCCTATTCTTGAACGAAAATTTAAAATGGGCTCAGTACTTACACAGATTACCCCTTACAAACATAAAAACGAACTTTATTTCTACAAGATAAAATAGATTAAGTACATACCACATCATGAGAATCCATATGCACGTGCAGCTGTTTTCTGATATATTTTTTTTTAATCTTATTTAAGGTACAATTCTATCGATTATTTTAGCGTATTCTTGTCTCTTCCTCTCTCTTTAATTATTATTTGTTATTATATTATCTTATTTTATGTATTATCTTATTTTATTTATTTTTGTTTATTATTTGGACCAC
The DNA here is from genome assembly GCA_034190945.1 of Octodonta nipae. NCBI lineage: Eukaryota > Metazoa > Arthropoda > Insecta > Coleoptera > Chrysomelidae > Octodonta > Octodonta nipae. The sequence goes on from CM067224.1 coordinate 71,230,019, forward strand.
TTTCGATAAGTTTATATCTATTTAACCTATATTCAAACCACCTTGTATATGTTAGTCTGAAGCTGGTAGACAATGTAACTCGTTCCTCGAAGTTTCAATAGCTATTGAAACGTTGTGAGATCAATTATTTCAAGACAATGGAAGTCCAAGGAAACTTCGAGACACCTTGTTCGTGTTTCTGTGTTTTGGTCACCCGATATAAATTATTTGTCTATCATTTTCTACATCACCCTGTACAACTATATTTCAACCCTACAGGATGTTGCACTCGCCCTGTATAAATTTTAATCCTCTCCACCCTGTTGACTCTTACCATTTTCTATTGTTTAAATCACCCTGTATATACCTATAGTTTTAAGTTTATCCATATTTCAAGTATAAGCAACTTCTTATGTTGCAAACTATATAAAAATTTTTAAACACCCTCTGTATAACAATAATTCCACTTCAACTTATATTTCAATCATCCGGTATATGCAACTGCTTCTAACATTTTTTTTAACCCTACGCCCTATAACTCGAATATCCTTACTGCATATGCTTATTTAACAATTGTTTAAAATATATTGATCCATTCTGTATAACTCTAGTTTTACTTCACTCTTATTTCAACCACCTTGCATAGGCAACTACTTATTAAGCTGGAACATCTCTTTATAGAATACAATTTAAAATATTTATTTTGATTGAGCCGTTTCAGAGAGAAAACTGTGTAGATTCATTAAAATTCTCTGAAGGGTAGTCCCTTAATTACTATTTTTTTTTTGATTTTCTGGAAAACCGTAAATCTCACGTTGTAGAAAACTATATAGTAGCTTTCTGTAATATTCATTAATACAATGCCGTTTCAATCATCAAAATTGTTCAAGCCGTTTTTGAATAATCACTGAGCATCTTTATATAAATTGTCAAAGGCAAAACGGTTCGGTACTATTTTCTCCTCTGTCCCTCAACCGATTTTCTTTATTTTTGTTTTGTTTGGTAGCTGCAGACAACCTTCAGTGCAGAATGCTAAACTAACTTTATATAATTGGTTCATTCTATAAAAAAATTCATTCTTTACGTCCATACTGTCAATGTCAAACAAATAACACTGAGAGTTCCGCCAGATTGCTAGGAGAGAAAATCACAAGATGTATTAACTCGAATGTGAAACACTAAATTAATTGAAAACCTAACAAATTTGGAACCGTCCGTACAGTTATAGCACATCGTCATGTTATTGAAAAAGAAACCAGAAAAAAATATATTAATAGTCGTCATTTATTTCCAAGCATTGTAAATAAGGTTTGTCAACTAAAATCAGAATTATGTTAATTATTGTTGAAAATATTTTATTAATTTAAATATTATACTTTGAATTTAGATTCTTTTTATTTATATTTATATTTTTTCATATAATTTGACGAAGATTACAAAAATCGTGAATTTAAACACAGACCGTCAGATTAAAGAGAAACAGTTTGATTTGGCAGCATGGCCATCTTTGTTGTTGTTGATTTATATTTTGACATTTCATAATATTGTTAGCCGTTAGGTTATTATAGCACTGTGGTAAAGGTAAGTTTTTAATTCACTGAGTAAAGTTCAAGATTTGAGTTTCATTCACTGAGAAAAGTTTCCAACAAAAATAGGTATTATTTATTTAACATTAATTAACAGCAGGTTCATATAAAATAGCACTACTCATTCCTCAGTATGTGTGTTTCATTAAAATTAATGAAAATTATATTGAATCTTAAGATAACTGGTTTATGAATATGTTCTTATCTTTTGTACTTGTTTTGTAATATTAGGACTAACTATTGAGTTGCTTGCTTCAATTTTGTGCAAAGGAGTTGAGACCGTTAACTTAAATAGAATAAAGATTATAATTGGTTTTATTACTCAATTTAAGGGTATTAAAATTTTTCAGTCTCATATCCCAAAACATATATTAACTAATGTTTAATAATACTGTATTTAATATTAATTTAGTATATAATATAATAATATTTTTATAGAGCATTGAAATTTTTATGTGGGAAATTATAACAACTTATTTAAATATATTTAAAGGCCGAATTTTTTTCCGTTTTCTGTACATGAATTTTATCTCATAATTTGGTTTACGCTATATGGGCAGATTCCTGCAAATCCCAAGCTTTTATTACGAGGTGGCTGACTTTTAAGTAAAATAAGTATCTTATTGACATTTTAAAATGTCTATTATTTAAAATATAAAGGAATTCAAGGCATCTACTGATTTGTTGTGGTGAGTCCCTACAACCATATGAGAATAAAATGATTTTTTTTTTAATTTTTTTCCCCTTAGAAATCTTTTATAGCTGGCCTTGAAGGTCAGTACAATGAGTAATTATATATGGAGTTAGCGAGCCTTAGATGCCGTTAGATTCTTAGAGCACTTCTTCAGGTGTCAAAATCATTTGTCAAAATTATTTCGAATTCTTATATATTTTTTAACCGACTTCCAAAAAGGAGGAGGTTATCAATTCGTCGCGTACTTTTTCGCTTTGTTTTTGTATGTATGTTACCTGATTTCTTCTCCTGTAGTGCACCGTTTTGGATGAATATGGTCTTGTTTAATAAGAGTATATATCCGAATTGGTGAAATTTCAAATTTTGAAAAAATTTCTATTAGTAAAGTGATCAAATTTGTGAATGAACACATGCGTGCTTGGAAATCGACCAATATCCCTTATATTTTAGTCGATTTTTCGATAACTCCTTATGGATGTGTATAGTTTTTTAACGTTTAATCTATTAAGGAAGATCCTTAGGTGATCTCATATAATTTTCTGCGACGTGCAACTTGCAGTTTTGTAGAAAATCGCCGAAAATTCCAAAATTCTTATCAAAAATTATATCGAAATGACATAACGGACATTTCCTCATAAATATTTTAATTACAATGTAATAGTGCGGTAATTTTAGGCACTGGAAGTTTTAATTGCGAATTTCAAAATTTTCTATGTACATCTCAAGCATATAGGTAGTAAAGCATAGTATTTTCGGCTCCTTAAATCAATGAGTACCAAGCTCGTTTTGTTTGTATACCAGGCAAATACCTATTTAAATGCAAATTTTTCCATTTTGCGCAGACGGTGCTTTTGGTTTACACATTCTCCCGGCCTAATAGAAAATTCAGTGACAACACATGTCAAACTTTAAACTACTATTTGGTACGTTAATACACAGGGTGTTTAGTTATAGCAAACAAAATCACAAAGTAAAGTGATAGAAGGAGTTACATTTATATGAAGATTGAAATATAGGACGGACTAGAATGATAGTGTTCCGTAGGCAGCCGTATATTCAGGATGTTTGGAATATAGGGTGGACTGGACGTTTGGTGGTATAAAAATGTTATAAAAAATGTGAAGTTAAAATTATATAGGGTGATTAAAAAAATGTTATATGATGTGGACATAAGCAAATCATATACAGGATGGTTGAAATATATGCTGCAGTTGAATTATATTTATACATTGTGATTAAAAAATGTTTCTTTTATAGCCCATAAGAAGTTGCATAAAGTGTGGAGAGGAATTAATGTTACACAGAAAGATAATGTAAAATGTAAAAAATGAACTAATTTATGGGCTAGTCCACAAGAAGTTATTACTATGCTTGAAATATAGAACGGATTTGACTCCGTAAATATGGGATGGATTCTACTCCGTTCTATAGTTTACAGAAGGCAGCTAACAAATTTATGCATGTCCGTGGGCAGTCGTATGTACAGGATGGTTGGTACATAGGTTCGAGTGGAATTATCTATAGTTATACAGGGTTGTCAAAAAAAGTTGAAAAAAGGTTACATGGCGTAGTCCATAAGGCATAAATATATTTTGGGCTTATTAAGTTAACGCGTACTAGTACATTTGGTTAGTAAAGATTTACCCCCCAATTTAAATGAGAAAGTATAATTGTGGAACAAAATAAAAATAAAGAATGAAAACTACCTGAGTTCAAAAATACTAAATAGTTGAAAATAAAACATTTAAAAAATATATATTTCTACTTCTACCTTTAACTAAAAAGCTAAAAATAATTATAACAAAATACAACTATAGCAAATAAATAACACATTCAATGTTGTTAGGTACCTACTCCGGAAGTAAAAAAATGTAAACATTAAAAGGTGATCATTCTGTACAAATTAATTACCTACCAATCTACTATATTTTTGAAGTCGGTGCCAAGCAACAATCAATTTTGATGAATTAGTAGGTAAGTACGCAATGAAGGATTTTAGATTTGCTTGATTAAAATAGCCGAATAGGCAAAAGCCAAATAACAACCGAGTATTCGTTGCAAGTGTAATCTAATTTTGCATAATTACGCAAGAACGAGGTAACTCAAGCTTTATGAACATGAAAACAGGATATATTAACGAAAATTTATTTAACAACCTTATAATTGAAGCAAATATTCTTTACATATATTTTATGCATCCAGCCATACATTCAGTTCCATTCCGGAAATTAGTGTTCTCCTAACCTCAAATTAATTACTCCAAGTGAATAATCCTCTCGAGATATTTCTGCTCGAAATGCAATTGTAAGAAATACAATCATGTAGAGAGATAACGACGCCATTTCCTCTATATCGTATAAGCGTTGTTTTTACTTTCATTAGCGAAAAATCGATTCGGTAATAATCCTCCTACGTGTATCGCTTGAATCTCATCGGCCTTGGTGGAAATTGTATCACAAAATTGCTACATTCGTAATTGAAATTGTTTTGTGGATTAAGAGCATATCTCGTCATAATTCTGAAAGATATGATAATTGTTACTTGAGGTATTTATTTTACTATCAGCTAAACCACATATGTGTAGGTATAATGATGAATATATTTATGGTATGTTATCGCCAGAGGGTTAGAAGTGAAGTGCTTGTTCAATAGGGTTCTATTTCAGGGAAGTGCCTATGGTAATATGGAAAAGGTCAAAATTATAATTTTGCTGCAGACAAGGGTGAATTAATATGGAAACAAACAAAACTTGTGATATTGTTCAGGCTAAATCATTACATTAACCTTTCAGTACTATTCTGGAAGTTGTTAATATTCGTTTAACATTTAGAAGACGATATTCCGATCCAAGTCTGTAACGAGATGAGCAATTTGTTTAGTGAAATAAATTTTCAACATAACGACGCTATTAATAAGGGGCTCTAAAATATCAAATCAACCTATTATTTATTTTATACTGTTCTGCAAACGTCGTGATTTCTTTGGTATAACACAGATAAATTTGCGATCACATGGGTACAGTGCAAAAGTTAACTGACCTTATTGAGCAGGTAATTGAAACAACTTGGAAATTTGTGAAACACTGTTCTATGATAGTCAACTATTAATCATATACGGGATTTGTTGGCCCATATTTTATTGGTTCGTATATACAATATAATATATAATTCAAACGCATCATGTAACATATCAGTTAACAGGCTCATTATGTGAATTACAAATGTATCATATTTTTAAATCATTTGTTTAAAAGATATCTATATATATATATATATATATATATATATATATATATATATATATATATATATATGTGTTCTGAGAGGCTTCCGCGATCATTATTATGAACTAAGCTAGGTTCCGGGTGAGAACCGCGTCTGAATTTATTGAATATTCGACGTTTCGACTCCTGCTTTGGAGCCATTATCAAGAGACAAAAGTGAAAAAGAGTTTCAGAGTCTAGATCTAACTCGGGGCATCAATCTGCCTACTCCCCAAGAGTCACTAGGTAACCGAATTGAATTTGAGTCTGCTCTGCTTCTTTTATTTATAGGTAGCGCTGGGTTAGAAGAAGATGTCACTTGATGAGGCTGTGTTTTCATTGGTTGGGTATTGGTGGGCGTGTCTGCTTTGTTTAATCTGGCAATTACGGAGGTCCAAGCTGTGGGAAGGCGAGTACTGTCATCGCGTCTATTTAGACAGAGAGGTCTTTTTTCTATTTCGAAGGCTTCGCGAATAGTGGATGCCCTAAGAGAATTGTGAGATATGATAGTCCTACTGTCCTCGAAGTTGATATATATATGGTAAATCTTTACGAACAAAATGTACTAGTACGCGTTGACTTAATAAGCCCAAAATATATTTATGCCTTATGGACTACGCCAAATAAACATTTTTCAACTTTTTTTGACAACCCTGTATAACTATAGATAATTCCACTCCAACCTATGTACCAACCATCCTGTACATACGACTGCCCACGTACAAGCATAAATTTGTTAGCTGCCTTCTGTAAACTATAGGACGGAGTAGAATCCATCCCATATTTACGGAGTCAAATCCGTCCTATATTTCAACCATAGTAATAACTCTTTGTGGGCTAGCCCATAAATTAGTTCATTTTTTACATTTTTCATTATTGTCCTGTGTAACATTAATTCCTCTCCACACTTTATGCAACTTCTTATGGCTATAAAAGAAATATTTTTTTAATCACACTGTATAAATATAATTCAACTGCAGCATATATTTCAACCATCCTGTAAATGATTTGCTTATGTCCACATCATATAACAGTTTTTTAATCAAAATATATAATTTTAATTTCACATTTTTTCCAACATTTTTATACCACCAATCGTCCAGTCCACCCTATATTCCAACCATCCTGTATATACGGCTGCCTACCTGCCTACGGACCACTATCATTCTAGTCCGTCCTATATTTCAATCTTCATATAAATGCAACTCCTTCTATCACTTTACTTTGTGATCTTGTTTGCTATAATTAAACACCCTGTCTATAAACGTAATAAAATAGCAGTTTAAAGTTTGACATGTGTTGTCACTGAATTTTCTATTAGGCTGGGAGAATGTGTAAACCAAAAGCACCGTCTTCGCAGAATGGAAAAATTTGCATTTAAATAGGTATTTGCCTGATATACAAACAAAACGAGCTTGGTACTCATTGATTTAAGGAGCCGAAAATACTATGCTTTACTACTTATATGCTTGATATGTACATAGAAAATTTTCAAATTCACAATTAAAACTTCAAGTGCCTAAAATTACCGCACTATTACGTTGGAATTAAAATATTTATGAGAAAATGTCCGTTGTGTCATTTAGATAAATTTTTTGATAAGAATTTTGGAATTTTCGGCGATTTTCTGCAAAACAGCAAGTTGCATGTCGCAGAAAAGTATATGAGATCACCTAAAGATCTTCCTTAATAGATTAAACGTTAAAAAACTATACACATCCATAAGGAGTTATCGAAAAATCGACTAAAATATTAGGGATATTGGTCGATTTCCATGCACGCATGTGTTCATTAACAAAATTTATCACTTTACCAATAGAATTATTTTCCAAAATTTCACCAATCCGGATATTTACTCTGTTAAACAAGACCATATTCATTCAAAACGGTGCACCACATGAGAAGAAATCAGGTAACATACATACAAAAAAAGCGAAAAAATACGGGACGAATTGATAACCTCTTCCTTTTTGGAAGTCGGTTAAAAATACATCTCTAGCAAATAAATAATACATTCAATATTGTTAGATACCTACCCAGAGAGTAAAAAATGTAAACATTAATAGGTGCTCATTCTGTACAAATTAATTACCTACCAATCTAGTATATTTTTGAAGTCGGTGCGAAGCAAATCTAAAAGCCTGCATTGCGTACTTATCAACTACTTCATCAAACTTGATTGTTGCTTGGCACCGATTTCAAAAATAAACTAAATGTTTAAATTTTTTACTTCCTAGGTAGGTACTTAACAACATTGAATGTGTTATTTATTTGCTAGAATTATATTTTGTTATAATTATTTTCAGCTTTTTAGTTATAGGTGAAAGTCGGTTACATTTTTTTAAAAAATATTTTATTTTCAATTTTTCAGTTTTTTTTGAACTCAAGTAGTTTTTATTCTTTATTTTTTATTTTGTATGTATAATCTTAATAGACAGGACCAGGTAACATCGAAAGCCCCTGTATTACACAATGATACATTTGCACACACCGAGAGAATTGTTTTCCCAGATTTGAAGTTTCACCAGCCCGGATATATACCCTATTAAACAAGACCATATTCATTCAAAACAGTTCACAACATGAGAAGAAATCAGGTAACATACATACAAAAAAAAAAAATACGCGACGAATTGATAACCTCCTTCTTTTTGGAAATCGGTTAAAATAGAAAACTGTGAAATTTGAATAGTTAATAATTACCCTGTACCAGTATGAGTAGGAGACAAATAGATGTAAAAACACAATTTTGCACCCTAACACCAAGTCTTTATTTAAACACTCAACAACGTTTCAATAACTCTAAGTTGTGTTGTTTTTAGGTATTTATGTAGTACGTACTACGTGATGTTTCCACATTGGAAGTAATTTAATTGACGTGTATTTTATATTATACTGGTTATTAATGCTAAAATAGCTTAACTTTATACCAGTTTTTATTTTTATATGGTATATGGTATCTCTACCTACATTGTAAGCAATCAAACTATTCACACTCAGCATTGCTCCGTGTTCGTCTAAATAAAGAAGACCCCAAACATATAGGAGAGTTACCAAGAAGTTAGGATTCTTTCAAATTATTAGTTACTCCTTCAGAGTGTCATAAAAGATTAACAACTATAACTTGTATAGTTGAACCTGCTGAACACATTACAGCTAGGAGAGAGACTTACGGTGTCCGTACTATTGAGTTATTGAATTTCATGTCTTTCCCCTTTGTGAAATTTAACAAATTTTACGTTTGAAGTAAATTTAAATGAGTTTGAATGCATCAGTTTTCCGAAAGAACGCAAAAGCATTCACATTATAAATGTACTTAGTAAATAGACTAACATAAATCCATTTGAACAACACGACCAATAGTAGTTTCGCGTTGAAACTAGACAAATGTTACATTACTACAATATTTTGATAGTCTGATTGATATTTACCCAACTAATAAACATCCGGCAAATCAAATTAAATAAATCCGCACAAACACCCATTCGGGAATTTGTTTAATCTGTTTTCTCTGAACAAAATCGAGCGGAACAATTCAATTCGTCCATTACCTATACGACCGTATTTTTGATGTTAGCACTCGCTTAGGTAAAGAGAGCTATGAAAACAAATGACCCGAATTTATCTTCGTTTTCGTTTGCATGCAGTTTGTTAATGCTTCCAGAGTTTCCAGAGGGTATTATCGTGATCATGGAAACGAAACGAACGAAACATGCCGTTCTGCTGGGAGGAGGCACACTCTTTATTTGTTCTTGAATGGATAGTTTGTCGTTAAATGCATTTTAAAAAGTCAAGGGGATTATTTATAGGGCTTAAAAGGCTACAATTTGTAATCAGATGGTGTATATACATCAAGGGATTTGTGTAGTTTGTACCTTATACCAAGTAACAAGTATACACCTTATTTCAGAATAATTATTTACGAGACACTCAATTATTTTATGCAGTATTGCTTCTTGGCGTCCTATTATTTAAAATAGAAAGAAACAAGTGAAATTGAAAAAAAATCGCTCAATTTTAATCGCCCTTCTGGTATTAATATTCTAAAAGTAGCTTTAACTCGCGGCTTCGTTAGCTTTACTGTTGATTCTGTCAATCAGTTCTGGTTATTTCTTCACTGACCCTGTCATTTCTTTGAAGTTATTTATCTAATTTGATCTTTCCCAGAGCTGTTTTACAATGTACGGATACCCTTATAATATCACCCCGGATTTCTGCCTCTGTGTCATCACAGCAATTTTCTCTTAAACTACTGGACGGAAGAGGTTGAAATTTGGTCTCAATGTATAGTTAGGTGACCCGATTAGGAAACTTGACTTATTTTGCCCTATTTCTTCCTATCTACAGAGCCTCAAAACTAAGACAGTAGATTATAAAAGGCTTCTCTGAATGTTTATTATTAAAATAAAACTCTAATGTTAATTTTTGTTGACGAAATTATAAAATTAAATAAATATTTTGTAGTTATTATTGCAAATAGATGGCACCTCCAAAAGCAAAAATAACAAAATTTTCTTCACTACAATAGAGACAAATTAGCAAAATGGATTAATTCTGGTTGGTGTTTGATAGAAATAAACGTTTAAAAGTTACGAAAAAGTGAAGTACATGGTGATAGGGTCTGCCTCACCTCTAACTGAAGATCTCACCTCATTTTAAACTATATTTTTCAGTTAATTACCATTTCTTTTTTACTTTGTTTGTCCTTGGCGGTTAAAATCATGGTCACAGAATATATAGGATGCTGTGAGATGTTCTTTCTACTTACATTTGGTGGTAATATATACAAATCAAAAAAAAAAAAAAAATATATATATATATATATATATATATATATATATATATATATATATAGTACTTTTGATATGTGTTACTCTGTGACAACAAAACCATATCACGTCGCAGCAGAAGTTGCTCAGCTCCCTCTGTCGAACTGTTATAGTGATAAACGCAAAAACTTCTTTAAAATTTAATTTTTTCTTGTGTTTTTGTGTTAGCAGAGGCGGCGTTAGAAAAGTATAGCGTAAGAAAATGTTAATAAGATGTGGAAGAAAAAACTTGCCCAGGAAATTTGAAAACCTATTGGGTGTTATGAGAGCACTACACATGCAGATCAATGTAGGCATTTTAAAAGTAACATGTTCACTGACTAGTTGATTATACTAAATACTTTTTCATTTTCATTGCTCTTTGTAAATATGCAAGGGGCCAATTTGAAAGAAATATAAAAATTCCTCTCATAACTTTCTATAATTTCGAGGGAACTAAAATTATCTATTAACTAATCTGTCTGGACTAACTCAGTTGTTAAATGGCCACTCTCTACTTGTGATACCTCATCTTAAAGCTTTCAATAGATGCTTTTCAATAATTCTCCACAAAGATACTTTTGATCAACTATTAATTTTTTTATTAAAGCAAATTCCACTGCACTGATAACAACACTAAATTTTTTAGATGATGTTGCATCACGGCATTTTCTCGTGCTCTACATTTGATGAGTGGAACAAAAGATGACCTCCTAGATTCTCGGACCTAACCCAGCTCGAATTTTTCAATGGGGTCACCTAAAATTTGTTATTTTAAGAGCACAAACTAAGTCAATAGAAAAACTGTATGAATAATTAAAGAATGTCAACCAGTTTTCAGCGATTTTTTTTTAAATGTGCTTCGAGAATTTCAACGTTGGTTATATTATAGTCTGCAAAATAATGAAAATCATTTTCAGCATTTATTACGTCAATAAATTAACTGATAATATATTAATTTTAATTAAAATTTCCTTAATTAACTGAAGCATATCAAAGGTTTGTAGGGCATCATTGAAAAGCATGTTTAGAGCTCGTTACTGTAAGGTATCACAAGTAGGAAGTTGTCATTTAGATTCTCTGTTAGGGCTAAATAAGAGTTCATAATCTATTGTAGCTCCCCTCCATATTGTAGAAAGCAGTGTGAGCGATTTTTCATATTCTTTATTGTTTCTTAAATATAGCTACTGCAAGTTTTGTAGTGTCACACTGAATTAATATTAATATAACTTAAATCCTCTAGCTAAAAATGTTCGGTCCTTGGGCCAACGTTGTGGAACCTGCTTATGATGCGTCAGGCTTTTGCACACGACCTGACAATAGTCGTGAGGGCCAGGTTTCTGGATGAGATGGTGGCTAAGGCCAACTTGTCTTTGGCTATCATCAGGGAGTGGTTCGATAGGACTCATCTAAGGGTAGCTCCTTAGAAGACTGAATGCGTCATTTTAAAATATATCCTAGGGACGAGATGAGGCGTTGCCTTCTCTTGGGGCTGGATGAGGGTGGACCCTAGAAAATTTATTAAATGCCTGGGGATGATCCTCAATGATAGGCTCATCGTAAAGGATCATACTCGAAGGGCTACCCAGAAAGCCAAGGTGGTGATGGCGGCACTGTCGAGGATACTCCTCAACGTCGGGGGCCTTCGGGGGCACAAAAGGGTGGTGCTATTTAGTGTGGTTAGGTCTGTCCTGCTCTATGGCGCATCGGTATGGAACAAGTTCATGAGACATGATTCTGGGCATCTAAAGACAGATGCTTTTGCCGGGGGCGTACGCATACCGGACGGTATCGTATGAGCAGCTGTGCCTCATCACGGGGCAGCTACCTATAGGAATCGAGGTCGATGAAAGGAGTAGGATATTTGAAGGGGGGAGGATCGAGTGAGAATGAGAAAGAAGGAGAGGGAGAGATCTTTAGATATATGGCAGAGGGAATGGAGAAGTGAGGATGCGTTCTCACCGAGGAAGCTCCTCAAAGACCTTAGAGCGTGGGTTGGCTGCCCACTTAGGCAGTCCAACTATTAGCTGACACAGCTGCTGTAGTGGCCTAGGTGCGTTCGCCAGTATCTGTTCAGATTCAAGAGGAAGGAGGATGAGTGGTGCGGTTACTGTGGACAGGATACCCCTGAACATACTTTCTTCGAGTGTGACAGATGGCAGGGGTATAGAATGCATGCAGAGAACGAGTTGGGGTGCGCTCTAGAGGCGAGGAATGTCATACAGCAGTTGATGAAGAGCGAGAAGAAGTGGGCAGTGATTGTGGAGTACCTGGCCTGGGTGGTAAGGGACAAAGAGAGAGAGAGAGAGAGAGAGAGAGAGAGGGAGGTGATTGAAATTTGGGAACTGGTAAGTTAGGGACTAGGGGCTGGGATGCCTGGCGTAATATCTTCCTTGATAGTTCCAGGTACCTATAGGGCAATTAGCGGTGTTTTAGTGAGTATACGGGTAACCGGGAGCCTCACATACAGCATGTCCGGATTATACCAAGCGCATGGCCAATCCGTAATAGCATTTCACCTCAGCAAAAAAAAGCTAAAAAATGTTATCTAGACAAAAACTGATGTCATATTTCAAGTCAGAGTTTTAAACTCTTACGAAATCTACAGCGCCAAAGCTACTGTTGGCTTGTGGTTTCAGCTGCTAAACAATAACTTTTGATGTCTTTGTTCAGTATGTAATAAAATAATTAAGTATTAGAATAAAAGTTTTAAAACAACCTCACAAGAATAAAATAATTACCCTCATAATTTTCAGTGTCGATCCACTGATAATAAGATGCTGGTGAGTCAGATATATATCGCAATAGTGAATAACATATATGCAATCCTATTGTTTATCATTGATTTTAACAAAAAAGCTGCGACCTAGTTCTCTTATGTAGGACTTCAGCAAATCTCATACCGTAGTTCATTAATAATGATCACAGCTATTTATGTGACAATATAATAACTAATGAGATGTGAACTTCAGTGTGTAACAAATGCATTTTAATGTTATTTATTTAAAGAGCAACTTTAAATGCAATATTTTCCTTTTGAATTGCTTCTTTAAATTTGTAGTTTTGTTAAGGTTAAGAAATCCTATGCAAAATTATACCTTTAGTTTAATGGGAGATTAGATGTGCAAAGATTAACTAGGAATTTGACATATGAATGAATGACTTTAAATTATTTTCAAATGGACACTGAATTTTTTTACGCAGTATGAAATTTATAGTTGAGTCAACTGTCGTGATTTATACCAAATAAATGTTGTCATTTCGGAGTTTTAGGTAACAATAATACGACATATAAAGAACATACAACTTAAAACCGTTGGAAATTTGCGATTCTGAATGTTCTCTAGGGGTAACATTATACCCACAAATGGGGTACGCTGATTAATTCTCAATTATTAAGAGAAAAATATAAATAGTCATATTATATACTTTCTCGCTAAGGTCAAACTGTGGTGGAAAAGTATAACGTTATTGGGAGGGGAGCAACTGTAGAAATACTCCCTACACCCCTTAATAGCTTTTTCATTCAGTCTACAAAATGTATCTCCAATAAGATGTTGTTAAGTGTGGTTTAATAATACCTGAAATCTGAGGAGGTAAATCTAAAATCCTTCATTGCGTACTTATCTACTATCAAACTTGATTGTTGCTTGGCACCGACTTAAAAAATATACTAGATTGGTAATTAATTTGTACAGAAAGAGCACCTTTTAATGTTTACATTTTTTACTTCCTGGGTAGGTACCTAACACCATTGAATGTGTTATTTATTTGCTAGAGTTGTATTTTGTTATAATTCTGTTTAGCTTTTTAGTTATAGGTGGAAGTCGGTTATATTTTTTTAAATGTTTTATTTTCAACTTTTTAGTTTTTCTGAACTCAGGTAGTTTTCATCCGTTATTTTTTATTTTAAATGTATGTATAGCCTTAACAGACAGGACCATGTAACATCGAAAGCCACAAAATTACAGAGTGATACATTTTCATTTAAATTGACAGGAAAATGTAAAACATACATAGCAAAACAAAAGGCGGAGTTTAGCCTATGGCTATTCATCCACTCAGCCCTAAACAAAACAAGTTTCTTCACAAAATATTTATTACCAAAGTAGGTAATTGTGGCAATTGAACAATATGGAGGAAAGTATTGACATTGACAAACTACATTAAGACTATTTAAAAACAAAAGTGTCGTTAAACAAGAACTTTTTAATTTTCTTTTGAAAACCAAGTAAAGTTGTGTATCATCTAAATTTTCCAGAATAATTTTATTATACATTTTAACTGCGTTAAATGAGAAAGACCGCTGAAACATGGCTTATGAATGTCTATGGACATATAAAAGGTTGTTGAATCTTGTAGGTCTATTGTGAATTTGATTAGCATAAACTATTTTTTCCAAAGATAATCCGGTTTTCTTGTGTGAATAATACGATGGACAAATTTACAAAAATGATATTGCCAAGTCTTTTTCATTGTTAACCAGTTTATCTCCATTACTTTTTGACTTATATGGTCAAATTTGCGAAGTGCGCAAACAAGTCTACAACAGGTATTTTGTACTTTTTGAATTCTTTTCTTTGTAAACTCAGTTACGTACGGATAGTACACTGTATAACAGTAATAGAAGATTGGCAAATCAAATGTTTCACACAATTTTTTCCTGGTTTTGAAGTTTAAAATTGACTTGTTTGTATAGAGTAGTTTTAAAACAACGAATTACTTTTTAAATAACTGGTTAACATGTGTCGTAAATCTTAAGTAACGATCAAACGTGATACCTAAAATTTTTGCTTCGTCTACAACAGAAATTAATTCATTTCCCATTTTTATCGTAATGTTTTCTTTGAGATAACTATAGTATTTATTTGACGTGAACAACAAACATTAATAATATAATAACAAAATATAATAGTACCCGTTGACTTAATAAGCCCAAAATATATTTATGCCTTATGGACCACACTATGTAATCTTTTTTCAACTTTTTATTTTGATTCCACTCCACCCTATTTACCAATCTTCTTGTACATACGACTGCCCACGGACAAGCATAAATTTGTTAGCTGCCTTCTGTAAACTATATCCTCTCCACACTTATGCAGCTTCTTATGGGCTATAAAATAAATAATTTTTTAATCACACTGTATAAATATAATTCAATTCCAACATATATTTCAACCATCCTGTATGATTTGTTTAAGTGCACATTATATAACAGTTTTTTAATCACCCTACATAATTTTGATTTCATATTTATTCCAACATTTTTATACCAGCAAACGTCCACTTAACCCTATATTCCAACCATTCTGTATATACGGCTGCCTATGGACCACTATCATTCAACTCCGTCTATATTTCTCTTCTTTAATAGATTAAACGTTAAAAAACTATACTCATCCATAAGCAGTTTTCGAAAGATTGACCAATTTGTTAGGGATATTGGTCAACTTCCCTGCATGCTAGTATTCATTCACAAATTTCATCACTTTACCAATAGAATTCTTTTCCAAAATTTGAAGTTTCACCAATTCGGATATATACTCTATTAAACAAGAAACGGTTCACCCCAGGAGAAGAAATCAGGTAACATACATACAGAAAAAAAACGCGACGAATTGATAACGTCCTCTTTTTTGGAAGTCGGTTAAAAAATATATAAATTTATCGTAATGTCATGTGCCAGGCGTCATATTATTTGTCATTCAAAATAGATTGAAGATAAACTAGGTATACTTTCCTCTAATCCGATATTACGATAACAATTATAAAAGTTATTCGAGGCTCTTTCGTTCCCCCCAAATTTGTGTTTCCACATATTTAATAAAACATAGTTCATGTGTTTTATTTACTTGTTGACCAGTGTTTGTATATAAAATTAAATTTTCATGATAGTTATACAACTAGATAGACTAGGCAATATTATTGTTCAGCTAACCATCAAATATTAAAAAACCTCTAATGTCTAGTAATACGTCGTGTGCTAATAGGTAAGTCTCACGCGATTTCTGACAAACGATTAACCCCAGAGCTGGGATATTTCCCGTTCAGTTTCGCTATTAAAAAATGCATGAAAAATTTCTCGTTTTCAGCTTCTTCACTTTTGTACATTCATCATTGTCAGAGTGAAAAACTTCAATTTACAACTCAATTGCCTAGAGCTTCATTTAAAATTGAGAAGCATGCACACTGCATTTCGCAGCTCTCATTCAATTTACATCCGAGAAAGAAACACTTCAAGATAATTGAATGAATCAAAGTGGGTTAAGTTATGACTGCTCCTCTACAGACATTCACAATGAACCAGTGAACTATTTGCTTGTTATTCATTTGGCGTTATAAACGAAACCGTGAATAATGCTCAAGGAAACAAGAACATATTAGAGTTTTGTGTTGTAAAACTTCATTTCCTTAATTCAGTTAGATGTATATGAGGCAGTCCTGTACATGCTAACTTCTTCCGTTCGTCTGACCTACATTTTTTTTTTGTATAGAGTACTGTTTTCCGTTTCGGAGTCACACACTCGTAGGGGAGCATATATTTTATTAAAACGGGTAGGTTGCTGTAAATGATATAAAATGTGAGATTTCTTTGTAGTTCTTTTTTGTAGCAAATGCTTTCTTTTATAAGAAGGAGAAAATTAGAGATGACTTGTTAAAAGGCGATTTCCGCAAAATATCAGCAACACTCTAGTCTCAAGAAATAGATAACATTGGGATCAATGGAAGGGTGTCATGTGTTTAGAAACCAAATATATCAGGTGGAAAGTTTATTTAGAAAGTAGATATCTCGAGTCTATTTCATGAATTCGAAAAGAGTTCCACCAAAAGTTGTAGAGTGTCAAGGATGCCATTAAATGGCTCATATTAAGACTTCCGGTTTGAATCCAATTCTTAGTATGGTTTCCGAAAGGTAAATTAAAAATAATCCAAACCGTCCAAAATATGACTTTAATCGAAAACTGCCAAAAGCATCTTTCATTAAAAATTATTAGTCACTCTTAACAATTTATGGCTAATTTCTGGCCAAAATATAGATATTCGAAAAACTGGCAAGAATAGAAAGTGGATGAATTTTTAAAAATAGCTTCCGGTGACTAAAGGCTATTTGCTGTCGAAACCCTAAGCCGTAATATGGGCCATTTTTTTACCCATTCGACGTCCTATAACTCTTATCTGATACCTTTTTGAAGAAATTCAATCCACTGGAGATATTACCTTGTTTCACGTTAAATTCGGCACCTGGTTTTAATAGTTTATAAAGTATTATAGGTGTTTCTGCTTTTCCGGATATGGATCGCGTCATTTTTTCGAATTAAGTTATTTATACAGTGATGGGCAAATGTGTGGAACCAAGCGAATGTCTCTGGAATTATTAGAGATGTCAAACTGAAATTTGGAAGGTGGATACTGCAGTAGATTGCCTATTTGTTTCCAAATTTTTTTTGTAATCTTGAACTTCCTTTATTACCGGAAGTAATATCGATTTTAAAATTTGCAATGAAACACCCTGTATATTATTTTAGTTGATGAAACATTTTATTGCGAATTCAAAAATATCGGGTTTGATATTGTTTACTTCAATACTTACCGAAATATTAACAGAAAAGTAATTAAGGAAAGGAAAAATCTAATATCCGTTAAATAAATACATAATAATAATTAATTAAATCTAAGTGATTTTCAAAACATTGAAACTTAACTTAACTAAACTTAATGAAATAGATGTTCAAACTGAAAATGTTTTAAATTCTCTAGTAACATTAGCTATTACTTCTGGTGTAATTCTCTGGATGTCTTGAGTTATTCTTGCAGCTAATTCTTGCAAATTATTTGGTCTATCAACATAAACCTTAGACTTTAAGTAACCCCACAGAAAATAGTCTAGTGGATTAAGGTCGGGACTTCGTGCATGCCATTCATAAGTACCCTTTCTTCCTATCTATCTGTGATGAAATGTCCTATCTATATGATCTCAAACAATGCGAGCGTAATGGGGTGGTGCTCCATCCTGCTGAAACCAGATATTATTTGATAATTGTCCATTTACCTCCAATGCCGGATTAACTTGTGTCTCCAAGAGTTGTAGGAAGAAGGGTCCCACGATTCTGTTGTTATAAATGCTGACCCAAACGTTCAATTTTTGGAGATGTTGTAAATGAGCCTCTTGTACCCAATTAGGATTACATTACGACCAGTAGCGGCAGTTATGTCGATTAACCGTACCATTTAAACAAAATGTAACCTCGTCTGAAAACACCGCATTTCTTATAAAATTATTATCACGGTGACAAACACCCATCATCGTTTCACAAAATTGCAAACGTCTGTTGAAATCGTTTTCGGAGAGTTCTTGAACGAGGCAAATTTTTTATGGATGATATTTTTCTCGCCTTAATATCATTCCTACTGAACGACGGCTAATTCCATGCATATTGGCGAGGTCGGTGTTGGATAAGTGAGGATTTTCTTCCAAAGATATAGCAACATTTTGAGCTACACCTTCATTACTTGCACTTTTTAACCGTACACTTTTTGGTAAATTGCTAACTGTTCCACTTGTGTCGTACCTTCTCAAAGTTTTCGGCACTACTGAACGGGATATTTGTGTATTCGGATGAACAATGTTAAAAAGGTCGAAAACTTCTTGATGTGCCCTTTTCCTTTCCCCATACCCAATCATCATTAATATTTGTGATCTTTCTCTTTTACTTAATTTGGCCATTTTACAATCAAATTAAAACAATACAATCTTTTTACGTTCAAATAAAAAAAACTAAAAACTTATTTTGACAACTACTGTCACTTCTGCAATTAATTTCATGGGCTACTAAACTTGACTCAGATTTAATTTGCGCCTGATTTAAACAAACGCACGTGTATTCCACTATGGAATAAGCAGTGTTGTTGGCTGTGACGATATAATGCCACCGATTGGCCAATAGTTTGTTTATATCGGGCGTAAATGAAATCTGAACCGAGTTTAGCTACCATCGATTTTTTCCTTTCCTTAGTTATTTTACTGTTAATATCTCGGTAGGTATTGAAGTAAACAATATCAAACCCGATATTTTTGTATTCGCAATAAAATGTTTCATCAGAAACTAAAATACTATACAGGGTGACAATCTACTGCAGTATCCACCTTCCAAAATTCAGTTTGATATCTCTAATAATTCCAGAGATATTTACTTGGTTCCACACATTTGCCCATCACTGAATAAATAAATTCATTTAAAAAGCAGCATCAGCTATGACTCTCACCGCGAAAACATACGTTCTCATATAAACTATTATATTCACTAAAATGTTTGATTGAGCAATTTAATAATCTGACTTAAACCCAAGCATTCTGGAACTGAATTTACGTAGGTTTAGTTGCCTTTAACAAACATTAATATCTATAATACTCTATTGATATTTCTCAATCCATTGAACGCGAGACAATATATTGTTTCTTGTCAAGAAACTGGATCAGTTGCGCTCCCGTTTACCGTTTGAAATCACGAATAATTATTTATATATTTAGTATATATAACTGAATTTAATATTTACACAGAGTATGACTCCCGATTTGGAATCTCTGTGAGCTAGTTTTCCTGAATCTCCTGGATGTCGAGATTTAGTTCACGATAAAATATTAAATTCAGTTATATGTATTAATTATATAACTAATTATTACAGATTTCATTCAGTTGAGGGGAACCCAACTGAAGACGGTTCTCGACTGCAAACAAAACATTGTCTTACATTGAATGAATTAAAAAATCTCGAAAAAATAGTATAATATTTTCTTTAATAAAGTTTAGTTAACTTATGTGTGAATTCTATCCCGGAAATCACAGAGAAACGGGGTTACATATAGTCGAATCCCGATTTGGAATCTCCTGAAACTCTAGATGTCCAGATTCATTTTGAAATAAAATAATATTTACCTCTCGCGAATCTTGCTTCGAAATATCAAGTTTGATAGGAGTATTTAAATTTTATCTATTCAAATATTTTTTTTCTTTTAAAGACGCTTTGCCATATACAGGATCATGACATTTAATCATTAGAGTTTTAGTAGATGTACATTATCATTGTTATGGCGGGTTAAGATAAAACCACAATTTTTTATTAACCCACTATTGATATATGAGGATAAAGTAACCAACCTGTTTGGCACTACACACTTCTCCAACTATTAAACTTAAGCAAAATTGCAATGAATGATAGCGTGGTACGTATCTAATTACTTCAAACTAATTTAATCTCCGTTAATTAAAAATTTTCTAAAATTATATATAAGATTTTACATTTCTAGATAAGGTTTATGGAAGTAATCAGAAGAGACCTGAAAACGATACATCATTTTATGCTATTGTCTAACCTAAATATTCTTGTTTCAGATTAATACTTTGGCAAAAGTCTAAGTGGTAAGTACTGAATATTTTAAATTATTAGGATGCCTTTTTAGGGATTAGAATGGTTTGAATACAAGACAATATATAATTATGCGATTGCGCATTACTATATAGGCCAAAATACAAAAAATTAATTTTTCAACTCATAAATTTGAAGTTAAGATCTTTAACCAAAAATGTTCTTTACAACATTTTATCATTTTATAGAAAAAATAAGACAGGCAAGTTGATGTACATTATCTGAATTTTCAAAATATTTTATATGCTTACTAGCGGACTAGACAGACGTTGTTCTGTCCAAATGTGGTTTGGAGTTACTACCGGGTTCAGCAAATGTTTTTTTGATACTAGAATTCGATAAAGTTTATACTAATCTCAAAAAAAAAACGCCCAAAAAGCAATTCCTAGAACCCGATATTTGTGCTACTTACCGGGTCCTATTGTGAGTCTAAACTATACAGGGATCTACCCAAAGATACACATTTTTTGTCAAAATCGGTCCAGTCGTTTAGGATTTAAATAAATTTCACCTTTCTACGACTTTTCTCAACAAAAATAGCTTTACTGGAAGTTCGCTAATTTTCTACAACAATTTCTAAAGCTTGCAAACTTTTTACTACAAAATTTTACATAATATAAGAAAAAAAAACAAGAACAAGGTTTCAGAGTGATTTAATTGTAAATACTAGTAGTAACATACGTGATTTAATACTAATGTTATGGCACTTGAGAACGGAGGTTTTCGCGGCCAGACATTTTTTCGAATTAATTTATTTATATACCTAAACCGGGATATAAACAAAGTTTTCCGACGTTTCGCCCACACTTATAAGGGGCTTTTTCAAGGATGAGACAAAAAACAAAACAAATGTTACTTACCTTGCTGCGAATCCATTCATTTAGTGTTTTACTCACAAACACACTTTTGAAACTTCACACTTATATTCAGCTTGTCAGACTGACGCACAATATCGATTTTGTCAGTTAAACGGTATGTTTCCAATTTCAAGTAATTAAAATTATCTAACGCCCTTAAATAATATTGTAATATTGCTTTTAGTACCTTATTCCTTTCTCTAAATGTTCCCGAGGAAGAGCTGTGGTTCGCCAATGTGAGCTGAACAAAGTAGGTCACTGTTTTGAAGACATTTGAAGTTTTATTATTATTACCCTTTGAGGCTAGAGATTAAATCACTGCTATTATTAGATAAGTAAGGAAAAGAAAAATATTATGTAATCCATTGATTCAAGTACATTGTCACTTGCACAAAACTGTCATCGGTCTAATGGCTCAAAAGGAATAGCTACTAGTTAAAATGAAATTGGATGTTGTTATCACCTTGACAAATAAACTATTGAAAAAAAAGTGGACAATTTATAAGTTTTTTCCAAAAATTCACCACAACACTCTACATAGCTATTTATAAATTAATAAGTATTTCAGAATAGCTCTATAGAATTCGAAAAGACTTTTCTTCAATAATTATTACAGAAAATAGTATACAAGATATTCCATCTCAAACGAGTCACCTTGAATATCTTTGTTATTTTCAAAACTATTGCAATAGGAAAAAAACAGGTCTATTTTTGTTTCGAGGGAGAAATTTTCTGAGATGAATTAGCGCTTGCGCGCATTCAACATAAACAGGCCAATTCAATGACCTTGAGCTTTGAGATGGGGAAAATAGGTGTTGTCGTATATCATTTGAAAGCCCTTTTTACGGATTATACCCTCATAACAAAATTTTTTATTGTAATTTCTGTTGGTGTAACAGGAAACCTAACGGACCTAGTAGTAAAACTGGATTATTAAAATATTAAAAAGGAGTTCTTTTATAGTACGCTCTCAAGCCATCCTGTTTCACTGCCGCACCCTGTACTAACACACAATACAAGAAAAACATTAAATGTAAACATTCTTTTATTTTACATTATTTTTTGCTGATATTTACAGCAAGTGTGTTTATCTGTTCTGTTCTTATTGCTTTACTGATTTGTTGAAAATTTAAAAGTTATGGTATAAACATTGCAAGAAGGTGTTGAGCTGGTAAGTCTTTACTACCAAAACCAAATTGTGCTCGAACTGCTGCAAGGGTTTTTAACCAAAACCATCCCGAACGTAACGTTCGTCATAAATACGTATTGGAGATGATTTTAAAATTTGTTGAGACAGGCTCAGTAATGAATAAAAAAGAGGTCCCATTGGAATTGTAAATGATGAAGGGGTAGCTGTGGCTACATTGGGCATTGTCCAACTTATACCAAACACGCAGTCTGTCCAGCAAATCTCTGCAGCTTCCGGTATTAGCAAAACTAACGTTTTTAGACTTTTGTATAAGTAAAAATTCCATCCGTACAAAATTAAATTACTTCATAAATTGAATGAGGATGATTGGAAACGAAAGCAACAGTTTTGCCAAATTATGACCCAGCGTATGATTGAAAACCCGAATTTCTTGTACAATTTTGCTTTTCGGATAAGTAATTTCCCTTCATGGGGAGGTTCACAGACATAACTGTAGATTTTGGAGCGATACAAATCCTCATTTATTTCAAGAAGCTCATAGTCAACATCCGGTAAAACTAAACGATTGGGCAGGGATTTTGGGAAATCATCTCACTGGACCCTTGTTTATTCCTGGTAATTTAAATGGTGAAATTTATCACAATTTATTGGAAAATGAAATTTATGCATTGATAATGGAAAAATTAGAAAATGATCCTCTACCTCCTCCAAGATGGAGCTTCTTCTCACTACGCCGCGCCAGTTTTATAATTTATTTATTTATTTACTGTTTAAACAGGTTTACACCCAACTACAGAACAGGAAAAAAAAGCAAATTAATAGTAACAATAAGTAAATTAACAATAACAGTTTTATCCTAACTTTACAAAAAATACCAACGATATTGAATAATTACAGAACCTAAGCTAAGATTAAAGATTGTATCTTAGAACTGAGAAAACGCACAGTTCAGACATTTATATAATAAGATGAATAGACTATTTCAGTAATCTAAAAAGCAGGTTTTTATGGCTGAAACACTGCAATTAAAGATGTCAAGCTGGTAATTCACCTCATTACACTTCGAACACATTTTATAAAGTGGAGAACGTTTTATAATATTAGTACGGGAAGTGGGAAGGTAAAAGGTGTGATTTGCCAAGGTGTGATTCTAGGCACAAAAAAATTTAGTTTTTGCAGAAAAATTGAGTGGTTAAGTTTATTGTTGGTGAGTTTAAACAGAAAAATTACTGAATGACTGTCTCTCCGGTGGCTCAGTCTATCTACTTTATGTCGGGAAAGAAGTTCAGTGTTTGTAATATCAATTGGCGGATAAACATGATCCATTCTGTATGACAGGAGTTTTAAAAACCGTCTCTGAATTAATTCTAATTTTTTATGTGAATTAAATAAAATGGACTCCAGATTATATCAATACTCAATTTTAGACCTGACAAAAGCAAAATATAACATTTTTAATGTCTGTGGTTGCGGTAAATCTCGGGAGTTACTGGCAACAAAGCCGTACATCTTGTTTGCAGCAGAGAAAACGGAATCGATATGAGCAATAAAGGAAAGCTTACCGTCAAATGTAACACCCAGGTCAGTAAAAGTGGGCGTTCTCTGAAGAATAGAATTATTAATTTTATATTGAAAGTCAATACTGTTTTTCTTTAATGTATACAACATTACTTTACACTTACTTGTATTGAGAGATACATTATTATTTTGGCACCAAATTTCAATCAGTTTTAGATTTAGAGCAGTCGGAAATACTATTGATTTTACAGTAAATCTTCAAGTCATCAGCATATAATAAGCAATTTACATCTAACTTATTATGAAGAATGAAGATATTAAATAAAAGAAGAAGCCCCAAGTTACTGCCCTGGGGGACACCTGAAGTGACCACGTATTTGACCGACTTAAACCCATTAAAGACTACCGACTGTTTCCTACCACTCAGATACGAAGAAAAAAGTTTAATCAATGAATTTGACACACCAAACTGAGCTAGTTTAGACAATAGAATTCCTTGATGGAGTCGATCAAATGCGTTCGAAAAGTCCTTGTACACTACGTCACACTGTACCCGATCGTCTATACATTCTGCCAGAAATTGATTCATGTTGACACGGTTTGTGATAGTTGAGCGTCCTTTCATAAATCCATGTTGATGATAAGTAATAATATTGTTAAGATGAGTGTACATTCTATTATAAAGTAATGTTTCAAACACTTTACTGAAGTTACACAATATTGAAATTGGACGAAAGTTGCAAATGTCAGATTTGTCACCCTTTTTAAAAACTGGAATACCCTGGTGGCTGGATTGGAAGAAGAGGTCCTGTAGAATAGCCTGATCTGAACCCTTTGGATTTTTATTGTGGAGACATGTAAAATCCAAAATTTTTCTGACTCAGCCTGAGAATTTAGACGATCTACGCCAACGAATTATAGCGGAGTATCGTCAGATA
Source organism: Octodonta nipae (assembly GCA_034190945.1). NCBI lineage: Eukaryota > Metazoa > Arthropoda > Insecta > Coleoptera > Chrysomelidae > Octodonta > Octodonta nipae. Next base: position 71,255,239 of record CM067224.1, read on the forward strand.
ACACCGACTATGCTGAACCATGTCAGACACGGCTTTCAGTAAAGGTTGTACTATTGTATGGAAAAATTGCAGATACTTTGAACATTTGCTTTAGAGGCATTGTATTGTAATGGAAATTGATTTTTTTAATAATCTTTTATTATTACCTGAAAAGGAATTGCAATGAAAAAAAATATTATGACGGTATAGTCCGTAAAAAAGGCTTTCAAATGATATACGACAATATCTATTTTCCCTATCTTAAATCTCAAGGTCATTGAATTGGTCTGTTTCTATTAAATATGCGAAAGCGCTAATTCACCTCAAAAAATGACCCGATCAGGAGTACATATCGTAAAAGAAAAAAAATTGATTTTGGGGGTACTTCTGGGGGAAAAACTAAAAAAATCGACCGTTCCCCCCATGATCTCCGAAACTACTGAGCCTAAAATTTTGAAAAAATAGGAAATATAGAGCGTTGCCCGAGCTTTACAGAGAAATTAAGAAGAAACCATTAATATTAATTTTGAGGGGCAAATTATAGAATTAAATAAAAATTTAAAAATAAAAAAAATTCAAACGCTTCATGTAATATATCAAATGAAAGGTCTCATTCTGAGGAACACAAATATATTTTTTTCATATTAAAAAAAATATATATTTAAAAGATGTTTACCAAAATATACCAAAATTTACCTATTTCCCCCCCCCCCCTCTTATCACGGAAACTATAAAACGTAAAGTTTTGAAAAAAATAGATTTATAAGTTCTGACCTGAAGTTTACTGGAAAAATAAGGAGAAACCTCTACTTTTAATTTTGGGGGGCCAATTACAGAATTAAATGGAAAATATAAAATTAAAATTGTTTCTAACCCATCATGTTATATACCAAATGAAAGGGCTCATTATGACGAAAACAATAATATTTTTTTCATATTTTTAAAATAAATTAATTAAAAGATATTAACAAAAATATAAAAAAAATTACCCATTCCTCCCCCTTATCTCCGAAACTATAAGCTGGAAAATTTTGAAAAAAAAATGGAGGTATAGCCCCTCACCTGAAATTTACTTGAAAAATAAGGAGAAATCCCCTAATATTTATTTTTTTTGGGGGGGGGGCAAATTATAGAATTAAATGGAAAATTAAAATTAAAATTGTTTCTAACTCATCATGTTATATATCAAATGAAAGGGCTTATTATGACGAAAACAGATATATTTTTTTATATTTTTAAAATAAATTAATTAAACGATATTAACAAAAATGTAAAAAATCTTACCCATCCCCCTCTATCTCCGAGACCATAACCTAGAAATTTTTAAAAAACAATGAAGGTATAGCCCCTCACCTGAACTTTACTGGAAAAATACGGAAAAACCCCTAATATTTTTATTGGGGGGCAAATTATAGAATTAAATGGAAAACATAAAATTAAAATTGTTTCTAACCCAGCATGTTATATATCAAATAAAAGGGCTCATGATGAAGAAAACAAATATATTTTTTCCAGATTTATATAATAAATTAATTAAAAGATATTAACAAAAATAAAAAAAAAATTACCCATTCCCCCCTTAGCTCCGAAACCATAAGCTGAAAAATTTTGAAAAACTGGAAGTATAGCCCCTCACCTGAACTTTACTGGAAATATAAGAAGAAACCCCTAATATTCATTTTGGGGGGCAAATTATAGAATTAAATAGAAAATACAAAAATATAATTGTTTCTAACGGGTCATGTAATATATCAAATCCCAGGGCTCATTATGACGAAAACAAATATATATTTTTATTTTTTTTAAATGAATATTTTAAAATATATTAAAAAAATTGCTCATTCTCCCCGTTATTCCCCAAACTCTAAGACCTCATTTTTTTTATAGGAAAAATATGAAAAAACTCCCTAATTCTATCATTTGGCCTCCAAATAATAGCATTAAAACGGAAAATAAATTATTAGAAAACTCCCATAGTAATTTTAGGGACAAATTATACAATTAAATGGAAAATAAAGATTCAATTTTCAAACGCATCATGTAATTTGATTATTTTTTTTATTGCCCAAAAAAACATAAAAGTAATGCATCATGTAATATATCAGATAAAAGGCTCATTATGTGAATTACAAATATATGATATTTTTAAATCATTTATATAAAAATATTAACAAAAATATTAAACATCGACTTAATTCTCACTTTAGAAACTACATTATTTAAATTTTGAAAAATATGTTTTATTTATATTTTTAAATAATTTAAATAACAGATTTAATAATTTATAATTTAAACTTTGACCTACTTTGCCGTTTTTCTTCCAATCTACAGAACCTCAAAACTCAGACAGTAGATTATAAAAGCCATCTCTAAAGAAGTTTATTAGTAAAATTAAACTCTAATGTTACTTTTTGGGGGCCAAATTAGAGAATTAAATACATACGTATTGTGATAAAAATCAAGCAAATCTTAAAGCAGTTAAAATAAAAAGTCTATGTGTGGAAAATGAAAGTGTATATTTTTTATAAATCTAAAACGCTTCCTTTAAAAGATATAAGGCTAAATATAAGAAAATGCACTCATTCCCTGTTTGTCTGAAACTGGAATATTAGAATCTTGAAGGTGGTAAGGAATCCTGAGTATGCGTGTCCAACTCGCACTTCACCAAATTATTTCTTATTGCAATAGTTTTCCAAATAACCAAGATATTCAAGGTGGCTCGTTTGAGATGGAATACCCTGTATAATTCCAGTTTTCAACAGAATTCATATAATTGCGAAAATGATACGCAGGGAGAAACATTTTTCAACCTCTTTATCAAACGTGGGTGTAACTTCCATCTTACTCATTGTTTCGTACCCATAAATCTGGTACAGCTTTAATGAGAATACATATCACAATACGGCATGCCATTCGTTTTCCCTTTTCAGTAAATCACTAGAATCTCATAACGTGGTTGTTAGCCTGCAAAATGTAAATATGACCGTGATCGTATATTCTGAAACATATATACCTTACCGTATAATTTCTAATGAGTTTTATGTTTGGTCATTTATCAGTATCAATGTCGTTTCATAAAAGCCCTCAACACGTAATAGTGTAATATATATGTGGTATCCAGAACTGCATTTGTCTCGCCTTGGCATTGAAACTCGTATAACATTTCAAGATCTAGTTTGCTACCGTGACCCACATAAATGAAACATTATTCACTAAGATTAAGTTGAGGAAATAAATTCGTGGAATTTTTTCGCTTATCTACATGTCTTATCCGTTTCAACTTGTCTGAACTCTATCAAGAATAATAGCTGCATAAAGTAGGAAATTGATTGTCACTCTTCTTTGAAATAGTTGAATACTTACTTATCACATTTTGAATGTGGGGAGTCTAATACTAGAAACAGTAAACATATGTACAAATGACACATGCTTAAAAACCATATTATTGATACGATTTAAATAACAGGAGATTTATGTAAACGAATTATAACATGTTTAGGGAGTCAAAAGTAGCAGAGGTACCGTAGAGGATCTACTTAAATCATGCCGTCCGATAACTTACGAGTATAAGTAATGAAACATTATCTTTTAACTTAAATGAATATATTCCTTATGCATCAGTTCATCATTAAATGTAGAAGCGTGAAGCCGACTTCAAAACAGGAAGAGGATTTCAATTCGCCGGATTATATGTTTTTTTTTGTTTTTCTTTATTTGTGTGCAGCGATTATTCGTTACCGGCCCAACGAATGTGGATATTTTATACTGGATTCTGTTATGAATGCTCAAGAAGTCCTCCATACTTTTTCCAATTACATGGGAGATCTCGAAGTTTCCTTGGACTTGCATCGTCTTGAAGTGGTTGATCTCACAACAATTCAATATATCTGCTATTGTCATCAGGTGAATGATGGGAAATTCAGTTATATCCTTAACTGGCCATGTGTTGCCGTACCTGGATGTTGGTTATCGGTGATGGGTAGCGGCAGAGGCAGAAGAAGAGCTCTTCAAATGTTTTTAATTTGGACGCTAGGCTCGCTAATTATATTTACGTTCGAGTACATATATGCTGTCTCTATGAATTTTGTTTTGTACCAGTGCTCTTCCTTGTGAATTACCCTGGACTGGTCCCAGGTGATATTATGGTGCTCAGTCCATGCGTGATTAGCTAGCCCAGACTTCGTTACCTCCGCCCTTTGAGTAGCTATGCGGTGTTCCTTAACCCTGGTGTACAGCGATCGCTTGGTCTCTCCTATGTAAAGTTTGCCACATTCACAAGGTATGCTGTATATACAGTTATTTGGTATTGCTGGTGCGTCCGGCCTCGTTCTTGTAATCATGCCCCTCAAGGTGTTGTTGCTTTTGAAGATCATTCTGATTCTATAGCTGTCTGCAATTCATCTAAGTTTCTCCGACAAGACTTTGGTATACGGTAATAGTAGACTTGCTACCGTGGTGTCCTCTGTCTGCCTAGGTGGTTTATCCAGCTCTTCAAATGCCTTGGTAATGATGGTTTCCGGATATCCATTAGGCAAAAGGTCTTCTCTAAGTTTCACTTGTTCTTCTTTGAGGGCTTCTGGTGTGCTCCAGATATTTTTGGCTCTATGGATTAGTGTTTTGATGATGCAAGGTTTCGCTGCTGACGAGTGGTTGGAATTGTAGTGAAGATATAATCCTGTATGCGTAGCCTTCGCGTATACTGTTGTTTGAATTCCAGTCCTAGTCCTCTGACACTTTACATCAAGGAATGGTAGGCACCCACTCTCTTCCATCTCCATGGTGAATCTAATGGATGGTTGGGCTTGGTTCAGGTGCTCCAGGAATGCTTGTAGTTCTGTCTCTCCGTGTTGTCAAATAATGAAGGAGTCATCTACATACCTCAACCATAGCTTAGGCTGCTTCTCGCACCTCCTCAGTTCATGTTCTTTGAACCAATCCATGTAGATGTTGGCGATGGTTGGTGATAACGGGGAACCTATAAGCAATCCATCTTCTTGTATATATAATCTACAACGAAAATATAATTAGCCAGCCCAGCGTCCAAATTAAAAACATTTGGAAAGCTCTTCTGCCGCTACGCATCACCGACAACCAACAATCTGAATTTCCCATACAAACCTATTGGAACGTTGTGAAATCAACCACTTCAAGACGACGGAAGTCTAACGAAACTTCGAGGAACGAGTTACATTGTCTACCAGCTTCAGACTTACATGGGATTTTTTAGAAATGGGGTATAATTAACGGAAAATAGAATGGGATTGAAGAAAAAAAAAGTTAAACAATTGGAGGATGGGGATGACCAATTCACCTGAATTTGTATTGTGTCTACCTAAGTTGGATTGAAATGGATAACATTTGCTTTTTTCCTCTAGTGCAGACAGAAAATTACGTAACATAACACATGAATATCTAAAGGAATGAGATATCTTAGTGAATGAAGTATTTTAAGGAATAGCGTAGGGAAAATGATTGTAACAGCTTAGGGAGAAATTGAATGTAATATAGAAGACAAATTAGAGAAATAAGTATCAATATTGACTAGGAGTAAGGATTTTTTAAAACAATTAAACTATGGTAATAAAGACATGACTAAGCTGTATTATAGTTTCAAACACAATTTCAAATATTATTGTACGAGGGGTATTATTAAAATAAGGTTCCCATGATTTTTTAAAATGGACAGCTATATATTTTTACTTAGTGTTATACATTAATTTAAAGCTTAAAATTTACGCTATTTTTCCAGATAATCGCCGTTTCTATCTAAACAGTTTTTCAGACGACGCTCCAATTTCTATCTCTCTATCCCCATATTGTAGAATTCTGCCACCAAACCTTTGAGGAATCGAATAACCTCTTCCTTGACTTCATCATCGGTACTGAAGCGTAGGCCACCCAAGTGTTCCTTTAATTTTGGGAATAAGTGATAATCACTTCGGGTTAGGTCCGGGCTGTAGGGGGGATGGGGCACAATAGTCCAGCCAAAATTTGTCAACAGTTCTTGAGTTTGACGTGAGACATGAGGTCGAGCGTTGTCATTGAGAAGCCTCACACCACTGGATAATCTTCCTCTCCGGCGGTTCCGGATCGCGCGTCTCAGTTTTCTTAATGTGTCGCAATATCTGTTAGAGTTTACTGTTGTTCCATGAAGCAATAAGTCGATCAAAAGCACGAATTTCGCATCTTGCCGCAGGTAGGCCGGCACTGTTGGAAGTAGCCAAGCGCGAGTGGTATGGATATAGAGAGGGACAGCTGAGGAGTAAAACAGTGTTGCCAAATTTCTTCCAGAACATTGCATTCTGTCTCGGCGGTATAGGGAACCTTATTTTACTAATACCCCTCGTACTAAAAGTTGAGACATTCATACCAGTCAGATTGAAATTAGTTTTAAAATACAAGTGAACAAAACCTCTACTTACCATAACAATGGCCGATAATTTCGACATTTCCCGATACTAAACGTACCATTTAAGCTTATAAGAGACCAGCATAAAGATGTGTTGGCTTGTCAGTGTACGTACGTGTGAACCGACAATAATTCACTATGTACATGGTGCAGGAGCGACGCTTTATTATGTAAATTGCATTTTATAAAGCAGACCATCTAGGCCCGTCCAAGCGAATGTCGACTACGCATCCATTTACATATTCAGAACACAGAATAGCAGAGTGAACACAAGTGAGGGTAATTAAAAAAAAAACTAGTTTTATCGCAAACAGCCCTCGCCGCTGTCTCTACATTTTCCATGGCGAAATTAGTCGATTCAGCACTCGAATAAGCCAGCATTGACCGAATGCAAATTAACCGTGTTTTTACCAAATAATGCTGCCATTCGCTTCCTTCCGATGAGATTACGGCTGGAAAAAGTTATTCAATTATTGGAAATATATTCAATTAGGCAAATAAAAGTGTTCACAAGGATTTGCTGAATGTGCGAACTGTTTCAATGAATGAGTAAAAACTCTGTACTTTTACAATAACGTGTTTTTTATCTCAGCCATGATGGCGTAACGTGTAGTTTAGAATGACATATAAATTGAAACTATGTAGAATGAGAATTAAACACAGTGTGTCCAAAGAACTCAACAGACGCATTTCGTTCCCACTCTAAATCAGTTCATTCTCTCGCTTCCTAAGACAAATCTACCATGCGTTATCAAAAAAACTGAGAAATTTATTTGCTATTTCATCTAAATAAATCTAAGAAGAAACATTTTCCGGTGGTTATCCCTTATAGTCCATATAGAAAATAAAACATTTAAAAAAAATATGTATAACCGACTTCCACCTATAACTAAAAATCTGAAAATAATTATAACAAAATACATCGCTAGCAAATAAATAACACATTGAATGTTGTTAGGTACTTACCCAGGAAGTAAAAAATGTAAATATTAAAAGGTGATCATTCTGTACAAATTAATTACCTATCAATCTAGTATATTATTGAAGTCGGTGCCAAGCAAATCTAAAATTCTGCATTGTGTACTTATCAACATCATCAAACTTGATTGTTGCTTGGCACCGACTTCAAAAATATACTAGATTGGTAGGTAATTAATTTGTACAGAATGAGCATATTTTAATTTGTACATTTTTTGCTTCCTGGGTAGGTACCTAACAACATTGAAGGTGTTATTTATTTGCTAGAGTAGTATTTTGTTATAATTATTTTCAGCTTTTTAGTTATAGGTGGAAGTCGGTTATATATTTTTTAATGTTTTATTTTAAACTTTTTAATTTTTTTGAACTCAGGTACTTTTCATTAATTCTTTTCTGTATATACGGAGTTCTATGGACGATTATCATTCTACTGCGTCCTATATTTCAATCATCATATAAATGCAACTCTTTCTATCACCTTACTTTGTGATTTTATTTGCTATAACTAAACACCCTGTGTATAAACGCACCAAATAGCAGGTTAGAGTTTGACATGTGATGTCTATTAGGCCGGAGAATGTGACAACCAAAAACACCGTCTTCGGAAAATGGAAAAATGGGTATTTGCCTGGTATACAAACAAAACGAGTTTGGTACTCATTGATCTAAGGAGCCGAGAATACTATGCTTTACTACCTATATGATTGAGTGCCTAAAATTACCGCACTATTACGTTGGAACTGAAATATTTATGAGGAAATGTCCGTTATGTCATTTTGATGAAATTTTTGATAAAACTGCAACTTGCACGTCGCAGAAAAGTATATGAGATTACCTAGAGATCTTCCTTAATAGATTAAACGTTAAAAAACTATACACATTCATAAGGAGTTTTCGAAAAATCCACCAATATATTAGGGATATTGGTCGATTTCCATGCACGCATGTGTTCATTCCCAAATTTTATCACTTTACCAATAGAATAATTTTCCCAAATTTGAAGTTTCACCAATCCGGATATATACTCTATTATTTACCTTTATCCTATATTTCAATCATCATATAAATGCAACTCATTCTATCACTTTACATTATGATTTTGTTTGCTATAACTAAACACCCTGTGTATAAACGCACCAAATAGCGGTTTAGAGTTTGACATGTGTTGTTACTGAATTTTCTATTAGGCCGGGAGAACCAAAAGCAATTTTCTCAAAATGGAAAAATATTTATTTAAATATTTATTTGCCTGGTATACAAACAAAACGAGCTTGGTACTCATTGATTTGAAGAGCCGAAAATACTATGTTTTACTACCTATATGCTTGAGATGTACATAGAAAATTTTCAAATTTGCAATTAAAACTTCCAGTGCCTACAATTCCCGCACTATTACTTTGGGATTAAAACATTTATGAGGTAATGTCCTTTATGTTATTTCGATGAAACTTTTGATATACTTTCAAGTTTATGTTGGTGTTATTCCCAAAGAACTCACTAATTCTCACTAATTTCTATAAATCCTAATGTAATTCTTAAATTAAATATATCTGCAAAGATATATAAGTTCAGATATTGAGTACGTGTTTGTAAACAGTTTTGTTCATCAGAATAAGTCTTTGATGACAAGGTGTCAAAGAAAAGTTCGTTTTGTTCTTAGCTTAAATTTTTACAAACCATAACATTTATAGAAAACAATAAATTATATACCTATTTATTCAACGGCAGCTACAATTTAAAAAATGTTAAGTTCCTATTCTATGTAATATTAAAATAAGTTTTATTCACTTTATGTGAATTGAAAATAGTGCATAAAATTAATTAACAATAACACAATATTAAAAAAAGTATAATTCTTCTCGGTTTTGAACCTGAGAAGTTTGGTTTCGCAACCGTGCGCCTTAGACTCTGGACCACTTGTCGTACGTCTGATAAACGTACTTTGTTTATTACAATCATAGTTCAATATAAACTGAGGACATGTTTTGCTTTGTTTGTCGTTCTATGAGTCTATATTCATTGATAGTATGAAAATGTAATGCCTTTTTGGGTGGTAATATTTATTAGAACGAAAGGCAAATTTTGTGCAGATATTCTATTTTATTTGGATGTTATATTGGTTTATTTTCCATTTATTGTTGATTTTCTATAAAAAAAGAGACCTCTAATATTTTACCTGGTCCCTTTTTGTTACACAGCGAACTGAATTGGAAAGATATTTCAAGATCGAGGAATTGTGTAGTATCGGTCGTGTCGGTCGGGTCGAAATAAATAAAGTTCCAAGCAATGCATTTTATTTCCTTGCTAATCTGTTTTCATATTTGTAAGTGTGAGCCTCCATTGAAAAGCTTTTGCATCAAAAAATTCAATACGCAATGCTTGAATAATATAAAAAACATACTTAGTAAATCTCAGACATTACTTATGCAGATTCCTGCAACTTTCATTTAAAATTCAGTGTTAAAAATTATTGTTAGTCTACCGTCTAATGCCAAATTAATTTCTTTTGACATTCAGAATTTATCCCACAGTATACCTCCATCAGATACTATCACTATAATTTCGGATATATTAGATAAAAATAACATTACCCAATAATAAAAACAGATATATTAACAGGATTAGAAACCTGCCTTAAACAAAATTATTTTCAATTCATACTCGCAGAAATCTTCATGGCTAATATTGAAAACAAAATTCACAAAAACGTATTGGCTAAAAATTTAATTTATTGTTATAGATATGTAGACGATATTTTAGCTTGTTTCGTAGGGACTAATAGACCACTAGCAACGTTTCTCAATTTTATAAACAATACCCATCCAAATATCAAATTTACGATAGAGTGTGAACAAGATGAGAAAATCAATTTCCTAGATCTAACATTAAACAAAGTAAATGGCAAACACGACTTTTCAATATTTCACAAGCCATCTCAGACCGATATAACGATTCACCGCACTTCTATACGTCCATATGAACAAACAGTTTCGGCTTAATAGTATTGTTCATACATTACTTTCCATAAAATAATAATCAGATAATTTTCAGAAAGAATTAAACATAAAACAAATAGCAATAAATAACGGGTTTGAAACTGAATTAATAGAAAATAATCTTAGAAATCAAAAACACAAAAGGCACAAAAAAAAAGAGAAGTTTACCGAGACAGCAAAACTAATAATGATTCATATAATAGTATAACCTATTTTGGCAAACCAAGTTTAAAAATAGCATCCTTTTTAAGAAAACAGAATATTAACGTTTCATTCAGAACAAACAATATTCTTGAAAAATTAATCAAAAATAACAAATAGAAAATCGATCCAAAAAAATAAATGGGGAGTCTATAAATTATCATGTGCGTCATGCTCTAAAGTCTATATCGGTCAAAGCGGCAGAGGGTGTAAAAAACGTATCTATGAGCACCGTAATTCTTTCATTAATCAAAAAACAGATTCCAAATATGCCGAACATTTAGTAACAGAAAATCATCTTTTCGAGGAAAATTTTAAATTATTACATTCAGAAAATAAATGCAATAAATTAAACCTTTTAGAGTCATTGGAGATTAGTAAACTTAAAAATACCGTTAATTGATAAAACGACAAGACAGAAATAAATAATTCTCTATTAATAATCGTTTTTAGTTAATCTAAAATGGTATCGTTTCACCTATAATAAAGATATATAATGCTTTTCAAAATTAACTACCTGGTAATTATATCACTCGTCGAATATAAAAACAACTTCTTCAAGAAATACCCAGTTAGTCTAGTTCCTTCACAAAGACATTAGTCGAAACGCGTCGGACAGTTTTTTTTTTTAAAGTAAATTGTGGAAATTGCAATTGTAGTATCAGTTAATTATTATAATGAATTTCCAAAAAGTATCGGCCGAATTAATTCAGTATTACTTATGCAAATTAAATATACTTCTTGATTAAACATCACACTAAATTTATGTAGATTATATATTTAATGACACAATAACAAAAAATTATCCAAAGTGTGCTCCAAATTTATATCATAGGTACTCATATACTGCTGTAACACCCCGCATTTAGCAAGTTTCTTAATATTGTTTTTGATAAAATATTGTAGGAACTAGTAAGCTATAAGCAAATTGGTGGCAATGTTTTGTTAAAGGTAATTACAAGAAATTCTAATTATATTGATTTTTAAATATGATTTAACAGAATACGTACGCTAACGCGTTTTGCCTTAAAGTTTCGTAGGAAATTTCGGCAATTGACAAACTGATGATCAATTCATTTCGTTCTCCCGGGAACCGTGATCGGAATATGCAAGTTAACTTTCGAATTCCAGTGTGTTGTTTTGCCACAGAATTAGCATATAGAGCAATATGTAATCGATGTTTAACCGCAAAAGCCGATTGCCAATTTAAAATTGTAATTTCGGCATCGGTAATCAGAGTGAATCAGTGTATTGTGCATTTGATCATAGCAATGTTCGATATTATGAAATTTATACAAAAAATTGTCTCGCATTAAGTTGTAATTACGACTCGAAACTTGCAAAATACCATAAATGAACCAGATAATAAATGTCGCTAATATTATTTTTTAAACGTAAGTTGTTGTATTTTACAAAACGAAAAATGATGCATTTTAAAATATGAAATTATTGTATTTGTTTTTTCCTATATCTATCTATTCTATACTATTATAAAATTGTAAGTTTTTTGTCTGTCTATTTGTTTGTTTGTTTGTTTATTTGTTTGTTTGTTCGGGCATCACGTAAGAACTACTTAACTGATTTTGCTGAATCTTTTTTGTTGTGAAGACTATAGTTTGACTTAAAATCTGGTAGACATTTTATCTCTCTAAATTGGCAGAAACGGTAGATATAGCGAAAAAACTTATACCATGTTGGGTAATTCAATTATTCAATTGATTCCACCGTACGCACAAAATATTAGATACTGGCATGAGCTTAGCTTTTATTCAAAATTCGGAGTGTGCAAATGTAACATGTTTCGATTTAACAACAATTCTATATACATCAAGCGATTTAATTAATATAAAAAAGTTATATTTGGTGTCCTATAAGCAGCTGGATATATACGATGTTGTGGAAATAAGGAGGAGTGGAATTAGTTATACGGGGTGATCCAAAAAAGTTATATTGAGTGGGCCACAAACAGTTCCATATACCAAGTGGTTGAAAAAGGGTAGAATATTTATACAGTGAATAAAAAAACTTAAAAAATGTCTTAGGTAAGCAGTTAGGATCTTTGATTTATGTTCATAAGATTCTATAGTTACGAAATGGTTAAAGAAATGTTAGAAGCAGTTGTTTATATAGGGTGTTTGAAATATAACATGGAATGGAATTTTAGTATATGTTGTGGTTAAAAACTTCTTTTATATCTACAAGTAGTTACATATATAGGATGGTTGAAATATGTAGCGGAGTATAATTACAGCTATACAGGAGGGTTTAAAAATATTTTAAAGTAATGGTATGATCTACAAGGTGTTCCATTTACCGGATGGTTGAAATATAGGGTGGGGTAGGATTCTAAGGATACAGGGTTGTACAAAAATGTTATCTTTGGTGGCAAATATGTAGTTGCATATAAAAGGTTGTTGAAATATAGGGTGGCTTACAGTTAGAATTATACAGAGTGGGTAAAAATGCTAGAAAAATTTTTTTATATAGCACTTCCATATATAGAGTACCTGAAGTATGCACAGTAAAGTTATAGTTATACAGTGTCATTCAAACAAGGTTAGCAAAAGTTGTAAGTGAAGGGTGGTTGAAATGAATTGTGGAGAGAAATTATACTTTAATATATCTTGAAAAAATATAAGGAAAAAATGTGAATTAGCGTAGTTCATAATAAGTTGCAAAGATAGGATAGTTGAAACATAGGGTGAAGAAGTGTTATGATAATTATTTAAAAAATGTTATATTAGTTGACCAATAAGCAGTAGCGTATACAGGGTAGTTGTAATACATACAAGGTGATACAAAAACATGTTGAACAATATTGTTATTTTCGGTCCCCATAAGCAGTTGCGGTTTTGGTGAAACATATTTGGCATTGATGGATTTATAGTTATATACAAGGTGGTAGAAAAAATGTTATACTGGGTGGTCGATAAGTAGTTGCAAATACAAGGTGATTGAAATAGCAGGTAGAGTAAATTTATAGTCAAACAGGTTGGATATTTTTTTTATAGGATGAACATGAGTTTTTGCATATCTGCAATATCTGAAACATAGATCAAAGTAAAATTATTGTTCATACAGTGTGATTAGAAGTATTAAAAAATTGTTTGGTTGCCCCTAAGCAGATGCACATACAGGGTGGTTGAAATATTGTGTAGAGTAAAATTATTGTTATACAGGGTGGTTCAAAAATAATTTGTAATGTTTGACAAATTGGCAGCGGTGTATACAGGATGGTTTTAATGTAGATATAAGTAGTTAGTTATACAAAGCGATTAAAATTTTTTTGAATTAAATTGTTATATGGGGGGGCCAGTATACAGTTGCAATTTGGGTGAGGGTTTAAATCAAAGTTTGGTGTTAGGGTGTGAAACTGTGTTTCTATATTTGTGACTCACGAAAGGTTCTACATTATTTCCACTAGGATGAATAAAAAAAGTTAAAAAAATTGTTGTATAGGGTAGACCATAAACAGTTGCATTCTCCTATATGGAATATCTGAAATATGGGGAGAAGCAAGGTTATAGTTTTAAAGTGTGTAACACAAATTCAGAAAAACTTCATATAAAGGTTGATTAATATATAGAGTAAAGAGAAATTTTACTTTAAAAGGTGGTTAAAAAAATATCAGAAATAATTGTTATACAGGGTACACCATATGTAGTTGCATAGCTGAAATATAGGGTAGAGAAAAGTAATTAGTCAGGTGTTCAAACAATTATAAAATAGCAGCATATACAGGATGGTTGCAATATAGGGTGAAGTAGAGTTACAGTTATTCAAGGTGATTCAAAAAATGTCGAATAAAATAGTTATATAGGGTGGCCCATAAGTACTTGCAGTTTAGGTGAAATGTATTCGGGATTGGTGGATTTATTTTCAAGTAGGGGGGTTCAAACAAGTTAGAATTTTTTTTATAGAGGATAACCCTTATGTTTCATAAGATATTTCTTTTTGCGAAAGCTTGAACATTCCGTACGCGGGTGAAACCGCTGGTAAAGCCTAGTAATAAGGTAAAATTTTTTGTTCGTAGAAAGTACTCTTTCAAAATATTGAAACAATTGTAAAAAATATTTTGCAAAACAAACAAATTACAAACTGCTCAAAATTTAGTTGTGAAAATAATTTTGGAGAAATGACGAATATTTTCAACAGATCTGCTTTATAAGGAGGCAAATATTTAAGGAGAGGTATGGGAAGTCCTAGATAATCCCCTCTGGAAAACCACTTTGATTGGCCGGATAGCCAGGGCAGCTTAGGCCAAGAAACCCGAATAGAGAGAGAGAACACAAATGACAGACAACCGCACAAGGTCAAAAACAAACCTAAAAGTAAAAATCAAGCCAATAAAAATAAATAAAAATAATTGGGTCAAGATTCGCATACTAAGAGTTCCGTACCACTTTTATATTTATTTATTTATTTATTTATTTATTTATTTATTTATTTATTTATTTATTCACATATACGGGTAACCCCATTTACATAAAAATACAAAACAAAAAAATTAAAAAAAAAACATTAAAACTAAGACTAAATCTAAAAAACACAAAAACACACAAAAAACATATAAATCTAAGTTTATACAAAATACAGGATAAAATATAGTTACTTAAAATTAATTAAAACAAAAACAAAATAAATGACATCATTAAATATTATGGTACAACGAGCGCTTGATTACCCTGATAAAGTTGTAAAAAGATCGATATATGAGGAGTTCTGATTGCCTGTACGTAATACCCTAGTCATTGCTGAACAAAATCCATATTTAGTTCTGTGAAATCGCACATTGAAGAGTTCTGAAGAACGAGTTCTCATAGTTGTATTCAAGGATATTCTGTTTAGTAAGCAAGGGCAGTTAAGTTCACCTGACAACAACTTGTATAGGAAACAAATGTCAGCTATGTTACGCCGATTTTGCAAAGATTGTAAATGCATTTGTGTTAAAATATCACTGTATTGATAATTGTCCCTGTTCAAGCCCATTTTAAATGCTACTATACGAAGATATTTATTTTGAACTTTCTCAATATTATCTATATGTGTGTTATAGTAAGGGTTCCATATGACAGAACAGTACTCCAGAATAGATCGTACTAGTGAACAATATAATAAACGAATCGTATTATGAGAAAATGTTTTAGATGAGCGGTTGATAAAACCCAAAACCTTGTAACTCTTGGAAACAACTAGATCAATGTGTCTACGAAAAGTAAGAGAATTATCGAAAACGACACCAAGGTCACGAATTTCACTGACTCGCTGTATCGTTTGTGAATTAATAGCGTATGAAATGACTATAGGTTGTGAAATTTTTGCAAAAGTAATAATAAAACATTTATTGATATTCAGGTCAAGATCACGGCTAATACACCAGGCAAATAAAGAGTTTAAATCGGATTGGAGTAACGTAGCATCATTGCAAGTTGCAATTTCTTTAAACAGTTTGAAATCGTCAGCATACATTAAGATATTACAATGATTAATAATTTTGCCAATGTCATTAATAAATAAATTAAAAAGAAATGGCCCCGCGTGAGAGCCCTGTGGAACTCCTGAAGACACACTTATAATTCTGGAAATAATACCCCCCACTTTAACATAATGGAATCGGTCTGAGAGATAACTCTTTGTCCACTCTAAAAGTGGCTCATAAAATCCTAGAGCTTGAAGTTTGGCCAAAAGTATTCTATGGTTAACTCTATCAAACGCTTTAGCGAAATCCGTATAAACAGACTCAACTTGTAGTCTATTCTCCAAAGTTTTTACTAAAAATGACTCGTAGACGGCCAAATTGGTTAAAGAAGAAATCCATGCTGTTCGTTAACAAATTAACAAAAATGTGTTTAAATTGCCATGACAAGAATTGAGAGAAAAAGTAGTCCAATAATTTCGGGATCTTCGATTGCATACATACAGCTCGGTAATTTTCAATATTTTCTTTAGATCCACCTTTGTGGATTGGCCTCAGGTAGCTATGTTTCCAAAAACTGGGAAACTTTCCGGAAGACAGTGACAAGTTAAAAATTGTTTTCAGAGGAAGCGCTAGAGTGTAGACACAGTTTATTAAAAAATGCGATGGAATACCATCAGGGCCACACGAGAGCTTTATCCGAAGTTCATTAATTCTGCCAATGATGTCTGCTACAGTTACACAAAAGGAAGACAAGTTAACAGAGTTTTCATAATGAAAATGAGGCACATTAATGTTCTGATCCAATTTAAAAACCGTTGAAAAGCAGGTAGCAAAAAGACCTGCCGTTTCCTGAGCCCCGTTGCTTATTTCATTCTTATAAAACATGGAGTACAGTATTTCAGTTTCAGAGAAGCAGGGAATGAGTGGATATTCTTACATTTTCCTTAATAACTTTTAAACTAAGCGTTTTAAAGGTATAAATAATATACACTTTCATTACTCACAACTAGTGCTTTTTATTTTATCTGATACAGGATGCGCTTGATATTTTTGACAATATTTATTTAATATCTTATTTTGGTCCCCATTTTCAGGTTCAGTGAAGCCCTGTATAATCTTATTGCCTGAATTTTTAAGCAAAAGATTGGAAAATAAAAAGGAGAATAAGTTAAATTTTAAAAATAAATTATTAAATCTTTTAAACAAATTATTTTAATAATACAATTAAAATATAGTTGTAATTTTGTGACAATTCCTTTTGTTTCATACATTACGTTAAGGGTGAAGTTTTATTTTCTGTTTAATAGATTAATGTTTTGAATGAATTTATGTTTTACTTTTCGTGTTAATTTTAACTGAGGCTCTATATTCTATTTTTTTTTTCAAAGTTTAGGCTTAGTAATTCGCAGATATAAGGGGCAATGTTTCTAATTTTTCTTTTTTAATTAATTTTTTACAAATTATTTTAATAATATGAGAAAACTATACTTGTATTTCTCGCAGTGAGGCCTTTGACTTGAAATACTACATGATGCATTAAAAAACATTTATGTCTGTAATTTGGCCCTCAAGCTTAATATCATATATATTTTTTAATTTTAGGTTTCTCAGATAAAGGGGAAAATATGCCGTTTTTTAATATTTATATTATATTTAATATTTTAAAACTATGAAAACAAATATAATGGTATTCCTCATAATGAGCCTTTTCATTTAGTGTATCACATGTTGCATTTGAAAAAAAGTGTAATTTATTATTTTCCGTTTAATTCTATAATTTTCCCCAATTAATACAAGGAGTTAGGTCTTATTTTTCCAGTAAACTTTCGGCAACATTTTATATTCCCTACGTTTTCAAAATTTAGGATCAATAGTTTCGGAGATAAGGGGGTGGTTATTTGTAAATTTTCCCTCCAGAAGTACCCCTAAAATCAAAATTTCTTCATTTACGTTATTCACCTGCGATGGGGTTACCAAATTATAAACTGCTACCAATTTTCCAAATACTTTTTAAAATAGAACTAAAAAATCCGTAATAAATTCTCCAGAAAAAAATTCTGCAAGACAGAAATTTTTAGAGACTATGTGAGCATTTTTAAATTAACATTTTTTGTAGAGGGTTTACAAAAAATTTATCCAAACTCTGGAATATGGTAGATTTTTTATAGTAGTTACACCACTCGTGAGTTGGTGAACAGATATTAAAAAATATTTTCACAATTTTTAAAACATATTAATAACTGCTCGGGCGTTGGATTCATACAGACTTATTCTCAAAAGACCTAACGACTTGTAAAACATGGATTTTTTCGGAAGTAAAACAATATTGAAATAAATTTTCTGAACCGAATTTTAATTACGTAAATTAAATTTTTTCCTATAAATCGTACTTTTTGTGAAAATGTGTAAATTTTCATAAATTTAATAGCAAAAACTTTCTAGAAAATTTTGTTCTAACCAATTTTAGTTAAGAATTTTTCTACTACTGCAGATAGCAAGGAACTCATAGAATAAAAAATAAAAAAATTTCGATATTTAAACCTCTAATAATTGTATCAATATATAAATAAGGAAAGACAAAACGGGAAGGTACTTTTTTCTCCTCTGTTTCTCAACCGATTGTCTTTATTTTTGATTTGTTTAGTAGCTATTGACGACCTTCAGTGCAGAATATATAAAGAATCTTTATTTACATCTTTTAAAATAACCAATTCAGAGATAAATTAATAATAAAATTCAAGTGAGTAACGCCCACTATGAAAAAGTAGCTTAATCTAATATTCGAATTTTGACAGTCGTCTACAATAAAAATCCAATCGCGGATAATCATATAAAAGGTATAAAAAATATTAGCAAATTAATCAACTTTTACTTACAAAAATGTATGCTGTGAAAGCCTTCTTTTCTATTCATTTATATCCTTAATTTTTTACAAAAACGATGACAGCTATTACTGAAGTGACCAAAGCGAATGTGTGTGTTTACGTACAGAAGTTTGCGCATTTAGTGAAGAATCCAAATGAAAAGTTTTATGCAAGTATACAATTAGAGATTCTAAAGGTAATTGATACATTCGACTTCCGAACCTGAAGAGTAGACTATCTACATTCTTTTAGTCATGAATGTCTCACAAATCAAATAACAATTTTATAAGAATTTTATCACTAATTGATAGTTTTCTAACATTAAATTTTTAAAGTTGAACCTTTCAAAATTCTAAAGTAAAAACTGCTGGTTAGGCGATTTTTTGATGGGTAAAAAGTTGTGTTCTTATGTTAAATTGTGGCCCTCAATGAAGTTGCCATGAGCATATATAAACTGACTGAGATATAAGGCGCTGTAGGTTATAATTATACAGGGTGATTCCAGAAATGTTAGAAACCAAATTTTTTATTGGGTGGCCCATACATAGACATATATATTGGGTAGTCCATAGACAGTTACATATACAGGGTGGTGGAAATATATTATAAAAGGGGATAATTATAATGAGTATTTTAATAAGTGTTAGAGAGTTGAAATTAAACTGAAACACTTCATCTTAAGAAAAATTAGTCCAAATATCCGATTATATGTATATATGTATGTACCAACCAACATTTTTGATGAACCTTTGCATTTACGATTAATTAACCATACAAATGGAAATTGAATAAGTATTAGTAGTAAAATGAAAAAAATTATTATTTTGAAATTTCGACTCGAATAGAATTGTCATTTACATTTATTTGTTATATTATCCTACCGATTAACAACCGAATTATTTTATTTTAAGAAATTTCATGTTAACTAGATTTGTCTTTAATTTCCACTTACTGCCTCTTTGCCATACCTTATATCATTAAGCTATGCATTAAAAGTTTGCTCACAAATAAAGTCATATTAATCTTTATGGTTTGAGGATGGTTTTGATTAACAATACGGTCAACTAGATATTGTTTTTTTAGTTAAATTATTTATTTAAAAATTGTTGTTGATGTTAGCACAACTTACATAGGATCCGGCAGACTGCGCTGTAGTCGCTGTGTCAAATATTCAAGAGTGTGCTTTAGTTTCAGTTACGTCTGATAGATGGCGTTCAGATTATATTGTTACAGCTAATTTTTAAAAGTTTACATGGGACAGGACAACGTCTGTCGGGTCCGGTAGTTATATATGAGAAACAAGTTGAATTTTGTTAGGATTTGACACAATGGGTCGAATTTCGACCACTGGGCGATCGCTAGTATAAATAATTTTCCACAACTTTTTGGCGTGGTGCATATAAATACACTTATTATAGATATTGCCTAGAACCCATTCCTACAAAAAATAAATGTAATTCCCATTTTGCAAATAATCGTATAATTTGAACTAATCTGTTCAGACTACAAACACTCTCGATATAACTTTACATAATTATAACCGAAAACTAACACAACTTTTTACAAGGACCAAAAATATAAGCTACAATCTGGATTGAGTTTCCTAGCAAATCAGAATTTGTTAATCAACCAGTATTCACAGTCTAAATTCGTAGGCTTTTCTCCAAACTAATATGCCATCCTATTGTTTCTGCCTTACAACTAAGCGTACATTAAAACACTTCTAGTTATTCGGTGGCCCGATAACATCTGAAATGACTTTGCTACATTTTCCCTGAAGATCTTAGGAACTTGTTCTCTATATCTATATATTTCACATGAATATTGCATGAAGCGAAAAGGAGCAGTGCTGTTTAAATTAGACCCAGTTAAAGATGCCTGAGCTAAAGGCAAACACAGCGCACAAAATAGACATGTTCTTGTTCAGTTGTGAGACTTACGTTTCATACATATTTAATAATAGGAATAAACACAATTTAAATTAGTAATAAGCTGCAATTGTGTTAAAGTTCTCGTTGGAGGCCATCAAGAAAACTGGATATTCTCTCCATAGGATATTATCAGCGTAATGGAGATAACAGAGTAATTAATTCGACCTAGTTTTTAATAGCATCTAGCTCAGGTCATTTACGGAGAAAAAGACCTTTTGGTGACAAAATTAATAGTAGAACAAAAACCGACTTCAACGTGTTCTAATGATAAAACTTGACTAATCGACATAAAATTCAACATTTTTTATCGATGCTTTTTTGTTTCTTATCAAAAAACTGCGAAAAATCGGTAACAATTTAGTTTTTTATCTTTTACACAAAATCCACGGATAAAATCGTATTTGCTGCTATGGGCAATGTTGATGACCCTATCATTATGAATAAACCACCGTTGGAAAACAGAAGAGCTGATCTAGAGACCCCTCATCTCATTTTTCCAAAGTTTAAAGTATAAATACTTGTAAGTATTGAAAATATTTGGCCATTCCCTAAAAAATTATTTGGACGAGTCCGTTCGAAAAATTGCTAAGGGGTGGTACTTTATCCTTATTACTAATAATCTTAATTCAAATTTAAATTTGACGGAGACACATATTTATCTTTCTTGCATAATATGGATTTATGTAATAAATTTTGCAAAATGGAATGCCTAAACTCCATTTAGACAGACACTGATGTTAACGATGGAGCAATCATTTCTAATATGCTTATTTTAAATTTAAATAAAAACGTAAATTTGCCTTGTATGTTCACTGATTTTTTAAAACATTAGTAAATAATAGTAGGTTCCTTTGTTTACAATTTTAGTACATTTCATATTATATTATTATATAAAAATGAAAAGCTGATACGAATTGATAATAGTTAACAATAGAAGATATAAGATGTTTTTCTTCAATTAGTTAACAATGCAATTTTTATGTTGTTCAGTTCATATTTATTTTTTGTTAATAAATACTAACTACTGACAAACTAAATTTCTTTAGATATATAGGTAGGTATGTGTTGATCTATTATTGAAACATTTACAAATGGAAAAATCGCTTGCAATAGCCTTCGCATTAAGCGTAATATTATGATTGCTCCGTCATTATCATCTGTGGCTAAATGTAATATGTACGTTCAAAAAAATATGTCTTGCATAGGATTCACTGAAATTTTGCAAAAACTACTGGGACTACAGTATTTATTTTTAGAACATGATTTGGGTATGAGAAAATGTGTAGCTTCAGTTAATAAGAAGCTTTCAGCTATAAAACAAAAAAGTATGTAAGCGATTATTTATTTTTTTTAGAATTTCGGGTAAAGGTACCATTATCTGAGTAACTAATTCACGAAGTTGAGCGTATAGTAGCTCATTTTGTAGGTCTTTCATTTCTCTTCAACATTCTCCATAGTAGTAAACACGTTTTTATCGGTGAATTTTGAGTAAAAGTTAAAAAACTAAATTGTTACCGATTTTCCGCTGTTATTTTTTAAACAAAAACGTATCAATAAAAAATGTTGAATTTTATGTGAGTTAGTCAAGTTTTATCATTAGAACCTGTTGATATCGGTTTTGTTAATATATTAATTTTGCCACGTAATTTCGTAAATGACCTTTAATAACTTACAATTTGACAATGTTTTATATAGACACGCAGAAGATATACAGGGTAATTTAATTCAACCCTCAACATTTGGAACTCGGAAACCACAAGAGATAAGAAGAAAGTTTAAATTAGGGCAAAAATGCGTAATTTAGTGCTTGAAGAAGTAGTCGAAATTCGACCCTATTTCATCAAATTGTAAACATTATTGGGGTTCTTTTGTCAAAAGTATATTTTAATAAGAAATGAAGTTGATGAGAAATCCGAGAAGTGGTCTAATGTCCAAAATTGTTCACGTCATACTGACAAATCTATTGAAATAATAATGAAATAAAAATTTAATTAAACATTTGACATAATTTTGACACATGAGTGGAACCGCTCCTGGTAAAATGTTCGTCTTAATAATTGGAAGATTGTTCTTGGCAATCTAAAAATTTCCATCATTTTAATCGAGTTCCTAAATATTAAAATAATTTGTTTAAGTGCGAGTTGGACTCGCATACTCTGGGTTCCGTACCACCTTCAAGATTCTAATATTTCAGTTTCAGACTAGCAGGGAATGAGTGCATTTTCTTATATTTACCCTTATATCTTTTAAAGGAAGCGTTTTAAATTTATAAAAAATATACTTTTTATTTTATCTGCTTCAGGGGAATTGGTAAATTTTGGTAAATTTTCGTTAATATCTTTTTAAATTCATTTTTTTTTATATGAAAAAAATATATTTGTGTTCCTCAGAGTAAGACCTTTTATTTGATTATTACATGGTGTTGGATTTTTATTTATGTTTAAATTTTTATTTAATTCAATAATTTGCCCCCCCAAAATTAATATTAATGGTTTCTCCTTATTTTTCCTGTAAAGTTCGGGCAACGTTCTATATTTCGTATTTTTTCAAAATTTTAGGCTTTAAGGGGGGGGGGCGGTCGATTTTTTTAGTTTTTCCCCCCAGAAGTACGCCTAAAATCAATTTTTTTTCTTTTGTCGTATGTACTCCTGATCAGGTCACCAAACTATTTTCAACCTCTTCTGTCTACTAGTTTAGGAGAAAATTGCTGTGATGTGACAGAAGCAGAAATCCGGAGTGATGTTATAAGGGTATCCGTATATTGTATATACGAAACCCTAAAAATTTTGATCAACATCCCTTTGAGAACTTCAATCTTTAATACATTCTCTATTTTCCGCCGACTGGTATTTTTTTACACAAAAAATTGTGATAACATAGAGCCTAGAACTTCTGGAGGTAGCTTGCAATGCACCAATATCGTGCCAATGCTAGAAAGAGAGGGCAAGAGTCATTTCACTCACAATGAGCTATGAGCAGCATGCCGTTCATTACTTTCACCTTGCAATCGAGTGAAATATACTCTTGTTCTCAGAGCAATAGATGCTCTCTGTTTTTACTCTTGGCACGAAAATTGAGCATTGCAAGCTACCTGCAGCAGTGTACGCTCTAGGGTGTCAACCAAACTAATAGTATCTATCGCTCCGTCCATATATAATTACTCAATGTTTTGACCGTCAAGGCCAGCCAAATATAAAATACATTTTATTGTAGAATGAATGTGTAGGTATATACCTAACTTACCATCATAATTCAGTAGATGCCTTGAATTTTTTTATGTTCTAAATAATACACATCTTAAAATGTCAATGAGATTTTTATTTTACTTAAAGGTCAGTTACATTGTACTTAAAACCAGTATTTTGCAGGACCCTTGTAATGAAAAACAAATTATTTTTGAAAAATGTTAATAATTTTAAATTGGGTAATAAAACGAATTTATAATCTTTATTCTAACAATTCATAGTTAAAGATTAAAACTCGTAAGCAGAAAATGGAAGCAACCAACTTAAAAGTTAGTATTAGTATTACAAAATAACTACCGAACACTACAAAACATAAGAATATATTAATAAACCACATATCTTAAGTTTCAATATAATTTTGATAAATTTTAATGAAAGACACATAGTAAGCTATAACTGTTTCTGATTTGCTTGGAAAATATAAAGAAATACAATTCACCTGTTTTTAATGTTAAATAATACCTACTTTTGTTGGAAACTTTTCTCATTGAATTAAAAACTTCCCTTTATCACCCTGCTTTATTAACCTAGCGGCTAACAATATTATGAAATATTAAAATTTAAATCAAACTTAAAACAAAGACAGTTTCAGACAAGCAAGAAATGAGTGCATTTTTTTATATTTACTCTAATATCCTTTAAAGGAAGTGTTTTAAATTTATAAAAAATGTACACTTTTGTTTTCCATAAATAGACTTTTTATTTTATCTGCTACATGGTATGGTTGATTTTTATAAAAACATGTATTTAGTTTTCTAATTTGTCTCCCAAAAATTAACATTAGAGTTTTATTTTACTACTAAACTTTCTGGGAAACCCTTTATAACCTACTGTCTGAATTTTAGACTCTGTAGATGGGAAGATAAAAGGGAAAATACGTCAAATTATTACAGCTTTTAGACAAATTATTTAGAATACAAATAAATAATATTTTTCAAAATTTTAGAAAGTGTAGTTTCTAAAGTGGGAATTAAGTAGAGGTTTTAATATTTTTGTTAATATCTATTAAACAAATGATTTAAAAATAGGATATATTTGTAATTCACATAAAGAGTTTTTTATTTTCCCTTTAATTCTACAGTTTTTCCCGCAAAATTAATATTAGGGGTATCCATTATTTTTCCGGTAACGTTATAGATCGGAAATAAAACGGGAAAAAATATCATTTAAACAATTTATTTTAAAAATATGAAAAAAAACGTAATAACCTCTTTCCTTTTATGTAACGCAACATGTAGCGTTAACAAATATATTTTTATTTTCCGTTTAATTCCAAAATATATATTAATATTAGGGAGTTCTTAGTAATTTTCCTG
This sequence comes from Octodonta nipae, assembly GCA_034190945.1. NCBI lineage: Eukaryota > Metazoa > Arthropoda > Insecta > Coleoptera > Chrysomelidae > Octodonta > Octodonta nipae. The sequence goes on from CM067224.1 coordinate 71,280,577, forward strand.
TAAAAAATTAGGTCATATAGTTTGCCCACACAGCAAAATCAATTGTAAAAATATCACGAGAATGTCACAAATTCGCTGTGATGTTGTCAAGAATACTACTGTCAGATTGCAGAAACTTTTAATGTCAGATAGTATTTTATCAAGTTATATTGCCAATAATATTGCAGTCTTATTTCTAAGATACACCTGATATATTGCTGCGATATTAATATTAATGTAATATTTCTGCAATAGATTTTTTTATGTGGGATGGTAAATAAAGGGTGAATGGGTATTTTTTTTATTTTTGTTGATATATTTTAAAATATTCATTTTAAAATAATAAAAAAAAATTTGTGTTCGTCATAATGCGCTCCTTGATATGATATATTACATAATGCGTTAGAAATAACTTCAATTTTCCATTTAATGCTCTTATTTGCCTCCTAAAATTAACATTAGTGGTTTCTCCTTATTTTGCCAGTAAAGTTCAGTTGAGGTCATATATCCTAAATTTTTATTCAAATTTTTACGTCTTGTAGTTTCGGAAATAAAGGTGGGAATGTGTGTTTTATATATTTTTGTTAATAACTTTTAAACAATTTATATTAAAATATGAAAAAAATATGTTTGTATTTGTCATAATGAGCCCTTTGATTGGATAAATTACGTGATACGTTAGAAACAATTTTAATTTTATGTTTTATTTTATTATGTAATTTGTCCCCAAAATTAATATTAGGAGTTTCTCTTTATTTTTCGGGTAAAATTCAGGAGAGGCCCTATATCTCTAATTTTTTTATTATTTTTTTTACGGCTCATGGTTTCGGAGGTACTGTGAGGGGAATGGGTAAATAATTAGTAATATTGTTAATATCTTTTAAATAATTTATTTTAAAAATATGAATAATATATATTTGTTTTCGTTATAACGAGCCCTTTCATTGTTTTTAGTACATGATGCGTTAGAAACAATTTTTATTTTAAATTTTCGGATTTATTGATTTACACCCTGTATAATAAACAGCGGCAAATGCCATTCGCAAAACACATTTTTCTTAAAACCTGCTACGTCAATATTCAATATTCCAAAGACCAAAGCGACGAATCTGCTCCATCCAGCATCTGCTCCGCTCCATCTGATCCGGTAAAGGCGACACAGTTACGGTAATCATATTAGTGGTGCAACTCTAATAATATAATTGTTATTTCCTAGGAGCGAGACGTCTGTACACACTGACTTTTAGAATGTCAACATCTCAATTACGGTGAAGTTACAACGGTTGACTTCCTTGCCTGGCTCGGTTTTCGGTTGAACATCTTGCTTTGAAGTCGCTCACTTCGTATTCTCGAGTTAATCCAATTTAGTTTTGGATGCGAAAGGCGTTATATCACTGAATATATCTGGATGCAAGTAGGTAAAAAGAAGATGACAGTCTGATACTTTGTAGTGTGAATTGCTGATATGATATTCGTAATAACTGGAAATTCCTTATATTTCCAAGAAGTGTTCATTATTTTTATATTCCGTATTGCATGCATTTCATAGCATAGAATATAATTTTTAACCGACTTCGAAAAATAAGTTCGTTCTTAGTTCGGCGCTATACGCTAGTATAGTATCTTTGACACGAGACCTTTGCGCCATCCCGAGTTTCATTTTCGGAACTCTGGTTGTGTCAAAGTGGTAATTTAAGTTTGCCGTATATTAGAATAAAGATTAGTTATTCCATGAAATGAAAAGAAAAACATCAAACCAAAAGTGCGGTGTAGTTGATTCTGAAAACACACCAAGAAAAACCCAAAATTACAATTATATCACTATCATGGATTTACATAATAATTAGAGATGAAGAATAATGAATTGCAGCAATTCGACATCATGGGTAAATAAATTTGAATTCCACGTTGTTAGTCATTATTTTATGGATACAATTAATCATAATTGTTGTTCTATTAACAAAAATGAAAATTTTTAATTACACTAGTGTGGCAATTCATCTCAACTAGAAACAAATTCAATGATTTGCAGTGGTCATTTTGTTTGGGTAAAAAGTAAACAATGCACATAACAAAAGTTACAATCCAACTATATTTCCTGCAATATGTATATAAAAAGCAAAATCTTCATGCTGGTTTGTGGGCTGAAAGCTTCTGAGTACCTACGATAAGAAAAAAATGCAACTTCAGTAGTCGATGAAGCTCCAATTGGAGTTAACAATAGTAGGTAAATATATATAAGAAAAAAACATATTAACTTTATTCATTATGTTTAATTTATTGCTAGATTTCACTGACGATGAAGTTTTAATGGATCAAGATAAAAATTTTGAAGTTGGAGCAAGGATAAAGCAACAACAGATGCCAATATTCATATTAATTCACAATGAAATGAATAGTGATTATATATTATTTATAGCTTGTGTAATAACTAATAATAAAGAAGCGCTCATAAAAATTAAAAATAATGAAAATAAAAAGTGTTATTTATTTAAAAGAGTATATATATTGATATATTACTGGAAACATAGTTGAATTGTAAACTTTGTTATGTATCTACATTGTTTGATTTTTCTGCTCCAACGAAATGAGCACAGCTAATCCTTGAATATGTTCCTGGTTGCCGTGGCTTTTCATCCCTCCTGTAACTAAAAAGTTACTTTTTCTCTTTATTCCTAAAAGAAGCTATTATTATTTAAAAAACTAAGAGTTATGTTCACCTTATATTCCAATTTAGTTTGGAAAGAAAAGTTTTTACATGATTAACTTTTCTGATTACAAGAGTTATTGAATCTTATTTTTGTCAAAAGAACAACAATTGTGATTAATTTTAAGTATTTAGTAATGACTAAAAACGTGGAAATTTAATGTAATTATCCTTGACAACGAACTACAGTAATCCATTTTTTCCTTACTCTCTGATTCCTATAAAAATCCAGCAAACCGGTAGAATTGTAATTTTTGATTTTTCCTTGATGCGTTTTCAAAATCAACAACACCGCACTTTCAGTTTGATGTTTTTCTTTCCATGTTCAGACCCCGTTGTCAACGATATTAACTCAAATGAATAAGATATTAAAAAAATAAAAGGATTCGTAATGACAAATTATGTAAATCACAATTTGACATTAATGTTTGACAATCAAACTGATGTAACTAAGGTAATTTACTGCATATTTGATATATACACTTCAGCACTACAAATTTTGAAGATCATGTGAAAGCTTCTTTCAAATTGGAAGAATTTGAAAGAGTTACCTATTGAATTGATGTTGCCTTCATAGGTGCGACTTTGCTATAAGAGTGCATTCGCCAAAAATGATACCAAAGAAATTCTGATGTTCCAGAGCTATCATTATAGTCATAAGGGAAAATCTAGGAAAAACCTTAAGAACTATCCCGATATAGGGTTGTTCAAAAAGACATTAACATTGTTAATTTCATCCTTGATTATTGGTAACTAGAAACGGTTGAATTCTATAAAAGTACTAGCTATACAATCGCTTTCATTTAATAAAATTTTAGCAGACTCTTTCAGCTTTCGTATTGTGTTGTCTTCTTTGTGTAATATGGCTTTATTCTGAAATCGTATGCTGTGACCAAGGTTCCAAGGTATGTTTACAAAGTGTTGACTTTTCGATTTATCATTTCTTTATATAATTTTTGTGTTGTTTTGTCTTTTCGAATTGTCGTTTTTTTATACGATTTTTGTGTATTATTGACTGTTTGAATTGTAGTTTCTTTATATAATTTTTGTGTTCTTTTGACTTTTAGAATTTTTGTGAACATGCCTGGAGCCTAGGTAATAATTTCAAAATTCAACATAACAGTCAAATAAGAACTCAACAAAAACCGAAATCTGAAAGAGTCTGCTTTAATCTTATTAAATGGAAGCGATTGTATTGTACTTCTGTAGAATGCAGCCGTTCCTGGTTACCAATAATCAAGGATGAAATTGATAATGGTAATGTCCTTTTGAACAACCCTATATCGGGATAGTTCTTAAGGTTTTTCCAAGATTTTCCCTTGTGACTTTAATGAGATATCTAGAACATCAAAATTTCTTTGGTTCTTTTGGCGAACGCCTCATGAAATTCTAAAGATAACTCTTTCAAATTCTCCAATATAAAAGAAGCTTTATTTCACATGATCTTTAGAATTTTTCGTGCTTCCCTGTATTTATCAAATTTGCAGTAAATTCCCTTAGTTACATCTGTTTGATTATCAAACATTAATGTGAAATTGTGATTTACGAAATCTGTCATTACGAATTTTTCAATTTTAATTTTTTTTTAATTTCTTGTTCATTTGAATTAATACCATTGTTAACGGGGTCTGGTTTAGACCTTGATAAGTTTGGACTGTTTGAAATATACAGACTTTCAAATTTATGTGGTCTTATTCCCAAAGAACTCAGAAAAAATAAAAACCAGAGAGGCGACAATTATCGTTCAGAAAACAAGCATTTAGTTGTTGGATCTGGTTTAAGTTCCTTGACATTATTATCTTCAAGTAATCTATTGACTTTACTTATATATTTACTCTTGTGCAAAATGGTTATTACGTTGCCTTTATCAGCTTTGCAAAGGATTAAATGGTTACAATTTCATTTTTCTTTCAAATTTTTAATAATGTTGATTCCTTCAGTGTTGTTATTAAGAGTCTGATGTTAACAATAAGTTTTGCTATCCAAAGTTTCTTATAAAACTCGATATTTTCCAAAGAATTCAAAGCTTCTTCAGTATGATCTGCTAATAATTCAGTTTCATGTTTGCTGTAGACAAGTGGAGAGTATTTAACACCTTTTTCTTATAAATGTGGAATGTGTTCGATGGCACATTCCATAGAGAATCCAAAAAAAATGTATGAATTAGATGTTGCGGTTTTAGTTCAATGCTGGTTCAATGCAATATATAATTGAGGAAGGACCTTTAGCGGAACAATCAATAAACACGTGCCGTCACATAAACGAATCACCAAATAAAAGTTATCACTAACCTTTTATGTCGAAGCTCTGGTGTTTTCTTGGGTTTTCTTTCTTCAGAGGCTAGCCCCGTAAGAGCAGGAACAGTTTCTTAGAGCTTCGTCTGGACAACACGTTACACAAAAAATAGCGACGTAATGTTCATTGATTGAGCAAACAAAAATGCGGGTTTAACAACAAATGATGCGCTTTTGTAAACACAAAAGAAACAAAATGAAAGCGGTTTAGCTGTCGTTACGAATGGAGCTAAGAACTCGCGGACTCGTAACACTATAACAACAACAAGCGGCGTCTCTTCAGACGGAATCAAAAAATGTGTCCGAATAATTCGGACCACAATACACGAATCTTCCAAGCGTCCTAATAGCTAGGGAGCCGAAACACGAATGTCAATACTGTCTATATTTTACACGCAAAAAAACACTTAAAATTAGCATTAGCGCGACGGAATGTTTTAGAAAAGGTGCAGAAGTTTAAATATCAATGAAGTAATTCAATCAAATTGAACACAACACACTAAACAAATTGCGGGAACGCACCAAAATGCATTTCATCTGCCATCTGTTGTGAAGATTATCTCAGAAAAAATCAATATTCTAGGATGAAATTAATAAACAAATGGATCCTGGACATTTCATTTATGTAAATTAATCTTAGAATTTGAATGATAATTTTTAGTATAAATTAAATGTTCTAATTTATTTCAACCTGTTGTATTGTTTCTATTGACTTTGAAAATGTCAAAATCAGTCTACAGGAAAGTAAAAAAAAATCAATTTACTTGAACATATAGAAATTAAAAAATGTCTAAAAACCATTCCACTTCATACAACCAATGACCAGCTTGCTTTTATAAACACCCCTGTAATGCTTAAACTTTTAGATTTTCAATCTGTTAATAATGGGAATTCCCCTAATAGTTTAAGCAGGTAATTTATACCGCATTTTTTGATTTTTACACAGGTATACCCCTTTATAAATGGTCTTTCTAGTATTTTCTTCACATTAATTTGCATACATTTGTGTAAAAAACCTTTCAGTGCCTACATTTATCTTTAGTAAGCATCTGACACTCTTAATAAAGCCTTGAAACTGCAAAACATACAAATTTTTTGAAACATTTAAAAGCTATAATTGAATTACTTTTTCCTTTAGTTATGATATTTTATATTTTTTAGAACATTATAAAAACTTGTAATATTAAAAAATAATGTAATTTAAATAATCAAAACCGGCATCAAGTAGGTAACATTGACATCATAATCGATCTCAATAAAAATACAATAAAAAATTGTTAACAAATCATAAACGTTTCAAAAGGGTGGAAATAACTTCGCCTTTATTATTTCCCCATAATTTTATAGAGGGTGAGGTTTTTTGATGATCAGTATGGGGATGTCGGAAACTAGCGGAGATAGAGCAATGGTTAAATTGAGAACGATTTGCAGTTTTACTGGCCAAATTTAATGACACTTTCGAATTTTTCTAAAAAGTCATGGCTTACTAGATATTTTGAAAAAACGAAATTCTGTCCATTTAGTCAAATCCCTCCCTAGATCCATTGTTTTTGATTTTATAAAAAAAAGTGTAAACATCAAAATTGAAGGGAATTTTATCCCGAATATGATTTTCATGTCCTCGTTTAAGTGACAGCTTTCGAAATATTACACAAACTTATCTTTTTTTGAATGGAAACCATAGGTGGCTATGACCTCAAATTTCGGACATTTTTAGAGATTTTCAATGATTTTCAATGATAAAGTTATTCATAAAAATAACGGAGTTATGGATGCTTTCCTCTCTTATTTTCACTTTTAACGTAGTTAGCCATGAAATAGATTGAGTTATTAATAACTATTCCAAAAAACATTGAACGATTTTTTTATTTGGTATATCAGATATAATGAAAAAACTAAATAAGATGGTACTTACCAAAAACTTAAGAAGTTAAAGTATATAATAATGGTTACAATTTATATTCGAAACATCCACCATTGTTATTTAGACAAGAATTGCTTCTTTTTAAGATTGACATCACCGCTTTCCTCAATCAATTTCTTCTATTGCTTGTAATACCCCCTTCCTTAGGTCACCAACTATCTCATACTTTCTTTTCTATACTTTGTTTTTTAGCGCACCCCATAAAAATGGAAGTCTATAACTGCCAAATCGGGAGACCGGGGTAGCCATTCGCATTGGCTATTTCTTCTTATCCAAGAGTTCGAATAGATATTATCTAAGTGTTGTCTTACTAATAATGAGTTATGAGCAGGTGATCCATCATGTTGGAATCACTCAATTTCTAAACGAGTTCTCAAATTCAAATTATGCAGCATGTCTTGAAAAGTGTATTACAAGAAATGCAAGTAGCGCTCCCCAGTAAGTGATTCGTCATAGATAAAAGGCCCCAGAATAGTAGACCCTATGATACCACACCAAACATTAATACCAAATTTTCTCTGGGGTCTTCTTTGTTCTACATGGAAAGGGCTTTTTTTAGCCCATATATGCTCATTGTGTCTATTGAACATACCGCAGTTAGTAAATCTAGTTTCATCTGACCATAACACCTTTAATGGAAACTGTGGATTGTCAGGGCACATGTCTCTAAACCATTTGCAAAACAAAATACGTCGATGTTCGTCACCTGCATGCAAAGTTTGAGAAACTGAAAGTTTGTACGGGTGGAACTTGTGCGCTCTCAGTACCTTAACTACAGTTCGTTGAGATGTGCCAGCTTCTGCCGCAATATCACAAGCTGATGTAGATGGATTTTGATTTACCATTGCCAAAACATTTATTTGTGCTGTTTCATTAATTTGATTACGTTCCTTTGGTGGTCTAATAAAACATCCAAATGTACATAGAATAGGTTGACGACAATTAAAATATCTATGAAAGTATTCCTCAGCTGCACGAACTGAATTTTTATGGCATATGATATAACATTCCACCATATTTAGTTTTTATTCGTTAGAATATTCAATTTTGTCACGAAAACTTGTCAATATCGACTGTCAGTTCAGCGCTACTAATGGAATTGCTCTTAAATGAGAAAGCGTCAAAGTGAAAACAATCTTTTTCATGGCTACCTACGTTAAAAGTGAAAAAAGAGAGAAATCATCCAGAGCTCCGTTATTTTTATGAATAACTATATCGAGTATTATATCGTTGAAAAGCTATAAAAATGTTGGATATTTTGATGTCTTAGCTAACTATGGTTTCCGTTCGAAAAAAGATAAGTTTGTGTCATATCTCGAAAACAAGAGCTGTCACGCAAACGACGACATGACATTCATATTCGGGATACAATTCCCTTCAATTTCGATATTTACAATTTTTTATAAAATCAAAAACAAAGGAGCTAGAGGGATTTGACTAAATCGACAGAATTTCGTTTTCTCAAAATATCTAGAAAGCCATGACTTTTTACAAAAATCCGAAAGTGTCATTAAATTGGGCCAGTAAAACTGCAAATCTTTCCCAATTTGACCATTGCTCTATCTCCCCTAGTTTCCGAGATCCCCATACTGATCATCAAAAAAAACTCGCCCTGTATAATCGTCATTCAACCTTAATCAAAGTAAAAGCAAATAGATAATTTTAAATTTTATTTTTCACTGATTTATCGTGCAGCAGATAACACAGCACTAACTTACGAAAAAAATCAATTATGTATCATGTCAGTGTAATGTGTTGTGATTAGGTCCATCAATTTAGGCAAACAAATCAACCGCGTGAGATTGCTAGACAATTTCATCCTTTTAAGTAACGAATTCATAATTTGTCAAATCTTGAAAGGTTTCTGAAGAGCGACAGACACAGAGGTCACTCTAAGACAATATATTTTAATATTGTGTTTATTATTGTGCCATGGTAATATTACGAAATCGAAAAATGTCCTTTACCTTTGTGTGTCAATCGCTTCTGACCTGTGTGGTTCTTAATAGTAAATGAAAGCGATTATTAAGTTACCTATTGTAGCTTTAAATCTGAAATCATAGCCTTTTTTGTCAGTCCCTGTTATGTTTGAATAACCGAATTGTGCAAGATCTTTGAAACATATGGTATTTGAAAGATTATATTTTTCATGTAAATATTATTCACTGGTTATCAAAAGGTTTCAAATAATCTTACAAAATAATGGATTTAACATCTGATTTAATTGTAGTCTATACATGCTCACTATATGAAAACTAATAGTAAAATTTCTCAAAAATAACTTTCTTTAATACCGTCTAAAATGATGAATTACCTAGTCTATCGTGACATAACACTTCATCCTATAGTCCTCAAAAAGTGATTTTAATGATACACTGCAAATATAATATGTTTCAAATATTCTTCGGATAATTAAGAAAAATGTATGGTTACTCTCTTCGAGGTGTCATTCCTTTGTACGCACGACAATATATATTATATATAATACATATTGTTTCTGGTCAGGGAACCTCCATCAGTTGCACTTCCCACAATTTAATGTCCTCTCGAACATTTCTTTATGTATTTGATACATTTCGTTAAATTTAAAGACGCGAGATGTAAGACCGACATCTAGGATTTTCGAGAGAATTAGCATACAGAGTTTCCGAATCTGGAGCCGTTTCGTGTAATTGCTGTTCTTCCTTAACTCCTAGGACAGAATGTCACTATAAAATTTTCAGGTTACTTCACCGGTCGGAGATATTGAATACTGTTTTCGAAGTGTCATTCCTTTGTTCGCAAGACAATATATATTATATATAATACATATTGGTTCTGGTCAGGGAACCTTCATCAGTTGCGCTTTCCACAATTGAATGTCCTCTCGAACACTTCTTTATGTATTTGATACAATTAGATAAATTTGAAGACGCGAGATGTAAGACCGATATCTAGGATTTTCGAGAGAATTAGCACACAGAGGTTCCGAATTTGGAGCCGTTCCATGTAATTGATGTTCTTCCTTAACTCCTAGGACAGAATGTCACGATAAAATTTTCAGGTTACGTCACCTGTCAGAGATATTGAATACTCTCTTCGAGGTGTCATTCGTTTGTACGCAAGACAAAATATATTATATATAATTCATATTGTTTTTAGTCAGGAAACCTCCATCAGTTGCTCTTCCCACAATTGAATGTCCTCTCGAACACTTCTTTATGTATTTGATACATTTAGTTAAATTTGAAGACGCGAGATGTAAGACCGATATCTAGGATTTTCGAGAGATCTAGCACACAGAGGTTCCGAATCTGGAGCCGGTCCGTGTAATTGCTGTTCTCCCTTAACTCCTAGGACAGAATGTCACGATAAAATTTTCTGTTTACTTCACCTGTACAAAGGAATGACACCTCGAAGAGAGTATTCAATATCTCTGACAGTTTCTTGAAAAATCAGTGGTGAAAATCAAAACTTATACTGGCTACACTGAGCATTCCTTGGTTCTGTAAAACCACAACACATTGCAGTGATTGGATAATATCCAGTAACACTCTCTCAGAATGTCGAAGTAAATTTGTATAAATTTGAACTTTTACGCTAATTCTGGTTTCTCACATCTCCGTATAAGTTTCTTCGTACGCGAAGACAACCACTAACATTGAAAGTTATTAGGATTCAACCTATCACTGAAAAGAGCAAATTTACGGGCATTTCAACACACAAATCTTAGCAGTTGTTACGTGTTATATCAGTTAAAAACCTCCTATGACTGAACCATTAGGTATGTTTTCGTGAAGATTTTTATTTTATTGCTTTTTATTGCCCAATAATCCTTTTGGCCTAGCAGTTGCAGAAAATTCGTACTAGAAAACGCCACGAAACCATCAATCCCTTGCATCGAGTGGCGCTTTTGAAGTTACCGACCTTAGGCGGAATGGACTGACCAGAATGATTAATATTAATACCCAACGAAAGCAAAAAAGGGTAGAAATTGGTCGATCTTATCTTTCATTCTGGCAAACCGTTTCGGCAATTGAAGGAATTGAACACCTTTTAAAGAACGTTTCGAACTCTAGATGAGTGGTCATCTTTTGCGGACGACGGACGTATGAGACACGCCTACTTTCTCAGTTTCACCTCTAATTTATTTCTTAGGCTTTTTCTAGTATAATTAGTGAGTATTATACCTCCATTGAGAATTGCCATAGCCCTACATAATAAGAAAGAGATGAAATTCATTACTAATCCAAAATCTATGTAAATGATTAACACTTGATTGGATAATTTGTTCCATGTACAAGATATCTTGGTTGACATTCAGAATCTGCATCTTACCTCGTTACATACATTCTTTGTTAAGTTAGTTTGTTATTTATGAACTTGATAACCAAACATTTTGTAATTTTGTAGGAATTTTGTTTAAACTCGTCGTCTGTTGCTTTGAGATCAGATTTTAGTTAAAATTAAAATCTTCTACTGAAAATTATGGCATGCTAAACAATTGTATATGTAGAACAAAGTGTAGTAAGGCAATGTCGTAAAATTGCCCGGATTACTGGCTGTCGGTACAGAGATTCGTCCTCACAGTTTTTCTGAGAGAAAGAGATGTCTACAAAATGATCAACCAGTATTCCTGTATATAAATACTGTAATGTATATTGTGTTATACTTATCTGTATTTGGAGACTTATCAACTCCGAGTCTGGAGTCGTTGTCAATCGTTTAGTGTTGTTTTCGAGGTTTTTCTAAAAAAAATTCGCTTTGATCTTGAATTTGTTGTTTGTCAAAAAATTTGACACTGACAATTTGTCGTTTGACGATCACTTGACGTTGAGGTTACCGTTTTGTTGCTCTGTTAGCAATAAATTCCTCCAGTCCAAATAATCATACATTTGCTTCTTTAAGTTTTCTTTTTTTTTAAATTTTCTTCTTTTAACAAAATCTTTGTTTTATCCCAGTCTATCCTATGGCAGCCGGTGCTCATTAATACTTGATTAGCCAAATTTGATTTGTCCACATGTCTTCTGGAAATGTTATATTGATGTTCTTTCTTCCTTACTTCTATAGGTCTTGAAGTTTCACCGGTATAAGAATGACCACAGTCACACAAAACACTGTACACCCAATTTTTAGAACTCTGGGTTGCGTTAAACGGTTTGGTATGTGTGAGGATAGAGCTGTTTTAAAAACAGTTTTAACTCTGTATTTATTTCCTAACCGCTTAATTTTTTCCGATACACCTGGGACATATGGAATTATGTTCATAATTTGGTTGTCTGTTTGTGTTTGGTTGGTATTAGTTATTATTATGAACATAAATCCATATATCCCAGGTGTATCGGAAAAAAATAAGCGATTAGGAAATAAATACAGCGTTAAAACTGTTTTTCAAACAAATTATACCTTGCGCTTTATCTTCACACATACCAATCCGTTTAACGCAACCCAGAGTTCTAAAAATTGTGTGTACAGTGTTTTGTGTGACTGTGGCCATTCTTATACCGGTGAAATTTCAAGACCTTTAGAAGTAAGGAAAAAAGAACATCAATATAACATTTCCCGGAGACATGTGGACAAATCAAATTTGGCCAATCATGTATTAACGAGCACCGGCAGCCATAGGATAGACTGAGATAAAACAAAGATTTTGTTAAAAGAAGAACATTTAAAAAAGAGAAAACTTAAAGAAGCCAGGTGTATGATGATGAACAACACTGAAATCGGAGCACCTTCAGTCGACCTTCATTTGGACTGGAGGAATTTATTGTTAACACAGCAAAAAAACGGAAACCTCAGCGTCAAGTAATCGCCAAACGACAAATTGTCAGCGTCAAATTTTGTGACAAACAACAAATTCAAGATCAAAGCGAAATTTTTTTAGAAAAAACCTCGAAAACAACACTAAACGATTGACAGCGACTCCAGACTCGGAGTTGAAACGTCTCCAAATACAGATAAGTATTACACAGTATACAATACATTATTTATATAAAGGAATGCTGGTTGAGCATTTTGTAGATATCTCTTTCTCTCAGAATAACTGTGAGGAAGAATCTCTGTACAGACAGCCAGTAATCCGAGCAACTTTACGAAATTGCCTTACTACACTTTGTTCTACATATACAATTTTTAAATACTTATCTGTTGCAGGAAAAAATTTTGAGGAGAGAAAACCCAATGAACAGACAAAATAATTCAAGACCTCCTCAACAATCTTTTCGAAATTACATACTAAACAAACCTGTAAACAAATTATTTTATATTTCTGTTCAATGCGCTGGATATTAATGGGAATCGGGTTCAATAGACGCCTTCAAAACATTTGACATTTTGTTGAAATATAGACTTTTGTTTACACGTATAGTAGTATTTATCTTCCACCAAACTTTGCTGATAACAAAATATATCCTAGCACGTTCCGATTGTACTGAATTAATGCATCATCCAAACAAAACATTCACTAAATCGGAACCTATTAATCAAAACCCTGAAAAACGACTTATTTTTTTTGTATTCTGATGAAACTGATTGCCACATGAGTAATGCAGCTGTTCATATCACGATCAAATAGCTACAAAAGGTTTGAAAAATTACGGTTCTAGCATGGAAACGTTTTCGTTATCGTAAGCAGTTGGAAAGTCGACTTCGGTAAAATTCGATCTGATTGTTTGCAAATAGGCAAGAAATTTATTCATGTGCATTATTAAAATTCTTCTGTATGATTTCTACACACTCAAGAATTAATACTAAAAAGCGATAAATGTGTAAGAGAAAATAATTTTCATAAATCTTTTTGTAGGCTAGAAACAATGATGTGTCTACGCTAGTAAATAATAGTCTTACACAATTTTGGTCATTGCACCTACTTCTCCGATTTTTCCTCAACTTTGTATCTTATAAAAATACTAGTCATTACCCGCGGTTTCACCCGCGTATGAAATGTTCAAGTTTTCGCAAAAAGAAATAACTTATGAAACATATGGATTATCCTAAATAATAAATTTTCTAACTTGTTTAAACCACCCTACTTAACTATACATCCACCACCCTATATTACAATTTTTAATCACCTTGAATTACTGTAACCCTACTTCACCCTATATTGCAACCATCCTGTATATGCTGCTCTTTATTTGTCACCCAATATAACTTTTTGAACACCTGACTATAACTCTTCTCTACCCTATATTTCAGCTATGCAACTGCTTATGGCCTACGCTGTATAACAATTATTTCTGATATCTTTTGAACCACCTTTTAAAGTACAATTTCTCTTTACCATATATTTTACTCACCCTTTATATGCAGCTTTTTTAACATTATATTAAACACACTTTAATACTATAATCTTGCTTCTCATCATATTTCAGATATTCCAAATGGTAGAATACAACTGTTCATGGTCTATGTAACAATTATTTTTTAACTTATTTAAATCCACTCTGATGCAAATACCGGTCGAAAACCTTGGTGTGTCACAATTTTAAAAACACAGTTTTTCATTTTAACACCAAACTTTTATTTAAACAATCACCCAAACTGTAACTGCTTATTGGCCACCCTATATAACAATTTTATTCAACTTTTTTTTAACCGCTTTGTATAACTAAGTCTGCTGCTTCCATCTACATTAAAACCATCCTGTATACACTACTGCCAATTTGTCCAACATTGCAACTTATTTTTGAACCAGCTTGTATAACCATAATTTTACTCTACAAAATATTTCAACAACCCTGTTGTGCATCTGCTTAGGGTCCACCAAATATAACAATTTTTAAACACTTAACTGTAACTCTGGTCCACTCACAATTTTATATATGCAACTTCTTATGGGCTACGCTATTTAACTATTTTTGAACCACCCTTGAAAATATAATTTGTCTCAACCCTGTATTTCAACCACCCCTAATATGCAGCTGTTTCTAACATTGTTTTAATCACACTGTTTGAACTATAATTTTACTTCGATCCATGTTTCATATATTATATATATGCAACAGCTCATGTTCTATTCCTACAAAAAAAATCCAACCTGTTTAACTAAAATTCTACTCCATCCGCTATTTCAACAACCTTGTATATGATACTACTTTTTGGCCACCAAATATAACATTTTTTGTACAACCCTGTATAACTATAAATCCATCAATGCACAATATATTTCACCAAAACCGCAACTGCTTATTGGGCACCGTATATAAAAAAAATCTGGATCACCTTGTATGTATTACAACTACCCTGTATACGCTACTGCTTATTGGTTAACCAATATAACATTTTTTAAATTTTTAAATAATTAATCAAAACATTTCACCACCTTATATTTCAACTATCCTATCTTTGCTATGTATTATGAAATACGCTATTTCACAATTTTTCCTCATATTTTTTCAACGACATTATAAAGTATAATTTCTCTCCACACTTCATTTAAATCACCCTACATTTTCAAGTTATTCTAACCTTGTTTGAATCACACTGTATAACTATAACTTTACTGCGCCCCATGTTTTAGGTACTATATATATATATGCAACTGCAATGTAAAAAAAATTCTAGCATTTTTTGCCGACCCTGTATATTTATAACTTCAAAGCACCCTATATTTCAACAACATTTTATATGCAACTACTTATTTGCCACCCTGTATCCTTAGAATCCCACCCCACCCTATATTTCAAACTGCCGGTAAATGGAACAGCTTGTAGATCATTACATTACTTATTTTTTAAACCCACCTGTATAGCTGTAATTATACTCCGCGACATATATTTCACCCATCCTATATATGCAACTGCTTGTGGATATAAAACAAGTTTTTAACCACAACATAAACTATAGTTCCACTACATCTTATATTTCAAACACCCTGTATAAACGACTGCTTCTCACTTTTTTCCAACCCATTTCATAACTATAATATCTTATGAACATACCTCAAAGATCCTAATTGCTTACATAACATATTTTTTCTAAGATTTTTTATCCAAACTATAAATCTTCTACCCCTTTTCAACCACTTGGTATATGGAACTGTTTATGGCCCACTCAATATAACTTTTTTAGACCACCCCATATAACTAATTCCACTCTCTCTTATTTCAACCACATTGTATATATGCAGCTGCTTATAGGTCACCAAATTATTTTTTAAATCCATTTAATTCTACTCCGCTCTAAGTTTCCTATAATACAGAACACCCTGTAAAATTACGCTCGTTATATCAGTTGATTTGTGTTAAATCGAAACATGTTGCATTAGCACATTCCGAATTTTGAATAAAAACCAAGCTGATGCCAGTATCTAATATTTTGTGCGTACTGTGGAACCAATTGTGTAATTGTATTACCAGACATGGTAGACATTTTTTCGCTATATCTCCTGTCTCTGTCAATTTAGGAAGAGAAAATGTCTACCAGATTTTAAGCCAAATTATAGGCTTTGCAACAAAAAAAGATTCAACAAAATCAGTTCAGTAGTTCTTAAGTGATGCCCGAACAAACAAACAAATAAACAAACAAACAAACTAACAGACAAACTTACAATTTTATAATAGTATAGATACTTTTTACAATTTCTAAAAATAGCGGCGAATTTCGACCACTTGGCGACCACTAGTTTATAGAAAATCACAAATTAGACACCTTGATAATATTTTTTTGGCAAAGCCATGCTAATGAAGGTTGTGTTTATGTTTATAAAGCCTCTTTAAATTTTAAATAACAAGCATAGCACCACGTTACTGATTTAAATTTTTTTCAAAGTTTTGTCATTACAGTTTCATCTCTGGGACAAAAATTCTATGCATGTGTACACTAATCAAGCTTTCCGACAAAGTTTTAATCACTTCGTTAACTCAAATTCAAATTGCTTCAGAGAAAAAATGAATACCTTATTCTGCCAACCATAAACGAACTTTTATTGCTCTTTGGACAATCGCATGTGGCTGTCGGGTCCGTGCCTTCATTAACTCTAATCAAATTTCCTCCCTTGAACTGCGTCCCTGCAAATAATGTAACATACTCGTCTAAATCAAACTCAGCACGAACTTTGAAGTCGCACTGGGTAACGACCAATCGACGTGCTGCCTGACTGACCCCTCGCTCAAATGACTATTGGCTTTTGCAATTTCCAACGCTTTAGTCTCTGTCAGTTTGTTAGGAAATATAAACGAGGAATCATCTTGTGAAACTGCTAATTTAGTTCCTTTATGAACTGTTTGCTTTATAACTGCACCAGAATGTAGTAATGAACTCTCCGTTCATCCATGTTTGATTAACAACCTCTTCATATAAAATTAGCAATTGTAAGATTCATCAATTTATATGTGAGGATTAGTGCTCACTAATTGATAATAAATTCATTAATAAAGCTTGCGTAATTTCAATATTTTTATAACAAACTAGCAACCCGTCCCTGCTTCGCACGAGTTCATTACAGAAAATATAAAATAGCCTATGCTACTCCGAGGAGATGCAGCTTTCCGTAAAATTGGTTGAGTAGTTTTTGAGTGAAATCGTAACAAACAAAAAAAATCAATCAGCTTTCCTCGTTGTACGTAATATTAATTAAGATTATTTTTTGATTTGCAATTATATATGAGGCAAACAAATCAGACCTAATCACGTGTAAAACGAACAAATTTAATTTCCAAGTAACACTTTATAGGGCAACATACATTTGCCGGTGCGAAAAGCACTGTGTGCTTAAGTCTACACCCGCCAAGCTTATAGCCAGAGTTCAAAGACCCCCGGAAATTTTGGGAATTTTTGGATTAAATCTTAATCCATTAATAATCTTTTTCATAAGAATAAATATTATGTTTATACAATTTTATATCCCGACTTAACCATACAATGTATGGCTTCACACTCCCTCTAAGGCACGCTATGAGTGGCTTTTTGGGATAATTCACTAAACACCAGATATCCTAGATATCAAACGGGTTTAGCTCTTTAGCGGCACGGCACGGCACTTTCCCATGAATTTCCTGACCGTCCGGGCTGTTCTTTTTTAACATTTGTTTGTAAAGATGTTCGTCTAGACCGAGGTATTTTAAATTATTTAATAGATGTTTCGAGACTAATCCTGTCGTTGACATAACAATAAATACAGTTCGTGTGTGGTTCATGTCCCATTGAGCCTTTATTTGAAATTCAAAATCTCTATATTTGGTTATTGTCTCAGCCTGCTTGATAATTATATTATTATTGCTAGGAATTGCTATGTCAATTAAAGTTGTTTTCCGAGAGAGTTTATCTACTAAAACTATATCTGGTCTATTGTGAGCAACAGTCTGATCGGTCAGTATCGTGCGGTCCCAGTACAGCTTGTAGTTGTTATTTTCTAAAACAGATTCTGGTTTGTATTTAAAGTATGGTAATCTTACCGACTGTGATAATTCAAGTTTCAGTGCTAGTTCCTGGTGAAGTATTGTTGCCACAGCATCGTGTCGTTCTTTGTATTCAGTTGCAGCAAACGCTTGACAACCTCCTCCTGTGATATGCTGGATAGATTCAGATGTTTCACAACCGTATATGCATCTGTCGTTGTTAATAGAAGGGTCTTTAACGATGTACTTTAGGTAGTTCTTAGTTGGAATTACTTAATCTTGGATTGCCATTATAAAGCCTTTTGTTTCAGGAAACATACCACCAGAGATCAACCAGTAGTTCGACGCTGAACTGTCGACATAATCTTGGTTGACGTCATTTATGTGTCTTCCATGAAGGGTTTCTCTTTCCATTTCAGCAGTTTCTGATCTATGGTCTGGTGGTGTACTTGGACATGTTGTTGTGTCAGTAGCAGTGGTGTTGAGTTATCAACTCTGTGTAGAACAGAAAATTCTGCGAGTTTCTGGAAATGACTACGCAAAATAGAAATTTGTTGATCTAATAGTTTACTTATATCTGTCAATCCTCTTCCTTCTACATACCATGTCAAAGTTGTACGTCCGACAGAGCTCTTTGGATGGTGATTTTGAGCTTTTGTTAGTAAAACTTTTCGTTGCAATTGTTCAATGTCAGTATTGCACCAATTAACTATACCGAATTAGTAACTCAGCACTAAATGCGCATTAGGTGTTAATAGCCTGAAACAGATTTTTACTGTTTAATTTGGTTATCAACAGTTGTCTTACCCTTCTATAAAACTCTGCTGTTAGGTCCTTTTTTATATTCAACTGATCAATAGGTTGTGCCTGCTTCATTCCAAGATATTTATAAGTATGACCTTCCCCCATAGATTCAATTGAGGTGCAATCTCCCATGTCGAAGTGCCCTTGCTGTATTTTGCCTTTAACTATATTAATAATTCGGCATTTGTCTAGGCCAAATTTCATATGGATGTCACTAGAGAACCCTTCTACTATTTTAAGCATATCATGCAATTTTATATTATTATTATATTAAAATTATCTAACCCACCTGGAAAAAATTTCCTGGCTACGGCCTTGATTCCAGCAACTATTGATGCGCTTTATTAGTTGTCATTTCGAACGCTATTTTTACGGGAAATTGTAGCCGTTTAAATTGTATAGGCAATTCTGGGGGTATTATGGGAAGTCTTGGTATAAAAACAGTTTCACCAGTTGCGTTGCCAGTCAATATGATACATTCGATCAAAAAAAAAATTGAATACTTTGAATTTTGTACCGTTGCACAGTTTCAGTATACTCAAATATAATGGGATCACCTACTTTTAATATTAATTTGAAACAAATTTAGTGTTTTAGTGGATATGTTACTAATATGGGGATACCTTCTACTACATTTGAGCACAAAAGAATGACACCTCGAAGAGAGTATTCAAAATCGCTGACAGGTGAAGTTAACCTGAGAATTTCATAGTGACATTCTAACCTAGGAGTTACGAGTAACAGCAATTACATGGAACGGCTCCAGAATGGGAACCTCTACGTGCTTGTTTCCCCGAAAATACTAGATGTCGGTCTTTACATCTCACGTCTTCAAACATAAAGAGGTGTTCGAGAGGACATTCAATTGTGGGAAGCGCAACTGATGAAGGTTCCCTAACCAGAAACAATATATTAAACAATAAATTAAATAAGTCCTCTCGAAGAGAGGACTTATTTAATTTGGCAAAACAGTAACACCTTTTATTTAAAGGGTTTCATAATATGCTTGACAACAATTCAAACATGATATACATAATCGAAGTATAAGCGAACTACTCAGTAATGAAAATAATTATTAGAGATTTTAATCAATTGAGGGGAGCCCAACTGATCAAGTTTCATGACTAGAAACAATATATTGTGTTGCATTCAATGGATTGAAAAATCTCGAAAGGCTAGGATAATAAACGGAAGAATACCACTGTATGACTACCAAAAGCGGAAGATCTAGAACAAATGCAATGTTCATAAGGAAACCAATAAAGTAGAGAGCAATGGAACTTATTCGGGGCTGCGCTCATACCTATGTCTAATTGACATTGAAATGGATTTGAATCAATACGGACTAAAGGACGTGAACCTGGACTATCATATAAGAATAAATACCGTGTGACATTATTTGAATAATTTTAATGTCTCATGGGCCACCATTTTGAAGAATGTAGACAGATCCAGTATGTAGGTGCTGTCTACACGATTTATCAAATGATTTCACAAAAATTGTATGGATCACGTTATTTTATTTGACAAAATTATCTCCTGGGTCGCCATTATTAAAAATATTTTCAGCTCATAGTACTTCTTTGTTTAAATTACTTAAGTCAAATTTCAGAAAATTAAAAGTATTATTCAAATGTTTTTTTAAGACCTGGTATGTATATGACGTTTAAAGCTGCTTTCATTCTGTTTCTTTTTTTATTTTCTATACTTCTTTTCTTCTTCTCTATTATTATAAGCGGTTTCTGCAAAGGATGTGTTGTCATCCCGCCTACCCTCAAATTACTCTTAATACTGCATCAGAAAGATAATAACTTCAAGGGACGAATTTGGTAGCTCTAATAGCTCTATGCGAAGGACACTTCATTTATATCCGAAGACTTGACGTTGTCAAACAGTAAACAGGGCCATTGTGGTGCGACTTGATAACTCAAGCGCAAACCCTTATTCTATGTCATATTGTGTGACTTGCAAACCTTATCTTGCCAGAAACTCGACGATGCCATATACTAAAATGATACCCTGTCAACAACAATAATAGAATTTCAACTTGTTTCAAGAAGGAGGAATTTTCCGTGTTGAATTAAAAATCAATTTTTCGGAAACATTGTTGGCAGATTGCATAATTCTTATATATTTTAGGAGGTACAAAAAAATACAGATAATTTATCGCTCTAGCTTTGAAGCTGAAACATTATTTGCATTTAAAATTTCTTACAACTTATATTGGGAATGAAATGTTTTAGTGTTTTATTTGCTTATTCAACTCAAAAATATGTAGGTAATAATTATATAAAATTTTAAATTTGTAGAGTTATATGGATACGCTTGATACTGTCTAATGAACAAGGTCAGTTAGCTCCTAAATTCCGTGTGAGAACAGGGTTTATATTAAATTGTCTGTTCATTGGGTTTTCTCTCCTCAATTTTTTTTCCTGCAACAGAAAAGTATTTAAAAATTGTATATGTAGAACAAAGTGTAGTGAGGCAATTTCGCAAATTTGCCCGGATTACTGGCTGTCTGTACAGAGATTCTTTCTTCCTCACAGTTATTCTGAGAGAAAGAGATGTCTACAAAATGATCAACCAGTATTCCTGTATATAATTAATGTATTGTATACTTTGTAATACTTATCACTTATCTGTGTTTGGAGACGTTTCAACTCCGAGTCTGGAGTCGTTCCCAATCGTTTAGTGTTGTTTTCGAGGTTTTTTCTAAAATTTTCACTTTGATCTTGAGTTTGTTGTATGTCAAAAAATTTGACACTAAGGATTTGTTATTTGGCGCTCACTTGACGCTGAGGTTACCGTTTTTTTGCTCTGTTAGCAATAAATTCCTCCAATCCGAATGAAGGTCGACTGAAGGTGCCCCGATTTCGGTGTTGTTTATCATCATACAGCTGGCTTCTTTAAATTTCCTCGTTTTTAAATTTTCCTCTTTCAACAAAATCTTTGTTTTATCCCAGTCTATCTTATGGCTGCCGGTGCTCGTTAAAACATGATTGGCCAAATTTGATTTGTCCAGATGTCTTTTGGAAATGAAATATTGATGTTCTTTTTTCCTTACTTCTAAAGGTCTTGAAGTTTCACCGGTATAAGAATGGCCACAGTCACACAAAACACTGTACACACAATTTTTGGATCTCTGGGTTGCGTTGAACGGTTTGGTATGTGTGAGGATAGAGCGCAAGGTATTATTTATTTTAAAAACAATTTTAACGATTTCCAAAAATTGTGTGTACAGTATTTTGTGTGACTGTGGCCATTATATACCGGTGAAACTTCAAGACCTTTAGAAACAAGGAACATAACATTTCCAGAAGACATGTGGACAAATTAAATTTAGTCAATCATGTATTAACGAGCACCGGCAGCCATAGGATAGACTGGGATTAAACAAAGATTTTGTTGAAAGAGGAAAATTTAAAAAAGAGTCAACTTAAAAAAGCCAGCTGTATGATGAAAAATATGTCATGAATATATTACTAATTATAGGAAATAAAGGAGAACTCATTGCCATACCAAATTCTTGTTTATAGAAATCTCCTTCAAATTGAAAATATGTTGTGTTTAAGCAGTGTTCGGTTAGTTGCATAATTGTGTCAATGTATAATTTTGTTTTGTTATGTAAGGTAATGTCTTGTTGTAATTTATTTTTTATAATTTGTAATGATTTATCAACAGGTACATTTGTAAACAGACTAACTATGTCCAAACTTACTAGTATATCATTTCTGTTTATAATAATGCTTTTTAATTTTGTTAAAAAATCATTAGTGTTTTTTAAATTGTTTGGATTATTTTCGTAAGGTTTAATTATATTTAGTAAATATTTTGATATGTTTTGTAATGGCGAAGAAGCCAGCTGTATGATGATAAACATCACTGAAATCGGGGCACCTTCAGCCGACCTTCATTTGGAATGGAGGAATTTATTGCTAACAGAGCAAAAAAACGGTAACCTTAGCGTCAAGTGATCGCCAAACGACAAATTGTCAGTGTCACATTTTTTGACAAACAACAAATTCAAGATCAAAGCGAACATTTTTTAGAAAAAACCTCGAAAACAACACTAAACGATTGACAACGACTCCAGACTCGGAGTTGAAACGTCTCCATACACAGATAAGTATTACACAATATACAATACATTACTTATATACAGGAATACTGGTTGATCATTTTATAGACATCTCTTTCTCTCAGAAAAACTGTGAGGAAGAATCTCTGTACAGACAGCCAGTAATTCGGGCAATTTTACGAAATTGCCTTACTACACTTTGTTCTACATATACAATTTTTAAATACTTATCTGTTGCAGGAAAAAATTTTGAGGAGAGAAAATCCATTAAAAACCAAAATAATTCAAGACCTCCTCAACAATCTTTTCGAAATTACTTAGGGTTTATATTGAGTTGAGTCCTGCGTTGGAGTCAGTACCAAAAGTCAAAAAGGAATAAAATGAGATGTTTACAGAGTCTATTAAAAATATTGGAAAATCCGATTGAAATGGGGTTTTAGTTTGCCTACTCTATAATCTCACTAAATTGTTGAACGTTTGAAATCGGAGCTTCAGTCTGTCTACTTCTCAGGCGTCACCAGAATAGTAAATAAAGTATATCAGACTAGATCCAACTAGGGACATATACCCTAAAAACTGTCTCATGTTGTTTATTTCCTTCACCTTTCATCCTATAAATTATGCTGCATGCATATACTTCACACTGTATATATAATCACACACTGTTTACAAGATACCCATGCTATAGACACTGTATATGTACACTCAGTTTATTAACACCCGTTGTAATGGGCTTTTTCTCAAACCCTCCCCACCAATTGAGACACCGGCCTAATAATAATATCTTGTGAAACAACAATGGTTACCTAAGAATAATCTCTAGTTTAGTTTTATTTTCTGTTCTCTATTATCTAGGTAACATATCAAAATTTTGTTCGAGTTGTTGTTAATACCGTAGTTATATCATTTATCTAATAGCAGTTTATGCTCCATTGTGTTAAATATCCAGGAGAGTTCCAAGAAAGTTGATGTAAAGTAATATTTGTATGATATAACTAAATTCTAGAGCCTGGGGTGTAAACAAGATTAAAATTGGAGCCAAAGTAATTGTTTTGCAGAAAGTTCAATAACAAAACTAATTATAACATAAAATCTAACAAATAACAAAAACACTTATTACTGAGTTCATTAAATAGTAATTTATGTTAGCAGGTTAAACTTACAAATTAAACAGAATCATAACTACGTATTTTATGTAAACATTTTATGTAATTCATAGTTGTTAATATTGCGAGATAAATCAAAATGCTAAAAAGTTCAACAGATTTTTCATGCAGTTTGAGTTGGTTTTCCTACGTGGATTTCGTATTTACTCTTTAATTTGAAACGGATAAACTGAAGTGACTGCTTTTCCAGTTCTAGCTATACTGAATATATATATATATATATATATATATATATATATATATATATATATATGTATATATATATATATTTACATATATAAAAGAAGCAGAGCAGACTCAAATTAAGTTCAGTTACATAGTGACTATTTTGTCTATTCATGGGTTTTCTCTCCTCCAAATTTTTTCCTGTAACAGATAAGTATTTAAAAAATTGTATATGTAGAACAAAGTGTAGTAAGGCAATTTCGTAAAATTGCCCGGATTACTGGTTGTCTGTACAGAGATTCTTCCTCACAGTTTTTCTGAGAGAAAGAGATGTCTATAAAATGATCAACCAGTATTCCTGTATATAAGTAATGTATTGTATATTGTGTAATACTTATCTGTGTATGGAGACGTTTCAACTCCGAGTCTGGAGTCGTTGTCAATCGTTTAGTGTTGTTTTCGAGGCTTTTTTCTAAAAAATTTTCGCTTTGATTTTGAATTTATTGTTTGTCAAAAAATTTGACACTGACAATTTGTCGTTTGGCGATCACTTGACGCTGAGGTTACCGTTTTTTTGTTCTGTTAGCAGTAAATTCTTCCAGTCCAAATGAAGGTCGGCTGAAGGTGCTCCGATTTCAGTGTTGTTTATCATCATACAGCTGGCTTCTTTAAGTTTTCTCTTTTTTAAGTTTTCTTCTTTCAACAAGATCTTTGTTTTATCCCAGTCTATCCTATGGCTGCCGGTGCTCGTTAATACATGATTGGCCAAATTTGATTTGTCCACATGTCTTCTGGAAATGTTATATTGATGTTCTTTTTTCCTTACTTCTAAAGGTCTTGAAGTTTCACCGGTATAAGAATGGCCACAGTCACACAAAACACTGTACACACAATTTTTAGAACTCTGGGTTGCGTTAAACGGTTTGGTATGTGTGAGGATAGAGCGCAAGGTATTATTTGTTTTAAAAACAGTTTTAACGCTGTATTTATTTCCTAACCGCTTAATTTTTTCCGATACACCTGGGATATATGGAATTATGTTCATAATTTGGTTGTCTGTTTGTGTTTGGTTGGTATTAGTGTGATGGTTATTTGTGCTGGTTTGTTGTTGCGATTTTCTTTCTAACTGATTTATAGTTTTATTTATAAAGTCTTGGGGATATTCGTTTTGAAGTAGATGTTCTTTGATAATATTGACTTCTTTGTTAAAGATTTGGGTGGATGAAGATATGTTTTTTGCTCTATCATATAAGCACTTTACAACACCTTTCTTTACATTTAAAGGATGGTTGGAGTGAAAATTCAAATATCTATTAGTATTTGTAGGTTTTCGATAAGTACTTGTACTTATTGTGTTGTTTGTTCTATCTATAAGTACATCAAGATAAGCAAGTTTATGCAAATTTTCCATCTCCATTGTAAATTTTATTGTGGGTTCTTGACTATTGATGTAATCTAGGAATGAGTGCAGTTCTTCAGCACCATACTCCCAAACCACAAAAATGTCATCAACGTATCTCCACCACACTTTTGGTTTATTTTTATATTTGCCTATGAATCTTTCTTCAAAATATGTCATGAATATATTACTGATTATAGGAGATAAAGAAGAACCCATGGCCATACCAAATTCTTGTTTATAGAAATCTCCTTCAAATTGAAAATATGTAGTGTTTAAGCAAAGTTCGGTTAGTTCCATAATTGTGTCAATGTTTAGTTTTGTTTTGTTGTGTAAGGTAATATCTTGTTGTAATTTATTTTTTATAATTTGTAATGATTTATCAACAGGTACATTTGTAAAAAGACTAACTATGTCGAAACTTACTAGTATATCATTTCTGTTGATAATAATGCTTTTTAATTTTGTTAAAAAATCGTTAGTGTTTTTTAAATTGTTTGGATTATTTTCGTAAGGTTTAATTATATTTAGTAAAAATTTTGATATGTTTTGTAATGGTGAATTTATTGAACTTACAATGGGTCTCATTGGTATTGTGTCTTTATGTATTTTTGGAACGCCATATAAGTGTGGAGGTTTACTATAGTGTGGTGTTAAGTGTTTTCGTTCTAATGGAGTGAATTCTTGTTTGTGTTTTGTTATAATGTCTCTAGCGGCTTTTTCTATATTTTGCGTAGGATCTTTTTGAGCTTAGAATATGATCCTGTGTTAATAAGGTCCATCATTTTGGTGTTGTAATCATTTTTATCAAGTATAACCGTAGCGTTACCTTTATCGGCAGGTAGAATTTTAATTGTGTTGTCTTTTTTAAGTTTTTCTACGGCATATTTCTCTGTAGGAGTAAGATTGTATTTCATTTTGTGTTGCTTCTCTAGAAGTAATTTATTTCTTATTCGGTATTCACTTGACACTTCTGGAGGCAGTTTTTGGGCTGTGTCTTCAATCGCAACTATCAGATCTAGTTTAGGTATATTTTGTGGAGTGATTGAATAATTTAATCCCTTAGAAAGTACGTATTGTTCTGTTGGTGTAATGTGTTTAGTTGATAAATTAATCACAGTTTTATTGATGAAATTTGTATTTGGTGTAAGTACAGATTTTTTGTGTTTTTCATTTAAGAGATGTTGAAATTTATTTATATTTCTGTTTTTACATATTTGAAATTCCAAGCTGTATGAATCCTTTAAACAATTAAAGATGCGGTTATAGTCTGATGGAATGTGCGTTTCTTTGAATTTGTTTTCTAATATAATGATGTTATTTTTAAGGCTTACCTTCAATTTCCGATGGTGTTGTATTCTATTTCTAACTAAAGCATTACCTGTTTTCAACTGAATTCTAATACTACCTCTGTCTGTGAATGGCATTTTTGGTAACAACCCCTTTGGAATTATTCCCTCATTTCGGCATTTTATTAGGAACGTTAAGCTGTTCTGTGATCGTGCTAGTTTCTTATTCAGGTTTTCTAATTTTCTAAAATTTGTTGTTGAAATTGGCCCATACCTCATTCGTAAGTAATTTCGAAAAGATTGTTGAGGAGGTCTTGAATTATTTTGTCTATTCATGGGTTTTCTCTCCTCCAAATTTTTTCCTGTAACAGATAAGTATTTAAATACTTATAATTACAAATAACAAAAATAAATTACAAAATAATTCAAGACCTCCTCAACAATCTTTTCGAAATTACTTACATAGTGACTCTTGGGGAGTAGGCAGATTGAGGCCCCGAGTTCGATCTAGATTCTTAAACTCTTTTTCACTTTTGTCTCTTGATAATGTTACCAAAAACGTCGAGTATCTAATAAATTCAGAAGCGGTTTAGACCCGGAACCTAGCCTTGTTCATATATATATATATACATATATATATATATATATATATATATATATATATATATATATATGTATATATACAGGGTGAGTTTATTTTGATGATCAGTATGGAGATCTCGGAAACTAGCGGAGATAGATCAATGGTAAAATTGGGAAAGATTTGCAGTTTTACTGGCCCAATTTAATGACACTTTTGGATTTTTGTTAAAAGTCATGGCTTACTAGAAAATTTGAAAAAACGAAATTCTGTCGATTTAGTCAAAACCCTCTAGCTCCTTTGTTTTTGATTTTATAAAAAAAGGGTAATAATATCAAAATTGAAGGGAATTGTATCTTGAATATGATTGTCATGTTCTCGTTTGCGTGACAGCTTTCGTTTTCGAGATATGACACAAACTTATCTTTTTTGAATTGAAACCATAGTTGGCTATGACCTCAAAAAATCGGACATTTTTAGAGCTTTTCAACGATATAATACTCGATATAGTTATTCATAAAAATAACGGAGTTATGGATGCTTTTCCCTCTTATTTTCACTTTTAACGTAGGTATCCATGAAAAAGAGTTTTCACTTTGATGTTTCCTCATTTGAGAGTAATTTCGTTAGTAGTGCTGAACTGACAGTCGATAGTGACAAGTTTTCGTGATAAAATGGAATATTCTAACGAAGAAAAACTGAATATGGTGGAATGTTATATATTATGCCATAAAAATTCAGCTCGTGCATCTGAGGAATACTTTCATAGATATTTTAATCGACGTCAATCTGCTCTATGTGCATTTTTGAGGCTTTACCACCAAAAGAACGTAATCAAATTCACGAAGCAGGACAAATAAATGTTTTGGCAATGGTAAATCAAAATCCATCTACATAAACTCGTGAGTTTGCGGCAGAAACTGGCACATCTCAACGAACTGTAGTTAAGGTAATGAAAGCGCACAAGTTCCACCCGTACAAAATTTCAGTTGCTCAAACTTTGCATGCTGGTGACGAACATAGACGTATTTTATTTTGTACATGGTATAGAGCCATGTGCCTTGACAATCCACAGTTTTCATTAAAGGTGTTATGGTCAGATGATACTAGATTTACTAACTGCGGTATGTTCAATAGACACAATGAGCTTATCTGGGCTAAAGAAAATCCTTTCCATGTAGAACAAAGACGACCCCAGA
The DNA here is from genome assembly GCA_034190945.1 of Octodonta nipae. Lineage (NCBI taxonomy): Eukaryota > Metazoa > Arthropoda > Insecta > Coleoptera > Chrysomelidae > Octodonta > Octodonta nipae. The sequence continues at coordinate 71,309,479 of CM067224.1, forward strand.
TAAAATTTGGTTTTAATGTTTGGTGTGGTATCATATGGTCTACTATTCTGGGGCCTTCTATCTATGACGAATCACTTACTAGGGAGCGCTACTTGCATTTATTGCAATACACTTTTCAAAACATGTTGCATAATTTGAATTTGAGAACTCGTTTAGAAATTGAGTGGTTCCAACATGATGGAGCACCTGCTCATAACTCGTTATTAGTGGTTACAATTTATGTTCGAAAAGTCTACTATTGTTATTTAGACAAAAATTGCATATATATATATATATATATATATATACGTCAGGATTGTGACAGCACATACAAAGGCCAGACCACGCAATGGCTCAAGAGTAGATTAGCACTTCATAAGAGTAACATAAATGACAACAAGCCAAGATGTGCACTGACTAATCATGCTAACGTCCAAGGGCACACAATTGATTTTGAAAATATAAAGATCTTAGATAGGGAAAACAAATATAACAAACGCTTATTACTAGAAATGATCCATATTATTGATCAAAATAATCCAATCAATAAAAAATCAGATGTACAACAATTGAGTGTTGTCTATGCCTTCTTACTCTCAAAGCGGTTCCATGAGTTCTATGATGGACAGATGGATGAATGAACGTTGACAGCCCAAATGTCATACGAACAATGAACAAACAACACAAATAAAATTTTATTACTAATGTAATCCTTGCGGTAAATAGAGTATGTTTTGTAATGTTTAACAAGCCCCTGAAATTACCTTTTAAACCTCACATTGTAAGTTAACAACTATCAGGTATAGAAATTATATAAATTAATGTTTGATATAACTTGTAGCATTAGACCCTGAAGAAGGAACAAACAGTTCCGAAAGCTCGGATTTTTGAATAAAGAGTTCACCAAAAAGTAGTAGTCAATATCCCTTATCTCCATAATTACTTTATATATATATATATATATATATATATATATATATATATTGATATTTACACATTTTTTACAAAAACAAAAACAATGGAGCTAGAGGGATTTGACTAAATCGACAGAATTTGGTTTTTTCAAAATATCCAGCAACACATGACTTTTTACAAAAATCCGAAAGTGTCATTAAATTGGGGCAGTAAAACTGCAAATCTCCATACTGATCATAAAAAAAAATCACCCTCTATAGTATCATATTTATTCCCAAAAATCCGTAAAAATGAAACGGTACTCTATTATTTCGAAGTTAATCCTACATAGTTTCTAAGTATAGCTTTGGAGGGTAATTAATTTTAACTATAAAACATAATAAAAAAACCAAGTAATTTATTCATATACCGACAAACCTGGAAATTGCATAGTTTGCATTTTGAATAGGCTACCTCATATTTTATCGTTTTGGATTCAAGCACACGACACAAAAAAGGCACAATTCACTTTTTCATCTGTCGAACAGTTCCAGCGAAACGAAAAAGAAATATCGAAAAACAACTGAGAATTGTCCGGACTGCAAAACGGGCGAGCACAGTTGAAACTGATGACCGACAAAAATTGAATAAGTTATTGGAAACAAAGTGCTCAAAACTCAAATAACGATGTTTCATTCTGCTCTTTGTTTTGTCCAGAGTGATTTGTAGTGGAGGCATTAATTCATTTATCCAATACTTTATACAGCTCTGTACATACATAAAAGCTCGGCGCTATCGTACGTTTTCAGCGTTGAAGGGATTTACATTAAATGTATTTTTGGTGGAACAATAGTCGAGAAAACAATACGACTGCCGAGATTAACAATGGAGAATCATTTGCGTTATCATTTATAAATAAGGGTCGTTAGAAGGCTTCAATAACGTCAAACAGCTATACCACGAAATCCTCATGAATTGTTAATGTGAGAACAATAACTTAGAACATGATTATGGGATTACTTCAGGGTGTCTTTTGACTTTAGTAATCACAGCTAGCATTGGCGTCGTACAAATATGTCCGCGCTAACTCAATTGAATACGAATTTATGGAACGAATTGTTAAAGTTTACAATTGGAAATAATAGTATTTGAAAGTGTGTTACTTCAATTTTGGTAACACATTGTATAATATAAAGAACATCAATTGAAATTATAGTCAAATATGATAAATAACTAGGGTTAGTCAAGGGACGATGTTATTTTCCATGTTGCAGTAATATGAGATATTTATAGTTCTGTCAACAGATTTCATTCTTTAGCCTAGAAGATAAAAGCGATTTTAGAAAGCGACGCGCATCACATCGTATATGGCTGATTGATTAAGTAATCTATGTTCTTGTGAGAAATTGAAATCATCCAGACATTGTCGCTAATCTGTTGTTCTATGTCGTGAAGATGGTTAGAGCTACATAATTGTGGTACCAATGTGTTTGATGAATTCAGCACAAACCTCACAACAGACCTCAGTCTAGAATACATTCATCTCAAGCAAATATAGCAACTTTTCCAGTAATTCTCACCACAAACGCTGTTGACATCAGATCTTTGGAGCATTCTTGTTAAAATAAAGTATATATTTGTGTAGTTTAAATTGAGTTTTTGCTACCACTCAAAATGTCTCCACCACGCCAGTGTTAAATTAACTTATTGTTCCCCTTTTATATGACATAGACTGAAAGAAATACATAAACGTGTTAACGGTGAGTACATATATGATTTTGCGAGATTAACAAAATTGAAGATAAAACTCTATTGAAGGGGAATCATTTGTCCGTTGAGTAATAACACAGGTCTGCAAAAAAAGATGTTTCTATTGTTCTAAGGAAGTGAAGGGTCATTCCCGAAATAATTTTTCATGTAGAATCCGAATCCAGGATCCAAATTGCTCTATCACGTCAGATATCCTTACCTAAAAGCGCGAAAAATGCTATTTTCGCCTATATTTGAGGTTATGTAGCCTCACGATATTCTTTCTTCTAAAAAAACAACCGATGACAACTAAAAGAGTAAGTCTTGATATTTCATATGGCCTTGAGTTTGCTCAAATAGTTTAATTTTGTATTGAGATATTTCACTTTGAATCCAACATATCCAACAGAAAAGACGATCTAAGTTTAGAATATAAGAAAAAAGATTTCAAAAGGATAAATAGTGAGAGATACGGGGACAAACGTTGAAAAGCACCCCGGTTTGTGAGAGGCAAGGGGAATCACGTTAAAAAAGAACCTCGGTTTGTGAGAGGCAAGGGGACTCACGTTAAAAAGCACGTCGGTTTGTCAGAGGCAAGGGGACTCACGTTAAAAAAGAACCTCGGTTTGTGAGAGGCAAGGGGACTCACGTTAAAAAGCAACCCGGTTTGTCAGAGGCAAGGGGACTCACGTTAAAAAATAGCCTCGGTTTGTGAGAGGCAAGGGGACTCACGTTAAAAAGCACCCCGGTTTGTTAGAGGCAAGGGGACTCACGTTAAAAAAGAACCTCGGTTTGTGAGAGGCAAGGGGACTCACGTTAAGAAGCATCCCGGTTTGTCAGAGGCAAGGGGACTAACGTTAAAAAAGAACCTCGGTTTGTGAGAGGCAAGGGGACTTATGTAAAAAAGCACGTCGGTTTGTCAGAGGAAAGGGGACTCACGTTAAAAAAGAACCTCGGTTTGTGAGAGGCAAGGGGAGTTATGTAAAAAAGCACGTCGGTTTGTCAGAGGCAAGGGGACTCACGTTAAAAAAGAATCTCGGTTTGTGAGAGGCAAGGACACTCACGTTAAAAAGCATCCCGGTTTGTCAGAGGCAAGGGGACTCACGTTAAAAAAGAACCTTGGTTTGTGAGAGGCAAGGGGACTCACGTTAAAAAGCATCCCGGTTTGTCAGAGGCAAAGGGACTCACGTTAAAAAAGAACCTCGGTTTGTGAGAGGCAAGGGGACTCACGTTAAAAAGCATCTCGGTTTGTCAGAGGTAAGGGGACTCACGTTAAAAAAAACCTCGGTTTGTGAGAGGCAAGGGGACTCACGTTAAAAAGCATTCCGGTTTGTCAGAGGCAAGGGGACTCACGTTAAAAAAGAACCTTGGTTTGTGAGAGGCAAGGAGACTCACGTTAAAAAGCATCCCGGTTTGTCAGAGGCAAGGGGACTCACGTTAAAAAAGAACCTCGGTTTGTGAGAGGCAAGGGGACTCACGTTAAAAAGCATCTCGGTTTGTCAGAGGCAAAGGGACTCACGTTAAAAAAGAACCTCGGTTTGTGAGAGGCAAGGGGACTCACGTTAAAAAAGCACCTCAGTTTGAGAGAGGCAAGGGGACACCTTAAAAAAGCACCCGGTTTGTGAGAGGCAAGGGTAATCACGATAAAAAAGCACCTCAGTTTGTGAGAGGCAAGGGAACACCTTAAAAACACCAACCAATTTAACATTTAAATATTTTTCACATATATTTATTTACTTGCAAATTGCTAAACATTCATTCAATTGAGGTGACTTCTACGTTGGAGGGAATATGGTAGGAATGTAGCTAAGACTCAACTCTCCTTGGATTATTTTTCTCCAATAAAATGATCATTGCATATATAATCATATGGTTTGGGAATCCATAGTGATCCATGAACGCTTAAAAAAATACAAAATCACTAATAAATTGTTTTTATAATATACAGACACATAATTTTAATAATACTAATAATAAATGTAACCAACAGCAAACAAAATTAAAGCAGACTCTTTTAGTTTTCTTTTGGTATTGTGTTCTTCTTTGTGTAATATAACTGAATTTTGAAACTGTATTAGTTATATTACACAAAGAAGAACCCAACACTAAAAGAAATCTAAAAGAGTCTGCTTTAATTTTGTTAAATGAACACGATGGTATCGTTAGTACCTCCGTAGAATTCCGTCGTTCCTGGTTGCCGATTATTAAGGAAGAAATTGCTAATGGTCATGTCGTTGTGAACAACCCAATATCGGGATAGTTCATAAGGTTTTTTCCTAGTTTTTCCCTTATGATTTTAATGGGATCACTGAATCAACAAAGTTTTTGGTCGCATTTTTGGCGAATGCACTATCTTATAACAAAGTCCCACCTAGGAGCGCCGCATTAAATTCTGAAGATCTCCCTTTCAACTTCTTCCAATTTGACAGGAACTTTATGATTAGTTGATCTTTAGAAGTTTCTGTGCTACCCTGTATATTGCAAATAAAACTCTTTTAGTTACGTCAGAAATCAAATAATACACATTGTCAAATATTTTAATTTACATCTTAGAATTGTGCCTTTTTAATCCGTAGTTTCTTAACCATTGACAACGGGGTCTGACCTAGAACCCGAAACGTTTGGAATATACAGCACTTTTCTTTAAACTGTGGTGTTAGTTCCCAAGAAGTTATTAGACATTGAAAAATATGTCACAAATATCATTCAGAAAATAATTACTTTTAATTTTATAACAATTGTAGCTATTATCGAAAATAAAGGAACTTCAGTTTTAAACATATATTGGCTGACAAACCTGATATATAAAAAGTGACAATAAGATGATTATAGTACATTATTTATAAGAAAGGTTTCTGTTTGATTCCAATTGAGAAATTCCATCTTGGAGGCTATTAACTGACATTTATTTTTTCACTGTATCTTCAATTTATTGCACCCTTGGTTCAGTCCACAGACATTTCTTTTTTTAGCATTATCACCTCTACCAAAGTTTTCTATATAAAAAAGCTGGTTAACAAGTTTACAATAATATTTTAAAAATCGGTATCACCCATGCCATTGAAAAAAATATGGAAACCACTTTGGGTCCCCCGTTAACAGAATCCAGCTTAAACGATCCAAATTCCGTTACCTGGTTTCGAATAATCGCTGAACATCCATAAAAAACATACAAACAGACGAATTGAGAATCTCCATATTTTTGAAGTCGATTAATAAAACGAAATAAAGCAGAAGATCTGCAAACCGTAGATGGAAAATACGAATCAGAAGAGGGACCACAACATAAAATCATCGAATCGGATGCATTATGTTTCTCTGTAACCGCAATAATACAGTAACAGACCAGAAAGTTCTCATAGTTCTCAGAACACCAATTGCGAACAGTAAAAATAAAATTGCCCACACATATGCTTTTCAATCACAATCCCTCAAAACATCATGTACCAGCGATTTTAATTTCCGAAATTAAATGGTATTCAAAATGGCGTGCACGCAATTCAATTCAATCCAGCCGCAAATTTTTACAATGCCCCTTTAATGATTTTACAGATACATCATGTAGTAATATTGTTACGGAACGCTTCAAAACTAATTTCCTACAGTAACGTCACATCTATGTGATGTAACAAATTTTATGTTGACTTTATTTAATTAAACCTTGCATAAAATTCCGTTGGAAATGTTTAATCCAATCGCAGTCTATTGTTCTACAAACTGTATTAAATTTATCAACGCAAATCTAATTCGAATACACTGCAAAATCCGAATGCCGAAAGAGATTATACCGAATGGAATCGGCTTCGAAACAATATGGCGATGGAAGCTTGTAATTGCTTGAAGTATTGATATTGTACATCAGTTTTAATATGAAAGTGTTATTTGATTCAATTATCTCGCTACTAACATTCAATTTATTTTGATATTGCGTACCAAAATTGTCAGTACATGTTTGAAGTTCGAATATAAATCCATAATTACTGTCAGGGTTTGTACTTGTTTTATCTTTTGTTAAATTTAACGGCGTTCAGAGATTCGATAAATGTCAATTGCGTTATTCAATAGCTTTTCATTTAGCAAAATATTATTATATAGCTTCTATATAACAGAAAAGGTAATATGTTCCTTCTGAATTTGGTTGACTTCAGACTCATAAGGTCAGTAATGAAAAGTCATTTGATAATCAAAACCCAAATTAAACCAACTAAAAAAAACATCATTGAGTTATATTTAAGACGTAGTACAAAATGAACCACATGTGTACTAATTCAAACCATTACCGACTAAGCCAGTTGTCAGAAAAAAACGGAGACAACAATACAATTGCAACAAGCCAGCATATCAACGTATAAAGCCAAAACGGTTCGGTACCATTTTCTTCTCTGCCCATACCCGGTTTTCTTTACTTTTGTTTTGTTTAGTAGCTATTGACGACCTTCAGTGCAGACTATATAAAGAATCTTTTTTTATACTCTCTTCGAGGTGTCATTCCTTTGTACGCAAGACAATATATTTTATATTGCAAAGGAATGACACCTCGAAGAAAGTATTCAATATCGGAAACTCCGTGTGCTAATTCTCTCGAAAATCCTAGATATCGGTCTTACATCTCGCGTCTTCAAATTTGACGAAATGTATCAAATACATAAAGAAGTGTTCGAGAGGACATTCAATTGTGGGAAGCGCAACTGATGAAGGTTCCCTGACCAGAAACAATATATATTATATATAATATAATATATATATTGTCTTGCGTACAAAGGAATGACACCTCGAAGAGAGTATTCAATATCTCTGACAGGTGAAGTAACCTGAAAATTTTATGGTGGCATTCTGTCCTAGGAGTTAAGGGAGAACAGCAATTACACGGAACGGCTCCAGATTCGGAACCTCTGTCTGCTAATTCTCTCGAATATCCTATATGTCGATCTTACATATCGAAGAGAGTATCATAGATATATGTAATACTCGTTAAAGACATTACGATTTTGTCGAAATTCCATTGTAAGTTTTTGGCCTCTAGAAATCGGGATAAATCGTATTACCCAGAAAGAACGAGATTGCGACCATTTTGAAAGCTTTTTGACATTCCAAGGCGCTCAATAATGGGTGATTTGGTGACCTTCTTGAAAATGAATTTGCTCTTGAAAAATTCTTTCAATACAAATTGATGTGTAGGAATTTTATCACTATTTGATATTTTTCTAGCGTTACATTTTTACACTTGAAACTTTCCATATTTTACAGTGAAAGTGCTGGTTAGGCGATTTGTGGAATGCTAAAAAGTTCTGTGTTTTCATGTTAATTTGAGACACACAATGGAGTTGCCTTGAGTAGTTATGTATGAATATATAAATTGACTGAGATATAAAGGGCTGTAGATTATAATTTTACAGGGTAGGCCATACTCACTTACATATACAGGGTGCTGCAAATATATTATAATGTGGAATTATTATAAGTATTTCAATAAATGTTAGAGAATTGAAATTAAACACAATGATTTCATGTTCAGAAAAATTAGTGGAAATGTCCGGTTATAAGTAAATATGTACGAACATTTTTGATAATCCCTTGGATTTTCGGGTAAAGCTTGTTCACCCATGTACTATTAATTAATGGAAATTGAATAAGCATTAGTAAATAAAACAGATTATTGTGCAGTTTCTATTCAAATGGAATTGTCATTTACCTTTCTTTGTTATATTATTATACCTGTTAATAGCTGAATTATTTAATTTTAAGAGATATCGTGTTAAATAAATGTTTGTCTTTAATTTCCACTTACTGCCTCTTTGCCACACCTTATATAATTAAGAAAAGCATTAAAGATGAGCACATAAATAAAGTCATATTAATTACATCTGAAAAACAAGTTGAATTTTGATAGGAATTGTCACAATTGGTTGAATTGCGTATACAGGCGATCCCTATCCTCATTAATCGACGTCATGTTTCAACCAGTTTACACAGAACATTAATGAATTATAAACATAAACTCACTCCGTCCTTTGATGAAAACCCAGCAGCTGTTTTAGAGCTTATCATTCAGATAGTCTTGTAGATAATTGTAATATGTAGTAGAAATTTTTGTCACTGGTAAGGATAGGGCTAAAATAATTAGCCTTTGCTCATAATGTACTTTTTCTGTTTATTGTGTTAAGAAAGTGGTTTACAATCACATCACAACTTTTGAGAGTGACTATTAGTCCATTCATTTAAGACATTTTAAACACCAATCTGCGGAAAAATTCCTAGTGCGCTGAAGTTTTGTATACAACTTCACTTCGGTGTTGTAATGAAGATGTGAAAAATCTACATTGATATCGTGCCGGCTAAAAAAGTTATAATGGTCAAAACGTCACCAAAATAAGTTTTTCGTAAATATCTCGCGAACTATTGATCGGAGGTCACTAGAAGTTTATCTTGAAATTCTCTACAAAAAATGTCTCTTGCATTTTTTTTGTAAAATCTACCGTTTTCGAAGTAGAGCGCTCAGAAAGCGACTATATTATGACAATGCACTCGTTTCCTCACCACCTTCGCGGTAGAATGCAAGGCTCGTTTTTACATGGTTTCCCCCTTAGGCATAATCCTTGATATATAAAAGAGGTTTTTTTATTTCAAAGAGAATAATTTTTCATTGGAATACTGAAAAATACCGAAAAAATAGATCTTAATATCTTTATATAGATTTATATATATATATATATATATATATATATATATATATATATATATAGATCTTTTTTTTCATTCATTGTCGATATCCTCAGCTTCTGTATCATTAACAGTTGCTGACAAAAAGTCCAGTAGACTTATTCCTATATTTAAATCGACATCTGCATTTTCATCATTGGTTGACTCTGTGCTTAAGCATGACTGACCACGGCAATATCCACAAACTTTTGAAAATCTTAATCCAATTTTTTTACATCCAGATTTGCCACCACAATCTTTTGTACAATTACAAAAGGCCATCGGGTGCTAGTGGTAATAAAGTTTTTATTGGCTGTAGTGTATTATTTTTTAACTCCCAAACCCACTGTTCTGGATAAATTTCTCTTCCTAGCCAGGTTTGTATTTGATAATCCACTCGATAAATATGTTGTTGACCTGCTGAAAAAGTAGGTGTTAATAATGGAAATTTCACAGCTGTACTTTCTCTTGTTAGTTTAGCAAAGCTACACTATCTGTAATTATGTATCTAATTTTCTGATTTTGGAGCGCCGTACATTGCTAGTAGAAAACGTGTTTCAGCATTGACAATGACATCTCCAGAGCAATTTTCTTGTTGGAATATTTCTGCAGAATTGTTTAAATCGGGTCTTTTTTCAAACATCTTCATGGCTTTTATTTTTCCATTCCCAAATAGTGCTGAAGTTGTATCACATCCGGTCATGGCATGTAGAAATAGAATATTTTTCTTGCAATGTGGATACTTGTTCAAGCTATCTAAGGAGTATATTTTTGCTTCAACATAATTTTCAACTGAGCTAAACACAGTCCGACAGGCAGTAGCAGGTATAAAGGGACGGGTCTAGGAATAATAAAATACGCCTGTCGAGGTCGTTTGTAGAATATATAGTAGATTTTACTAAGTTCCCAAACCTCTATAATATAGGTATATTTTTTAGGAATCGACCAAGTGTCAGATAGAAGTTTTGAAGACATTTGTAAACATGAATAAAAAGCAATAGAGTGTACGCCTTGATGTACAGTATACAATACCCTATGTGACTGCATTCTAGTCGCTTTCTCAGCTCTCTATTTCGAAAACGGTTGATTTTACAAAAAACAAGCAACAGACATTTTTTGTTTAGAATCTCAAGATGAACAATGTTTATAATGACCTCTATTGACCTCCGATCAATAGTTCGCGAGATATTTACGGAAAACTGATTTTCGTGACTTTCTGACCTTTATAACTCTTCGATTTTTCACATCTTCATTAAAACACCGTAATGAAGGTGTATACAATTCAGCTCACAAGGAATTTTTCCGCAGATGAAACCTGAAATGTCTGGATTATAAATGTATCTGACTTTAGGTATACATAAAAGGAATGATTTTTAGGAGAACAATAATTATTATTCATTCCATTAAAGTGGATTTTTACGCTTTGCATCTAACCATAATAATGAGAATCAACTGCTGATAAAACTCTTTAAATAGATTTAGTTAAAAGCTTGCCAAGTTTTTGCTACCTAGAAAAGAGCTGGCTGGCTGTCTGTTGGAATTACAGATTCCGACCGCACCGGTGAAACGAATGAAAAATTTTTTGTTGCGTGCTCCGGTTTCGCGAGATTAAATAATACCTACATTTCTGTTGATGCTATTACATGAAAACTTTTCAGTTCGTTAAGCGCTGCAAATGTTTCTATTCTCCCTTGTTTATTTTTATTGTTTGCACTGGTGAACCACGAGTTGTAATTCTGTTATTTGTTACAGGCAACAAAGGAATAACCAACAGAAGGAAGGCCCTTATATGCTACAGCCGGTGAGTGTCCGACGTTTGACTAGTGTTTACTATAAATCTTTCTCGAAAAATAACTCAAAACAAATTGCGGGGCGACGGTATCCATTAAATGAATCATGAAATGGGGGAACTTCTCATTACAATATTGCAAACTGGTATTTAATGCTTGACTTTCATAACAAATGTTAGACCATTTATTATAAGAAATAATGAAATAATACAAATATTGTCTATACAGGGTGAGTTTTTTTTATGATCAATATGGGGAACTCGGAAACTAGCGGAGATAGAGCAATGATTAAATTGGGAAAGATTTGCAGTTTTACTGGCCCAATTTAATGACACTTTCAGATTTTTGTAAATAGTCATGGCTTACTAGATATTTAAAAAAAAAACGAAATTCTGTCGATTTAGTCTCAAATCAAATCAAATCAAATGTAGAAGTAGCTTCTTTGTTTTTGATTTTATAAATAATTTGGTCAAGTGCGAGTTGGACTCGCATACTTAGGGTTCCGTATAACCTTCAAGATTCTAATATTCCAGTTTCAGACAAGCAGGGAATGAGTGCATTTACTTATATTTACCCTTATATCTTTTAAAGGAAGTGTTTTAAATTTATAAAAAATATACACTTTGATTTTCCACACATAGACTTTTTATTATATCTTCTTCAGGATTCGCTTGATTTTTATCAGAATACATATGCATTTAATTTTCTAATTTGGCCCCCAAAAATTAACATTAGAGTTTTATTTTACTAATAAACTTTCAGAGAAAGAGTTTTGAGGCTCTGCAGATTGGAAGATAAAGGGCATAATAGGTCAAGTTTTAAATTCTAAATTATTAAATCTGTTATTCAAATTATTAAAAAATACAAATAAAATATATTTTTCAAAATTTAAATAGTGTAGTTTGTATATTTGTGATTCACATAATGAGCCTTTTATCTGATATATTACATGATGCGTTTGAAAATTGAATATTTATTTTCCATTTAATTTGTCCCTAAAATTGCTATGGGGGTTTTTTAATAATTTATTTTCCGTTTAATTCTATTATTTGTAGGGGGAGGGGGGGAGAATGGATAAATTTTTTTATATATTTGTTAATATCTTTTAATTAATTTATTTTAAAAATATGAAAAAATATATTTGTTTTTGTCATAATGAGCCCTTTCATTTGATATATAACATGATGGGTTAGAAACAATTTTAATTATATATTTTCCATTTAAATCTACAATTTCTCCCCAAAATCAATATTAGGGGGTTTTCCTGATTTTTCCAGGAAAGTTCAGGCTATACCTCCATTTTCTTCCAAATTTTTCAGCATATGGTTTCGGAGATAGGTGGGGGGATGGGTAAATTTTTTTATATTTTTGTTAATATCTTTTAATTAATTTATTTTAAAAATATGAAAAAAAAAATATTTGTTTTCGTCATAATGAGCCCTTTCATTTGATATATAACATGATGGGTTAGAAACAATTTTAATTTTATATTTTATATTTAATTCTATAATTTACCCCCCAAAATAAATATTAGGGGTTTCTCCTTAATTTTCCAGTAAAGTTCAGGTGAAGGGCTATAGCTCCATTTTTTTTTCAAAATTTTACAGCTTATGGTTTCGGAGATAACGGGGGGGGGAATGGGTAAATTTTTTTATATTTTTGTTAATATCTTTTAATTTATTTATTTTAAAATATGAAAAAAATATATTTGTTTTCGTCGTAATGAGCCCTTTCATTTGATATATAACATGATGGGTTAGAAACAATTTTAATTTTATATTTTCCATTTAATTCTGTAATTTGCCCCCAAAATTAAGAGTAGAGGTTTCTCCTTATTTTTCCAGTAAACTTCAGGTCAGAACCTATAAATCTATTTTTTTCAAAACTTTACGTTTTATAGTTTCGGAGATAAGGGGGGGGATTGGTAAATTTTGGTATATTTTCGTTAATATCTTTTTAAATGATTTTTTTTAAATATGAAAAAAATATATTTGTGTTCCTCAGAATGAAACCTTTCATTTAATATATTACATGATGCGTTTGAAATTTTTTTTATTTTAAAATTTTTATTTAATTCTATAATTTGCCCCCCAGAACAGAATGATGTTCTAGTGGTTCTCCAAGTTGGCTCAACAGCTTCTCTGGTTACAACTTTGATACAGTGGTTGCCTCCTGGTTGGGAATAGTAATCTCTTCCGGCTACTTTCTGAAATAATCAATAACAACATCAACGTGTCTGTTACCTCTCCATGTTTCTGGGAGTAGTTGGGCTATATAAATTACAAAATTTTCGGAAGAAATGTCCCTGTTGTGTTTTGCTTAATTATTCCTTGCTCACTCTACATAAGTTCCATTTACGGCATTATGATTTTAAATTCTCGTAATCCACACCTCATCAATAGTTCTATTCACGCCTCAGTGACCTCCAGCATTGCCATGGAGTCGCTGCTTTAAAATGACCAACACCACATGAGGTTCAGTTTCGTTCCAAATGGTACTTAACCAGTCTCTCTTAAAACCTCTATTTTTGAGTCGAATAGTGGAACCTAATTTATTTTATGGTGTAAAGGAAGGAGTAATCCTCCGTTTCTACTTTAACAAAACTGGTGCGATATAAGAGAATACCATTTGACCCACTTTCCACTGTTCTGTACTCCAGATGTTTATTGCAACAACTCTCTTGTTGAATTTATCTACAATGCCCACAATCTTTATAGAATTGCTATGCAGACGGAAGGAACGATTCTATATCTGGAATTGATACTGTTGCAAGTGTTACCATCCGTCCAATGAATTCTTCGTCTGGTGCTTAAATGTTGGCGCTTCTTATGAAAACCATAGTAATTTTCCTCAGGTTTAGTAAATTCTGTGTTGTAGTGTCCTATTCCACTTTTTCTCTATGCTGGACTGGTGACAGATCCACTCTATTAGCTTAGTAAAGCTAGAATAGGACTCTTACTTCAAGCTGTTCTCAAATTAATGAATGCCTGGATCTAATGAAACGAGAAATTTTCTGCTATCAGCTTTTGTAATGAAGAGAAACTCCATAGATATTGTTAAATTTTTAATGATTTGCTCATCAAAGTTGTTCAAAATCTCTGCACTTTGCTTGGCCATTTATTTGCCGTATTGTTCTTCATCCTTAATTGAATTACAATTTATTATCCGAAACTTTTGACTCCAAATTACAACGGATTAATGGAAAACAAAGCTAGCTTATTTTTATTTAGAAACAATCCAGCGACTGAGATTTACGAAATGAACATAATTTTCTCATATGAGGAAGCAGTTTCCAAAAATAAAGAGCACAACTTCCATTAAAGCTGCACAAAATCCATCAACACACCACGTCAGACCCAATATATCTTGAGAGTTAATTTCAAAGTTGAATGGCAAAAATATGAATACTAAGCGAAATTTCTTGCATATAAAAACAGTTTTTTACACTCTGCCGGTGTGGGTAACCGTTTTTCCAGCAGGTTAGGCAAACTTTATAGTCGATGGAGAGGTTCGTACCGGAGAGGTTCAGCAAAAAAGTTTTCGGGAGTAAAATATATGGAAGCTATTAGAAGGAAAAACTTAGGGAGCAATCTGCTCCTTTTGATATATGATATTAGGACATTCAACATTACTGCAACTTTAGGGTAACATATTTTATTATTATATGATAAATTCTCGTATTTGAGCTCAGAAATGGGCTGAAGTTAGAGCGATTGTTCGAAATCAATTTCATTTTCAAACGTTAATGTCATTTTTTCAAGTCATAAATCCAAATAATGGTAAGAGGTTCAGTTCTTGGAACATAATTTAAGAAGGAAATGAAATCGACCTTGAAGGATTACGCTCTCATGTTGAAAGATATAACTTTAAAATATTGAGGAAGAATGGCCCTAAAGAAAAATTATTAACTAAGCTTATTTATTAAAAATTATAATATAGTATATATAACCCAGCCTTAATTATTTTAAATATCTAATATCCGTCCAAAATAGTCCAAGCGGTACTTGTATTAAATCATCACTATGAAAAAAGCTACTTAAAGCTTCTATTTTATGGGGTCTGTTTCTAATATGGAATACAGAAATAATTTATGCCCTCCTTATTCACACTAAGGTTTGTTATAAACAAATAAAATTAGAAAAATTGAGTTTATTATATTTTAATTCTCTAATTTTTCTCTGTGTGTTCTTATCATACTAACGCAATTGGAGATTTGTGTGGAAATCTATAGTTCAAAAACTTAAAGAACTTTACCATTATAATTGTAAAGGAAATTGAAATTAGATCAACACCGAAGATTGCAGTGCACTGAAATCTTAAGACCGTAATATAGAACATTGCGACCCCGAAAATATTTCCTACATACACCAAAACCAACATCTTAACTACTAGGTCCGCAGATTAGATCTAGAGCCAATTTCCTTATTTAACAATCTGGTGGATTTAGATGACATTTTCAAAAATTATTCGGAATATATATATATATATATATATATATATATATTTGTTTTTAAGTTTTCGCGGGCACTAAATGTTTTAGGTGGTTTCCGGGAATTCATCCGCGTAGTTGATAACTGATCCCTGCCGGGATCGATGGTAAAATGACGACGTTTCGGCAGAGTCATATCTGCCCTCTTCAGGTCGGTTCGCATAATCCTCGTAGCCTTCTGCGCAATGAAATTCAGAACTTATCAAATTGTTGGAAAATTCTATTAAACACCGTACCGGCCCGTACCCGTCCAATAACAACTCAACCGAAAATAACAAATCAGCAGAATGGAGACGTGCCCACTGAACGCCAAGGGCCAATAGGCGCCGAGCCGCGACTATATAACAGCGCGCTCGCTCAAGAAAATCTTAGTATTCGAGTAACTAGAAGCGAAAGCAGAAGGCTACGAGGATTATGCGAACCGACCTGAAGAGGGCAGATGTGACTCTGCCGAAACGTCGTCATTTTACCATCGATCCCGGCAGGGATCAGTTATCAACTACGCGGATGAATTCCCGGAAACCACCTAAAACATATATATATATATATATATATATATATATATATATATATATATATATATGGTTGATGATTTATTCCGGGTGTACATCCGTTCGTCTGTATTCGTTTGAAAAATCACTTGACGTTTCGCCAAAATCATATTTGGCTTTCTCAAAAGATACTAAGTAACTGAAGAATTTCTTGTTCTTGGTCTCAATTTATACCTGCCCTCATTAGTACTTAATCTCTCAGTTACTTTATCTTGTTTATTAGGTTGGGTTAACTGATGGTCAATTAAAGTGCAATTACGGTGTTTATGGCTTTTGTCGGTGATTTGGGTAATCCGATTATTTGGGTTTATTGCTGGTGTTGTTGTATTGTTATTTTGATATGGGATTACTGCTTTCCAAAATGGTGATAATTTTAAAGCTTCGTCTCTCTTGTTTATGGTATCTCGGGTTTCAATTTCAATCGCTTCTCGTATTGTTCTGATTTTGTAGTTTTCGACATTTGCGATTTCTTTACAAGTATTAAACTCTATTTTATGCCCTGTTTCTTGTTCGTGTCTGAATAAAGTAGAGGTGGTCTGTTTGTTCTTTATGTATAGTTTGTGTTCGTCTCGACGGGCGGATATTCGCCTGTTTGTTTGGCCGACGTATAACTTGGAACAGTCTCCACATGAAATAAATATAATATAATATAATATATAAATAAATAAATATATATATATATATATATATATATATATATATATATATATATATATATATATATATATATACCGGGTGTAACAAAAGTACCGGCAATCTCCTGTAACTTCCTATGATCGCATATTCAGTGGTGGCCTTGCCCTTGACCTCCAGATCATTTTTAAAGGTCCTTTCGAGGTCAACTTTTTTTTAATGGAAACCCCTATTTATAGTTCCGGAGTCAGAAAGAAAATTTGGTATTCAGATATATATTTGACTTTGAGGTTTAAGTGACCTCTCAAGGTAATGGCAACGAAAATTGTCACTTAGCTTTGAAAGAAGGTGGAGTTTTACCGGCTGGCCGCTAGTACTTATTTGTATATTTGTAGATACCATTTAGCTTCAGAAGACCTTTCTTCTATACGCAAAATGAGGATGCGCTGTTTAGGGTTTTATGGACCCCCACGGAACAGTTTTTTGTTTTTTTTTCTGTTGTTTTTTTATTTATTTTTTTAATTTTTTGTCTATTTTCCTTTATTTTATTTTTTATTTTTTCTAGTTTCACATGGACAATTGCCCTTTAAAGCTAGTTCGTAGACATTTAACATAATTTTCGTTATCTAAAGCATAGGTCCAACGTTATTACCCTCAAAAAAATGAAAGTAATAACAAACACAAAAAATGATATAAACAAAAATGAAAAATTATCGATACAAATAACGATTGACGACTTAAAGTTGATGGCAGCTAAGAAAAGACAGCTGCATGATATGCTTAAAATAGTAGAAGGCTTCTCTAGTGACATCCATATGAAATTTGGCATAGACAAATGCCGAAATATTAATATAGTTAAAGGCAAAATACAGCAGAGCACTTCGAAATGGGAGGTGGCACCTCAATTGAATCTATGGGAGAAGGTAATACTTATGAATACCTTGGAATAAAGCAGGCTCAACGTATTGATCACTTGACTATGAAAAAGGACCTAACAGCAGAGTTTTATAGAAGGGTACGAAGACTGTTGAAAACCAAACTAAACAGTAAAAATCTGTTTTAGGCTATTAACACCTACACATGTCCAGTGCTCAGTTACTCTTTCGGTATAGTTAATTGGTGCAAGACTGACATTGAAAAATTACAACGAAAAGTTCGAGTTTTACTATCAAAAGCTTCAGATCACCATCCAAAGAGCTCTGTTGAATGTACAACTTTGCCACGGTATGAAAGAGGAAGAGGATTGGCAGATCTAAGCAAACTGTTAGATCAACAAATTTCTATTTTGCTTAGTCATTTCCAGAAACTAGCAAAATTTTCTGATCTACACAGAATCAAGTGCCAGGTTGATGACTCAACACCACTGCGACTGACATAACAACACGTCCAATTACACCACCAGACAACTCATCTGAAACTGCTGAAATGGGAAGAGAAGCCCCTTCATGGAAGACATATAAATGACGTCAACCAAGATCAACTACTGGTTGATCTCTGATCATATGTTTCCTGAAACGGAAAGCTTTATATTGGCAATTCAAGATCAAGTAATTCCAATTAAGAACTATCTAAAGTACATAGTTAAAGACCCTTCTATTAACAATGACAGATGCAGGTACGGTTGCCAAACATCTGAGTCTATCCAGCATATCACAGGAGGTGGTCAAGCGTTCGTTGCAACTGAATACAAAGAACGACACGATGCTGTGGCTAAAATACTGCACGATGAACTAGCACTGAAACTTGCGCTATCACAGTTGGTAAGATTACCATACTATAAATACAAACCAGAATCTGTTTTAGAAAATAACAACTACAAGCTGTACTGGGACCGTACGATACTGACTGATCGGACTGTTGCTCACAATAGATCAGATATAGTTTTGGTAGATAAAGTCGCTCGGAAAACAACTTTAATTGACATAGCAATTCCTAACAACAATAATATAAATGTCAAGCAGGCTGAGAAAATAAACAAATATAGAGATTTGGAATATCAAATAAAGACTCAGTGGGACATGAACAACACACGAACTGTACCAATTGTTATGTCAACGACAGAACTTGTCCCAAAACATATATTAAACAATTTAAAATACCTAGGTCTGGACGAACATCTTTACCAACAAATGTAAAAAGCCGTTCTGTTAGGAACAGCCCGGACGGTCAGGAAGTTTTTGGGAAACTGTTGCCACGACTATAACCACGGGCCTGAGAACCTGGCAAGGGCTCCCACAGAGCTGTACTCTTTTGATATCTAGGATATCTGGGGATTAGTGAATTTTTTCCTAAAGGCACGCTATGCGTGCCTTAGAGGGAGTGTGCTGCCGTATATTGTATGGTCAAGTCGGTGATACTCTAATAGATTCCTAAAATGATCACCTAGTATTTTCGATTCCCTGCCGATTTCCTCGCAGGCTTCCTGTCGCATACGCTGATCCCTATATTCATGGGATGATTGATTTTACAAAACATCATGTTTTCTCAAATTTTCTAATTAATAAAGTTTCCTCCATTTTAAAAAATTAATCACTTAATTCAGCTTTTGTAAACAACAACATAAATGCCAAAATCTGAAATAATAAAGAGAACCTGCTCGACCATGGGTGCGAATATTAGCATTTATTTTAAGATAAAATTTAAATTTTGCACTGGTCCCTATATAAAATAAAAAGTCATATTAAATTAAAATTACAAATTGTTGTATGTACTCAAATTGCTTGTAGGCTACCGGGGGTACCGGAAACTAAAGTTATAGCAGTTTTACTACAAGAATTGTGACATTACAACACAATGACCCACGGTACTAGATCTGTTTTAACTTTGTTTACAGTCATTATCACTTACTTGTGTTAATAATAGCTGTTATATTAAGGTATACTTTAATATTTATGTATTATATTTGTAAATATTATAAAGGAAATTACTAATATAAAAGGTATTTTCCTTTTAGTAAAATTAATTCAAAAAACAGATAAACACAAAAAATTCCCGAAACAGGCTACACTAGCTTCTCAATTTGCAGAAACGAACTCACGCTGTCACGTATAACTTGACGTGAGGTGCATGAGGTGACCATAGTGTACTTCTAGCTGATTTAAAAGCTTGCCTAAACTGTATTGCATATATTTCGAGCGTACCCTGACATGGCGTAATATCATGATAGCTCACGTGACGTGATGATAATGTGTCTACACCTTAAGAATCACTTTCAGTCTGTTTCTTTGTGCGGATAGTTTTATAATCGAAAACCTAAATAGTCACATTTGCAAGCTCCATATATACATTGCATTTCAATAAACTTTTAATATCTCAGATAGTCATTTTTAAACACATATTTTAATTCAACATATTAACATGGTAAGCATGGTATATTAGAATATAATAAAATTTACAGTACAGCTATAATTAAAATATTCTTTCTATATATATATATATATATATATATATATACTATATATATATATATATATATATATATATATATATATATAGATATGTAATCAAATTGAAATATTAAGTAATGGGAATTTATGCAAGAGTCTACACTTCAGATTGCAAATTTCATTTTTGTTTTAATTGCCATACATCACTAAGGACACAAACTAACTTTTACTCTCATAATTACACATTTGATAGTAGATCGTGATACTTGCTGTGAGTCATATCCCTGTATTACAATATTGCGGAGGATACGGAATTATGGTAATTGACGATGAACATACCCACAGAGATGCCAATGACTAATTAATATTTCTTTACTAAACATGGCCTTGAGTATAATATCGGAAAGATCTACCAGTGTACGGAAAATTTTAGATCGTTTTAATTTTCGTATCGATGCACAACTGACTTCGGGATAATAACTAACTATCTTTGACATTTCTTGATAACGAGTACGCTCAAGCTTTGTTGGTAATAATTAAGCGGGAGCCCAAAATACATTTGGTGTAGGTCAACACCAGGCTGGTAGTATTTGAGTGGTTCATATACAGGGTGAAGTATAAACAGCTCTATAGCGGGCAATTTTAAGGGGCATTGTAGAAATTCCGTATCGATTATATGTTGGAAATGAGCAAGGCCACGCTTTGTCCGCAGTGTTGGGTTAAAAGGTTTAATAAACTGTGTGTAAGTATACCAAGTGCTAAAAACAAAGTAGGATCGAATGTGTAATTATAAATCGCGTAAACTTACAAGATCTACAGTGTGGAACAGCTAAATGGAATAAATTTGATAACAAATAAAGAAGAGCTTGTAGGAAAAAACGCTAGTACGTGTATTTTTAAATGCGCATTTTTTCAAGAAAAAAAAATAATATAGGGTGTAACATGTTACAGTGGCCAATACCAACTTGCTTATTGTAAATGCATGCCCCTGTATATTATTTATTTTTTGGATTCTGCAGAAAATTCATGTACAATGTCCTACACTTATCTTAAACTGTTTGGAAAATAAAGAAAAGTGTTTTCAGATTTATCACAAAACTTGACATTAAAAATAGAAAAATATTTTATTTCACAAATTTGTTAAATTACACTCAATACTTAATTCCTATTTAGGTTTTGAAATTGAGATAATAAGGAAAAATCATTCCTTTTTACTGATACGAAATAAAGTTTTGTTTATTTTCGTCAAAAGTCATAGCCTTAGAATCTTGTTGTCTGCCTGCATGACAGTGGTGATCAGTGTCAGTGCTATTGTCTTTTGAATTTCGTTAACTGTACGTAATAATGTTAGCTAAAAATGTGATCCAATTTGAATGTTTAGTTTCAGATGAGAGCCCATTTACACTTCAGAGTCATGTTAATCATCAAAATTGCCGCTATTGGTCTAATGAGAATCCTCATTGATGACAGAGAAACATACGCAATATCCTGTTAAGTTGTTAACATTTGGGCAGACATTGTTGGAAATCATATCGTAGGTCCCTTTTTCATTCATGGAAACTTGAATGGAGATAAATATTTAGAACTGCTCCAAAATAATTTCGTGTCAACTTTGACAAACTTATACTGATTCAGTAAACCCACAAGTTCCTGTCAGTAGAATATGGTTTCAGCAAGATGGAGCACCGTCCCATGACGAAATCAATATCCGGCAGTACCTGAACAAATTTTTTTCAAATCGGTAGAGCGCGGATCGATAGAATGGCCGGCACGATTTCCTGATTTGACGCCATTGGAGTACTTTTTGTGGGGATATGTCAAAAGTCCTGTATACAAAACTAAACCCCTCAACTTACTTACAAAAATTCATTTTTCCCGGTCTATAAGTTCTAGAGAAAAATTGTAAATTACGTGTTTGTAGAGCATAAAATTATCATCAATTCCCCTATGAACGATTTTCATGTCGGACTTACAGTTTCCGAATTATTTACAAAAATTCCATTTTTTCCAGGACTATAAGTTCTAGAGAGAAATTGTAATTTACAAGTTCCTAAAGCATTAAGTGGCCAATAATTTCCCTATTAACGACTATCATGTCGGACGAACAGTTTCTGAATTATCTACAAAAATTCATTGTTTTCCCCGACTATAAGTTTTAGAGAAAAAATGTAAAATACATGTTAGTAGATCATAAAATGACTATCAATTCCCCTATGAACGTTTTTCATGTCGGACGAACAGTTTCTGAATTATTTACAAAAATTCTTTTTTTCCCCGGACTATAAGTTCTAGAGAAAAATTGTAAATTACATGTTTGTAGAACATAAAATGACCATCAGTTCCCCTATGAACTGTTTTCATGTCGGATGAACAGTTTTTGAATTATTTACAAAAATTCATTTTTTTCCCGGACTATAAGTTCCAGAGAAAAATTGTAAATTACTTGTTTGTAGCGCATAAAATTATCATCAATTCCCCTATGAAGGATTTTCATGTCGGGCGAACAGTTTCTGAATTATTTACAAAAATTAATTTTTTTCCCGGACTATAAGTTCTAGAAAAAATTGTAAATTACATGTTTGTAGAGCATAAAATGACTATCAATTCCCCTATGAACGATTTTCATGTCGGACGAACAGTTTCTGAATTATTTATAAAAATTCATTTTCTTCCCGGACTATAAGTTCTAGAGAAAAATTGTAAATTACATGTTTGTACAACATGAAATGACCATCAATTCCCCTATGAACGATTTTCATGTCAGACGAACAGTTTCTGAATTATTTACACAAATTCATTTTCTTCCCGAACTATAAGTTCGAGAGAAAAATTGTAAATTACATGTTTGTAGAGCATAAAATTATAATCAATTCCCTTTGAACGATTTTCATGTCGGACGAACAGTTTCAGAATTATTTACAAAACTTAATTTTTTTCCGAAAAAGTTGAAGGTAGGTGTAGGATATTGTACATGAATTATGAGTAGAATCTTTTGGAGAATTCAAGAAATAAATAATATTCAGGGGCTTGCATTTAAAATAAGAAAGTTGGTATTGTCCACTGTCACATAACACAACCTATATTTTTTTTGAAAAAATGCGCATTTAAAAATATAAATCGACGAGTCCAAGCGTTTTTCCCAACACTCCCTTCTTTATTGTTTATTTATTCTTGTGATTTTGTCAGGAATGAGGATGCCAGTCCTTTGTGGACAATGTTTAATCGCTATTCCACTATACAAGCTGTTAGTAAAGTGAGTTTTAATATACTGCGTGTTATTAAACAGAATAGCATACAGGGTATAGGTAAACAAGTTTGCATGATGTAAATATAAAGGTTGGTACTAAATAGTATGTAAGGACACTTATACAAGGCAGGTATATGCAGTTGTGCAACAGAGATAAAGTGTGAATTTCTATGGGAAGTATGTATATAAGCTGACCTATATGCGGTAGTATAGGGGATGTAAATGTACAGGATTTAAGGATACATAAATATAGTGTATAGGGTGTACGTGTAAATGATGTTTCTTGAGAGCTTGAAGTATAAGAGATGTTAATATAAAAAGTATTCCTATATGGGTTTATGTATACAAGATGAGGCGTTTGCAGCAGTATATGTAAAAAGTATACAAGGTATTAGTATAAGGGGTGTACCATTATTGCACTTCGTTATGTTACACCCTATATTTAAAAGTAAATTATTGGTTAATATATATACACGTTTCCAAAAAAATGCGTCTCTGTCGGAAGTCATGCTTCTAACTTCAATTGAGACGTTAGTTTTTGCCTCATACAGCCTTACTAACGAACGTTACTTGACATACACCGGTGATGCCACAGATAATTGCTAGGATATTTAAATTTCCCTTTCTAACAGTGGGTTTCTGCTTTTTGGTAGTGACTAGGTTCAGAAAATAGTTTAGAAAAAAACATATTTTAGTTTTTTAAAGATACTATTGTTGGTTCAATTAATTTAAAAAATTCACACCCACAGTAAATTTCTTAATTCGACCAAACTAAACTCACTTATTTACAAAACAAAACCGACTAATATAGAAACAGCTGATCGCTTCGCTCTGTCGATTCAATTCACGCCACCCTCACTATTAACTGCCTGCCTCATAAGACAATCGGGCTTAAATAGGTGTCGCCGAAAACGTGAGAGTTCGATGGTAACCTCTGGTACCTCTGGTATGCCAGAGTGTACAGAATTCCATTCAGGAAATGAAATCGAACTATTCCTGAATCCTGATTTTGCTTTTGTTTTTCTATTAAAATTATTAAAATTAAAATATTAAAATTAAAAAAAAGGTTTTTCTCTTCACCCTGTCTACACTCGCTGATTGGCGTTTCAAGCTAAAGTTATTATATATAGCAATGATTTCAAACTTGTATACTCTTAATAAGTTATTAAGGCTGTGGCATTTATTATACTCACATGAGTTTGCGCCCTTGTATATCCTTATGTCAAGCGTTCCTTGTTAATATTGTTTTACTTGGAAATACCTCAGATCGAATATCCGTTCAGTGTTGACCTTAATACATTTCCCATCATTAATTACATACTTTAAACGTAAACACTGTACTCCGATAAGTCAAACAGCTTTCAATATCACATGTTGATCGAAGAGTTGAGTAATTATGTTTAAATAAGTACTTCGTACTTTGCGTTGCTATGATTAATTAACTAATGCGGTGCTATTTCATGAGGGAATGTCTAAATTTGTGATTGTTAGATACTTTAATTAGTAAAAGGAGGAATTGAATGTGTTGGTCTCTTAGACTGACATCATTTCACTGTATACTCAGATATTAAACTGCACTTAAAATTTTATAAACCAGAGGGACGGAAAATTCGATATATTTCTTGAATGAGCTTAGAATTCCACTGGATTTACCAATAAATGATATAGTTAGAGAATATTGGTTTTCAATTTAACAGCAGATACTGATTGTTTTCTCTAGAAACTCAGTTTCAGGTTTAAATGGTAAGTATATACAGTGATGGGCAAATGTATGGAACCAAGTAAATATCTTTGGAATTATTAGAGATATCAAAATGAAATTTGGAAGGTGGATACTGCAGTAGATTGCTTATTTGTTTCCAATTTTTTTTTAAATTTTGAAATTCCTGTTTTACCGGAAGTAATGCCGATTTTAAAATTTGCATTGGAACACACTGTATAGTATTTTAGTTTCTGATAAAACATTTTATTGCGAATTAACAGAAAATTAACTAAGGGAAGGAAAAATTCGATGGTAGCTAAACTCTGTTCAGATTTCATTTACGCTCGATATAAATAAACCGCTCGGTAAGGATTTGTATTTCTATTGGCTAATCGGTGGCATTATACCGTCACAGCCAACAGCACTGCTTGTTCCATAGTCGAATACACTTGCGTTTGTTTAAATCAGGCGCAAATTAAATCTGAATCAAGTTAAGTAGTCCATGAAATTCATTGCTTAAGTGACAGTAGTAGTCAAAATAAGTTATTAGTTTTTTTTATTTGAACGTAACAAGAATGTATGTTTTAATTTAATGGTAAAATGGCCGAATTAAGTGAAAGAGAAAGAACAGAAATATTAATGATGATTGGGTATTGGGAGAGGAAAAGGACGCATCAAGAAGTTTGTGACCTTTTTAACATTGTTCATGCGAATACACAAATATCGACGAAAACTTTGCGAATGTACGACACAAGTGGAACAGTTAGCAATTTACCAAAAAGTAGACGGTTAAAAAGTGCAAGTAATAAAGGTGTAGCTCAAAATGTTGCTATATCTTTGGAAGAAAATCCTCACTTATCCACTACCGACCTCACCAATATGCATAAAATTAACCGTCGTTCAGTAGGAAGGATATTAAGGCGAGAAAAATATCATCCATACAAAATTCGCCTCGTTCAAAAACTCCCCGAAGACGATTTGGACAGACGTTTGCAATTTTGTGAAACGATTATGGATATTTGTAACCGTGATAATAATTTTATAAGAAATGTGGTGTTTTCAGACGAGGCTACATTTTGTTTGAATGGTACGGTTAATCGACATAACTGCCGCTACTGGTCGCAAAGTAATCCTAATTGGGTACAAGAGGCTCATACACAACATCCCCAAAAATTGAACGTTTGGGCCGGCATTTATAACAACAGAATCGTGGAACCCTTCTTATATATATATATATATATATATATATATATATATATATATATATATATGTATTATATTGACATATAATATATATTGTCTTGCGTACAAAGGAATGACACCTCGAAGAGAGTATTCAATATCTCTGACAGGTGAAGTAACCAGAAAAAATTTTATAGTGACATTCTGTCCTAGGAGTTGAGAGAGAACAGCAACAATTACACGGAACGGCTCCAGATTCGGAACCTCTGTGTACTGATTCTCTCGAAAATCCTAGATGTCGGTCTTACATCTCGCGTCTTCAAATGTGTCTAAATAAAGTGGAATTCAATAATACTGTGTATTATTTCATCATGGATCTCACTGTTTACTTACTATAATACCTTTTTTCATTTTGTAAAGCATATGGCACCTTTCGACGGAATTTTTAATATAATATGTGACATGTTAGTTCTCGACTATATGATACGGTAAACCCAAAGAATTTACAATTAAGAAAATTTTAAACAAGATTTAATATCATAACCACTAATATTCCCCAGCAAACTTATATGTCCACGACGCAAGTAATAACTTTTACAATATTACTTCCTTTGTCTCTACAATACCAATTTAATTATCCTGGGCATAATAATAGCATCGCAGAAAACAATAAATAATGGATTATTGCTCGGCGAAGCAATGGGATGTTGAAAGCAAAATGTAAGCTTGCCTTCTTATAAAACAACAAACATTTTGTAACCTGTTATTAGAAGTAAATTAATTTCTAGCGCTCTCAGGAAACACTACATAGCAATTATTGGAAACTAATGATTTATTGACTTTTCTACGTGTACAAAAACTTGTAGTAATGAAATGTTTAGTATTTCATTAGTGGAAATTCAATATGAATTTTATTAAGGTGGGACTGATGTTATGAAATTATAACTTCTTTTGTTTACAGCAGGTTCTATTGTTTTCGCAACGTGACTTCTCGTAAATCATAAATTTAATTCCTACTTGTCGATACTTTAGAAGCTTTTGTAGATAAAACAATATAAGTTTTCTGGGTATGACCAGTTAGTAGGTAGTAACAGATTTTCTAAATCTTAACGAAAATTTTAAGGAACTAACTATTTAAATGCTAAAATTATAAATTGACGCCTACTTGTGTCAAGGAAATGATAGCCACACTATAATAAGTAGCCTTGATGTGTGGAACGCTTTCAGTCTATAATTATTGCTTTAACGTGACAAATTTGTAGGTTTAAACGATCTGCTTAATTATGATGCGTTCTGGTTGAGTTATTAGTGAGTATGGAGTGCAAGATCATATTGCTGCATCCTGTATATATCAGTGAGTTCGTAATAAACAATTAAATAACTATAATAATAAATTATCATACATCACCAAATAAATTGCTATAACATGTTCATTTTGGAAGTTCAACGACCATTGATCTTTTCGACAAATCTAAAAAATGTGTATTTCTTTGTCGCCGATTGCTTATTTGGAAAGTTAGTTTTTATTTCAAAGTTTACTTTTGGTAACTCGACATCTATGCAAGGAAGACAGATTGTTACGTGGCTTATCTTCATCATGCTCCTCGCATTCCGCGATAGACTACATGGTTGACCCTCTTGATAACTCCGTATGCCTTATTTTTGGCAGTTGTGGATTTCTTCTTTTGTTAGAACCCGACCGAATTTTCTTTCAGGTCATAAAGTATGTTGACTCCAATTAATAATAAGTAACTTTGTTGGGCGATACTGCTAGTGAACCAATAGCCGAATAACAACGAACAAGACGCGCAGATTTCACATCTCTGGCGTCAAGCTCTGACGTTTTCGAAGCAATTTACTCATGAAAATCATTGATCAATATCCACAAAACTAAATACCTAAACGTGGGAGAAGAGACTAGAGATCTTTAGTTAGTAGAGGTAACAATAAAACGGTGTCATGAATACAAGTACCTAGGAGTCATGAACAAGTACCTAGGAAATATAGTATCAGAAAACGGAAACCCAGATAAGGAAGTACAGACTAGATTGACATACGATAAACAATGTATACAAATGCTTAACTCCTTCCTGTGCTCACCGAGATTGACATTAAGAAAAAAAAACAACTTATCAAACCATTGTAGAACTTATAAAAACAGGTCAGGGCCCTGGCAAATCAACAACAAAGGTAGAGTAAAAGTGCTAACTGTTGAAATTTATTACCGACGACGAATATAGAACGTCAAGACTAGAACAGAACATGTACGAAACGATGTTGTAAGACAAAGAACGAAGATGGAGAACGAACAAAAACCAGTCAACTAATTTGGTATGTTTTGTGGATGGAACAACAACGATGCCAAAGAACGCACTGCCAAGGAATATAAGGAGAAAAGGAAGCTCAATAAATAGCAAAGAAAACATTGAGAAAGCAATAAGCCGCCGTGAATTAGAATACGAATGCTGGGACAGAAAGTATTGATTTATGTAGGCTGAAAACAGCTGTTGGGAGATTTCATACCCTCAAATCCTCTTCAAATTTCCATTCTCTACTTTAGAGCCCAATATGACTTCAGGTTGCCTCAATGGCTAGCTAATTCGCCCTTTCGAGACCCAGGTGTTCCTTTCTTCTTTAATGAATATATTGATCGAATATCTGGATAAGCCCTTTAATCCCGTATATATTGTTTCAGTGCCCAGTTCTCATTGACCTGTACTATAGTCCGTAGTATGCAAATACTCTCCTGTTTTTCCATCTTTTATGCAATCGCTATTCTACATTAAAGCCATAATGTAATTTCTCCATGTATCTGGTCAGTTGCCCTCTTCATGTCTTCATGTATATCAGCAATTTGAGCGCAGCATAATCGGTTTTGAGGTGACAACCAAAGAAATATTTGTCGATATGGTCAAAAGTCCTGATAATTGCTAACAGTTCTTTTCAGCTGATACAGTACTTCTATTCTGGTTTCGAGGATTCACTGCTGTGCAATTGGAAAAGGACGGCCTCCAAACTGGTGGCTGGCTTCAGTTTCTAGGCTGAATTTGCCTTTCTGTACGTGGAACGTTGGAATTCTTTTGGAGAATAATACCGCTTTCGGGCGTTGCTATTTTACGTTCTTGATTCCAGTAATAGTTCTCTGTTTCCGGGGTCTGCTAATACAAAAGTGCGGCAATACTGGCTACTCCCTTAACAAACAGCTTCTAGTGGGAACAAAGAGCGAAGCTTGAGAGTTCGTGTTTGTTTCTACAGACCGGCCAAACACTAATGACTTTCTGAACCATGGAATATTTCTTGATATTACTACTACTCCGAAGTTCATCGAATGCGTAACCCGTGACCAAACTGTCGGTTTAAACTGGGTCTGTCCATCATGTCAATCCCCTCAAGAAATATTCCATTAACTTCTCTAAAGTAGCCGAAGGGTTGCACTACCCAAAGGGCATGACAGTAAATTGAAGCAAAATAGAAGGTTATGATTCGCTTCAATCGGTTTTAATGCCTGCTTATCGATTACATGAAAACTTCTATTTATCTATATTGTATAACATGAGATTTATCTCTCAAAATTGCCAACAACAGTTATTTAGGGAACACCGTTCAATCAGTTCCCATTGATTGTTCCGAATTAGCTTAACTGTTTAATAAATTATCACTTGATTATTTTCAAGATATATTCCATTCAACTCTCTAACCTAGCCGAAGAGCTGAATAACCCAAATGCATGACGGTAAATTCAAGCAAATCTTTTTTGGTGGAGAATGCTGTCTTTCAACTGTGGCTTTCTTATAGCCCAAAATATCGACTATTTAGCTCTAGGTGGAGATTCAATGGGACCCTGCGAAGGTTCTTAGTATGTCATTCGAATGAATGGATAACGTGTCCAATTTTATATAATCCGGACATACCTGTTTCAGCTATCTATCTTTTTCATTCGAACGAGGGCAGCATACGATGGGCTCATAGAGGGTGTATTGGCAAATTTATTTGCCACTGTTTTTAAATGTTAATATTTTTGAATAACGCGAATAATTTTCGCTGTTGATTTTTGTCTCCAGACATCATTACTAATCTCATGAGTTCACACTCACATTTTTTGAAACAGGAACAAAAAGTTACACCACTATGAACGTATAAATGCAATATAATATACATTTACAGCACAAGTGAACTTTTATATATTCTACAACAAACTAGAACATTTTTAGCGCAATCCCTATCGCCCACTAAATGCGAAGCAAGTGTCCCAATTTTAGTCTAAGAGTGGCAGAGCATCATTTTCAGATTTTTCTTCGAACTGTGTATCGTTTTCTGAAAACACCAACCATGTTTTTCCCCGAGTGCTCGCAATTAATCAAGCCGACGTGAATGGCAAAAGAAGGCAATCTTAGGATAGGCCGATCAGTGCCTGACATTTTGTGATAAGACACGAAACAGGTGTGCCCAATTAAGACATTATATAAAAGTTTTGAACTCATTTGCGAGTTCTAATTTTCACGAAAGAGTGAACAGCCTACGGCTTTGGATAATAACTGCCGTAACTTCTATAATTTGAGTAGCAGGGTAAAAATGTACAAGAAAGGTCAACTGTGAGTTTGTTCAGCAACAAAAATTATTCTAATTTAATATGTGCTGGAATTTTCACATAAAACCTGCGATATAGGTAGTAAATTGTTTGTAAAATAATCAGTTTTCAAAATATTTTGACTTATATACACCTACTTGGTAATTTAGTCATTTCCTTTTCTTATGAGGGACCCGATTTCTTAACCGAATTGGACAAAAAGGTTATGCATTCGTTGCAATCTTTTTTAGGTAAGCTTAGCTTACACTAAAACAGCTAAACCAGTTTCGATAATTTTGCATAACGTAAGATGTATCTCCGAAAAAGCAGTTATCAACTGCTTAAAGTTTGATTGCTATGAAATGGCTTAATAGTTTCAAAGTTTTATCACTTGAACATTTAAAGCCGTATTATAATAAGGTATAAACAGAAGTGATTCATGCATTTTTCTATTACTAACCGTTTATAAGAAATCTGACTCAAATTTTCTAAAATATTTAAGTTTCAGAGAATATTAACAGGCTGTTTTGGATTTAAAATAGATTTTGGTTGTCTACATTAGACTGCGCCAAAAAATCGACTTTTTTTTACCGGAGTTGTACCGAAAATATTGTTCAGGATTTCAAATGAAGAATAACCTCAAACTTTGAGCCTCTAATTTGAGTAGTTTTAGAACCTCCAAAGTCCGTGGGAGCTGAGGTGAATTTTCGAGCCTTCTACCTATCATATTTCAAACATGTTCTATGGGCGATAGATCGGAGGACCTGGGCGGCCATGGCAAAAATTAATAAGGGTCTCTGCTATAAAGTTTAAACTAACTCTAGCAACCTAAGTCCGGGGTAGTAAAATCCATTTGTCAATGCCAGTCGATTCCAAGACCTCGTTTCTGGCACTACGGCGGTGCCCGTAGCAACTAGGGAAGGAGAAGGTCCCGGCCCTCTAGTCTGACTTGTCAAAACTTCACAAAAGTAGTTCGCCCGACACACTTTCTTTCGGAATTGAGCGAAAGGGAACGAGGTCGACTTGTCAAGAGTTAATACAAGTAATCGTCGTTCCTTCCTTTGAGATTTTGGCGCTGAAACGACCTGCCGTGTACCAGTGTGATTTCGCCTGAGATGTTGGGTCATCGTCCTGTATGGAGCGTGACTTAGTATTCGAGACGAGAACCCTTTGCCCACCTCTTGCCTATTACTCCTAAAACTGGGCCACAGCGTCCCGCAACTAGAAGTACCTACACCTCGAAAACGGATGCCAGTCTCATCCAGAAAAGTAAAAGAAGTTGACTTGTAGGTAGTCGAACATGTCACACCTATCGGTGTAGACAATCATAAACGAACTGGGGTGTTCCCAAGATTCCAAAATGGGTAGTGCGGGTGGAGAAAAGTCCCCACTGGGTGAGGTTGCCGGTTGCTCTCCATTTTGGTTTGGCCTTGCACGGGTATTGGCTAAAGCTAAATTGTATCCCTGGTTGGATGGCAGTCCTCGTTAGACTGTTGTACGAACACATTGGCCCTTGTAACATGGTAACAACTGCCGTTTGAGGTTTCGGTCAGGGGGTCCCTTTCCTTGCGGGAATGACCAGTCAAGGATCCGAGGCAAATCCTACCTTAGTCCACAGCTGCGCTCTTGAAACCGTGTCTGACAGATTCGCTAGCAGATCGGTGTCATCGTCTGCACGAATGTTATAGCAAGGTGTTCGCTATTCCAGGCGTCTGCTGTGACTGCCTAAGCTTTAATGCAGTGGTTCACTGTAACAGTGGCTAACACTGTGGCGACCGAGTCAAACCGGCGGTGACCAAGATCTGAGGCCGTCGTTTGAAGTGTCGGACCAGCCGCTTCACACAAAGCTAAAGTTGGCACTAGGCTTTTGCGAACGACGACAAGTTGAGGAACCTCCCCTACTGGGAATGATTTGCATTTTTACTGGCCCAATTTAATGACATTTTCGGATTTATGAAAATAGTCATGGCTTACTAGATATTTTGACAAAACGAAATTTTGTCGATTTAGTCAAATCCGTCTAGCTCCTTTGTTTTTGATTTTATAAAAAAGTGTAAATATCAAAATTGAAGGAATTATATGCCGAATATCATGGTCATGTCCTCGTTTGCGTGTCAGCTCTTGTTTTCCAGATATGACACAAACTTATCTTTTTTGAATAGAAACCATAGTTGGCTATGACCTCAAAAAATTGGAAATTTTTAGAGCTTTTCAACGATATAATGCTCGATATAATTATTCATAAAAATAACGGAGTTATGGATGCTTTTCTCTCTAATTTTCACTTTTAACGTAGATAGCCATGAAAAAGATTGTTTTCACTTGGACGCTTCCTCATTTGAGAATAATTCCATTAGTAGTGCTCAACTGACAGTTGATATTGACAAGTTTTCGTAATGAAATTAACGAAGCAGCACAAATAAATATTTTGGTAATGGTAAATCAAAATCCATCTACATCAACCTGTGAGATTGCGGCAGAAGCTGGCACATCTCAACGAACTGCAGTTAAGGTACTGAAATCGCACAAGTTCCACCTGTACAAAACTTCAGTTTCTCAAACTTTGCATGCTGGTGACGAACATCGACGCATTTTGTTTTGTACATGGTTTAGAGACATGTGCCTTGACAATCCACAGTTTCCATTAAAGGTGTTATGGTCAGATGAAACTAGATTTACCAAGTGCGGTATGTTCAATAGACACAATGAGCATATCTGGGCTAAAGAAAACCCTTTCCATGTAGAACAAAGACGACCCCAGATAAAATTTGGTTTTAATGTTTGGTGTGTTATCATAGGGTCTACTATTCTAGGGCCTTTTATCTACGACGAATCACTTACTGCAATATACTTTTCAAGACAAGTTGCAGAATTTGAGAACTCGTTTAGAAATTGAGTGGTTCCAACATGATGGAGCACCTGCTCATAACTCGTTATCAGTAAGACAGCACTTAGATGATATCTATCCAAACTCTTGGATAGGAAGAAATGGTCCACGCGAATGTCCACCCCGGTCTCCTGATTTGGCAGTTAAAGACTTCTATTTATCGGCTGCGCTAAAAAACAAATTATACAAAAGAAAGTATGAGACAGCTGGTTATCTAAGGGAGGCGGTATTACAAACAGTTGAAGGCCGTCTGTGAGGAAAGCGGTAATGTCAATCTTAAAAAGATGCAATTTTTGTCTAAATAACAATGGTGGAAATTTCGAACATAAATTGTAACCATTATTATGTTCTTTAATTTCTTAAGTTTTTAGTAAGTACCTACTTATTTAGTTTTTTCGTTATATCTGATATACCTAATAAAAAAATCTTTCAATCTTTTTTGGAATAGTTATTAATAAATCAATCTATTTTATGGCTACCTATGTTAAAAGTGAAAATATGAGAGAAAAGCATCCATAACTCCGTTATTTTTATGAATAACTATATCAAGTATTATATCGTTGAAAAGCTCTAAAAATGCCCTACGTCATAGCCAACTATGTGATAAGTTTGTGTCATATCTCTTTTTTTATAAAATCAAAAACAAGGGGGCTAGAGGGATTTGACTAAATCGACAGAATTTCGGTTTTTCAAAATAAGCCATGACTTTTTACAAAAATTTGAAAGTATCATCAAATTGGGCCAGCAAAACTGCAAATCGTTTCCAATTTAACCATTGCTCTATCTCCGCTGGTTTCCGAGATCCCCATATGATCATCAAATAAAACTCACCCGGTATATCAAAGTTCGAGATAGTCGCTTTATTTTGTGTTAGACAAGGGCTTATGCTTTCTGTCACATTTAAAGCAATTGAAAGTAATAACAAGAGATATTTTATCTTAGTGAACATTTTACACTTCATTTAATTCAATCGTAATTGTACATTGATATACGGTAGGTTTGTCATTGAATTATACCTAAGAAAATATCTTTCGTGATGCTTGTAATTACACCTGTACTGGGAATTACTTGTATAAAATTCAGTCACGTTTAAGAGCCTGTGGTATTGTTAGATATCGGTTGGGACTGAAAATAAATAAATGGCAATATTTATTAACACGAAACATCATTAACTTAAGTAAACGCAAAATCGTTTCAAGCCTCAATGAATAAAGGAGATATATTATAGCACGTGAGAAGTTTTCATTCACTTTATGAACTTACGCATTCATTTAAAATAGTTTCCTATAGTCAATTATTTTTAGCAATAGGACAACAATTTTATTAGAACTATTTCAGCTGGGATTTAAATTCAATCAGTGGCGTCGATGAACCTCATAGATATGCGATATTGGATAGTTGAAGATAGATACTTTGAACATTTTGCAGTTTCCTTAATATCCGTCCAAATAGTGGTAACAACCTTTTTGTACTCCAAATTTTTAACCGGCTTCCAAAAAGGAGGAGATTATCAATTCGTCGCGTATTTTTTAGCTTTTTTTTGTATGTTTGTTACCTGATTTCTTCTCCTGTGGTGCACCGCTTTGAATGAATATGGTCTTGTTTAATAGAGTATATATGCGGATTGATGAAATTTGAAATTTTGGAAAAGAATTCTATTGGTAAAGTGATAAAATTTGTGAATGAACACATGCGTGCATGGAAATCGACCAATATCCCTAATATTTTAGTCGATTTTTCGATAACTCCTTATGGATGTGTATAGTTTTTTTAACGTTTAATCTATTAAGGAAGATCTTTAGGTGATCTCATATATTTTCTGTGACGTGCAACTTGCAGTTTTGCAGAAAATCGCCGAAAATTCCACAATTCTAATCGAAAATTTCATCGAAATGACACAACGGACATTTCCTCATAAATATTTTAATTCCAACGTAACAGTGCGGTAATTTTAGACACTGGAAGTTTTAATTGGGAATTTGAAAATTTTCTATGTTCGTCTCAAGCATATAGGTAGTAAAGCACAGTATTTTCGGCTCCTTAAATCAATGAATACCAACCCCGTTTTGTTTGTATACCAGGCAAATACCTATTTAAATGCAAATTTTTCAATTTTGCAAAGACGGTGCTTTTGGTTGTCACATTCTCCCGGCCTAATAGAAAATTCAGTACAACACATGTCAAACTTTAAACTCTTATTTGGTACGTTTATAGAGAGGGTGTTTAGTTATAGCAGTGATAGAAGGAGTTGCATATATATGAAGATTGAAATATAGGACGGACTAGAATGATATTGGTCCGTAGGCAACCGTATATACAGGATGGTTGGAATATAGGGTGGACTGGACGTTTGGTGGTATAAAAATATTCTAAAAAAATGTGAAATTAAAATTATATAGGGTGATTAAAAAACTGTTATATGATGTGGACATAAGCAAATCATAAACAGGATGTTTGAAATATATGCTGCAGTTGAATTATATTTATACAGTGTGATTAAAAAATTATTTCTTTTATAGCCCAAAAGAAGTGGAATAAAGTGTGGAGAGGAATTAATGTTACATAGGACGATAATATAAAATGTAAAAAATGAACTAATTTATGGGCTAGCCCACAAGGAGTTATATACTATGGTTAAAATATAGGACGGATTTGACTCCGTAAATATGGGATGGATTCTACTCCGTCCTATAGAAGGCAGCTAACAAATTTATGCTTGTCCGTGGGCAGTCGTATGTACAGGATGGTTGGTTCATAGGCTGGAGTGGAATTATCTATAGTTATACAGGGTTGTCAAAAAAAGTTGAAAAAAGGTTACATGACGTAGTCCATAAGGCATAAATATATTTTGGGCTTATTAAGTCAACGGGTACTAGTACATATTGTTCGTAAAGATTTACCTGTCAATTTAAATGAGAAAGTATCATTGTGTAATGTTGAGGCTTTCGATGTTACCTGGTTCTGTCTATTAAGGTTATACATACAAAATAAAAAATAAAGAATGAAAATTACCTGAGTTCAAAAATACTAAAAAGTTGAAAATAAAACATTTAAAAAATAAAACCGACCTACCTATAACTAAAAAGCTAAAAATAATTATAACAAAATACAACTCTTGAAAATAAATAACACATTCAATGTTGTTACCTACCCAGGAAGTAAAAAATGTAAACATTAAAAGGTGCTAATTCTGTACAAATTAATTACCTACCCATCTCGTATATTTTTGAAGTCGGTGCCAAGCAACAATCAAGTTTGATGAATTTGTAGATAAGTACGCAATGAAATATTTTAGATTTGCTTGGCACCGGCTTCAAAATATAATAGATTGGTAGGTAATTAATTTGTACAGAATGAGCACGTTTTAATGTTTACATTTTTTACTTCCTGGGTAGGTACCTCACAACATTGAATGTGTTATTTATTTGCTAAAATTGTATTTTGTTATAATTATTTTTAGCCTTTTAGTTACAGGTAGAAGTCGGTTATATTTTTTTAAAAATGTTTTATACATCTAGTAAATATGAAAAGATAATTAGCTGAAAACTATTTATAGACTGGTTTTGAGGTCGCTGAGAACAAATATAAGGTGAAGAATCACCCCGGAGCACTTGAAGGGAGGTAAATATATAACCTATATATAACCTTTATTGTATAACATGGGAAGTTACTAATCAAAGTTAATAAAATGAATTAGTTGAGTATTTTTTATCTCCTTAGTGACCAGTTTTGAGTCACTTTTTTGGTGACACAAGAGTGGTGCTTCTAGCTTTGCACGAACTTCCCCCCCCCCTTTGCTTTTATCAATTAAATCGAGTTCGCTGGTTATGAGGATGCTTTCAAAATTGTGATTATATTACTAGGGAAATTATGATTGAAGGGTAGAAAAATAATGTAACTGAATGTTTTTTAGCTACCTACTGACAAATTGAATATCTTTTTTTTCACTCCAGTTATATCATCATCATCATATGCAGCTATATTCAACCAATTTTTCATGGTGTAGCCTCCCTGAAAAATTGAAAGATTGCAAAAGAACTTGAAGAGCTGTGGAAATGGAGAACTTAAGGTCTCGAAAAGAGACGAAGAAGAAGAAGAGCTTAAGATCTGTGAGAAGGTCTAAAGGGCTGTATTAAAGAGAATTGAATATAGGTGGCCGAATGGTTGGTTTTACTAACTGAAATGAAGAAGAAGAAGAGTAGGACGGAAGAATTGAAGAACTGGCTCGAAGGAGATGACGAACATAATTTTAGCAGTTTTTATCGGGAACCCAATGCTAGAGGTTGAGGAATTGGCCTTTGTATAACTATACTCGTAAAGAAATGTATCCTTCCCCCGGTAGCCTAGTGGGAATGTCCGTCAGCTCACACAGTTGTATAAAAATTGGAGCTTGATATAGCGGACCAGACCCGGGATCGAATCCCAGCCAGGTCAACGTTTTTTCCATTAATAAAAATTTTTTTATCACAATTCCGGGGGGTACAGTCGTGTCTGACGTAAATGGCAAAAATCAGGGAAAAATACATTTGCCCCTTACCAACCCGCACTGAGGCGGCGTGGTAAAGTATGCATCATATCCCTTGTAAAATTCTAAGAATATTCTTTGTCTTATCAGTCTTTGGGGACAATTCTTCTTACAAAAAGACCTTAAGCTCTTTATCTGTTTCCTCCAGACCTTAAGTGTCTCCGATCAGCTCTTCAACTCCAGTTATATAATAAGTGTTACATACAGGGATGGTTACCACACTTTAAGTGTCTCGGCTTTAACTTTATATTCGTTCTCAGCGACCTTAAAAACAGTCTGAACATAGTATTCAGCTAACTATTTATTCATTTTCACTAATTGTAATACTGGGGTGAAAAACTGTAGTTTCCACACCCTAGGGTCATTTCCAAGACAGGCTGCTGGGTCAGATTTTTTACTGATGGGCGGATATTAAAGAAAATGTAAAAGATTTTAAATCTCTATGTTCAACTGTTCAAAAACGTATATATTTGCTCATTTTTGAGGTTTATCGACTGTACTACATAAACATGTAATAGATTCTGTTTTTCAAAAGGCGAGAATAACTTTATAGTTTCCAAGTTAAATGTTCTGTAGATTTTTATTAGCAATAAACAATTATTTCTCAAATCTTAATGATAACACAAGTATTATAATGTCAAATATTAATTCTTGACCTGTAAACAACAATGCATAGAAAAAAAGTGTGATCATATATGTATTTAAGACTTTAAACTTCTTATTAGGATACTAGTTTCATTACAATCATTTTCCTTATGTTTTACAATTATTAACCTTACCAATGAAGCATAAATGTTGTTTTTTCGAAAGAAATACAACTAACTGCACGAATCAGGATTTAAAGTAAAATTAGAATCCATCTGGTTATTGGATTATTATAAATAATAAAAATGTTCAAAAATGATTTGTTTTGGTTTACTTCATATATCATGAAAAGAATTAAAAGCATCGATTTGCTTTAGATTGACAATTCACAAAAACTGAGAATTGACTGACATCTATGCAT
This sequence comes from Octodonta nipae, assembly GCA_034190945.1. Taxonomy (NCBI): domain Eukaryota; kingdom Metazoa; phylum Arthropoda; class Insecta; order Coleoptera; family Chrysomelidae; genus Octodonta; species Octodonta nipae. The sequence goes on from CM067224.1 coordinate 71,348,765, forward strand.
CGATTTTAGGTACCTAATTCTAAAAACTAAGCAAGAAAATTTCTGGACAATATTATTATATTGTCTTTTTGAGATTATACAATCCTCAACTTGTTGAAGTTAGTGTTTGTGTGATAATACAACTAATCAGTTAATATTTTAACGCAAAAGTCTTGTTACAGAAGTTAATCCTGCGAGAGAGTATTTCTATAAGATGGTACATTATTGTCCCGGGCAGTTTCCACATCCCGCTCTTAGGAACTACATTTTGTTATTCAATCACTCAACTTATCTGTAAACATCCAAAATAACTATGTTCCTCTTGAATTATACCGAAACTACTTCAGATTGGCTCAATTTTGTTATATCCACCAAAATATGTTTATTAGTTTTTTCGCAATTGTATAGGGAGTTTGTGGTTGCTCATACAGCAAATTTGGAATTTATCTCAAACATACCCGCTACCTTTCAATTATGTATTGTTTCAAGGCTATATATTTGATCATCAGCTGAACTAGTGGCAAATTCTAATTATGCTTTCACTTTAAGTGCGTGATAATTCAATTTAATCATAATATTGAACATATAATTACTTAAGTAGTTTCTAAATTGGTTGAAGAGGCAAATAGATATTTTGGATGTTCATGTGGGTTTTCACTCCTTACAATGCTCTCAGAAAAAACACAGATAAGTAAAGTAATTGAAAATCAAAGTGTAGTATTTAAGAGCAGTTTGTGCTTTGTGGAAACTACAGAAACACTAGTTGCTTTACTCTATTCGAGATGTCATTCTTTTGTGCGCAAGACAATATATACAGTATACATTGTTTCTGGTTAGGGAACCTTCATCAGTTGCGCTTCCCACAATTGAATGTCCTCTCGAACACTTATTTATGTATTTATGTAAATAGTAATAAGCGTTTAGGTTATAAACAAGTAAAGATGTCAAACTTACTTCTGAATTCTCGGGTTTTGGTAATAAACAACAAATCGTTGTCAAGGAAATATCGTGTATCATAGCAACGCGTAATTAAACAATAGCACATTTATTCATTAAATTAAATAATTAGATATTAAATGTCATAAGTATATATATTATTATTTTTTTCATAATAAATAGATAATTAATTGCAAAATAATAATGAGCTCGGATGAATCTGATATTGAACTCAGCGAGGACGAGATCTGTCATATAAGAAGTAATATAACTGAATAGGGATGAAAGTTGACGCATGCGCTTTCAAAAAAAAATTGCAGTTGAAAATCGAGCTTTCAATCCAGGCGTTATAAAAAATATATTTTGCACTTCCTGTGGCCATATCGAAACAAGGAGGTAAATAATGAAGCGTGTATTTTTATATCCATTAAATTTAGAGCATCGAAATGCTTTTAAAACAGTTAGGTGCAATATTTCAACTACTATCCAGTGGTCGCTGTACAATTACATAGCTGTCAACTACCGAATTCAATTAAACGATAAATTGAGTTTCAAAAGTTAATTTAAATTTAATTTAAACATATTATGCAGAAAATTGATTAATTTGCTACTTTTCCCTTTGACGGCATTAACACACTATTCGTTCTGTGTTCCAAATTCCAGCATTGTTTTGTAAACTATAAAAGTGACTTCTCTGGCAATTTTCAACTTTTACAAAACTTTGGCTATTTCCGGAAAATTAATTGTGATATCCATCACTTTGAATTATTTGCGTGTTACTTTTTCCCTTCTGTAGTAGTAGGTTCTGAATTGTATCAATAAATTTTATTTCCAATGTCACTTCAAGATGGCTCTGTTGTTTAAGTCGCTCTTAATGTCTAAGTGCTTCTTGGGAAATAACACCACAGTTTAAAGGAAATTGCTGTATATTCCAAACGCTTAGAGGTCTAGGTCAGACCTCGTTGTCAATGGTTAAGAAACTACGGATTCAAAAAGCACAATTCTAAAATGTAAATTAAAATATTTGACAATGTGTATTATTTGATTTTTGATGTAACTAAGAGAATTTTACTTGTAATATAGAGTGTAGCACAGAAATTTCTAAACATCATATAATCATAATGTTCCTTTCAAATTGGAAGAACTTGAAAGGGAGATCTTCAGAATTTTATGTGGCGCTCCTAGGTGCGACTTTGTTATAAGATGTGCATTCGCCAAAAATGCGACCAAAGAACTTTGTTGATTCAGTGATCCCATTAAAATCATAAGGGAAAACCTAGGAAAAACCTTATAAACTATCGCGATATTGGGTTGTTCACAAGGACATGACCATTAGCAATTTCTTCCTTAATCATCGTCAACCAGGAACGACTGAATTCTCCGGAGGTAGTAGCGATACAATCATTTTCATTTAACAAAATTAAAGCAGACTCTTTTAGTTTTCTTTTGGTGTTGTGTTCTTCGTTGTGTAATATAACTGAATTTTGAAACTGTATTTTATGACCACGGTCCCAAGCATGTTCACAAATTTTGGATTTTTCAAATTGTGGTTTTTTTATGTAATTTATGTGTTCGTTTATTCGAACATTCAGGGGTCTAGAGGTTTCTCCAATATAGAATTTATTACATTCACACGGGATTTTATAAATGCAATTTTTTGTATTTTGAGTTTTGTTATTTGGTTTGGTTTTTGATATAATTAATTTTAGTGTATTTCTTGTTTTTAATGATGTTTTGATATTATATCTCTTTCCCACTTTTTTAGTCATTCTGACAGACCCTGTATGTATGGAATAGTTCTTGTATTACTGTGATTGTCTTGGGAGTCAGGGTTGCTTGGTGGAGTTTGATGTTGGTTGTTAGGGATTGTTTGGTATTCCATTTTTTTTAACTCGTTATTAATAAATTTATTTGGGTAATGATTGGCAGAAAGTACATTTTTTATAAACGTTTTTTCTTTATTGAATTTATTGATATTAGAACAGTTGGTTTTTGCTCTGTCATATAGAGATTTAATGATACCTCTTCTTACTGAACTTGGATGATTAGAGTTAAAGTTAGTATGAGTTGGTATTCTGTAAACTTCTGTTGCAAATGTCGATTGTGTTTTGGTTATTAAGATGTCTAAGAATGGTAATTTGTTATTCTGTTCAAGCTCTAGTGTAAACTGAATAGTTGGTTCTGTGTTGTTTATGTCGTTAAGTAATGCATGTAAATCCTCAAGATTATGTTCCCAAATAACGAATATGTCATCAACATAATGACAAACAAATACGATTTAGTTTTGAGTTTCGTATCGTAAACATAGTTAGCAATTCGACATGCCACTCAAGACAAGCGGTAAAGCTGCAAAGAAATCCGGAAAAGCTCATAAGAACATTTCAAACGCCGACAAAAAAGTAGCACAAGAATAAGGAAAGCTATACCATTTACATTTACATGTAAAATTATATGTCCGCATTTTATAAAAGCAATCTAGCAGTTATCACTTTATTGGAAAAAAAATTAAGGAGGGGCTTAACTCGTCCTAGTTACATTCCTACCATATTCCCTTTAACCTACAAATCGCATCAATTGCATGCATATTTCGCAGTATAAAGGTAAATAAATATATGTGACAAATATCAATATCAAAAATATCAATGTCTAAAAAATAACTATATGATAATAAAACCTCTAGTATATTATTTTAAATAAAACGATACTTCGAGTGACATATATTTGGACTTCTATTTGTGTGTAACAATATAAAGTTGTCGTGAATGAATGGCAAGTACATACTTTACATTACATAATGTATCAACTAAATTGTTTACATTTTATATTTTACACGAACATTTTTCTAATAAAGTCCCCTGTAAACTATTATTATTTTTAACTATACCTACTTTGAATTATAAATAAAATTACTACAATGTGATAATAAGCGGAGAATTGGAAATAATTTCTTTTAAATTATATACAAGAATAACACAAATGCTACGCTACGCCAAAACCAATAAACAAAACCTGTTCACCTATTTGACCACAGCTCAGAGCCTACTTTAGTTTACAGGGAAATTCAAACTGCTGTTCGTCTGTTGTTGCCCGGTGTACTCGCCAAGCACGCAGTCAGCGAAGGAACTAAAGATGTTACCAAATATACCAGCTCCATATAAATCAGACAATTTTCGCATTAATATTATACTTGATAAAATAAAATTTTGACAACAAAGACAATAAAGTACCTGTGTGTTTTTTATAAATTTTTCTGGAAAAGCAATAAGAAAAGGAAAGTTGGTTTTATATTTAATATTTCTACTTCTTCTACCTTTCAAAAAATAGGTTTGCCTATTCCGACTTTACCAACTTGTTCTCGCTCTAGCGATACTTCTGCCTCCTGTGTGATTATAATAAAGCATTTTTGGGTGTATTCGTTCTGCAGACATTCTCATTAAATGTTCTTTCCATCTATTCTTGTAGTTTCTTGCTAACCCAGTTATTGGTTGTATCAATAGTTCTGGTCTGATGTCTTCACTTCTTATCCACTCTAAACGGGTGCTACCAATTAGCGATCTTAAAAATCTTATTACTGACCATTTCTCGTGCCTGCAGTATTGTTTTCTTAGTGCCCAAGATTCCCATTTGTATAATTACGTGAGGATATCCATAATTTGGTAAAATTTTATCTGTTCCTTTTAACGGCTTTCCCTAAAGTGTTCTTGTGGATTCCACAAATGATTGGAAAATTATTCATTTTGTTTGAGATATCTTTATGTTTTTCGTATGTAATTTCACATACTAAAGCTCTAGAATGTGACACTTGCTCTAAATTGTGATCATCAATAACAGTTTTTTTTCAGATCAAATCTTGTTTTTCTCTGTAAATAATTTCACATTATCATAAGCAGAAAACAAATTTAACTTCTGTATTACCAGTTGTAATGCATCTTCTGTGTTTTGTATTATAACTTGATCATCAGAAAATATTATTGTATTTACTAAATCCTTGGACCTAATCTTTATCCCAGAAGGTGCGGTTTTCGTGCATCTCTGTATATACTAAATAGTGTACGAGTTAGATACGTATTTCCTTATTAATGTTTGTACCAGTGACAATAATGACTTTAGTATTTAGATACAGGTTTTGTATTTCACTTAGTAATTCAATAGGATACCTTTATTTTCTCATAATACGAAATTTATCTCTGTAGATTCGATCAATGACTTTTTCTGATCTACATTTGAGTTTTTAATATAAATTTCTTCCCTTCTAAATTGTGTTTTTTCGAGTAAATACATCAAGGGTACAGTGCAGACGTTGTAGTTTTTTGTTTCACTTCATTTAAACACTTATCTATAACTAAAATAAAACATTTAAAAAAATATATAACCGACTTCCACCTATAACTAAAAAGCTAAAAATAATTATATCAAATTACCACTCTAGCAAATAAGAAACACATTCAATGTTGTTAGGTACTTACCCAGGAAGTAAAAACTTCATTGCGTACTTATCTACTACTTTATCAAACTTGATTGTTGCTTCTTATGGGCTATAAAATAAATAATTTCTTAATCACACTGTATAAATATAATTCAAATCCAGTATTATTTACGTCCACATTATATAACAGTTTTTTAATCGCCCTATATAATTTTAATTTCACATTTTTTCCAACATTTTTATGCCCCCAAATGTCCACTCCGCCAAATATTCCAACCATCCTGTATATACGGCCTCTCTGGACCATTATCATTCTACTCGGTCCTATATTTCAATCATTATATTATAAATGCGACTCTCTCTATCACTTTACTTTGTGATTTTGTTTGCTATAACTAAACACCCTGTGTATAAACGCACCAAATAGCAGCTTAGAGTTTGACATGTGTTGTCACTGAATTTTCTATTAGGCCAGGAGAATGTGACAACCAAAAGCACCGTCTTTGCAAAATGGAAAAATTTGCATTCAAATAGGTATTTGCCTGGTATACAAACAAAATGAGCTTGGTACTCATTGATTTAAGGAGCCGAAAATACTATGTTTTACAACCTATATGCTTGAGATGTACAAAGAAAATTTTCAAATTCGCAATAAAAACTTCCAGTGCTTAAAATCCCCGCTCTATTACGTTGGAATTAAAATATTTATGAGGAAATGTCCGTTATGAGATTCGATGAAATTTTTGATAAGAATTTTGGAATGTTCAGCAATTTTCTGCAAAACTGCAAGTTGCACATCGAAGAAAAGTATATGAGATCACCTAGGGATCTTCCCTAATATATTACACGTTATAAAACTATACACATCCATAAGGAGTTTTCGAAAAATCGACCAATATGTTAGGGATATTGCTTTACCAATAGAATTCTTTTCCAAAATTCGAAGTTTCACCAATCCGGATATATACTCTATTAAACAAAACCATATTCATCCAAAACGGTTCACCACAGAAGAAGAAATCAGATAACATACATACAAAAAAAATACGGGACGAATTAATATCCTCCTCCTTTTTGGAAGTCGGTTAATAAACCTACAGCCAATGTAATGAGAAAATGTATTTCTGTTTGCAACTACGGCTGTCCTTCATAATTGCAAGTTTAGTAATTCCTTTGTGACTTTGCCTAAGCAATTCAGGAGACCATTTTTATTTTCTCAAATGTTTTAACATATCTGTTCGTTTATCGGGTGTCACTTCCAAGGATATATCTGGAGCACAGTTTTCCCGGTAGATGAATCATCGGATTCTGTTTTTTAATCTCGTCAGGTCTGCTAGCGTCAAGGTCCAATGAAGTAGACTGTTTGTATCTGTTTGCTCACAAGCTTTATTCAAAACATAACAGCCACGTAGTGCTGCTAATACTGCGAATATTTTGTTATTTTTTTTAATACGTTCTAGTACCAGATTATTTTTAGCACTATTACCTAAACCTTTTTTTCTTCTTCTTCTCCTTTTTTCCTGCTTTCGTGGATGCATTTAGCCACCTGTCAGTTAGAGATAAACTCACCTCTATATTAACGTTTCCAAAAATTAAATAATCATTGACTTTAATCTTAAGGGACAACCACCGTTGATTTCCGGATAAGCTGAAATGTTCCAAACTATGCTTAAAACACTTTTTCACAATGTTCCTTCATAGCAATCACTTCACAGAGCGTATTTTACTTCCAAAAAAGTCTTATGGTTTACATAAGATTTAGGGCAAACTACACTACAGTTTCGGAGTAGGATTATAAAAGCAGAGGTCCATTTGAAGTCTGATCAATAATAATTTTCACACATTTCCTAATGTAACTTAAACTAATTTTCACTATCACTCACATATACTTCATGTAATTGTCCCAACATCTTCACCGGAAGTGAACTTAATAATTGAAGTATAAAAGGACATACAATTTCAGTAGATTTTATTGAGCCGAAGCAAAATGATATCGAAATTATTTTTTCATATTTTTGAATAGAATCGGCCCAAAAGTAATGAATACAATTTGAGTTGTGAGAAATGTATTAATGTAAAAATTTCTCCGATTGCATTTGCATTTCTTTTCCTCTCTCACTAGTATATCATTCCAAGTGTCAAGTATGTTAATCAGTAAATTACCATTAAATATTTCTAATTGTGATTGATGATGTAAAAGTTCAGAATCAATTACCTTGAGATATGCATGCTATTATACTCGTGAGGGAGAAAGAAGGATCGGCGTTCAACGAAGTAGGAAACCAGGAGGTGATAGGTGGAATTAACTAACTCATTTTTAATAGGAATGTCTTTATATGTATATGACTTTAGTTGGTTGCCCATTTTCTATAAATAATATGCGTAGGGTTTTGTGAACTTTATCCTTTTGACTACTTCTCTACCAATATTTTATACTTAGAGTTACCAATGTTGCCTATAAAGCATTGGATAAAGGTGACTTTGGTTTCCATATAAGTATGCAAACTCAATTTTCTATTTCCCGTCAGGTGACATTTTTTCATAATAACCATAAATATCAGCTAAACTTCTCTTGATCACAGAACATTAGTGTACATCGTAAATGCCATATGTCGTCATTTTGATGGAGGACAGCCATATTTCACTTCCCTCATTCCCCTCTGTTCAAATAATGCGAAGAAAATTTGAAAAGTCTACTGTTATTTGTCATAAGATACATATGAGTCATAGTTTGTAAATAAATGGCCAACCCTTCAAAGCCGAAAATGGTTGAGTCCATTAAAGTTCGGTAGGTTGTTAATCGAAAGATTTTGAGGTCTGCATTTAAAATTTGACTGCCGTTTTTATCGAAAAATCATAGCAGATCAAATGTGGTCGTCAAAACTATTTTTTTTTTACTAAATTGATTATAGAACTAGCATCTTAATCACTGGAGGATCCAGGACAACTAAGGGTTTATTTCTGCTAATCTATTCTATCAGCGGTGTCAAGCTCCCCCCCCCCCCTCGTGATCCAGGGCAACTAAGTGTTTATTTCTGCTAATCTATTCTATCAGCGGTGTCAAGCCCCCCCACGTGACCTAGCCCCCTTCAACGAGGCCAATCCCCTCCCAACGAGGCCAAGCGCCCCAACCGAAAATCCTGGATCCGCGACTTATCATAATTCAACTGAGGTCACAACATTCCAAATGAAAGATCTTAAACTCTTCTGTCAAAAGCCATTTGGCAAAAAAATATTGCGTACGATAAAATCCAATAAGTTGGTCAAACCCAGTGACAAGAGGAGACTTAAAAATCAACCGATATCCGTCAAATTTGTTATATCGAGGTTTTCAAGGTCGGTCATCAAGACCATAGCCTAATTTGCAAAATTAAAAATGGTAGATATTATATTACAGACGTAAGTTTCTATCATTTTACTTTTTTTGACCGGAATCCAGGGGTTCTCGAGATCGCTAATTTCGAATTCGAGCTTGAATGTGCAATTTAGTAAGGAAATTTAGTATGTCATCATGGATCCGTTATCTTGAGTTAAAAATATAAGCTCGCATCGCGGTGTTACTTGAATTTTTTAATTGCATTAATACTATCATCATTCTCAACGATTTGACATTGTATAACACACATACTCCCTCTAAAGCCCGCTCTAAGCCGACCTTTAGTGGAAACTTTACTATTCCCCACTAGATGTCGTGGCTTCATCAGTTGGTCCAGACCGACTTAATTAAAATTGTTTAGTAGGTGTGTGGTGACTACTTTTGTTGTCGACATAACAACTGGTACAGTTGACAGTTCTCCACATCCCATTGTCTCAATTTTTACATTATTAATTAGTCAGGACTTTAGAGTCTTTTCTTCTTGTTTTTTTTCTGGCAACAGATGAGTATTTGAAATTGTAAATGGGGAACATTCCTAAATTGCATTACCTACTGAATTTGGAAATATCGTTATGATTACGGGCAGTCTATACAGAAATTCTTCCTCTTAGAATATATGTGAGGAAATATTCCTAATTTACAAATTAGGATGGTTATTTGTAGCAGGAAAAACATGAATAGAGAAAACCTTAAAGAATAAGGAAAATATTAATGTAAATAGTAAGCTCCCGAAAAAATGACAAAACAGGGGAATTTGGAATTTCAAATAAAGAGACACTGGGACATGAAAAACACACAAACTGTACCAACTGTTATGTCAACAACAGGAGTAGTGCCAAAATATCGAATTAACATTTTAATCTCGGTTAGGACAAACTTGTTCACCATGCTCATGGTAACTTTAGAAGAGCTCCCGTAGAGACAAATATTTGTAATAGTTGGGATATCTGAGATTTAGGGAATTTTCCCCTAGGCACTCCGTTCCTTACAGGGAATGTGTGTTTTATACTTTGTATGGACAAGCCGCTGGGGTTAATAATAAAATGTTGTAAAATAGTCAAACTAAGGTAATTAAAGTAACGCCATGTTGCGGGGGGAGAGGGGGGTTGGGGGCTCAATTCGTATTCGATATCTGCAGAATTCAGACTATGGGTTCATAGCGAGTGACTCCAAAACTCCGTTAAACCAAATTTGGTAGAAAACGGTGGTTTTTGTAATACTTGCCACTTGTCATATTCGATATTGCAACTAATGTTTTATTTTTAGCTCTAGCCTTGTAAGTTAGCATCTCAAATTTTATTATGATACTAAGTACTTTCCAATACTTGTGGTATATAGTTGTCAAGGAGCTGAAATATAGAAGTTTTTGTAACCCTTTGAAGTTCTCGATTGCTTCTTTTTTTTGTGACGTGATAAGCTGTTTAATTTATATTTTTCTATGGACCTTCGCCATTTGTGGACTCCTATTATTTGTTCAAACAACTATTTGTGTCAAACATTCTAATATCGATTGCATAAGACCAAACAAACATCATTGATTAGATTTTAGTTTAATTAGTTACAGATGTTGATATGAAAAATCTGGGAATTAAGAAAAAATTAAAATAAAAAGTCACAAATACCGTGAGCTATCTAGATGTTGTATGGGATACTTAATATAGCACATGAGCCCAGCTATCCGCCCTCCATGTTTGTCGAACCTTCTACAAAACACCCTGTATATGTATCATTTTAATATTACTATTTTTGATTGACTTCTATAATATATTCTGTATCGGCAGTTAGTCTAATCAATTTTATCTACGTAGAGGGTTAAGCTAGTTCAAATATATATATATATATATATATATATATATATATATATATTTTCTGAGAGGCTTCCGCGGTAATTACTATGGACAAGGAACCTAGGAGGTTGTTCCGGGTGAGAACCGCGTCTGAATTTATTATATACTCGACGTTTCGACTCCTGCTTTGGAGCCATTATCAAGATACAAATACTCGAATACTGAGTAACTAGAAGCGAAAGCAGAAGGCTACGAGAATTATTCGGACCGACCTGAAGATGGCCGAAACGTCGTCATTTTACCATCGATCCCGGCAGGGATCAGTTATCAACTACGCGGATGAATTCCCGGAAACCACCCAATACATTTATATATAAATATATATATATATATATATATATATATATATATATATTATGTTATTAATAACTACGGCATACAAAGCATTACCCACCTTTATTGCGTTCTCTTGTTTGAAATCCTAGCTCTTTATTTATTAAACTGATTATAACGTATTTCACGTGCCAGACAATGTGATTAAATGCTTTTAATTAATTACACTTTTTAACAAGTTCACGGTAACAGTGGGAGTGTCCCTGTTAGCAATACCTTGTCGGAATTGTGTGCAAAAAATGATACAGCAATTTAAGTTGTTTGTGTTGGCTTATAAGAATTAAATTTCCTAAATCAGTGGTGATTAGTAATGAATACAAATTGACTGCAACAGATATGCACGGAAAGTTGTACGCAAGTCGACGATATACAGTGTGATAAAGCCGATTATTTATAAATAATAACAATCATCACTCGTTAATATTAGATTATGCATGGAAATCCTACAGAAAAAATCCATGTCTACATTAAACCGTTTAAATGATAGTTACAACACCCAATTTTTAGAAGCGAATTAGTTGGGTCTGATCTTGTGATATATCGGGTGATGGGTCTCTTCAATATCTATTTGAAAATTTTATTAGACGCTGTAACAATGTAATAGGGCTCGAGCAAACGACAGAGGTCGATTTGAGGGGGAGAGGGAAAGTTTTAAATTTGAACCACCACTTCCAGATGTATACAGAGACCCCAACTATGGCAGAGATAATTTTGGAAGACCATCAAAAACTGATCCATTTCCATAGCCACTTATGGATGTTGAAACTGCTGCTCCTGACAAGAATGATTGTGAGATTATAGTTGCGGCAAAGGCTTTGAGGGAATATGCTGAATTCATCGAGAAGAAATTGAAAAACCGTTGTTTGATTATTGACTTCTTGTTCCCCAATGAAGATGTACCAATTGCAAAAGTGTTAGCAAATATTTCAAGCAAAGTTCTTTCTGCAATTCTTGTGATGCCCATAGATGAAGAAAATCATAGTTTAACATTGAACATTCTACATGGAATACCACAAGAACACAGAAATCTGCCTATCGAGGGGGCACTGAACCTAATCTCACGCAAGTTTGAAGCCTACATGAGAGGTGAACACCCTCCACCAGTCGATTATACTGAAATGACACTTCTGGATCGACACAATCCTGTAAGATCAAGTCATAAAATACCTCCAAGACAAAAGGGAACTGCTAACGGAATTCGAAATTGCCGAAAGCATAACGCCCGACTCACAAGAAGCCAACTCCAGAGTCCGAACTCAAGAACAGAATTCTCAATATTCTCAACAAATCTACTGATGATCCGATTCCCACGTTGCGTCCCCGGAGTCGGGAACTTTCAGGAAAGAGGCGCCCATACTGAAAGATCGCTTCAACTGCATAAGTCAGAAAGGTGTTTCATTTTCGGTGTATAATTCGCTTTTATTGTCGATATTTGTTTATCGGTAGACATGAGTATTTATTTAAAATTATGTAATAATGTTTACTTCTGAAAATGTTAAATAACAACAAATCATGAATTTCAATAAAAGTGATGTTCAAAATGCTCACCGTGATCGTCTTAAGGGTATTCAAATACTAAAGCAGCTCTAGACAAGCATACGGAGTAAGAGCTCTATAAGGTTCTAATACACTCTTAGATATAATAGACAACGCACTGAGAGAACAACTACTCAAGAATGCAAGGGGGAGCGTTTTACTCGCCCTTCTGATTATGTTTAATAATATTTCCATAAAAAGAAGTTTAACGTTAGAAGAGGTGTTCGTGCTGGTCATTCAATCGACTCTCGCCTCTAACCGCCAATTTGGGGTACGATTCTTGAAACCATGCAAACGCTCTACTACCCGACTGATGACGTCAGTTGAACGAGAACAGAAACACAAATCAGATTTCTCGAAGATCATGTATGATCAACGGAATAAACTTCGTGTACGGTGACAGGGACGTATACGAGCGTTTTCGTCGCAAGACTTAGGGCCCTAGAATCTTTAGCTCTAGGAACTGCCGGACATTAAGCTATGATTGAGTATTTGCTCGGCGAAGATGTAAATTAGCAGAACTTAACACGATATAATTTTTGAGTAATTCTAAACAAATATCACTGTTAAAATTGCCGTCAAAGAAAAAGCAACCAATGTTAAAGTTTTCAATATCGTCAGCCCACACATTAATCTTTTCGTTACATCTATATTTATCTGAAGTCCTATATTCATCGATTCATTTTCTAGTTCTAGTAAGATTCGTTTAAGATCTCCTTTTTTGAACTTTACGGTCACATCATCTGCTAACCTTAAATTGGAGAGCTTTCTTCCGTTGGTGTTACCTCCCACGTTTGGCCAGTTGAGTTTCCTGAAGACTCCTTCCTGGGCTAGGGTGAACAGTTTGGAGGATATTGCATCACTTTGTCTTATAACTCTGCGTAGTGGTATCTTATTAGAATCCAGGCTTTTTGACATATGTGTGTTAGTATTTTTATGTATCTGTTAGTCTATACCTGCATGATCTAGCTCGTCCCTTATAGCCTAATATTCCAAGGACCCGAAAGGCTTTTCGTAGTCTACAAAGGTCACATGCACAGGAAGATTATATTCTATTGATTTTACCATAAGTATTGTTAGTAGATGGTCATACTAGCCCCACTACATTTGGCAGGTTTTGTTTACATTAGTCTGAAGTTGGTAGACAATGTAACTGGTTCCTCGAAGTTTTCTTGGACTTCCATCGTCTTGAAGTGGTTGATCTCACAACGTTTCAATAGCTGTGTATCTGCTATCGTCATCAGGTGAATGATAAGGAATTCAGAGTATCGGTCGTATTTATATTATACCCTTAACCGGTCATGCGTCGCCGCTCATGGTCATTGGGTCTTATCTGGTCCAATCAGCGTCGTCGTACCTGGAGGTTGGTTTCCGGTGATGCGTAGCGGCAGAGGCCGAGGAAGAGCTCTCCAAATATTTTTAATTTGGACGCTGGGCTCGCTAATTATATTTTCGTTCGAGATTATATATGCTGTCTCTATGAATTTTCTTTTGTACCATTGCTCTTCCTTGTGAATTGCTCTAGCTTGGTCCGAGTTGATATTATGGTGTTCGGTCGATGCGTGATTAGCTAGCCCAGACTTCGTTACCTCTGCCCTTTGAGTATCTGTGCGGTTGCGGGGTTCCTTAATCCTGGTGTCCATGGGTCGCTTTGTCTCTCCAATGTATAGATTTCCACATTCACACGGTATGCTGTATACACAGTTATTTGGTATTGCTGGTGCGTCGGGCCTCGTTCTTGTTACCATGCTCCTCATGGTGTCCAAAAGGACAACACGGTAGCACCCTACTATTACCGTATACTAAAGGCTTGTCTGAGAAATACACACAGCTATGGAATCAGATTGAACTTCAAAAGCAACGACACCTTGAGGAGCATGGTAACAAGAACGAGACCACACGCACCAGCAATACCAAATAACTGTATATACAGCATACCGTGTGAATGTGGCAATCTATACATTGGAGAGACAAACAAAGCGACCGCTGGACACCAGGATTAAGGAATACCGCACAGCTACTCAAAGGCAGAGGTAACGAAATCTGGGCTAGCTAATCACGCATGGACCGAACACCGACGTTCGACCGGATAAGGGTATAATATAAATACGAACGATACTCTGAATGACGATAGCAGATACTTGAAACGTTGTGAGATCAACCACTTCAAGACGATGGAAGTCCAAGGAAACTTCGAGGTTTTGACTCCATTGTTTTGAAAATTTCCACCATTTTCTTATTGTTAAAATCTGATGAAGATTTTGTTTCTTGTTAAAAAATGTCAGATTGTATTTGTCGGTTTATACTATTTTTTTCAGATCAGTATAAAGTGAATTTATTGCTGGATGACTGGTGACTTTCTAAAAAAAACCTAGATTGCTAGTTCCTAGGGAAGGTGCTACTGAAATTAAATTTCTTCATCATCAATAATATAAAGAGAATTATGGAACGTAACTACCTGAAAGCTTAATAATGATATATGTGAACGACAGAATATAAATGATAACTGCTAATTTATTCGAATTCATTGTCACATCCCTCCATTTTTTAATACAGTGTTAAATGAGGTATTGTTCTGTTATCGGTTCATCTTCGCCTTGGGAGGAATTGAAATTGGCTTCGTACAATTGGATGTCCTCTAGCGACAAAATACGATCACTTTATAATGAATTATTTCCACCGAATATGCAGCAAAATCAAACTTTCCCCTTATCTTTCTCGAAAATCTCATTTTGGTAATGCTCAGACTTGAACGAATGAAAAGCTAGTGAAATCAGAGACTATTGAATCGACTTTGGAACAGTCTATATTCGCAGCGCTCTGGGAACATTTCTATCCCTAATTCCAATTTCAATCCAACCAATAGGTCCCCAACTGTGAGATACCATCTATTACATTAACTTTAGTTTACTGCATATTCCTTTGGGATTTCGACGAAATTTGCATTTTAAGAGCTGACTTGCCTTATTGGACGGGAAATGTCTCGATTTCGAACAAACGATTTTTCTTTTCCTCGACGAAGGACTATTCGTTGGGACGAATTTATTTCAATCAGGTGTCGTCCTAATAATTAACGTAATGAAAAGAAACTGCTAGTAATTTTGTTTAATGAATATTTATATAGAACTATTATCAGGAGCTATTGTAAAATACTGCAATCTGAAGTCAATAGCCCTACATTTACAAACATAGGAAAATTAGATAATTTCTTAATATAGGGCATAACAACATTTTTTAAATTTATATTTGTACTGGGTGTTTCATAAAAATCCACTTATGCTCAGCTTAAAAATCGTCATTCAGAAATATGAAATAAAATTTATATAAATATAGGTTTTACTAGCCGTTACCCGCGGTTTCACCTGGGTATGAAATGTAGAATTCTTTGCAAAAAGACCTAACATAACTATAAATCTAACAATTTCACATTATATAACAATTATTTACCTTACTACCTATCGTTCTACTGCATCCTATACGCTATATAATAAAATTTTCTGATAATTTTTGAGCCACTTCGTAAACTATAATTTTAACCGGCCTTTATATGCAACTTTTTTTTAACCATCCTGTATAACCTTAATTTTATTCTACAAAATATTTTAACTATGCTGTATATGCATCTCCTTAGGGACCAACAAGTATAACAATTTTTAAACATTTAAATATAACCTTGATCCACTCTATATATTTCTATCTTATCTATGCAACTGCTTATGGACTACGCTAAATAAGCATTTTTGAGATATTTTGTAACCATCCTGGAAAATAAAATTTGTCTCCATCTTATATGTCAACTAACCCTTATATGCAACTTTGTCTAAATGTTTTAATTAACCTGTATAACTATAATTTAACTTCGCCATATGTTTCATATGATGCATATATTTAACAGCTCATGTTCTATTTAAACAATTCCAACAATTTTTCAATGACAACCACCTAGTATGTGCAGTTTGAGATTTTTTGTACCACACTGTATAAATATAAATCCATCAATTCCCAATAAATTTCAACAAAACTGCAACTGCTTATGGGGCACCCAGTTTAACAATTTTTAAATATTAAACTATTTAACTTTACTTCGCCCCATATTTCAGGAACTCCATATATGTAACTGGTCATGCTCTACCCTATATAATAAAAATATGCTAAGGTTTTTTACCCTCACTCTATATTATATAATTATTATTCTGCTCCACTCTATATTTCAACAACATTGTCTATGCAACTAGTTATGGGCCACCCAATATAACATTTTTTCACCATCCTGTATACTTAGAATTCTAGTCCACCCTGTATTTCATCTATGTGGTATATGAAACAGCTTGTAGATCATAACATTCCTTCATAATATTTTTATACCCACACATATAGCTGTAATTATACTCTGCTTCATATTCCAACGATCCCATAATATGCTACTTATGAAGTTGTGAACTTGTGGCTATAAAACAATTTTTAACCACCCTATAATCTATAATTCCACTCCATTTTATATTTCAACCATACTATATAAACAACGGCTTCTAACATTTTTTCAACCCATTTCATAACTATAATAATAATAATTCTATGTTAACCCTTATTTCATCCACATTGCATATGCAACTACTCATGACCCTAAGAATACAATATTTGTTATCCACCCTGTATAAATATAACTCAACTCCATCCGTTTTTCAACCACCTGGAATATACAACTGTTTATGGTCCACTCAATATATATTTTTCGAATCATCCCGTACTACTTTCCCCTTATTTCAACCACATTGTATATAAGAGTTACTTACGTAGGTGGCCCGTAAGTAGCTGCTATATACCTTTTTTTAAATAAATCCAGGTAATTCTACTCAGCTCTAAGGTCACCCATCCTATATATGGAACACTGTAAAATTACACGTTGAATTTTTTTTAATCGAAACATGTTACATTGGCATATTTGGAATTTTGAATAAAAGCTAAGCTAAAGCAAATATCTAATATTTGGTGCATGGGCTGGAACCAATTGACTAATTGTGTATTGCCGAACATGCTATTAGTTTTTTCGTTATATCTACCGTTTCTGTCAATGTAGGGAGATAAAATGTATACCAGATTTTAAGTCAAACTATAAGCTTTACAACAAAAAAGTGCTCAGCAAAAACAGTTGAGTAGTTATTATGTCATGAGGTAACAAACAAACAAACTAACAAACAAACAGAAAACTACAATTTTACATTAGTACATAGATAAGATACAAGTATTTGAACAGATATGTAGATAGATATGTAATCTTGTGTCAGTTTTCAATTTTTTTGTGATTAAATAGATGAAAATACAAATTTATATGATAACTTTCTTTTTGAAAGAAGCTATAAGAACTATCTTATTGCATGAAAATTGAGAAAATGCATAATGATGTATTTTTGCATTCTACACGATAGAAATACTTTGGAATAAATTCAAAATTAATAGTATCTGGTCTATTGATGACTAAATAAATACAATATTTTGTTGTAAACAAACATTTACTTTAAGGTCAAAGTAAATTTTTGCATCATACTAATATGATGTCAATTTTTTTTGTCACATACACTTTCCAAAATGCTGTAAATTTATGGTAATGCGAAGCAAAATGTAGACGAAGTGGTACGAATTTGATGCTAGAGGTAGAAGATACTGGCTTCCGTTCTAGTAGTAGAAACTGTATTAAATAATGTTTGTATAAAATGGAGAAACTATAAGTACAATATCTGTTACAAATTAATTGTAATTATCAATTTCAAATTTGTTAAGGATTCTACACTGTGAACAAATGAGCTCTTTAGGTAGGGGTTCGGCATCATCCCCACCCGAAATTTTAAGTTTAGACGTTAAATGTTAAAGAACTAACATTTTTTCACATAAATAAATTATATAATTTAATTGTATACGGGCATATAAATTTTGCTGCCATTGTGAATCCACCTCTCAATAAAAAAAATTGATAATCCAGTCAACCTCCCCCCAGTCTCCGATAAATTTCTAGCTACGAAATTGAACATTTCTGTCGGTGAGAGTAGCCAATTCATGACACAACATTGCCATCAACAAATGGGCTGGCATTACTAACAACGGAATGATTGGGTCAGTTCTTTTCTCTAGTAGGCTTAACCACGAATCCTACCTAAGTAATATCGTCAGTTACCGGGATAGTTTAACTTGACTATAAGAGGTTGCATATGGTTCCAGAATGATGAAAACCGCACCGAGGTTCAAACTTATGTCACTGAAACATATAAGTTCTTAGGATTAAGCATGGAGATCCTCTGCCATAGCCACCTCACTCTAACCCTTTATTTATCGAGTCATTTGAAAATTTATACATCAGAAGCGAATAAACGAAGGATACCAAAATAGTGCAAATTTTTTTTTCGTGAGACAACACTGGCAACACTGAAGTTGATGGTGGTCATTCTGTTGAGTATATTGATATTCGTGTGTTTTGTTGTTGTCGTCTGGCAGTCGTATAGATCTGGAAACTAGCGTGTTGGCACCTCCCTGAATTTGAGAAGGGTGGTGTAGGGATTTGTAGTTTAAGTATCTGTTCTTATATATTAAGCCGACACACACGAGCAGATACTTAAACTACAAATCCCATCACCACTCTTTTCAAATACAGGATTGCCAACACGCCAGTTTCCAGATCTATACGACTGATGGACGGATTCACAAACCACACAATAAAAAAGGCAATATCACAACACCACCATGACCCAAACGAAACGACGACCTCACCGAAAAAACAAAAGCCTTTGAAGGCATGATATAGTGACAGCATACAAACCACACCAGACTTTAGAAACAAGTTTAAGAAATCCCAAACGAAAAGTTAAATTTGAAAACCAAGGGGTATATAGTATAACTTGCCGAACGTTCTACAAGCTATACGTCGGACAAACAAACAGGAGAATTTCAGCCCGCAAACAAACAACATCGGCCCTGTTCCAACACCAACAACAATCGGGGCATAAGGTCAATTTCGATAGTTGCAAACAAATAGCACAAACAACTCATTACAAAACCAGACTAATACGAGAAACTATTGAAATCGAGAAAAGTGGACAACTAAACACACCTCTCTAACATATGTAAGACAATTACTCAACATCAAAATAAAACAGAATTAGTTGTGCAAAATACAACCCGTCAACAAGCTATACACCCGACACGGCAGCGAAGGGGGCGGAGTCCACACCACCAATCAGGCGCGAAATGACCTCCGACGGAGGCATATAAAATAAAAAACTCAGCTAGATCACTTCTCAGTTTCACCATAACAACGCATTGAGAATGCCAAGTGAGACCTTTGCGAAACGTCTGCAATTTCAATACAATTCTAATAATTCATCATGGATCAATGATTGATTAATTTATCTATATCTTCTTTTGATCATTGATTTATTTCTTTCTTTCTCATGACATTTGTCTCCAGGATTTGCAGGGTTTATTTCTCCTTTTTCTATTGGTACTTTTATATTATATGTTATAGAGTGATAGGACTATATTGCATAACCTATTTTATTCTACTTTATTTATGCGTCCGAATCTCATTAATTGTCTGCCATTTATGTATACACAAGTTGAAACGACCATCTACTCCATCTCAGAATGTCCAGTTCTACAGCTTTTAACATTTCTTCTGTTCTAGATGTGATTTGCTAATTTTGTGCTTGATATGAGTTAGCGAGTCCAATAATAGCTTTGTTAATGTTAATTTTTGTTCTTCGCCAGAGATGGGGTTAAGTTGTGGATTTGGTCTTCTCATTTTGTGTTTCTACATTTTTATTTGTTACTATTCCACATTATGTTCTCATCCTTGAACACGTATATTTTGAAAATGTTGAGAGAAACTCAACACAAATTTTTAACTATCAAAACACGTTTGCAAAGCACAGCCAATTCCTTGTTCAGTATCAAAAACTGTTGGTACACAATAACATTATAAATCTTCTCACAAACCCTTAGTAGGACAATATGAATATCACATTTTTTTGGTTATATAAAGTACATTGGTACATTAAGTCGTTAATTAAAATTAAAGATTATATATTATTATTATTATATACCAGAAATTAGAAAAATATTTAAGATGAGAAATAAGTCCACAATTGTAACAATCATCAAAAATTATAAAAGTATGGAAAATATATTTGCGAATTTTTTTTGCCCTCATTCTCAATAGTGTCATTTTATTTATTGACAAAGGTAAAGACCTCACAACAGCAACCAAATATTTGTTTTCAATATCTGTATTGATATTAAATTATGTATTAGTTGGAAATTGATGAAATCACAATCAGAAAAATCAATTTGTATGGTTTAATGACGATATAATTCAACATATCTTATAAAAATTCAAATACTGAAATTGGTATAGCCATATTTTGTTAAATATAATCTAGTTTTACTAAAAATAATTCTACGATTCATAACCAAACTTTGATCAAAAATATTTTCATAATTTCATTTCCTGGAACTATATTAAATAGTATTACCTAAAGTATACCTATTGTTTAATAAATTATCTGATCCTTTCTCTACTTTTACTTGAATCATCCACATATCTCCGCCTAATACTGGCATAATGACATGACTTTTCTACTACACCTTCCATCAAGTTTTTCGAGATATACTCACCACATGCATGCTTATGCGGTTAGAATGGAGGCTGGTGAGTGATTGATAGTTCAGATATATTCAAGTACCTTTTAAGAGATACCGATCTACTAAATGAGTTTTGTAAAGTGATATAAATGATGTAATTAATAAGATTACAAGAATGTGCAACAAGTTTTGAAATGTGCTATTGTCATTTTAATAGAAGTGTGTCGTATGAACTTTCAATTATGTAAGTTCGTTCTAAAAATTTAATAGAAAAACAATGCTACAGGTTATTTTCGGACTACGGATGAAAAACAACTCAGCTTTTAAATCAATTAAGTTGCTCTTAAATCTGTCATACTACTTTTTCCTTAGCTATGAATGATTACGACATCTGAAAACTATTTTAAAATATTTTCACCAAAGTACAATACAAAATAAAGGGAAATTTGTAGACTAGTTTAGTGAGGGATATCAGCATCTTGAAAAATGCCCAAAAAGGAATAAGAAAAGCAACGGTAAAATGCATGCCGCATCTCCTTAGTTAATGGGAAAACTATCACTCTTAATTACTAATTGAATTTAGGACGAATTTAAATGAATAGAGATGCGTACTAACCTTGCACTGAATTAGAATCAATCTGAGTAAATGAGTTGTGAAAAGTAAAGTTCATAAGTACGAAAGCAGCAAGGCTAGGGGACATCCTTATTAAATTTGTAAAGAATCGGCTAGGTGTACTCTAAAAAGAGGTAGCACGTATTGTGGCGAAATTTGCCTAAGCCGACCCTGGTTTCATTTCAATACGACATGGATCGCTGAGAGGACAAAAAAAATCTCGAAATAGCTCGGCAACTGTAGAATTGATTGTACTAGAAAATTCGCTGCTGATTTTAAAAGCAGCGGCCCATCATCGCAGGAGTTAGTTAGTGCGGCGAAGAGCTTATGTTGTATTATATTTGTGATATTCGAATCAGCTGTTTATTTTATTTATTTATTCATATATAGGGGTAACCCCATTTACACAAAATGCAAAACAAAAATTTAGAGAAAATAACATTAAAACTAAGACTAAATCTAAAAAACCACAAAACACACAAAAAACATATAAATCTAAAATTTACATGACTAACATTGAACTAAACTTTTAGAAATAACACAAAATACAAAATATAATATATTTACTTAAAATTAAAATTATAAATAAGATACATGTAGTCGCGAACAAAAGATAACATCAAAACAAAACAAACGGCAGCATTAAATATTATAGTATAACGAGCGTTTTATTACACTGATAGAGTTGTAAAACAGATCGATATGAGAGGAGTTCTGATTGCCTGTACGCAATAACCTAGTCATTGCTGAACAAAATCCATATTTAGTTCTATGAAATGACACATTGAAAAGTTCTGAAGAACGAGTACTCATTGTCGTATTCAAGGATATTCTGTCTAGTAAGCAAGGGCAGTCAAGTTCATCTGACAACAACTTGTATAGGAAACAAATATCAGCTATGTTACGCCGATTTTGCAAAGATTGTAAATGCATTTGTACCAAAATATCACTATATTGATAATTGTCCCTGCTCAAACCCATTTTAAATGCTACTATAGGAAGAAACGTATTTTGAACTTTCTCAATATTAGCTATATGTGTGTTATAGTGGGGGTTCCATATGACATAACAGTACTCCAGAATAGATCGTACTAGTGAACAATATAATAAACGAATCGTATTATGACAAAATGTTTTGGATGAACGGTTGATAAAACCTAAAACCTTGTAACTCTTAGAATCAACTAGATCAATGTGTCTACGAAAAGTCAGAGAATTATCGAAAACGACACCAAGTCACGAATTTCACTTACTCGCTGTATCGTTTGTGAATTAATAGCGTATGGAATGATGATAGGTTGTGAAATTTTTGCAAAAGTAATAATAAAACATTTATTGATATTCAGGTCAAGATCATGGCTAATACACCAGGCAAATAAAGAGTTTAAATCGGATTGGAGTAACGTAGCATCATAGCAAGTTGCAATTTCTTTAAACAGTTTCAAATCGTCAGCATACATTAAGATATTACAATGATTAATAATATTGCCAATGTCAGTAATAAATAAATTAAAAAGAAATAGTCCCCCGTGAGAGCCCTGAAGACACAGTTGTTATCCTGGAAATAATACCCCCCATTTTAACAAAATGGTATCGATCTGAGAGATAACTCTTTGCCCACTCTAAAAGTGGCCCATAAAATCCTAGAGCTTGAAGTTTGGCCAACAGTATTCTTTGGTTAACTCTATCAAACGCTTTAGCGAAATCCGTATAAACAGAGTCAACTTGTAGTCTATTCTCAAATGTTTTTACTAAAAACGACTCGTAGACGGTTAAATTGGTTAAAGTTGATCTACCCGGAAGAAATCCATGCTGTTTATTAAGAATAATGTGTTTAAATTGCCATGATAAGAATTGAGAGAAAAAGTAGTCCAATAATTCGGGATCTCCGATTGCAAGCATACAGCTCGGTAATTCTCAATATTTTCTTTAGATCCACCTTTGTGAATTGGCCTCAGGTAGCTATGTTTCCAAAAACTGGGAAACTTTCCAGATGACAGTGACAAGTTAAAAATTGTTTTCAGAGGAAGCGCTAGAGTATAGACACAGTTTATTAAAAAATGCGATGAAATACCATCAGGGCCACACGAGAGCTTTATCCGAAGTTCATTAATTCGGCCAATGATGTCTGCTACAGTTACACAAAAGGAAGACAAGTTAACAGAGTTTTCATAATCTGTATATTTCTGTGTTCTGTATATTTGATGTAAATAGAAGTTCTAGAAAGTGGTAGTGAAAATTAGTTCTTAATTTTTAATTGAACCCACCGAGTATATAACAATATGAATAAATGTGATGACATTGCTGAGGACGAGAGTATTGTTATGAACTCTGTGGGTTCAATTAATTAATTTTTAAAACTAATATTCACTGTCACTTTATAGAAACTTTTATTTACACATAAAATATCAAATATTTCCAGCAGCTGATTTTAATATTATGTACATCGAAATCATAAAAACAATAAGCTGAAGGCACCAAAACTAACCCCTGAAAATGATGTCTCTTTATATAGCGTAAACTGTCGTTCTCGACGGTACTACATTTTTCTGTCCAGCGTCGAAAACTGTTTGGTGTCAATTCGAAAATTCCAGTTCAAACTTTTTATTGACCAAGTCTCATTGGAATGAAGCCAGAGACGGACTGGATAAATGTTTATAACAATATTATATATATATGAACTTCATCCACAAAAACAGAACTGAAACATGTGTAACAACTATAGGGGCATTTGGATGACTAGTTCATTACGAAAATCCTAAAAATGTGAAAGTTGAAGCAGTTTCATAATATTCTCAGACTTCTAAAAATGTGACTACAGAAGATAAAATGAATGTTTAGGCATTTTCTCAATCTACTTCGGTTCTCTCTTCCTTAGCCATAAAATACCTTGTGAAAGCGAAAAGATAATATTAATTGTTTCGAACATAAACAAGTTGGGTTGCCATATTTGTCCAAATCAGAATCTACTAAATGAACAATCAGGATAATGAATTAAACAAATGGCTGGCAGAATTAAAACATAAATCCCTAAAAATAGGCATAACAAACACTCTCCACCCCCTCTAATTTCGAAGTGACGGTTTATATTCCTAGCCCTTCTAGATTGAGACCATAACATATCTTGTCAACATAATATCTAGAGTAACCCCAAAAATATGTCATTTGGCATGCACAAGAAACAAATAAAAAATATGTGACATATACGTTGCGTGTACTTGCCAGGAAAATTATTAAAAAATATTATTACAACCCTTGCCAACTTGCGAAATCATCAAGAATGAATTTGATAGTGACCGTTGATTGACTTTACTTTCAAAGATTAATTCAAACTAAGATTTGTTGCTTCAAAAATCGATTTAAAACATTATAATAACTATTTGAATGTAAGTTTTTAAGTAATAGAATATTATACTGTAAAACTCTCTATTTTGAGGCTTTATGGACATAAAAGCTAAATATGCTAAATATTGCATTTCATAAGGTGTATAAAACTGAATAATTTCCAATTAACACCACTATTATTAGAATGAAATAAATGTGATCGACACCTACCTTCGGGTTATAATTGCATACATGATAATTACCGGATTTCAATCATTTGAAACGGGCATAATTCATGACAGAATTTACACTAAACCAATAGTGCTGGATAAAGGAACAAATTAATCTCTAAATCCAACAGGTTTACTAATTATCTTCGAAAATAGAGAAAATAGTAACACTTAGAACTTAACAGAATAACTACAGATGAATTTTGAGAAAAAATACAAATTTCCTTATGAAGAGTAAGCACTATTAAAAAATTTAAGACAGTCAACGTTGAAGACACACATTTTACTATCACCAAGATATTTGGGTGTATTCTTATTAATGTAGTGAAACATTATGACGACGCTAGTTGATGATTTATAAATACACAATTAAAAGAAAAGTTAAAAATTGAAATAAAACATAAATGTGAGTGTTTAGTATAACTATATTTAATTAAAACACTTATAGTTATAGATTAACGGTTCCCAAATATCATAAGACTACGAAAGAAGCTGTAAATGGGATATGTTCGAAGGTTCTTTATTCGCATCTCCTTCATCAACTTATGACTTACTATATTTTCTAACTATCTGGCTATCGAGAATCAAATTGACCAACATTCTGTATATTTGTCACAGAATTGTCAGCTAAGAGTTCGTGAATATATATATATATATATATATATATATATATATATATATATATATATATATTAACAACGCACCAATGCCACACATTAGATACCCTAATAATATTTACTTTACATTATCATTAAATACATTACAATAAGAAATCAATGAATTAAATCCTCGTCATCAAATAACATTTCTGTAAATGATAAGACTTGACATATAAAAATTGCTGTCCTAATAACAATCCTTTATTATGACCCTCAAAGTAGTTTCATCAGTTTTATATTTTGATGTCAGATGTAATATTAGACATCCAGGACTTTTAGGGAAACTATTACAATTCCCAAATCTGGACCCATTCCATTATAATGATATAAGGCAAACCAAAATCTCACTGAATGAAGTCAACTGTTTGATACAAACGTGACCCCTTTCCAATCAGAAGGGGTATATTCCAGGGAGACTCTCTTAGCCCGCTGTGGTTCTGCCCGGTCATGAACCCTCTCTCAAAAAAACTCAACTCGACTAATTTTGGGTTCAGTCTCAAACACAACAACGTACAAGCATTAAAGATAAACCATTTGTTATACATGGACGACTTAAAGGCAGCTACGAAACAACAGCTGCATGATATGCTTAAAATAGTAGAAGAGTTTTCTAGTGACATCCATACGAAATTTGGTCTAGACAAATGCCGAATTATTAATATATTTAAAGGCAAAATACAGCAGGAGCACTTCGAAATGGGAAATGGCACCTCAATTGAATCTACGTGTGAAGGTCATACTTATAAATACCTTGGAATAAAGGAGGCTCAACGTATTGATCACTTGATCATGAAAAAGGACCTAAAAGCAGAGTTTTATAGAAGGGTACGAGAACTGTTGAAAACCAAACTAAACAGTAAAAATCTGTTTCAGGCTATTAACACCTATGCATGTTTAGCGCTCAGTTACTCTTTCGATATAGTTAATTGGTGCAAGACTGACATTGAAAAATTACAACGAAAAGTTTGAGTTTTACTAACAAAAGCTCAAGATCACCATCCAAAGAGCTCTGTTGAACATACAACTTTGCCACGGTATGAAGGAGGAAGAGGATTGGCAGATCTAAGCAAACTATTAGATAAACAAATTTCTATTTTGCGTAGTCATTTCCAGAAATTCGCAGAATTTTCTGATATACACAGAGTCATGTGCCAGGTTGATGACTCAACACCACTGCGACTGACACAACAACACGTCCAATTACACCACCAGACCACTGATCAGAAACTGCTGAAATGGAAAGAGAAGCCCCTTCATGGAAGGCATATAAATGGCGTCAACCAAGATTATGTCGACAGTGCGTCGAACTACTGGTTGATCTGTGGTCATATGTTTCGTGAAACGGAAAGCTTTATATTGGCAAACCAAGTAATCCCAACTAAGAACTATCTAAAGTACATCGCTAAAGACCCTTCTATTAACAACGACAGATGCAGGTACGGTTGCCAAACATCTGAGTCTATCCAGCATATCACAAGAGGTTGTCAAGCGTTCGCTGCAACTGAATTAATAGGACGACAGGATGCTGTGGCAAAAATACTGCACAAGGAACTAGCGCTGAAACTTGAGCTATCATAGTCGGTAAGAACACCCTACTATATGTACAAACCAGAATCTATTTTAGAAAATAACAACTAGAAGCTGTACTGGGACTGCACGATACTGAACGATCGGTCTGTTTCTCACAATAGACCAGATATCGTTTTAGCTGCTAAAATCTCTAGGAAAACAACCTTAATTGACATGTAAATCGCTAACAACAATAACATAAATATTAAGGAGGCTGAAAAAATAGCCAAATACAGGGATTTGGAATTTCAAATAAAGACTCAGTGGGACATGAACAACACACGAACTATACCAATTGTTATGTCAACGACAGGACCAGTCCCAAAACATCTATTAAACAATTTAAAATACCTCGGTCTGGAAGAACATCTTTACCAACAAATGCAAACAGCCGTCCTGTTAGGAACAGCCCGGACGGTCAGGAAGTTTATGGAAAACTGCTGCCACTACTCTAATCACGGGCCTGAAAACCTGGCCAGGGCTCCCACATAGCTAAACCCTTTGATATCTAGGATATCTGGGGTTTAGTGAATTTCCCTCTAAAGGCACGCTATGCGTGCCTTAGAGGGAGTGTGCTGCCATACATTGTATGTTCAAGTCGGGATAATTGAATTATTGCTACAAAATAATTATTCATTCTTAACGGATTTCATTCGGTCAACTTCAAGCAGTTTCGATTAGATGATTTTTAAGACTCTGGCCGTTTCCTGTTCAACCATCACGCAGACGTATTCAAACAAAAATGCTTATTAAATGTCTGGCAAATGAGAACAATTCCGATGAACATTTTCAGTGAACACCAAAAAGAAAATGTTCTGCATATTTACATTCGAACTGACTTCGGTAATACCTATTACACCAATTCATATCATCTGCAGTGATTTTGATTACAGAGTTTTAATTACTTTCAGTATCTTTTACAACTGCCAACTCAACAATTTTTTTTATATCTTGTTTGAGAAAGGAATAATAAATTTAGCGGTAACTTAACTCTTTTGCAAATAGTCAGGTAAAATTTGCTTCCAGCTTAGGAGTCTCTATTGAAATTTCGTCAACCGTAGTTGAATTTTCAATTTGTTTGAACCTTTCCATTGATTGGAGATGCTGAAAGGCAACCAGAATGCACACGATCTACAACACTGTTCTCTCTAAGCTTAAAGCGCCCACAGCACTCTACCTTAAGTTAGGCTCTTGTGTTTTTTTGGAGAAGAATACAAATTTTCAAACACACCATTTTGGGTTTTGAATTTGTAATAACGTTTTCGTGGTTCCCCCTATAATTTAATATATGGAACACTTGAAATCTAGTACTAAAATATCACCTTTCCATTTATAACGATTTTATGGACCAGCCCGTAAATTAATGAGATTTTGAAATTTGAATAAAAAGATGATAGAACGTAATCTTTCTTCCGTATAGACACCAGAAAGCTGTTTTACGATTATAAATTTACAAGCTTGTAAGATATAGAAGTTTAATTGAACATATTTGACCAGCTATAGATAGGCACCGTACTTTATCTTACCTTAACATACTAAGACAATATAATTCCCATGATTTACATTTATGGTCATACAAGAGACATAGTGAGATAAATATAATTGCAAAATCAATGTTAGTTTTATTAACATTTCTGTTTTATGACTTCATTTTGAGAAAATTTACGGTTTCTTTTGCGAGAGCATAAATTTTATTGAAATCTTGCGAGAGCAACTATAAAAGACCCAATTTGCGTTCATTCCATATCCGAAGGTAACTTAATTGATAAAATTGTGTTGGAAGTTTAAAACAAGGGTTTGTTTTGGTATTGGAAATTTTATATATATATTCACGGGACAAAAATGTAAGGTCAGGATTTTGTATTAACTAATATACAACAGGCTTGTACTTTTGCTTTTAAAATTGATAGGAATGCGTAGATATATTTTAATTAATGGCTTAATGTATAAAGTACTATAAGCACAACAAACACTCACTTGCAAAATCCCCCTGAATTGTTAAAATTTGTAATATTTGAATATTTTTGTCTGCAACGTTTTTTTTTATGTATCACGAGCGATTATTAAAAACGGCTTGAAAAATTTTGATGATTTAAACTGCATTATATTTAGGAATATTGCAGAAAGGTCCCATATAATTGTTTATAACATCAGATTTACGGTTTCCAGAAACTACATTTCAATGAATTTCAATAAATCTCCACTGCTTTCTCTAAAATCGCTCAAGAAATTTGAATATTATAAATTGTATTCTATAAAGATATGTTCCAGCTTGATTTCGTATATTTTTCTATAACGTAAAAATTACCATATTTCTAAAAATCGGAAAATTATATGAAAAAAACTGTAAACATCATGGTAAATGTCAAATTTTCATCATAAATATCTAGTGTAAATATCAAGACATGCCATGAAAGTATATAGTACAGGGTGTTCGTAATGGTTTTCATTTTAACTCGTTTGAAGTAATTTTTATTAGTGACGAAGTTAAGTTAGGGGGCTTATAGTAGCGTGAAATGTCAGAAAATATTCCGTTAGTTTATTGAAACAAATATTTGTTAGGTCGGCGAACTCTTCCATATGATATACGGTTACAGGTGTGCACGTATGTACATGTGATATTAAGCGGTACATAAGCAGTTGTATACATAGGATGGTTGAAATATAAGTTGGAATGCAATTAGTTATAAAGGGTGGTTCTAAACATATTATATTGGGTGGCGCATAAATAGTTGCATATACAAGGTGGTTGAAATAAGCCAAACTGTAATTATAAGACGGAGAATAATAACAGTTATGCAAAAGACTTTAAAAAATGTCAGAATCAGTTGAATATACAGGATGGTTAAAATATAAGGTCGAGTATAATCACAGTTATACAGTCATATCAGTTTAATGATATCTGTAACACTGTATTTCGTTCAATTCTATATTACTAGGATCCAGAATATTAACGTGTTGGAACATAGAAATTCCCTAATGATCCTAGAATTTTCAATTGAAAAGGAATATAGCATTGATGTATCTATTTTGGTCATTAAAACAATGATATCAATAGCCTTTAATCTCTTGTCACATAGGTAGATAATCTAACTTTTTGCCTTATGGTGTTTTATAGAAATTAAGTGGGTTATAAGCAACTGATTCTTGGATGATTAGGGATGTCTCAAAGTGCGTACGTTTATTTTGTATTACAATATTAAAGATTCTTTTCTTTAGATTTGGCAATAAGCACAAATCAATTCAATATCCACTACTTTATTCAATTCATCTGCAGTTAATTAAATTGTTAAAGTCGGTACATTTCAAGCGTTACAGTATCGATACATGTAGATAGTTTGAAGAATGTACAAATTAAAAATGTTCAATATAATTATCTTGTATGTTTATAACCTATTGTAATGTGCTCAACTTTAAATCATTGATCGTAATTTATCTGCCTTCAGTGCTCGGTGCATTATCAACATAATACCTAAAGACTTATATCCAAAGCACAGTGTCTCACAAAAAATTAGTTTCCCGCGTTTTAAAATAAAAACTAAAAAGTTCAACAACTTCTAATATACTCTCTTCAAGGTGTCATTCTTTTGTACGCAAGACAATATATGTAATATATATTGTTTCTGGTTAGGGAACCTTCATCAGTTGCGCTTCCCACAATTGAATGTCCTCTCTAACACTTTTTTATGTATTTGATACATATCGTTAATTTGAAGACGCTGTTACCCTAGGAATTACGGGTAACAGCAATTACATGGAACGGCTCCAGATTCGGAACCTCTATGTGCTAGTTTCCCCGAAAATCCTAGATGTGGGTCTTTACATCTCGCGTCTTCAAATTTCTAATATATTTACGGATATTGCTCCGAAAGTTCATTGAAAACTTTCTATTCCAAAATAACTTCAAGAGAAACACTCATCTTGGATTTAGTTCTTAACCATGTTTTATTAGTGTATGCGTTACCTCTATTTACATTGTAGAATAATTTTTTTAATAGAGTTTATTTTGTCAAGAATTTGGTACTTATAATTGACTACATTGTATCCTAAATTTTGCATAAGTCAAAATCGTTTATTACGTTATGTCATACAATTTTCATCAATTCTGAGATACAATAATGCATGCCAATCAAACCAGTTAAAAGAGGACAGAAAATTTGGTGTTTAGCAGATTTGGTAACCGGCAATATTTGTAAGAATGCCTGTCCTGAGGCACTGTGTTCGCTTTAGGTATCTTCTCATCTGTTCTATTGATGAAGACATTATTTATGAGGGTGAAACCGTTGAAAACGATAACCCAAAAACGTAAAAATGCAAACGTAGAAATTTTGTGCATATAACTAGGAGGGATCAACACTAAAATGGATTGACAATAAAGTTTTCCCCATCACATCAATCTTTCTTTCTCTGCAAGACACCATCACCGTCAGAATCTTCTATTAGTGGATTTGGAAATAGTTAACTCTTTGAACCGATTAAAATTGATAAAAACGACAAAATAATTACTTACCATTTTTAGATACACAATGTAATATGCCATTTAATATCTAAATATGCTATTCAAAGCTCCACTTGGAATGCAAGTATGAAAGCTCTTCCTTCGCATGATTTTCTTGGGCGGTGGGAAGCATAGGTGCCAACTCCCCTTATTTTAAAATGTCGAAATTTAGATACGAAAGAGAAGCAAACATTTTTTTAAATAATACACTTACATGAAAACTAAGGTAGGCTTGCATTGTGCCACAGATGGAATAAATTTTCAGGTCACATATAAATGCATATAATAATTACATAAACGAATAAGCAATCGCATGACAAACAATTGTACATTTTGTATGTCGTTTTGACTAAAGTTGACATTACAATAATTTTTCTTTAAAAGTTATCTTAATATTTTCACTTTTTGCAGGTATCACCAGTTGAATCGTCAACAATCGTTTACCCGATGAGGTGTTAAATTCGTTTGGAGTCATCAGTTGATCAAGATGGAGTTTCACCGCCGCCTGTCTCTTTTAGTTTGCTCACTTCTAATCGGTAAGTATTTCCCACTCTCAAGTGTATTAACACAAGTTTGTCCGGCCCGTCTCTTCTAATTTTCCACTTATTGCGAAGCAATTAAAGTACGTGCTCACTGCAACAACAACTTGATTAAAGTCCTGCTCAAAATGGGAAATACGAAAGCAAAATGAGTAAAAGTCTTTTACATTTACAATTCACTGCAATGAGATTAGAGTATTTATTAATAGCATTAAATTCTCCATGTAATAATCATTACCAGCTAGATATACCGAGTGCGGCAGTTATCTTGAGATTAGTTAACCTCGATTGGTATCAATGATGTCGAAAAATGATTAAGTACTTTCTGGGAAAACACCACAAATCATGAAATTTGTGTATATTTCCAAACGTTTCGGAGTCTAGGTCAGACTCCGTTGTCAATGGCAAAGAAACTTCTAGAGATCATATAATAACAAAGTTCCTTTCAAATCTGAACGGGGTGATCTTCAGATTTTCAAGTGGCGTTCCTAGGTGCGTGCGTGTTACGCAATCAAAGAATATGGTTGATTCAGTGATCCCATCAAAATCATAAGGGAAAACCTAGGAAAAACCTTATAAAATATTGGGTTGTTCATAAGGTCGGGACATTAGCAATTTTTTCCTTAATCATCGGCAACCAGGAACGAATGAACTCCACGGAGGTAGTAGCGATAAAATTAAAGCAAACTCTTTTACTTTGCGTTTCGTGTTGTGTTCTTTTCTGTGTAATAAAACTGAATTTTGAAATTGTATTTTCTGACCAAGGTGACAAACATGTTCACAAATTTTATATTTTCAAATTGTCAGTTTTTATTGTAATTTTTGTGTTCGTTTATTCGAAAATTTAGAGGTCTAGAGGTTTCTCCAATATAGAATTTATTATATTCACAAGGGATTTTATAAATGCATTTTTTTTATTCTGAGTTGTTTTTTTTTGGTTTTGTTCTTAGTGTACTTCTTGTATTAAATGAAATTTTAATATTGTATCTGTTTTCCATATTTTTCAGTCTTCCTGAGAGACCCTGTATGTATGGTATAATTATTGTAGTGATGCAATTATCTTGGGAGTCAGTGTTATTTGGTGAAGGTTGGTGTTAGTTCACCAAGCAACACTGACTCCCAAGATAATCACATCACTTCAATAACTATACCATACATACTGGGTCTATCAGAGAAATTGAAAAAAGTGGAGACTCCGAAACGTTTGAAAATATACAGAAATTTTGTGACTTGTGGTATTATTATTTTTGTTTTTTTTTGGCAATAACACCACAATCGAAATAAAACGACGTATATTGATGGAAAACCAAACGTTTCAAAGTCTGTTCTGACTTCGTTGTCAATGGCTGTATATTTATTGATTTAAATTGCAAAATGAAATTTTGATTTGACATTTAAATTGACATTAGAAAATTTGTTGTTTTTAGAAATACATGAATTATAGTTAAACAGCTTCCAAATTAGATGAATTTGAATGAGTTGTCTTTGGAATTTATAAGTGGCGTTCCTAGGTACGACTTTGTTATAAGATAACGCATTCGCCAAAAATGCGATCAAAGAATTCTATTCAGTGATCCCATTAACGTCATAAGGGAAAGCTAGGAAAAACCTTATGAACTATCCCGATACTGGGTTGTTCAAAAGGAGGTTACCATTAATAATTTCTTCCTTAATTGTCTACAGAACTAGAAGCGATACAATCGTCTTCATTCAAAAGAATTAAGGCAGACTCTTTTATTTTTCGTTTCAAGTTATATTGTTCTTTGTGAAGTATAGTTGAATTGTCAAAATGTATTTTATGGCCTAGGTCCCAAGCATGTTCATAAATTTTCGATTTTGCAAATTGTCGTTTCTTTATGTAATTCTTGTTATCTAAATAATAAACTCAACCTTGAATTGACCTTCAAAATCAGGTCGAGACCATATTCTCCGGTCAATAATTTCCGAGGTAAGGGCGTCTGAAACTTTTTGAACACCTTGTATAAATGCTAGACAAGAACTAGGGATTTTTCACCTATAAAACTTAAGCCTGATTCATCACAAATGAAAAACACTGAAACTATTTGGTCGGCTAGAAATTTAATAAAACTTTTTTTAAAAAATATATAACCGACTTCTACATATAACTAAAAAGCTAAAAATAATTATAACAAAATACAACTCTAGCAAATAAATAACACATTCAATGTTGTTAGGTACCTACACAGGAAGTAAAAAATTTAAACATTAAATGGTGCTCTTTCTGTACAAATTAATTACCTTCCAATCTAATATATTTTTGAAGTTGGTGCCAAGCAACAATCAAGTTTGATGAATTAGTAGATAAGTAGGCAAGACAGTCTTTTAGATTTGCTTGAGAATGTGACAATCAAAAGCACAACCGTCTTCGCAAAATGGAAATATTTGCATTTAAATAGGTATTTGCCTGGTATACAAACAAAACGAGCTTGGTACTCATTGATTTAAGGAGCCGAAAATACTATGCTTTACTACCTATATGCTTGAGATGTACATAGAAAATTTTCAAATTTGCAATTAAAACTTCCAGTGTCTAAAATTACCGCACTATTACGTTGGAATTAAAATATTTATGAGGAAATGTCCGTTATGTCATTTCGATGAAATTTTTGATAAGAATTGTTTATTTTTCGGCGATTTTCTGCAAAACTGCAAGTTGCACCACACAGAAAATATATGAGATCACCTAAATATCTTCCTTAATAGATTAAACGTTAAAAAACTATACACATCCATAAGGAGTTATCGAAAAATTGACTAAAATATTAGGGATATTGGTCGATTTCCATGTACGCATGTATTCATACACAAATTTTATCACATTACCAATAGAATTCTTTTTCAAAATTTGAAGTTTCACCAATCCGGATATATACTCTATTAAACAAGACCATATTCATTCAAAACGGTGCATCACAAGAGAAAAAATCAGGTAACATACATACAAAAAAAAAGTGAAAAAAAATACGCGGCGAATTGATAACCTCCTCCTTTTGGGAAGTCGGTTAAAAATGTATAAAAGCAATCGTATTGCAAACAACCAATCATTTTATTAATTGTGTTAACAAATACTGTAAAGGACAAATTACTAATGATAGTCTTCCGCGAATTATTAAATGAATAATGGAGTTGCAATTTTATATCTATGAAGATTATTTAATTATCTTATATTTTATTTATGACATATTAGGTTAGTGACAATTATAAAAGGTTCGAGTGATGTAAGTAATCAGATTAATTTACTTCCACATAAATTCCTAAAATGAGTCCTTAATAACTCTTATATAGTATTCACCACGAAGTCTTTCTATCAAATTTCGAAAGTTTTAAAAACTACATATTATTGACAATTAAGGCATCTTATTATAAAGGACAAATTTGATCAATATATATATTAATTTTATACAAGAAATACATATTTATTCCAATTTAATTAATCTTCACTTGTAAAGGAAGTTATAATTAATTAATAAATAATTCATGGTTCTATTACAAAATCTATTAATGCCATCGGCCACTAATCGATTCCTTCCATAAAGCGGAAATGGAAAGAGTTTCCGTTTGTAAGTAGAATCATCAGATAATTGGTGGATGTTCAGAAAGCATCGGATATCCATCAAAGAGATTACAGATCTATTTCGTATAATAGTTTACAGGATATAATATCTGTTGGATATTACAGCGATCAAATATAAACAACTTAATAATCTGTCAAAGAGATGTATTTCCGATAGCGCAAAAGTGGATGGAAACGATAGTTTTATTGCAGAATTAGTTTAAAGGGTTCTTGTATACAAAGTGTTTAAATGTTCAATTCGTCAATAGGATTTCAAGTTCATATTTAACAGTAATAAAAACATTTACGGTTGTTAAGGTTATGGTCAAACAACCATAGATTTTGACGATGCATGTCTAGAATGATACTCTATTTCAATTAGCATGGTCGAAATTGAATGACGCCGTTTAAAAAAATTGTCGATGAACTTATCACTACAAATAAACGACGAATGTCAGAAAATATCTTTGTTCAAAACAAAATCGACTTGTCATAGGATTTTTCCAATCAATCTTATTGCAAAAATAATGAATTTATTCATTACTTTTCGAAACCACTGTAAAAGTTGTGGACCAAGTAATTACTTGGAGATTATATATAATGCCCGGGCAATTTGTAACATAACAAAAATTATTTGACAATTTAATAATAAATATGGCAATATTTGAATTGGCCGAGAATTATATATAATGTATAATAATTATTGAGAAAATTAATAAGAAGATATGTTTTGTTAACAGCATTGTAATTTTTGAAAAAAATTAAAATTTAAAACACAAATAACAAACAACTTCATCGTTTCATAGATGTACTGAACTATGATAATAAAACTTAAAATAAACTGAAATTTAAATAATTTGAGTAAATAGAATGAAATCGTCCGATACGGTTAGCCAAAATATGCAACAAAACTGGGCAGTAACTAGTAACATATGTGTGAAAAGAATTGTCCTTTCGATAGCCTTTTAAGTTACCCTTTTTTTGTTCTTTACGATTTAGAGCGCTATCCTATTTCTCTTTCTCTCACACACACCCACACCAATTTCAGCTGTAGGATGTTTACCATGAGAAACATCCAAATATTTTATTAGTAGCCTGTTTCTGCAAATTATTTAAAGCCAGTTTCTTATCTAAGCATATCGTTTTATTTTTTGCTATCCACCTTTTGTTCTGATGATGGCATTTCGCTTGTACTGGGTCTGAATCTGCAGTTTCTTCACACAGCACGTCTAAGTTGGCGAAACATTGCTTGAACAAGCTGAAAATTAATTGCTACCATTTTCTGAGAACTCTGTTCTGTTTGGCAATGAACATCAGACCGGTTACACAAATAGTTTAAAAGATGTCAGCACGCCGTCATTGAGAGCTCTGAGTGGTGAGCGTATTCCACGTGTTTGTCTCCTCACGCCCCAATTAATGTACCTACATTATCAGATTGTCCAAAAAAATTCACAATGACCAGACAGTGTTTACCCGATATAGTTGTTTTCTGAATGATATTTGTGGCATATTTTTCAATGTTTAAGTACTTTTTGGGAAATAACACCACATGTCACGAAATTTTCGTTATCGATGTAGTTGGTCATTATGCATAATGTCCGGACATTATAAATAATACCCTTATTAATCAGAACATTTACATAATATATTATAATTTCAGGATGATATTAATCTTTATTAATAGCAATAATAATACAATGAAATTAACAAATTGAAAAGGTTCACAATAGCAATAATACAAAGTTTGCAATATGACATTATGAACTAACAAAACTTACTGATATTTGATATATACAAGGTGATACAAAACTCATATGATTATTTTTAATGCCACTAAAATTTCAGAAATGGAAACAAATTTCTCCAAAATATTGACAAACGAAATGACACCCATACTAAATGAAACTCTAGAAATTTCCTCACTCAATCTGAAAAATTTGTCACCATTTATCACAACCTCATAATTATTTTATTTGCAATAATCTAGCAAGTAATTAAATAAATAATTACATAAGAAAAAATTTAAAAATTTTGTTGCAAATTCTTTAGTCCC
Organism: Octodonta nipae; assembly: GCA_034190945.1. Classification (NCBI taxonomy): domain Eukaryota; kingdom Metazoa; phylum Arthropoda; class Insecta; order Coleoptera; family Chrysomelidae; genus Octodonta; species Octodonta nipae. The sequence continues at coordinate 71,386,885 of CM067224.1, forward strand.
TACTGTATAACATTTGGTTTAACTTTCAAACAGTATATTTGATGCCTTTGAAATATGTTTAGCTATGTTGTTTTTGCTCTAAAAAAATGCAATTTCTTTGTTTGTTATAACTAATTTTAGGAATGTTTAAGCACATCTTGGGAAATAACACCATAGTTATGAAAATTGTTGTATATTCCATACTTTCCGGGGTCTAGGTCAGACCCCGTTGTCAATGGTTAAGAAACTAAGATAAAAAAGGCACAATTCTAAGATGTAAAATTAAAATTCTTGACAATATATATTATTTGATTTCTGACGTAACTAAAAGAATTTTATTTGTAATATACAGGGTACCACAGAAACTTCTAAAGATCATATTCTATAAGTAACTGGCTAGCTTTAAATAAGCTATCTTTAAATTTGGACAAACTCTTTACATGACATTCGGAAATTGCAACATAAGTGTTCCGGTAAACCTAAACATTTCAGTCAACGGAAAAAACTTGAATAGGGTGGAATCATGTAAATATCTGGGAATCATCTTTGATTACAGAATGAAATGGGATAAACATGTAGAATACATTCTTAGAAAAACAAAGTATTTATAATTTGTATTCTATAATCTCTCTAAGATTATGAAAGCGGACACACTGATGAAGTTGTATTAAGCATTTTTTCACAGCATGATCAACTATGGAATCATTGCTTGGGGGGGAGCTTACTCCAACGCCACAAAACGTCTGCAAAGCCACCAGAAAAAAATATTAAAAATCGTAAACAAAAATAAAACAAGCTTACATAACAATCCTTTAAATTTGGAGGAGCTTTTCTCAGTTGAATCTTTAAAATATCACTACACTACTCTGAAAGAAAAATTCCTGAACTTAAACAGTATTACTAGGAACAAGAGCATTCTTCTCCCACATAGATCAAAAACAGTCAGTAAGAAACGCAGTTTTATAAGAGCAATAAATGTATAAAACAGTCTTCCAAATGAACTAAAAGCGTTAAGTAATGTAAGTAGAATAAAAAATAAGTTAAAAAATTGGATAATTAATAAAGATAATAACTGAATCAGATAGGCAATTGATAAATGAGTCACCATTGTTATTGAAACTTCCTGAAAAATTATGTTTTATTTATTTATTTTTTCTTTTATGTTCTTTTCTATTTTATGTATTCTTAGATATTTTCCTTTATGTTAAGTATATATTTTCCATAGGATAGGTTTATATATTATTAGTTTTAGGTATTATGCCAAGACCACGAACAGGTAACTCCGATTACCTCTGTGGAGATTATGTAATAATGTCCTGATATTATTGTGTATATCTATTGCTTAATAAATAAATAATAAATTAATAAATATAATCTTAAAGTTCCTTTCAAATTGGAAGAATTTGAAAGTGAGATCTTCAGAATTTTATGTGGCGATCCTAGGTGCGACTGTGTTATAACATGCATCCGCCAAAAATGCGAACAAAGAATTTTGTTGACTAAGTGATCCCATTAAAATCATAAGAGAAAACCTAGGAAAAACTTTATGAACTATCCTGATACTCGGTTGTTCACAAGGACATTACCATATTAACAATTTCTTACTTAATCATCGGCAACCAAGGACGATTGAAATCTACGGAAGTAGTAGCAATACGTTTTTATTTAATAAAATTATTTCCCAGGACGTGCTTAAACATTGAAAAATATGCCACAAATGTAATTCAAAAAAGTACTTTTAGGAAATTAATTGAAATAGTACATACACTTTCTTGCTGCTGAAAAATTAAAAGCACATTATAGGTATAATAGATTTGGTGCCTGTGATTCGATGTTTTTTGTTTAACTTTTGCTTCAACTCAAATATTTTAAGTAAGTAATAAATAATTTTTAATATATTCCAATAAATTAGTAAAAATAAATTATTATATTTTAGGATGAACACATAAGTACAAGTTATAATTGATCTGATTATGAATAATTAATAGGCCAAAACATAAAAACTACGTGTTTTAATTTTTAATGTTGAATTTCTGTTGTTTGTCGGAATCCCAAGAAAATACCTAGTAATAAAATATAAATAACGTCAGTAATACAATTCCTATTCATAAAAAAATACAGTCGAATTGAAAACCTCGGCCTTGGTTAAATTTTCTCTAATTGATACATATATTTTCCTGTAAACTTCTGCTATATAACAGAATAAAAAACACGTTGTTTCGTCAAGCACTTCCTATTCGGGTGCCTATATTTGGAATTTTAAAACTAATTGTAAAATGAATGTCATTAAATTGATTTACGCCAAAACTAAGAGTGCAGTGAAACCCTGTGAAGTCAGGGACCAGGAATTTCGCAGGCATTTCTAAATTGATAAATTGCCCGCCATGAAGTAGTTATCAATCTGATATGAAAGCTAGGAAAATATTTAAATTTGCTTAGTCATACCGTAAAATTGCATGCGCCATATTATGCAAAAATACCTGCAGATAGTTTCCTTTTTTTTCTGTCATGACTTGTTGATAAGATTATTATAAATGAAGCAGGAACAGTCGTTGCAAATTTCCTCATTATATATATTTTAGGAAGGAAGTATCTTAACAACTTTTAGAAAATCGATAGGAACACATTGAAAACAGTAATGAATTAAATAGGAAGCAGTGCATTAATAGAAATTTAAATTTACAATGAATGTAAATGAATTATTTTTATGATTTCTTGGGAATAACACCACAACTGAAACGAAAAGCTGTATATTGAAAGAAATTAACAAACGTTTCAAAGTCGATTATGACTTCGTTGTCAATTGCTTTAAATTATTTGAATTTGAAACGTTTGGTAGTTTCTTTCAATATACAGCTTTTCGTTCCAAATGTCATGTTATTCCCAAGAAAACATAAAAATAATCAATAACATGCCACAAATAACATTTAGAAGACAATGTAAATTAAGTAACCTTATCTGCACTGTTTGAATCTTGTAACATGGTTCAATTATAAAGAATTATACTGCGTTTATATATATTTTTTTGGATTCCGTATATTCCGAATCTACGGCGTAGTATGGTGAGCCGATCAGGAGTCTGTGTACTCCACAATGAAGTAATTCTGATTGTAAGGAGAACATCTGAAAAGAAATTTCAAAAAAGTCCTTATCATCAAAACTATTGAACCTGATATTTACAGCAAAAATAAAGCGAAAATCTTAATATAAATTTAAGGGCAAATTATAAACTTAAATGAGCAGTATATATTTTTTCCAAACTGACCATGTAATATAACAAACGTAAACGAAACGGCTCAGTATCACGACAGCGAATATTTTTTAGTATTTTTGAAGTAACTTGTTTGAAAGATATTAACAAAAGTATACAAAAAATGTTACAGTCTCACTTTTATATCCAAAACAGTTGAGCCGAAAATTTTGAAAAAATAGAGATATAGGGCCACAATAGAACTTTACAACAACACTAAAATGAAAATCCTAGTACACATTTTGAAAGGCAAATCACAAAATTTAATAAAATAATGAAAAAATCAAGGACATGATAAAATACAGGACTACTAACACGGATTACGAATATTTTAATTTAATATTTTTATAATAATTTGCTTAAATTATATTAACAAAAATTTGAAAAGCTCCACACAGTAAGTACTTACCTGGAAGTTTAGAACAAATATATAGGACCTCACTGAAGGTTTAAATGGGAGATAAAGCCAAATTCTTAATATTAATTTTGGAGAGTAAGTTATAAAATTAATTGAAAAGAATTAAATACTTGCATTATTGTTATCATTTAATAATTTTTTAAATCATATTAAGAAAAATACACAAAACTTCACTCATTCTCTGTTGTATCTAAGAACCTATACAGCTTTTAACTTCGGCACAAATTAGAGCAGTCACTCAAAGTTAAAAAAATAAAACGAAAATTCTAAGAATATGAAGAAGCAAGATATAAGACCGACATCTAGGATTTTCGAGAGAATTAGCACACATAGGTTCCGAATCTAGAGCCGTTTCGTGTAATTGCTGTTCTCACTTAACTCCTAGGACAGAATGTCACGATAAAATTTTTCAGGTTACTTCACCTGTCAGAGATCGCCAAAATCTCACTTGGCATTTTGATAAGGTTTTTCCTCTTCTTCCAACACGAAGGGTGGCTGCGGGTTCGGACCTTTCCGGACTACTTCGTATCCGAGATCGTCCGCTAGGTCGTTCTCCGCTTGGACTGCTCTCCTTGGCGTCTGAAGTGGAAGTGAACTCCGATATGTGCGCACCGCTATTTATGCTATCTCCCGAGTCCCCTCCTATTTCTTTGCCCCGCCTCCGATTGTGTAGAGGGGGCGGTGCCGTTTGTTTTGATTGGGTGACACCATTGCGTTGTTGCACTTTGCATATCGGAGTTCACTTCCACTTCAGACGCCACGGAGAGCAGACCAAGCGGAGAACGACCTAGCCGATGATCTCGGATACGAAGTAGTGCGGAAAGGTCCGAACCTGCAGCCACCCTTCGTGTTGGAAGAAGAGGAAAAGCCGCATGAAAATGCCAAGTGAGATTTTGGCGAAACGTCAGGCGACCGTTCCTTTACAGGGACAAAACTTTCAACGGACGAACACCCGGACCATCAAGAGCTACATATATATATATATATTGTTTCTGGTCAGAGAACTTTCATCAGTTGTGTTTCCCACAATTAGAATGTTCTCTCGAACATTTGTTTATGTATTTGATACATAGCAGTAAATTTATAGATGCTGTTCTTCCTTAAATCCTAGGGAGAACAGCAATTACATGGAACGGCGGCTCCAGATTCGGAAACTCTGTTTGCTAATTCTATCGAAAATCCGAGATGTCGGTCTTACATCTCGCGTCTTCAAATTTAACGAAATGTATCACATACATAAAGAAGTGTTCGAGGGGACGTTCTATTGTGGGAAGGGCAAATGATGAAGGTTCCCTGACCAGAAACAATATATAATATATATTGTCTTGCGTACAAAGGATTGACACCTCGAAGAGAGTAATCTAAGAATATGTTTTTGCGGATGGCAAATTTTAAAATCTAAGTGAAAATAAAACCATAATATTTTTTTCAAGCGTATCCGTAATATATAAAATGAATGGAATTGTCACACAGAATACAAATATATATTATCTATATTTTTTTTAATAAATATTTTAATGTAACATTTGACATATTTTTTTATTCCACTTTCATTTAGAAATCTAAGCAACGTAGCAACGTTATTTTGAAAGATATTTCTTCTTTTCAAAATTTAAAAAAAATCAAAACTCTTGTTATCTGACAAAGCTCAAACTTTGTGCTTGACCACCTGACCGGGATAGATGTGATTATGGAGGGATGCTGTAGAACATTTCAATGTGAAGTTTTTTACAATGATTTTTTATATAGTATATCATATAAAGAAAACCGGCATCTGCTTGTCTGAATCATATATCAACAAAAACTTGGATGAAGATGAAGGTGAAATTCATTTAGATCCTACCTTAAAGTACATATATTACCTGAGAATTATCATCAAGATAAACCAGTACTGGTATTCAACATATTTTCGGATATCTTAATGCTTTTAACTATCTATATAGGGGTCCGGTAGCTCAGCTGTTGAAGCACACGTTTCATAAACTGACTACACTTTGGCCGTGGGTTCGAATCCCACCGATGCCTATGGATGTTTATAAATGTGCGAATGCGAGCGAATGCGATTTACTCTAGTGGATGATTTGATCTCTCAAGGGAGGTATGATTCCACTGAGAAATCATCAACATACATAATAATCACTTGTAGCTGGGCAAAATGATGACCAATCGAGCCAATCTCGTAAGAGAGAATGTCAGATGAATGAATAACTATCTATATTATCCATATAGTCCTTATTTATATATATTTTTAAATTCGGTGCAGTTTTTGAAGAAAAGGTTATTATCCTTATTAGAACACTGCTGTGTCTGGTTGTCTCACTATTACGGTTCATTTTCCCTAAGAGCTGAAAGATTATAACTGAAATTAAGTAGGTACTGTAATATAGCATACCTTCTGTAGGTTAACTTATTCGTAATATTCTAGTATGGGTGGAAAGTTAGCAAACTAAAATAATTTCCGCATGCTTATTTGACTCCTTATAGGAAATATATCCATATCATATTATAATTTAAAAATGCAAAGATATTGTGTAAAATATAGGATTATCGAACAAATCGCCCTGCCGTTGAAAGTACTGACCCTAGGAAACTGAAAGACTAGGTAATATAGGGCTTCAGTAAAATACTATACAAAAATGAATCATATACAAGTAGGTTTTTCCCAAACAGTAAAGATGTCAGTTCTTCAACATAAGTTAAATAATACATACCAAACAGCCTATCAACATTTTCAGCCTTCAGATATTTGTGTAATTGTTCTTTGATATTTGGTTATGATCACTAGAATTTTTTATACTATCCTGCATTTCTAAACAACAGTTTTTTTTGGTAACGTCATAGTAAAATTATTAAACAAATTGGACATTTATTCAGTGTATTAGATTGATAACATGTGACAACTCGATTTTTTTAATATACCTATAGGTATTATGTTTATAATTTTCATGTAATTTCCCCAAAGCAATTATAAAAAGAATCCAAATATACACGTTCTTTCAAAGGCTTAATGACTAACTTCAGACTCAAGACACTCTCTACACTAAATTACCAACATTTTAAATTTTTTATATAGGAAATAAACTATTGATCATGACACTGAAATTGAACTTGACATATATAAAGCTTATCTACCAATATATTTTAACATCCAATTATATATTTACATTCATTGTTCATTCAAGTCTTTTGCTGGTCACTGGCCTGTTCATTCGAGAAGGCCTTATTCGAGACAATAGGCGTATCAGATAAGGAATCTTATTGGAACAATAAATTTTTGAACTCGACTTTTGTTTCCGTATTCTAACCACGACCTTGTCATACGTGTGTTTCTTTCTTAGTCTGCGCCTTCATTATGTGATCAAATGAATTTAAACAAATTTAAAAATGACATTGAATAAATTACTTCAGTAGATAATAGTAAAAAAATTTCTCTAGAGCATTTGTGTGATTGAAGTTAATCTGAATCTTCGCTAGTTATAATTGATAACGTTAATAAATGAAATAGTACTCAGTCTACTTTACACTAGTTGTAGCAAACTTAGATCATATACCATCTAGATATAGCCTGTCAAGCATAAAATCGTGGCAACGCTAGAAAGAGAGGGCAATAGATGCAGTATGAGTCTATTTCACTTAGTGGGTGGATGGTCGGTGAATGAATAACATGCTTTATTGGAAGCAGCTCCCAACCGAGTGAAATAGCCTCTTGCCCTGTCTATTGCCCTCTCTCTCCTTAGTCTTACCACGAGATTTGTGCACTGCAGGCTATTTCTAGAAAGTAAATGCTCTAAAGTAGCAAATGAAGACAGATAATCGCTTTACTTTGAACATAAAATTGTGAAAATAGTGCATTATGTCCTTATTGAAATAATACAAGCTTGCGTACGAACCATTTTTAAATAATGCAGGTTGGTCAAAATTGTTTACAAAGAAAAATAAATTATACACCAAAGAATTAATTTGCAGATAAATACAATTTCTTATGCTTAACTAACTTTAGATTAATAATAAAAAATACTATCTGGACTTAAAAATAAATAAATACTGTCCTACTACAAAAACCAAATTCTTCAGTGTCTAATAAAGAATCCGGGTATATTATTATAAGTAAAAGCTAATCTTGAAATATTTGACAGTACATTAATCTTAAATAATTTTACTTTCCCCCGTAAATAAATTATTTCTACTATCCTTAAAAACAAACGTGACTATTATTTAATATTAAATTAATATTAATTTCACAATTGCCAACTCCTTCAATCCAGATGTACTTCAAACGCCTACTAACGGGTGTTTTTTTAGAGGTATAGAACTTTGAAATGGAATCAACAAGACAGAGAAGAAAGACAATCTTCTGGCGTTATAATTTGAATATGACTTCTGGCATATGACCACCACGGCTGGCTCGGACGTAATCTAATCTGGAGGTACAATTTTCGATCACTTTTTCTAACATTTGTGTGGCGGGAATAACGCGGCGAATGTTCGGGCTTATCGGCGTAGACTAGCGACTTCACGTATCTCCACACAAAATAGTCAAGCGCCGTTAAGTCGCACGATCTTGACGCGTCCGAAACGTGAAACTATATGGTTACCAAACGTTTCTTTCAATAAATCAATTGTGGCACCAGCTGTGTGATATGTTGCCCCGTCTTGTTGAAACCACAGCTCTTGTGCATCATGATTGTTCAATTGATGAACAACATAGTTAGTAATCATCTATAGCGGTTACCATTGACTGTAACGTTCTGGTCAGCATCGTTTTTAAAGAAGTAAGGACCAATTATTTCACCAGCCCCTAAAGCACACCAAACAGTCAGTTTTTCTGGATGTAACGGTGTCTCAACATGAACTTGAGGACTATCATCACTCCAAATATGGCAGTTTTGTCTATTGACGTATCCATTCAACCAAAAGTGAGCTTCAGCACTAAACAAAATTCGCCTATGAGAATCTGGATCAACGGAAATCTTGTTTTGGGCCCATTCACCGAATGTACGCCTTGCTAGGTGATCGTGTGGCTTCAATTCTTGCACGGGTTGAATTTTGTAAGCACGTAAACCAATATCTTTCCGCAAAATCTTCCATAAAGTGGAAGGACAGATATACAATTCCTGTACAAGATGGCGGATGAACTGATTCGGGTTTTCCTCTACGCTACGCTCTACAGCAGCAATGGATTCTTCTGTACGCACTGTACGACATCTGTGGATGCGTATTATCATTTAGAGTAAACGTGGTGCAAAAACGTTGCATAGTTAATCGAATTCATTGCTCTGATGGACGATTATTCTGACCGTAAAAAAACACTCTTTATAAGCTAGTCCAATTATTTTCCAAATATAAAAAGCCATTCCGTAAAGTTACATAAACAGACAGTTTTGTCATAATCAGACGATGCATATTCGCATAATGAAGTCTCTGTGCACAATTTACGTGCATTCCAAAAATTAAATTATATTGAAAATTTAAATAATTCTACAATTCGTTGGTTTGGTATAACTTACTACGTATTTTCGATGTGAAATTTCACAAGGAACCATGGTCGAATTACTTTTTTCATATTCATTGCAGTTTTCGGGAATAATGTTAAAAACCCTGTTTTGGGGTGTGTTTGAGGCATTTCCCGCTTTATTGCAAGTTTGCGGTAAACAGTAAATGCAGATTCGTAATATGCGCCATCGAAAACATACTGGGTATTCCATCTCAAACGAGTCACATTGTATATCTTTTTTATTTTCAAAACTATTGCAATAAGAAAAAACAAGTCGATTTTCATTTCGAGGAGGAAATTTTTTAAGGTGTATTAGCGCTTGCCTGCATTCAACATACACAGGCCAATTCAATGACCTTGAGATTTGAGATAGGGAAAATAGGGGTTGTCGTATATAATTTGAAAGCCCTTTTTACGGACTATACCGTCATAATAACAGTTTTTATTGCAATTCCGATTCATAAAACAGAAAATCTAAGGGACCTAGTAGTATAATTGGATTATTAAATTAAAACTTTTTTACTGCATATAAAAGTATTAAAAATGAGTTCTATTATACTACGCTCTTAAACCATCCTGTTTCACTGCCGCACCCTGTAATAACACACAATACAAGAAAAACATTAAATGTGAACATTCATTTATTTTACATTATTTTTTGCTGATATTTACAGCAAGTTTGTTTATCTTCTCTGACCTTTATTCCATCATTTGAAGCATTGAATCTGACAAGTTATTACTTTACTGATTTGTTGACAATTTAAAAGCTAATTATGGTATACATGCAACAACGTGTTGATTTGGTAAGTCTTTATTACCAAAATCAAAATTGTGCTCGATCTGCTGCAAGGGTTTTTAACCTAAACAATCCCGAACGTAACGTTCGTCATAAGCACGTATTGGAGTTGATTTTAAAATTTATTGAGACGGGCTTAGTAATGAACAAAAAAGAGGTCTCATTGGAATTGTAAATGATAAAGGGGTAGTTGTGGCTACGTTGGGCCATGTCCAGCTTATACCAAACACGCAGTCTGTCTAGCAAATCTGTGCAGTTACCGGTATTCTTTGACATTTTTAGAATTTTGCATAATTACAAATTCCATCCGTACAAAATTAAATTATTTCATGAATTGAATGAGGAAGATTGGGATCAAAGGCAAGAGTTTTGCGAAATTATGACCCAGCGTATGATGGAAAACCCAAATTTCTTATACAATGTTTGCTATTCGGATTAGTGCAGTATTTCACTTCATCGGGAGGTTAACCGACATAACTGTAGATTTTGGAGCGATACAGATCCTCATTTATTTCGAGAAGCTCATAGTTAACATCCAGTAAACTTAACTTTTGCGCAGGGATTTTGGGAAATTGTCTAATTAGACCCCTGTTTATTCCTGGTAATTTAAATGCTGCAATTTATGGCAATATATTGGAAACTACATGAAGAGCAATTGCATTTCCAACAAGATGGAGCTCCTCCTCACTACGCCGCACCAGTTCGTCAATACCTCGATTTGGAATACCCTGGTCGCTGGACTGGAAGAAGATTTTCTTTAGAATGGCCTGCCCGATTCCCTGATCTGAACTCTTTGGATTTTTTGTGGGGACATGTTAAATCCAAAAATTTTTATTACAGCCTGAGAATTTGAACGAACTACGTCAACGAATTATAGTGGAGAGTCGACAGATAACACCGACTATGCTGAACCATGTCAGAGATGGCTTTCAGTCAAGTTTGTACCATTGTATGGAAGTCAATGGAAGACACTTTGAACATTTGGTTTAAAGGCATGTATTGTAATGTAAATTCGTTTTTTTAATACTCTTTTATTATTACTTGTACAGACATTGCAATAAAAAAAATTATTTATTTATTTATTTCAAATAATATACGACAACACCTATTTTCCCTATCTCAAGGTCATTGAATTGGCCCGTTTATGTTGAATGCACGCAAGCACTAATTCACCTCCAAAAAATTCCCCCTCGAAAGGAAAATCGACCGGTTTTTTTAGTTTTGAAAATAACCAAGATTTATCTGCCACCTCATTTTGCAGATCCAGGCAAAATTTCAATGGACTACTGGGCTAAAAGGTATATTAATTTGAAGCAAATTACGCTTCAACAACAATAATATTATTTAAATATTCAAGAACATTTTTATTAGAGGTGAATTTCTTTAACGCACCTGTCCAGTATAGGCAAACGTTATTCAGCTTTTTCCGACAATAAATACTTTGTCTCCGTGGTATTTTTGCTTTAACTGGATGTAAACACCAATTAAACTAACTTTTCCGAATTATATATTTGTCAACCAATAATTTATCAAATTGTTGTTATATGTTTAATAATACCCACTTCAAACATTCCAAAATAACTTTTCCCTTAAAGTATTAATAAATAATGAATATAAAGTCGGCTCATTTAGGTTCATGTTAGTGGTGTCAACCAAACGAAAAATACCGAAGTGAAAATATTGACATTGCAAAACTCCGGACCTAAAATTAATAAAATTCCATTTTCGACCCAATCACTGTCACAAAATTTTAACTAAGTGATGAGAAAACTTCCGAGTGAAATTCCCAAAAGCCATTGCATTCATTATTCATTACGTCCTTCATAAAGAGATTATCACGCCCAACCATTATCCGAATTATTCGAGAATATTCAATTTGAACTTCACCTCATCGCCAGATAGGAACTAATTCGACCTAAACTAGACGAGATGTGTAAACACCAATCAAACCAAATAGAAATTCTATGTTTTTGATTACCGACACGCACATGTTACAAATGGAGGTTCATAATTAAATCAAGAGCGGCATATTCATGTCGAATTTGAATCTGCTGTTCGTTTAAAACTGAAAGATAATCCAGGTTTTCCAGTTCACCAGCTAGTTTCACACTAAAATTGTGTAACGCATTGTGATGGAGGAATTTTTAGTATGTGTGTCTCTGGAACTGAGTAGACAAATGGTCATATAGGGTAATTAGTACCTAGGTGACCGAGCTTTACTCGTAAATTGAAGGTTTTATCATAAACGTACATATATCCAAATGTTCGGACATTTGCTATGTAAACTAATTTAAACTCCCCTAAAATAATATTTTTTTCTTACATTTGTTATTTACATGGTGTTACTACAATTCAACTCCGGCCCTATATTTCAACCACCCTATATGTACAACTTCTTATGAAAAACCCAGCCAAAAATTTTTTTCTAACATTTTTTTTAATCATGCGACACTTCCTCTCGATTCCATATTTCAATAACACTGTATATGCGGCCATTCTACAAATACTTTTGTTTCCAAATTCCCTCATATATATTGCAACATTTTTGTAAACACTTTGTATACCTATAATTCCGCTCCACCCTTTATATACAACTTTTCACAGGCTACCTAATATAACATAATTTAAATCACATTGTATAACTATAATTTCACACCACCATATGTTTTAACTACCCTCTATATGCATTTGTTTATGACAACATATTGTATTTTTTTTAACCAACATATATAATTATAATTCCACTACATCCTATATTGCAACCACCCTATAAATGCAAATGCTAATAGGCTACCCTATAGGTAAAATATTCTATTAACATTTTTTTAGCGACCTACATGACAATACTTTACTCCGCTCTGTATGTCAGCTATCATTAGTTTCCAACTACCCTACACAATTATTTTTTCTCGCTATATTTTATATATTTTAACCATCCTGCATAGCAACTCTTATGGACCATCTAACATATTTTGTTAGACAATATATAATTATAATTTTACTCATCAATTCATATTATATACATCAAACTAACATGCGAAATCATGAGATCTTTCTTACTCATCCAAAAATTGCCTACCATGCCAATTTTTTCACCTTGAAAACTTGAAATGTTTAGCTATAAAATATTATAATTGCAGTACATCCTATATTGAAACCACCCTGTAAGTGCAAATGCTAATAAGCTACCCTATAAGTATAACATTATATTAACATTTTTTAGCGACCCTGCATAACAATACTTTTACTTCGCCCTGTATGTCAGCTATCATTAATTTCCAACTGCTTATGGGGTACCCTATAAAATTATTTTTTCTCGCTTTTTTTTCTAACTATACTATAATTCCATTTGAGGCTATATTTTAATTAATGTATAATAATAATTTTACACCACCAATTCATATTAAATACGAAATCATGAGTTCTTACTCATCCAAAAATTGCCTACCGTGCTAATTTTTTCACTTTGAAAAATTGAAATGTCTAGTTATAAAAATATAAAGCTAGGGAAATATGACGAAGGCATAATATAGTTACAAGTTCGGAACATACAAACACAATTTTTATTGAAAGAATGTTTAAAAAATGTTTCACTCACAAATAGGTCACCAAATCACCCTGTATTAATAGAATTTTTACAACAGGAGTCACTCTTACGTAGGTTACCAAATAACTCTGTATTGAACGCCTTGAAAGTACAACATCTTTTAAACAAATGATTTAAAAATATGATATATTTGTAATTCACATAATGAGCCTTTTATCTGATATATTACATGATTCGTAAAAATTGAATTTTTATTTGCCATTTATGGTATAATTTGTCCCTAAAATTACTATGGGGGTTTCTAATAATTTATTTTCCGTTTAATTTCATTATTTGGGGCCAAATGATAGAATTAGGGATTTTTTTTCATATTTTTCCTATAAACAAAAAAATTGAAGTCTGATAGTTCGGGGAATAACGGGGAGAATGGGTAATTTTTTTAAAAAAATTAAAAAAATATATCTGTATTAGTCATAATAAGCCCTGTGATTTGATATATTACGTGACCCGTTAGAAACAATTATATTTTTTTATTTTCCATTTAACTCTATAATTTGCCCCCCAAATGAATATTAGGGGTATCCCCTTATTTTTCCAAGAAAGTTCAGGTGAGGGGCTATACTTCAATTTTTTTCAAAATTTTTCAACTTTTAGTTTCGGAGGTAAGTGGAGGGGGAATTGGTAAATTTTTTAATATTTTTGTTAATATATTTTAATTAATTTATTTTAAAAATATGAAAAAAATATATTAGTTTTCGTCGTAATGAGCTCTTTTATTTGATGTATGATGGGTTAGAAATAATTTTAATTATATATTTTCCATTTAATTCTATAATTTGCCTCCCAAAATGAATATTAGGGTTTTTCTCTTATTTTTCCAGTAAAGTTCAGGTGAGGGGCTATACCTCCATTGTTTTTTTAATTTCCCAGCTTATGGTTTTGGAGATACGGGGGATGGGTAAATTTTTTTATATTTTTGTTAATATTTTTTAATTAATTTATTTTAAAAATATGAAAAAAATGTATTTGTTTTCGTCATAATGAGCCCTTACATTTGATATATAACATGATGGGTTAGAAACAATTTTAATTTTATATTTTCCATTTAATTCTATAAATTGTACCCTAAAATAAATATTAGGGGTTTCACCTTATTTTTTCAGTAAAGTTCAGGTGAGGGGCTATACCTCCATTTATTTCAAAATTTTCCAGCTTATGGTTTCGGAGATAGGGGGGGAATTGGTATTTTTTATATTTTTGTTAATATCTTTTAATTAATTTATTTTAAAAATATGAAAAAAATATATTGGTTTTCGTCGTAATGAGCCGTTTCATTTGATATTTAACATGATGGGTTAGAAACAATTTTAATTTTATATTTTCCATTTAATTCTGTAATTTGCCCCCCAAAATTAAAAGTAGAGGTTTCTCCTTATTTTTCCAGTAAACTTCAAGTCAAAACCTATACCTCTAATTTTTTTGAAAACATTACGTTTTATAGTTTCGGAGATAAGGGGGGGATGGATAAATTTTTGTATATTTTCGTTAATATATTTTTAAATATATTTTTTTTAAATATGAAAAAAATATATTTGTGTTCCTCAGAATGAGGCCTTTCATTGATATATTACATGATGCGTTTGATTTTTTTTTTATTTTTAAATGTTTATTTAATTATGTAATTTGCCCCCCAAAATTAATATTAATGGCATCTCCTTATTTTTCCTATAAAGTTCGGGGAACGTTCTATAATTCTTATTTTAATCAAAATTTTAGGCTCAGTAGTTTCCACGATCAGGGGGGGGGGAACGGTCGATTTTTTTAGTTTTTCCCCCCAGAAGTACCCCTAAAATCAAAATTTTTTCTTTTACGATATGTACTCCTGATCGGGTCACCAAACTATACATTGATACCAAATTTCAACCTCTTCCATCCAGCAGTTTAGGAGAAAATTGCTGTGATATGACAGAGGCAGAAATCCGGAGTGATATTATAAGGGTACCTTAATAACGTAGAAATCTAAGTTTCCCTCAACTTAAAATCTTGGAGGTACAATCTTGGTCTTGGTCTACCTGCAATTGAGCGATTTTGCTTTTCACAAAATACAAATACAAGACCCAACAATTTTTGACAATAGAATATGATAAAGGTCTGAAACTGAATGATTTAGATTAAAATATGGCATTTGTTAAAATGACTGTGCGTACTCGTACAACATACTTGCATATTATTGTAGGTGAATAAAATTAACAACTTTTTGTAATCTTTCACTTTCTTAATTTATGCTTAATTACGGACTAAACTAGTTCTTTATTGATCTTACATGACCACTGCTAGATTTTAAATTCAAAAATAACGTAACTTGCCGTATATATTACTCAATTATATCTTTGTTGCACGCTTATGAAAAAATTGTGCCATCTGATAATAAACTCATACTGTTTAAAATTACGGTAAAGATTATCTTAATAATAAATACAATGACCAACATTCTTCAAAGGTGTGGTAAGTATGAGAGATGTCCTCGAACTAACGGTATGAAAACAGCAAAAAGAAACTGAAGGTTAGGCGTGTTTATGCACACGATATGTGCATCTATAAAATAATATTGTTACGAGGTTATTAGTCGCAAGGTTCTATTCATAAATTGGCTGCCCTTTATAGTGATGCTGTTGATATAAAATTGCAGATTTCTAAGGAAAACAAACGATAATATTGTTGACAATGAATATAAATGGAAAAAGCGTTGCACTAATGTCTAACAAGATAAATGGTCTGCAGGGATTACCTTGGTGTTCGGTCTCCATATTTGGATTATCTTGATAAACTTGCTATTCGTTTTAGCTATACGGCATGATTTGATGACTTGTGTACAGAAAAAAACTGTGATTTGTTGTTATGATGACACCGGAATTATCTTCTTGCTTGTATCGGTTGAGAAATGTTGGTTACTTACTATTAGTTGAGATCATAAATAGTAGTGTAATGTTCGTAGTACCAGTCTACAGAGCAAAATAGAAGTCATTTTTGGACTGATAATTTATAATGAACTAGCTGTCGCCCAGTGGTCGAAATTCGACCACTTGTGTCAATATCTCTGGCAGGTTAAGTAACCTGAAAATTTTATCGTGATATTCTATCCTAGGAGTTTAGAAAGAACAGAAATTACACGGAACGGGTCCAGATTCGGAACCTCTGTTTGATAGTGTCCTCGAAAATCATAGATGTCGTCGGTCTTACTTCTCGCTTCTACAAATAAGTAACGAAATTCAAGATTTTTTCAGATATAATTCATAGGACTTTATTTGTGTTCAAATTCGTAATTCTTAATTTAATATGACAACAATTCAACCGCGACCCTAAATATTTATTTTTTCCCTGTATAGCTATAATTGCACTCAATTCTCTAACATTTATTAAAATTCTCATTATAATAATTCCAAATCATTATATATTTCCACCACCCTGTATAAGCAACTGCTTGTGGACCACGCATAATATTTTTTAACATTTTTGAACCCCCCGGTAAACCATTCTGTATATGACACTGCTTATGAGCCACCGTCTTTACTCTTTTTGTTGTTGTTTGTTTGTTTTTATATTTCAATCATCATATATATGGAACTCTTCGTGGGCTACTCTATAAATCATTTCCTTTTCTAACATTTTTTATCATCATCCTGTATATCTATAATTCCTCTCACCCTATATTTCATCTTCCCTATATATACAACTGCTTATGGGTAACGAAATGTTACATTTCCATTTCCGCCACCCTGTATATGCATCTCTGTATAATATTTCTTGCAGCACCCTGTATAACTGTAATTCTACTGCACCTTCTGTTCCAAGAATCCTGTAAATTATAATTGCACTCTACTCTATATTTTAAACACCTTTTATATGCAACTGCTTATGTGCCACCCACCAAAAAAATAATTTCTATCTTATCTGGAATCGCCCTGTATAATTATAATATACAACGATTATTTTACTACTAAACAATAACAACGCTTGCATGTCACTTCCAGAACTACATGCTCTAAGTATATAACAGCATTGTTCCCTGTATATATAATTACTCAATATTTTGAGTCTGGCGGCGGCGGCATATTCAGTTGTTTGGCGTTGACATTATGGGCGTAAATAACGAATTTTTTTTATATTTTATTTAATGAATGAACCAATATTATAAATTAATATTAGCATTCTGCACTGAAGGTCGTCAGTAGCTACTAAACAAAACAAAAATGAAGAAAATCGGTTGAGAGACAGAGGAGAAAATGGTAGATAATTAATAAGATTTTTAAAAGTCAATTCATAAAAGTAAATTCTGCTTTTTCTTTTTCCTCGATTTAAAAGTCTTTAGACTTGTAGAGTGTTGCATTTGAGTCCTAGTTATGGTTAACCAGGTTCCAGGTTGTTAAAAATAAATACATTTTTCAAAGAACACCCAAAATTAATTTACTTACTGCAACAATTAATTAGTTTGTCGGTGCCAAGTTGAACAGCAAAGTTGCAACGTTCAACTCAGAACTGTCTTTCCCAAATTATTTTCACTAGGACCGATTTAAGGAAAAAAATTGTTGTAGTACAAAAATCGTATTTTTTACTTATGGTGCCTTTTTTAAGTAGACTTTTGTTTTTAATGCGCTTTTATTAGGTATATATATAATGGGTGGGCCATCTAACATTTTTTTTTTGAAAATGCTATAAAATAACTAGTGAATATTTTTCAATTTGTTTTTTTTTATTACTGTACTGTAAGTACTGTAAGTATTCGAGTAACTAGAACCGAAAGCCGAAGGCTAAGAGAATTATGCGAACCGACCTGAAGAAGGCAGATGTGACTCTGCCGAAACGTCGTCATTTTACCATCGATCAATTTTCAGTTTTGTAATATTGAAAATATAGGAACTGCACTTTTAAGCAAAGCTCGAATAGTTGAAAAAAGTGCAATGTTAAGATTTTGGTTAAGGTTACCCATGCAAAGCCTGTTATAAAATGCTGTTATAAAACGGATACTTTTCACTTCATTCCAACCTCTGTACACACACTGTATATGCAGTTGAAAGTGGGTAACTAAAAATTCTTTTGATTGATTTAATTCTAGTCTATTTCTAACTAATATCAATTTAGTAAATTTAATGTTAAAACAAGGTAATCTTAATTCCACGAGCCTAGAAAAAGGTCAGATATAACCTATAAATCTGACTATACAGGATCGCCCCAGAAAGCATGAAATGCCCCCTCCCCCACCGGCAGCACGAGCCTGGATCCCCCCCTGGCGGATTATGAAAATCCATTTTCAGTATCATTTAATATGGGCGCCTTCACCAAATATTACAATACAAGAACAAAATTTTCCCAATTTCTCAAAAACGCCATATCCTGTGAGATTGTAAAAAAAAATGTAACCAATTAGTTGAGTCGTTGACTACACATAAATAAAACATTTAAAAATATATATAACCGATATTCCACCTATAACTAAAAAGCTAAAAATAATTATAACAAAATACAAATCTAGTAAATAAATAACACTTTCAATGTTGTCAGGTACCCACCCAGGAAGTAAAAAATGTAAACATTAAAAGGTGCTCATTCTGTACAAATTAATTACCTACCAATCTAGTATATTTTTGAAGTTAGTGCCAAGTAAATCCAAGATCCCGCATTGCCTACTTATGTAGTACTTCATCAAGCTTGATTGCTGCTTGGCACCGACTCAGATAATAAATTATTAATTTTTTTAAATAAATTAGTTTAAAAATAAAACACATTTGTTTTTACGATTCCTTTCACTTCATACATTACGTTCTAATAAATTATGAGTGAGGACTTATATTCTCAGTTTTTTCAAAGTTTAGGCTCAGTATTTCGCAGACATTGGAGGTAATATTTTTGTTAATGTCTTTGAAACAAATTATTTCAAATATATAAAATTATATATATTTGTATACCGCATAATAAACCCTTTGATTTGATACATTTCATGATGCGTTTGAAATAATTTAATTTTATATTTTCCATTTAATTCTGTAAGTTGCATCCAAAAAGTATAACTAGGAGTTTCTCCTTATTTTTCCATATAAAATCCGTATAGGGCCTATATCAAAATATCAAAATTTTAGGCCTTATAATTTCGAAGGAATGTGAAATTTTTGGTACATTTTTGTTAATATTTTTTCAAAATACATATTCTTAAAATACAAAAAAACTTATTTGCGTTCTTGAGAATAAGTTATTTCATTAGAAATATTACAGGATTTTATTTTTTTTTATCATTTAATTCTATATGTCCCCCAAAATGCATTGTATGGATTTTTCCTAATTTTTAAACAACGTCCTATATACCGCATTTTTTCAAAATTTTAGGCCTAATAGTTTCGGTGATAAAAGGATGGAATTTTCGACTTTTGTAAATCTTCTACCCAGAAGTACCCCTAAAACTAATATTTCCTCATTTATAATAAGCTCTTCTGATGGAGTTGCCAAGGTATACGCTGGTACCAAATTTCAACCTTTTCCGTCCAGTAGTTTCGGAGAAAATTGCTGTAATGTGAAAGTACGGAGAAATCAGGAATGATTATATAAGGGTCCTCTAGATTTGATATACAAAACCCTCAAAAGAGTTGCCTAATTTTGTTTCACCCTCAAAAAGCATACACTTTAGTGTTATCTTAAGTCAAAGTTGGAGGAAAACTCAAAATCAAAATGGCGGTATTCCTAAGAGCGGCCGTCATAGAAAGGCCCAGGTAGGCACCTTTCTTATGAAAAAATGGACTTATGACAATTTGTTTGAAATTTTGTTATGTTGTAGGCTCAAACAGATTCTATAACTAGTTTTCCAGATACAGGATGTTAAAAATCGAAAATGCCGCATTTTTAATATCAGATTTCTCATGACAGATGTGTTTTATTTCCGGTTATTGGATAAATTATGATTTGTACATTATTGGACATACATATTTCACAAGCAATTGCAATAAGTTTTGGTGGATTATAGGATATTTAAAAGATACGTAACGCGTGATTTTGGAAAAAAAACTTTTTTTATCACAAAGTTGAAAACGTAAGAAGATGTTATTGCACAATTAATATCTTGTTAAAGTTATAATTTCTTGGATATGCTTTATATAATATAAAGTGTCAGCCATAAATATAGCTAGAGAAGGCATATATTATTTTTTACTATTAATGAGTCACCCTGTACGAACCATTCGTGCTACAATTTTAATAAAACAGATGTATTATTCTTCTGTTTATACTCAATGGGATGTTAAACAGCTGCAAAAACTATACATATTGAAAAAATCTACATTATATACTACCCCGTAGTTTTAAATTCTTTCCGTAAACTTTGTATGTTATTACATTTTTACGTTAACAAATGTTCAATTTTTAACTGAGCAGTATGTTGTTAAAATTGTATGACCAGTTTTCGAGATATAGGGTGCTAAACATCAGAAATGTCTCTTTTTTCTTATCAGATTTCTCATAACAGACATGTATTATTTGCTTATATTGCAGGAAAGAAAATTTTGGCATTATTTGACAAAAATATTGAATAATACAATTAACATTAATTATCTTTGATTACAGTGTGTTTCCAATATATGTATCATGCTTTTTCAGAAAACTCATTTTTTTATTACAATGATGAATACATAAGATGTAATCGCACAATTAATAAGAAATGAGTTCTTGGACATGTTCATATATTATACAGTGTAAGTAGTAAATACAGCTATAGTGGGCAACCCTGTATAAACTACAATACTTTAATTTTTACAATTTTTGCAAACTAGAATTTAGTGTAGATTTGTATAATTGACTATAAAAATTCCAGAACGCATGGTTTATACAAGGTTACTTATTAATGGAAAAAATAATAAATGCCCACTTTGGCAATATTTACAACTCACACTGTAAAATGTATCAACACGTCCAAAAATTTATTTCTTTAACATTATATTAACTGATAATTGCTCAGTTAATATAATCTTCTTATGTATTCAACGTTATAATAAAAAATGAGTTTTCTAAAAAACATATTACTTATATGGGAAACAACCTATAATAAAAAATAATTAATAGCAATTTTTTGTGTAATATTTATGTCAAACAACGTGGAAACCACGTTTTCTGGAATAAACGGAAATAAAACACATCTAATATGAGAAATCTGATACTACAAAAGTGACATTTCCGAAGTTTAACACTATATCTCGAAAACTAGTAATACAATTTTAATAATATTCTTCTCAGTAAAACACTGAACATTTGTTAAATGTGTAAAAATGCAATAACATACAAAGTTGACGGAGAGAATTTAAAACTACGGGGTAGTATAAAAAATACATTTTTTCAATATGTTTAGTTTTTGCAATCAGTTTAACATCCCGTTGAGTATAAAGAGGCGGATAATATATCTGTTTAATGTCTTATTAAAATTGCAGTACCAATGGTTTGTACAGGGTGACTCATTAATGGGAAAAAATAATATTTGCCTTCTCTAGCTATATTTATGGCTCACACTGTATATTATATGAAGCACATCCAAGAAATTATTACTTTAACGATATATTAATTGTGCAATAACATCTTCTTATGTTTTCTTCGTTGTAATAAAAAAAGATTTTTTCCAAAATTACATGTTACATATTTTTAAAATAGCCTGTAATCCACCAAAACTTCAGGCAATTGGTTAGTGAAATATTTATGTCCAATAATGTACAAATTACACCTTCTCCAATAACCGGAAATAAAGCACGTCAATTATTCGAAATCTGATGTCAAAAATGTGGCATTTTTGATATTTAACACTGTGTATCTCGAAAGCTAGTCATAGAATCTATTTGAGCCTATGGACTCTTTTTGTCAGAACGTCAACTTCAGGTGCCTGGTCATTTGAATCTAATTCTTATCACTTTAGTTATACTCCTTTTTTTCTGCTGTCTATATTAAGTAGATTTATATATATAGAACCTTGCACGCTTATTGCGTCACCCTGAACACTGGCACGTTAAGACAATTTTAAAAACACGTGTTCCGGTTCATATAAATCCATTCGTCAGATATTCGACATTATTCATATTTCCCTTGAATAAACACTTTTAAAGCCAGGGTTTCTATAGAAATAATTCCTTTCTTATAATGGAATATTTTCGGTCCTACTAATTCCTTATTGTCGGCCGGGAAGCATGGCTTAGTATTTCATTGAGTTTGTTGATCCTTCAAAATGTTTCGTAATACCGTGTCAAAGGAAATAACGAACCCTCGTCATACGGTCCGTGTTATTTTTCCAAAAGCTGTTCGACGTTTGTCGTTCATGTTATCCGTGCTGATGGAGACAGATAGAGGTATTCGATTTTTGACAGAAATGGAAATATAAGAATTTATACTACATAATACTTTTAAATTGATGGGGAATGTTTCTTTGGAATAGGATTTTTGTAAAACGTGATTTATTTTATATAAATATTTTTTGCCAAACAAAAATCCTTTGACAACGAAAATATTTCATCTAAAAATAAGACTGGAGGATTTCCCCTAACTTTGGTGAGACTACGATTTGAACAAATGAATGAAAATATATTAACACGTTGGTTGCGGCAGCAATTTTCTACACACTCGATTAGTGTGCGGTACGAGCCATATAAGTGCCGTACCGTACTATTTTAATATGTGTTACGAGCCACATATGGCTCGTAGACCACCCGGCAATTTTTTAACTTTTTCTGAGTGAAAAGTTGTTGTTTATGATATTTTTTTATGAATTTGGTTCATTAAACAACATTTAATTCAATGCATAAGCAGGAGTTCGGAGGGTTTTTTAAAACCAGAATAAAAGTGTTCTAAACGTTTTTTGTGGCATATTGTTGATTACTTTTATGTTTTTTTTGGCGCAATAATACCACAATAGAAATAAAACGACGTATATTGCAGGAATACCAAACGTTTCAAAGTTTATTCTGACTTCGTTGTCAATGGCTTTATATTTATTGAGAAATGAGAATTTTCATTTTGCAATCTACATCAATAAAAATAATGTTCACCCAAATCCTCCAAATTATTCACGAAGTGCCATCATTTTATTAGTATTAAAAATCTATCTCTTGACATAATTTTTTAAATAAATTCGTTAGGAAAGAGTGAATCTTTTGACCAATACACAATGCCCATCGCTAATATCACGGCAAAAAATTTATTCATTTCTGCTATCTTCACTGCTATCTTCACTTTTATCCTAGAATTTTGCCTTCGAATATTTTCCTTTTGTTGAAGTGCAAACCGGTTAGTTTGAACTACCGGTTTCTCAATCATCTCATCGGTTAACAGCAACTGAAATATTTGAGAGGGTGTATTGGCATAACTCGGTATATTATTAAAAATATCATTAATAGGACATGTAACTTGAAATTTGTTTTCATTATAAATTACTTCTTTCCATTCGGTTTTCAAAGCGACAGTTTCATTTTCAGTAAACTCAAGCAGTTCTTGCTCACTTTCATCACTATTAGAACATTCATCACTTGGTACATAATATTTATCATTGAGCGAATCATCTGAATCCTGGCTAAATTCATGGGAACTTGAACTAATTCGCTGACTTCTAGCCAAACTTAAAATTTTTTGAGCGCGGGAAATCATATTTATTATTACATATTCAGTCAATAATAATCCACAGA
The DNA here is from genome assembly GCA_034190945.1 of Octodonta nipae. Taxonomy (NCBI): domain Eukaryota; kingdom Metazoa; phylum Arthropoda; class Insecta; order Coleoptera; family Chrysomelidae; genus Octodonta; species Octodonta nipae. The sequence goes on from CM067224.1 coordinate 71,411,063, forward strand.
ACACTTAGTTCTGACTTGATCCACAACATTTAGAAGTGTTTTGACTCGCATGCAGGCGTGTACTTGGCGGGAACGACAGTTGATTGTTTTGTGCTATACGGCATATACATGGGGCGTATGTTTTTATTTCATAACACTTTTCTAAAAGTCATTATGAACATTTCGGTACAAATAATTTTGAAAAATATGGAAAAATAAGAAAGTTATTGAGATCGTACTTTAGCGAAGATTGACAATTTTTTATCCGTTCACCAGTAGAAACCGATACGAGCCACATAAGCGCCGTATCGCAGCCAACGTGTCATTTGAAATTTACAGATATTTTGTCTTAATTGTCAAAAATGAACGGGAACAGTCACAAAAAATAACTAGAGAGCAAATAACGAAATATGCTTAAAAAATAATATAGAGAAAATTAGCAATTAGCAAATTAGCAATTAGAACGAACTAGTGGACAAAACAAATAGATCAAAAATTCAATACTTTACCTCTAGAATGCATATACCTCTCAAAAAAAGTATGTGATCAATGAGTTCTACCCTACTGACATTAGTCTGTGAAACCTGCATTCTGAAAACTGAAATTACACTAAAACCTTAAGCTACATGAATGGTCCAGACCGAGCTATATGAATGTAATAATAAAGAGAGAGAGAGAGAGACCTTAAATGGAAATTTATACTAAATGGTGTTCCAATTTGAGGTTAGTTTTTAAATTTGCCGCCATTTATATTTTTTAAACTAGAATATCATATGTTATTTGACAAATGACAAGTAGGAATATTCCGGTTATTAAAAATGGAGAGATATGCGGTGGAGCAACGCGTGTTTATTATTAAAAATTAATTTAAATCTGGTGAAAGTTGTGCAGAAGAAAATTTCGTACAGAATATGGAAGAGAAAATTGCCCGTCAAATGTTACTATTGGAAAAATTGTTTAAAAATTTGTGGAATCTGGTTCAGTAAAAGATGAAAAAAAGCAAAACATATCATTGCAGTGGACGTGCAGAAGAAAATATTGCAGCTGTTACTGCTAGTGTTGTTGAACAACCAAAAACATCAATTCGTCATCGTGCACAGAAATTGAACATTCCAAAAACTACTTTATTCTGAATTTTGCACAAAGATCTTCATTTGAAGGCTTACAAGATTCAGATAACGCAAGAAACAAAGCCAACGGACTTTGGGTTACGTCGTCAATTCGTTAATTGGGGTCAACAGAAATTTGAAAATGTGAAATTTTTCAACAAAATCATTTTCAGCGAAGAAGCACATTTTGAACTGGACGGATATGTTAACAAGTAAAATTGTCGAATCTGGGGCTAAGCAAATCCACGAAAAATAATGGAAAGACCGATGTATCCACAAAAAGTACCTGCTTTGTGTGGTTATTGGGCTTGTTTGAAGATGACAATGGAAATGCTGTTACTGTGAATGGTGATCCATATCGAGCGATGCTTACTAACTTTTTGTAGGATGAATTGGAGCATATTGATGTGCAGAATAAGTGGTTTCAACAGGACGGTGCAACATGTCATTCAGCAGCAGAAACAATCAATCTTTTGAAACAGAAATTTGGTAATAGAATAATTGCTCGAAAAGGAAACATTAATTGGGCACATAGATCTTGCAATCTAAAACCTCTATAGATGCCCTTGTATATCTTTTTTCCATTGTGATATTGTTAATTGAATACTGTATTCGAGTAACTAGAAGCGAAAGCAGAAGGCTACGAGAATTATGCGAACCGACCTGAAGAGGGCAGATGTGACTCTGCCGAAACGTCGTCATTTTACCATCGATCCCGGCAGGGATCAGTTATCAACTACGCGGATGAATTCCCGGAAACCACCTAAAACATATATATATATATATATATATATATATATATATATATTCAAACGAATTGCGGGTAGCAGCCAAAGATTAATAAGTGTACTCTTTTTTATATGAGAGCTTTCGGAATTTTTTTATTCCTTCGTCAGTCAAATACTGAAAAAGTTACAAATATTGTTGTTATTATAAGTACTATAAATGAAATAAATGGTAACTTACTAAAGTTGAGGTTCACAAAATAAAATTAGCATCTCTAGAGAATTAAAAAATGTAACATTTAGTTTTATGGTTGTAGTTTCATCAAAAAATTCAAATTTAGATCTATTTTCATGAAACTACAACCATAAAACTAAATGTTACATTTTTTAATTCTCTAGAGATGCTAATTTTATTTTGTGAACCTCAACTTTAGTAAGTTACCATTTATTTCATTTATAGTACTTATAATAACAACAATATTTGTAACTTTTTCAGTATTTGACTGACGAAGGAATAAAAAAATTCAGAAAGCTCTCATATAAAAAAAGAGTACACTTATTAATCTTTGGCTGCTACCCGCAATTCGTTTGAATACTAAATTTTAACAGCCGTTACCATTATAATTAGAGATATATATATATATATATATATATATATATATATATATATATATATATATATATAAATTTAATCAGGATATTCAAGCAATCAATATACCCAAAAGCTTTGTTATTCAGAGTCTCGCGAAATCTCACGGAATCTCATTTCCTTCGATGTCGTACATTATTTCGGCATTAATTTTCTACTTCATTTTTCAGTCAAAAATATACTAAAATGAAAATCATTATTCACACGCCCTTACAAGTGGAAAGGCAGGCAAGCCATATTTTCACGGTTAAAAACGGCGACAGAACAGCGTTAAGTTCCTGATATAAATTAAATACAGACACAGGATCTTCTCTGTGTTGCCTCTGCGGTTCGAACATCTGTGCTTATAGCCGATTCCGCGGCAGGGTGTACTTTACGGAATCCACTGCGAACGGTGAAATATATTTTTTGTACGTTTCGGTGGATTTCATTTCTGTTCCTTTTCCTTTGAGATCTTATCTAAATTGAATTTGTATTCGGGAAAGTAATAATAACGCTTCACATCATATTTCCAGACGAACGGAATCCAAATCAACTGTGTTCACGGAATATTTTATATTTCGATTAACATTCAGACAAAAAGCATCAGGTACCAGGCAGAGGGCGTAAGGGTTCTTGAGAGTTAAAACAAAAGCGAGAGACTCAAGGGTCATTCAGGAGATTTATGAATTAATTGGGAATTGTACCGGAGTATTTTATAATGGAGTAAATGCTCAGGATAGAGGTGTATTGAGGGGCAATTTGCAAAAATTGCTGGAGAGTTGTTGTTTCCGAGCAGAAGAAATTCCTTAGCAGTGAATGAGAAAAAATTTTGATTTTATTAGCATTCTTAGGCACAATAGCATATTAGGCAAATTTTCAGGAAGTGTTTTAAATTAATCAAAATTTATGTTTCATTTACGCTGCTCAGACGGGATTCTATGTCAAATTAATATTAATCTAGTGCAATATGTAAGTTTTTGTACAGTACGGATTGAAAAAAAATAGTTAGTAGTTTCTTCGTCTAGGAAATATTCATTGATGGCTGAATGTACTAAAAGGAAACTGCAACGAACAGCTAGGTTTGCTTGCTCAAGGAGAGGGTAAAGTGTCAGTGCCGGAGCGAGAAGTTAGTGGGTAAAACATTGAACTACAGCATTTTAAATATACAATTTAGAAAAAATAGCAATCTAAAATAAATTCTACAAACACAGGTTGTAAAAAATCAAGTAAATGACAAATAAAGGGAGTTCCAATTTGAGGTTAATTATAAATTTCCTGTCATTTATATTTTTCGTACTAGAATATCATATGTTATTTGACAGATGACAAGTAAGAATATTCCGGTTATTAAAAATGGAGAGACATACAATTGAGCAACGCTTGTTTATTATTAAAAATTATTTTAAATTTCATGAAAGTTGTGCACAAGTTGGAAGCAAATTTCGTACAGAATATGGAAAAGAAAATTGTATGTCAAATGTTTCCATTGGAAAAATTGTTGAAAAAAGCAAAACGTACCGTCGTAGTGGACGTTCAGAAGAAAAATATTCCAGCAGTTACATCAATTCGTCATCATGCATAACAATTGAACATTCCAAAATCCACTTTATTCAGAATTTTGCACAAAGATCTTCATTTAAAGGCTTATAAGATTCAGATAATGCCAGAAATAAAGCCAACAGACTTTGGTTTACGTCGTCAATTCGTTAATTGAGCCATACAACAGAAACTTGAAAATGTAATTTTTTTCAACAAAATCATCTCCAGCGATGAAGAACATTTTGAATTGGGTGGATTTGTTAACAAGCAATATTGGCGAATATGGGGTGAAGCAAATCCACGAGAAATAATGGAAAGACCGATGCATCCACAAAAAGTAACTGTTTGGTGCGGTTTTTGGGCTGGTGGAATGATTGGTCCATACTTTTTTGAAGGTGACAATGGAAATGCTGTAACTGTAAATGGTGATCAATATCGAACGATGCTTACTAACTTTTTGTGGGATGAATTAGAGCATATTGAAGTGCAGAATATGTGGTTCCAACAGGACGGTGCAATATGTCATTCAGCAGCAGAAACAATCAATCTTTTGAAACAGAAATTTAGTAGTCGAATAATTGCTCGAAGAGAAAACATTAATTGGCCCCCTAGATCTTTCGATGTAACACCTGAAGATTTTTTCCTATGGAGCTATTTGAAAGAAATCCACAACCAATTGATGACCTAAAGGAAAACATTATTGACAGTTTTCAAGTAATTGAACCGCAGTTATGCTAGAAAATTATCGATAATTTTAGCAAAAGATTAAAAGCTTGTTGTACAGCAGCAGGTGGTCACTTACAAGATATTGTTTTCCAGTACTAAACCGGAACAATTGTACTATCATTTGAAATAAAAGATTTGATCATTCTCAAATAATTTCTGTATTTTATTAAAATTTTTAAAATTAACCTCAATTTGGAATACACTTACTAAGAACCGAAAAAAAAAACACAGTAAACTATGGCAGTGAAAAAAATGTCTGAAACATAATAATAGCATCAAACAAATGAAAAACGTTTACAGTACAAACACATTTCATAAATACAGGGTGATACAAAAGTACGGAAACCCCTCAATAACTTCTCAGGAAGGCATATTAAAAACAACAAGATTTGACGTCTAAAATGACCTTATCCCTGACCTTGATTAGACTTTGACAAAGGTCAAATGGAGTTTTACAAATGGGAATTCCCATTTTTTATTCTGGATTTGTTCGAGCGCAGTATCGGATGAACGTGCCCTTGAGTTGACCTTGACCATAAACAAGAAGCTCAATTGACCTTTATATTACCTTGTCCATGATTTTAATACCGTTCATGATCTAAGGGTGACTTATCTGCCATATAACTTATTTATAACTTATTAATAATTTGTTTAACTTGTCAATTAATAATCATACAAGTTTCCCCTAACCAACCACCAAATGCAATAATGAGGGTCCTGTTTTGACTATTAATATTGCGCTTTCTACAAAAGCCAGATTAAAAAATGGGAGAAAATCTGTTTGACCTTGGTCATGGTCAAGGTCATTATTAAGGTCACGGTCGGGGTCATTTTGGACGTAAAATTTTTTGTTTTGTCCCAGCTTGGCACAAATGCAGAATTTAAAATGGGAGTTCCTGATCGTAAAAACTCACATGAGCTTTGTCCTTGTTAAGGTCATGGTCAACGTCAGAGTCAACGCTAGATAGGACGTAAACTTTTCCGCTCTTTCCGATTCTGGAATAGTAAATGGGATGATTCTCTTTTGAAAAAAATAGCATTTGACCTTGATATGTCTAAAATAAACTAGATTCGCTAATCTTTAACACGTTTTGGACTATATTTGCAGAAAGTCATTACAGAAAAAAACCATTGTGTGTAATTTCATCCAGTCTTAAAGGTAGTAGTAATGAGTAGTGATATTATATAAGAGTAGTAATTATATCATGTCCTGTCTAATATCTACTGTCGGGTTTAAAAGTCTGATAACCTAGGGCATAATATGTTTTTTACAAAGGAATCGTTTTAACTTACTTTTAAGAAGTGATTGATTTTACGAAATCTCAGGATTAATATAAACTGTTTAAAGTTTTATTGTCCAATAGTTACTAGAATTCGAGAATATTGCCATTGTTTGAGAAATTTTGAAATGAAATCAGACAATTACCTGACATTTTCTATATACTTACCAGTTTTGTTAAATAAATTCCACAAATAAATTTACCACACAGATTGTTTAAGTTTGTCAATTAACTTTCAATCAGTTTATTTAATGAATTAGTTGTATAATTTTATTGCAATTGCGATTATTTCTGAAATGTTATAAGGCATATCGTAAATTTAATAGAAATAATATTATTTATTGCTAGCAATAAAATATTATTGTCGTTAACAATTTTAAGTACGAATACAGCTAAAACTCTCTTGCAGAATTGGTCATTTAATTTAAAATTTATGAGATATTATTGTCGATTTTGCAGAACAATCAGTATGATTACTGTAAAAGAAATTAACTGTTTTCTATAATCACAAAATATTTTAGTTGTGACAATATTATTATAAGTTCTTTGAAATCTGCAGATCCTGTTGAGAAAAATGTCATAATTAATGCTACTTAATAAAAAACTTATTTATTAAAAAGTCCAGCGTGGTTTTACATATTCATTACCCTATTTTTTACTATAAGTTGGCGAAGTAACGAGCAAAAAGTATCCAATCTAAAAAATTATGTGTCCACCACGACCGCATTCATTTATCAAATTCAAAAAACAAGTGAATTTCGAAGGATAAAGAGCGACATTGCGTTTCTTATACAAGAATGATATATTACGCATGATACCCTTGTTTAAAAGATTGATATAGCATGTAAAACGTGATAATGTATTCTTTTAATATTTATTGAATAATTTTGAATATTAACTGGACAATTTTGTTATTCAATTGAGGAATTCTTACAATCTATTTTTAAATCAAAATACCAGGTTATTGTAAACATCAATCATTAAGTTTGTGCTAAATTCAATAATTGTATTGGTAGTTTATTTAATTTTTTTAAACCCAAATGAAAGGAGAAGGATTCCAATTCCAAAGAGTAGGTTTTCGTAGCTCATAGCAGTTTATATATTTTTCGGATTTGGACCTTGTCATTCTTGAGATTACTTTATTTATATAGGGTGTTTTTAAATAGTGTGCCCTAAAACGCACCTTTAAGAATTTATATAGCCTTAAAAGGGCTCAAACAAAACTGTTTTTTTTTCTGTTATTGACAAAACGGTCGAAAATAAATAGAAAAAAATATATGAGTCTAACATAACTTTCTGGACTAAATAACATTTGCTACTCCGTTTTTCAACATGCAAATCATAAGCGTCTTATTTAGGTTGCGGAAGGGGATTTTCGGCTCGTAATTTTATAATGTCAATTTTTTACAATTTTCTTTACAGACTTATAAAATCTTAAGAATTTGTCAAAAAAATTTAGGTAAATTGACTTGGAAAATTTAATAACATTATTTAATATATAATTTAGGACATAAACTAAGATTATTTATTGTAGAGGTTTTCGGGGGGGGGGGGGAGGGGGCTAGATTCATGTTTTGATTGTTGATGGACTGATAAGGACTCCAAACATATTTTTGTCCATATAAACAGATTTTCGTAATTTTCGGCATAACAACTTAAAGAGCAAAACTCCATCGAAAACCATTGGAAATGTCGATTTGGATAAAAATAATATTTTTTATCTAGAATTCTTAAAATTTTGTAAAACTGTAAAGCAAACTGTAGAAAAATTCAATAAAAAAATAAATACTGAATTGTTGCGGCTGATACTTGATGTAAATCCATAATGCGAACACAAAAAACGAAAATTATATTTCGAGATTTACACTTTATTTTATAAACGACACGTGTTTCGGCATACAATGCCTTTATCAAGTTTCACAAAATACTAAAACTATTATTCTAACTACACCAATATATATACATATTACTTAACTAAACTAATTATACAGAGCCATTAAAAAGATTTAAAAGTGGGGATGGATTAAGATCTAATTGGTTATTTAATAGTCTACCTGAATATTTATATCTGTTAATTTCTAGGGATTCTAATAGATTAATTTTACTGGGGTTATTTTCCAAATGTAATATATTTACAGTATCGTTAAAGTTGTGATTATCCTCTACTAAATGACGTGCATAATTAGATTTATTGTCTTGTGTGGAATAACTTCTTTTGTGCTCTCTAATACTAGTATTAAAATTTATAAATGTCCTACCGATATATAGCTTGTCACAATTGCCGCAGTTGAGTTTGTATACCCCGGATTTACAATTACTATCTACTCTTGATTTATTATTCTTAATATATCTGGATAAATTATTTGAAGTTTTATAACTGATATTTATGTCTTGTTTTTCTAAAAATGATTTAACTTTATTACTTGTTTCGCCCAGGTAAGTTAAAGTTTTGAAAAAATCATAAGATTTTTTATCAATAGGATAAATTAAATTTAGAGCCTTATGGAACATTTTCTTTTTTACTAAGTTATCGATGTTTAATGATGTTTAATTCTTTTTCGAAATTTAACGGCGTCAAAGGTACATTGATTAATCTATGGATCATACTATAAAATGCAGACATTTTTTGTTGGTAAGGATGATAAGAACTACTATGAATGACTATGTCCGAATATGTAGGCTTGTGATAAATTGCAAATGTATGTTTGTTATTTATTCTGGTAATTGTCAAGTCTAAATAATTTCATTATTTGTTTCTATTTCAGTCGTAAATTCAATATTTGGGTGTATATTATTAATGTATTCTAAAAAGGTGCTCAATTGTCTATTAGTTCCTGTAAAACATACCAAAATGTCATCAACGTATCTATACCAATAAGTAAATTGTTTTGATAGTGGGTGTTGAAAAATTTTATCCTCTATATCACGCATGAATATTTTTGCTAGTAGGGGACTTAATAGGTTTCCCATAGTTAAGCCATCATTACCTTTATATAAAATATTATTAAATTCAAAATAATTTTGGTCTAAGCAAACTTTCAAAACATTCAATATATCTTGTTTTATGATTGGATTGGTATGGCTATTTTCTAACAACTTCTCTATTAGTTTAACTGTATCGCTAGGCGGTATACTCGGAAACAAATTTTTTACGTCAAAAGAGATAAGTTTAGCATTCGATGGAACAACGATATTCTTAATATTGTCTATAAGTTCATATGAATTTTTAATCGCATGTTTAGCTTGGAATTTAGTATATTTTCTTAAAACATCAATAAGTAAATTAGAAACTTTAACAGCTGGGGCGGTTTTGTTTGTGTAATTTAATTAATTTGTATGCCGAAACACGTGTCGTTTATAAAATAAAGTGTAAATCTCGAAATATAATTTTCGTTTTTTGTGTTCGAAAAAAATAAATAACGGGCCTAAAACTTCCTTCACGTTACCTAAATAGGAATAGTCTAAGAGAGCCGGTTTTTGCTCTTCATCGAGAAAATGGACAAAATGTATTAAGTTCAAATCCTGAACTACCTCACGTTTAAAGTGATAACCGAGAATAGTTAAAGGGGGTGAAAGTGGTAATTTTGTTGGGCATGCACATCATGGAATAAACGTTCCAAAATTAGCTGCATACAAGATTGTGATGCATTTAACCAAATTCCCGAGAGACGCCATTTGCACCATTTTTTTGCTTGCACAAAAGAAATCATAATCCAAAATGACGTACAGCTAAATGCCATAAATATATTTTCATGACGTCATTAATGTGGTCTGCATGACATCATACACAATTTTTTTAAATTCGAAGCCACATTTTTTATTACTGATTTGAAAATAGCGGAAAATATCATGCCCGAATATAAGTTTGACCATGACCTTGAACTTGACCTTCAAGGTCATTCCAAGATCAAAGTTTGTTTGAAAAAATCAACCTATTATAGCCAAATTAGGTGTTCGGGGAGTTTTCGACGTCGCTGATTTAGAATATGAAATCAGTTTCTGTTTGAAAAACTGGTCTGCCCTCTTGGATTGCGAAAATCTGATTTCAGATTCGTAATCAGATTTTGAAAATTGGCAATTTGAAAAAAATCAACCAACTTACTTCAAATTTGGTATACGGGGGTTTTCGACGTCTATGATTACGAATATGAAATCATTTTTTGAAAATTTTCAAAACAAGTAGTGGCCAAGTTCAACGTCAAATTTGTTTTTAATTTGGAATACCCTCTTTGAATCAGTCATCTTTCGGATCAGGATTAAAAACATCCATTACCGTTAATTGGTTGTGCATCAATTGGTTTACTTTTTTCAAAAAATTGGTCCGACGTCTTGGATTGTGAATTGTGAAAAACTGATTTTAGATTCGAAATCTACAATGTCGAAAACCCCCGTCCACCTAATTTAGCTATAAGTGGTTGATTTATCAAAAAAACTTTGATCTTGTAATCACCCGGAAGATCAAGTTCAAGGTCATGGTCAAAGTCATATTCGGACCTGAAATTTCTGGCTCTTTCCGAATCCTTAATAAAAACCGTGGCTTCGCAGTTAAAAAAATTGTGTATAACGTCGTACAGACCACATTAATGACGTCATGAAAAATCTATTTATGTCATTTAGCTGATCGAACTTTTGGATTATGATTTCTTTTGTGTAAGCAAAAAAATTGTGCAAATGGCGCTCTTTTTATTTAATGACGAAGTTCACCCCTATTTTTGACAAGTTTACCCGTATCCGACACCTTGATGGTAATGCTGTCGCCAGACGCCTCCGGGAATTTGCTTAAATATATCATAATCTTGTATGCAGCCGATTTTGAAACGTTTACTTGATGATGAGCCTGACCAAAAAAAATAAAACTTTCACCCCCTGTAACAATACTCGGCTATCACTTTCACTGGGGCCTGCCTAGAAACGTGATGTAGTTCTGGAATTGAACATAATACGATACATTCTGTCCATTTTCAAGATGACCAGCAAAATCCCGCTTTATCTTCCCTACTAGCTTATGATTTGTATGACCAAAATCGGAGTAGCACATGTTATTTAACGTAAAAGGTTATGTAAGACCCCTACAATTTTTTCTATTTATTTTCTACCGTTTTGTCACAAACAGAAAAATAAATTTTGTATGAGCCCTTTTGCAGCAGAAATTTGGAACCCTACCAACGCTTTTTTAATGTTGAAAGATAGTAAATATCCTTGAATCTTGTCATAATGACAAAACAAATTTTATACCGAAGAAGTTAACTTGTGAAAATTCCAGTAGTAAATAAATTATTTATTACTCAAAAATTTCAAAATCAGGATAGACTTTACGAAAGTTATTAGTGAAAAACGTTCACTTAATGTAAGGGAGTTGGAATTTTTGATAAACTTTCTGAACATATCAGACAAGTATAGGCTTACAACAACTTCAGAAAACAACTTCGAAAGATGTGAAATTTTGTTAAGATATTCTGTGGTCTTAGGTGGAGCTAAATAATATTATAATGGATGTTTCCTGAAATTATGTTCTTTGTGTTAGTTTATATACCGAATTTGTATTTGTAGAGTTATTTTGTATTTTTATATCAACTTGCCTTTCTGTACTTATATTTTTGTATCATCTGGTATTTTTATTTTTGTGAATTGTTGTGTACACTACATTTTTAAAACCAGTAATGAAGATCATATATTAAAGCTTGGTGTTAGGGTACAAAAAAAAAACCCTTTAACTTTTTAAAGTTGTTCCAATTTGAGGTTAATTTTTAATTTTTTAATAAAATACACAAATTATTTGAGAATGATCAAATCTTTTATTTCAAATGATAGTACAATTGTTTCGGTTTAGTAATGGAAAACAAAATCCTGTAAGTGACCACCTGCTGCTGTACGACAAGCTTCTAATCTTCTGCCAAAATTTTCGATAACTTTCTGGCATAACTGCGGTTCAATTACTTGAAAACAGTCAATAATGTTCTCCTTTAGATCATCAAGTAATTGTGGATCGTTGGCATAGACCTTTCCTTTCAAATAGCTCCATAGGAACAAATCTAGAGGTGTTAGATCGCAAGATCTAGGGGGCCAATTAATGTTTTCCCTTCGAGCAATTATTCGATTACCAAATTTCTGTTGCAAAAGATTGATTGTTTCTGCTACAGAATGACATGTTGCATCATTCTTTTGGAACCAAATATTCTGCACATCAATATGCTCCAATTCATCCTACGAAAAGTTAGTAATCATCGTTCGATATCGATTACCATTCACAATAACAGCATTTCCATTGTCATCTTAAAAAAACTTGGAACAATCACTCCAGGAGCCCAGAAACCACACCAAACAGTTACTGTTTGTGGATACATCGGTCTTTCCATTATTTCTCGTGGAGTTACTTGACCCAAGATTCGACAATTTTGCTTGTTAACGAATCCACCCAATTCAAAATGTGCTTCATCGCTGAAGATGATTTTGTTGAAAAAAATTCACATTTTCAAGTTTCTGTTGTATGGGCCAATTAACGAATTGACCACGTTGGCTTTATTTCTTGCCTTATCTGAATCATGTAAGCCTTTAAATGAAGATCTATGTGCAAAATTCTGAATAAAGTGGTTTTCGGAATGTTCAATTGCTGTGCAGGATGACGAATTGATGTTTTTTGTTGTTCAAAAACAATAGCAGTAACAGCTGCAATATTTTTCTGAATGTCCACTACGATCATATGTTTTGCTTTTTACTGAACCAGTTTCCACAAATTTTCAAACAATTTTACAAATGGTAACATTTGACGGGCAATTTTCTCTTTCCATATTGGACGAAATTTTCTTCCAACTTCTGCACAACTTTCGCGAAATTTAAAATAATTTTTAATAATAAACACGCGTTGCTCAATCGTACACCTCTCCATTTTTATTAACCAGAATATTTCTACTTGTCATCTGTCAAATAACATATGATATTCTAGTAAAAAAATATAAATGACCGCAAATATAAAAATTGACCATAAATTCAAGGTTAGGAGCTTGGTTCTTGAACTTGTTTTTAATTGTCACACATTTAGTTCTATTGGATACCTTGAAGGTACATTAAATATGACCTAAAAAAGTACTTGTGAAAAACACCGAATTAACAGTTGAAAATCAGGTCATTATTATGCTGCTTCAGTTAAATAATTGTTTGTGGTTCCATGTAATGTAAATGTGAGACTTTTGTTTATTTTGTAATTATTATTTAATGTTTTTTATCAAAACTTGTTTGTAACATCTTCTAGTTTCTTCTACTAGTTTTTATTGGTAAATAAAACCTCACACGAAAAAACGCTGACCAGTCAAAAATCTTTATCAATGAAGTCAAAATAGTATTTACAGACATTTAAATTTTTTGAATACAAGGCCTTTTTTTCAAATATGGTGCTAAGTGCCAATAAAAATTATTTAAGGAAATTATTATTTAAATTATATTCTTGGGAATTCGTGCAAATATAAAAGTAAAAAATATCATTAGTGCTTGTATTATTTTGCTAATTTTGGTTGAACACCTGTTGATAAACTTTGTTAGTTAATGTTCATTAGTAAAATCTCAATACGATGTGAAGATGTAAAGCTCTACAAACCTTTTGACGGTATTGATAATCAAAGCTTTTGAAAAAAGTTCAGGATACACGCAGTTGATTAGTTAACCGCCCACAAGAAAACTATTTAGCTGACAAGGGTCGACGTTTGTGTAGGAAGGGATGATAATGATGCTAATGGCATGATCAGAGAGTAATTGATCAGAATTGTGGAAGCAAGATTGTGTACGTAGATAGGGGGTGTTGACGTGGCGATGATTTAATTAAAATATAGCATATCGATTAAAATGTTAGGAAAATATCTATTATTACGTTTATTGTTGATATTTCATGTGTTCTTTTGAAAAGTTTAATATAAAATATGCAAGCGCAAAAATTTGCGTAAAACAATATTTTTATATTTTGCAATTTCTTTTTCATTCTCAAAAATTCAGTTTTCTCAATGTTATACTGTCAATTAGCGCGATGATTATAATTTGGTCCTCTTTAGGTTTTCACATGGGTAGCACTAAGCATCTACCGCTGCCCAACTTGTCCTGCTCTGGCTTGTACGTTCAGAGTATTATTTGTAGCTACTATCGTGACATTTGCAATATTTTTCGGAAATAAAGCTAGAAATGAGAATTTTTTATATCTTTATGTTAATATCTTGTAAACAATTAATTAACAAAATATGAAAAATATGTATTTTGTATTCCTCATAATGAGCCCTTTCATTTGATGTATTGCATGATGCGTTAAATTTTTTTTTATTTTCCCTTTAATTCTATAATTTGGCCCCCAATATTAATATTAGGGATATCTTCATATTTTTCATGTAAACAAAAAAAAAGTTAGATCTTATAGTTTGGGCAATAAATTTGTATTAATATCTTTTAATTAATTTCTTTTAAAAATATTTAAAAAATTAATTTGTATTCATCATAATGAGCCCTCTGATTTGATATATTACTTAAACCGTTAGAAACAATTATAATTTTTTATTTTTAATGTAATTCTATAATTTGCCCCCCAAAATGAATATTAGTGAGTTCTCCTTATTTTTCCAGTAATGTTCAGGTGAGGCGCTATACCTCTATTTTTTTTTTCAAAATTTTACAGGCTATGGTTTCGGAGATAAGGGGGGAATGGGTAAATTTTTTTATATTTTTGTTAATTTCTTTTAATTAATTAATTTTAAAATTTGAAAAAATATTTTTGTTTTCGTCATAATAAGCCCTCTCATTTGATATATAATATTATGCGTTAGAAACAATTTTAATTGTATATTTTACATTTAATTCTTTAATTTGCCCCCCAAATGACATTTAATTGTCATAAATCAAATTTTTATTTTGCAATTTACATCAATAAATATAAAGCCATTGACAACGAAGTCAGAATAGACTTTGAAACGTTTGGTTTTCATTCAATATACGTCGTTTTATTTCGATTGTCGTGTTATTGCCTAAAAAAACATAATAGTAATCAAGAATATGCCACAAACAACGTATAGAAGACAAGTACAAACTGTCTGAAAAATTGACGAACGTTGACGCATGCCCATAATTTTTGTTCAATTATGTAAAGGTGTATTTAACAAAAGGTATATGCAAATATAAGCGTTCTTTCTGACTTCTGACATATGTCAAGTCCGTAATTTAACATATGGCAAAGAGAGAATTGGAGTTTATATTAGAAATGCAAATTTTGTGCAGGTTTTCTATATTAATTGGATGTTATATTAGTTTATTTCCTATACATTATTGATATTCTATAAAAGAAGTAACTTATTATACATTTTAACAGGTCTCTGTCTTTTACACAGTGAACTGGATTGTATGGGTATTTCAAGACAAAGGTAGTGTTGCTCATCTGTTTTCATATGTGTAAACGTGGGCCCTCATAAGCAGCTTTCGCTTCAATAAAGTACGCAAAGTATCAAAACTATATTTAATTTTACAGCTTCTCCAAATTAATTACTTTAATTAACAAAATTCTTTTGCAAACCTCATCATAAGAATTTCATTAAGACTCACGTTTAAGGTTTCCCCTTGTAGCTTAACGATGGCAAAAGCGACGTGTTCTAAGGATGTTTCAGTAGCATAAAGACGTCTTATAGGTATGCAATATCAGCACTCATCCATCAACTTTCCTCTCTGGATAGTTTCGTTTCTAAGACACCAGCCATAACAATCTGTTATGTGTGTTGAGGCAGTGCAGACACCTATCTGCTAACATATAATTCGCGGGAATGTTTATTTGACGTACATAACTCTTAGAGACACAAAATTTATAATACGTTCGTAATTCCAATCTAGCCCTAGTATAACTTTGTTACTGGCGCTGGAATAGAAGCTCATTGTTCTCACGATTATTAAAACCATTATTCTCTCTTGCTGCTGGCTCCTGCTCTCCGAATGGTCGGTCGAAGGCATCCGCGTTCTCTAACATATCATTCGTCACTCGGAGGCCGCTCGATGCAATATTCCTTTCTATGTGAGTGTGTGTGTGTCTGTGTGTGTTTTTCAGGGGCTCTGGAAACGACTCAGGATATTGTTGGGTTTTAATAACCACCAGGAAGATATTCGTGTGGTGAAATATCGTTCGGTCCTCGAGTGCCTGGCTCTGCATAGGTTGAATATTGGACGGAAAATGAAATGTTCGAATTCTTTAGAGGTTCCGTTTTCTTGAAGGAGGCCATTTATTTAAGTCGGGCTACTTTGGTAACGTTGTTTACCAACGTTATGAGAAAAATGAAATATTCTGTGATTTCCTTATGGTGACGATATAAAACTCTCTCAAAAATATGCTATCCAAAAGTGAATGTATTTAAGGTCAATAGTTTTCTTCTGGTTAGGCGGGTGGACATTTTGTCATTGTCTTTGGTTAACATAGTGCTTTCCTACGTTCTTGTTAATTTATAATTTATATTTAAAAAAAGAACCGACTTCAGCTGACTTAAAATAAAAACCGTTTAGAAATTGTGTGCAATCAGTCATTATTGTCAGACATTATCTTTTTCATCTAACGTAAGGTATAATTTTATTGACAATTTTAGCGTAACGTTTTCTCTCTCTTTCTTTCTCTCTCTCTTTCAACCTCTCTAATTTGTATTCTTTTTCCATATTGTCCAGATATTTTTTAACTGTTCGCGAATAGTGCGGGGGCGCTCCATCCTATTGAAACCATACCGAATATACCAGTATATTGAGTATACCATTCGGGTAAAATTCTGTTAAACAGGGTATTATGTCATTTTGTAATAGGTCTAAATGCTTTCAGGAGTTAACTGTTCTCTCAATAAAAAAGGTCCTACAAATGAAGTACCCGCAATCGTGGCCCATACGTTAACTTTCTTGGAAAACTGTGTGACTTTCCATAATCCAATGTGTGTTTTCTGATGCCCAATATCGAAAATTTTGCCTGTTTACTGAACCATCTAAACAAAATGTCGCCTTGTCGGACAAAATTATCTTACTTAAAAAGTGCGGGTTGACATTGCATCAATCCATCATTATTTCGCAAAATTCTACTCTCCGGTCAAAATCATCTTCAGTAAGTTCCTGAAGTAAATGAACTTTGTATGGGTGCCATTTATTTTTATGCAAGCATTTTAGAACAGAAGATTTACTTATTGACTGTTCTGCGCCTATTTGTCTAGTGGATTTTCTTGTAAATCGAGCAAGTAAATCTTCTGGAAGATATTTGGTTTTGTAATTGTCTCTTACGTGGCCAAATTCTACATTTTTTTTTCTATTTTATTAACTACCGATCGTGTAATAGGCCGCTCCGGGTACTTCATATTAAATAATTTGCTAACTTTAGATTGTGTTCGAGTTCTGTCGTCATATCCTACCATCGTCAAAATTTCTATTCGCTGCTTTTCAGATAAACGCGCCATACTTTAAAACTTTGCAACTGCACTTGAAAATTACTTATTTGAAGTAACATTATAGTACAGTTTCTATGGAAATAATCAAGTGTTAAAAATTCCAGCATAAAAAAAGCGTTTCCATTCATGTGACTAAAATACCGCCAACAATCATAAAAAGCAGACGTAAATAAATAGGTGCACAACAGCAAACACCTTATTTTTATCGTTGTTTACTTATATATAGAATGAAATGTTATTTTTTTAATAACTGTTAAGTTTCGGTGTAGGACATACTTAGAATAAAATAAAATACAAATGTTTCCATTTGAAAAAATGAAGTTGTAGGTCGCAGTTTATTTCTGGTCCACCCTGTATTAATGAGTTTATCATCACAAAACTTCAGTCCAAAAAAAAACCGACGTATCTGAGCGTTTTTCCAAAAAAAACAAAACCTGAATTTTAAATGAATTTGTTCCAACACACGCGTCCCCTCTGTATATATTTTCCAAGTGGATGAAAAAGTTTTAAATAAATGAAAATCTTTTGCGATTTTTTGTTATTGGAAGCTATGTTTCAGATCTTCAAAGCACTTGAATTATTAAAATTAGAATTTGTAAAACTATTCCTTAAGGCTAATAATAATTTATGAAAAAAACTTGGGGAACTCAATTTATTTTCGTTTTAATTATCATTTACATTCGAATTTTCTCATTAACGGACATACGTATGTTTTCCGAGGAGAAGCCTTTCAAATCATAAAGTTAACCGTGCATTAAATACGGTTTGTCCAAACAAAATCATAGGCATTGCAGAAAGAATGTGCTTGCAAAAAGATTCTTTGAATATATAAAACGTAATTAAAATTTAAAATGTGGGAGTAGGAATGCCGCGATGCCAAAAACACGTATAGTTACAGTAAAGTGGATATCCATTAACAGTTAGGATTTTGAGAAAAACATTACCTTTGTCGTATTTTGATTCCAACTTCGACACCCATTTTCGTATTCTGACTTCACTTTAATAGTCGAATTTACAAAAACTCTATACCAGTTGGGACAATAGATAGTAATTGATAAACGCAACAGGGCTTGAAAGAAGAGCAAGTGTGTGATGAGTTTCCTCTGACTTTCTCACATATTAAAAAATAAAAAAAAACATCTCAGAACCTAAATATGTCACCAATGCATACTCCCTGTCATTACGAAGTGGGGCTACGCCGTTCACATTGGGGAAATTAAATTTGGTTGAGGTAAGAGGAAAATCGGTCTCGAGATTGTATGATGGTATCAAAAGGTTGCAATGAACAAAACAGAACGAACAGTAGGAGAAAGATGGATATCTATGGTCGCGGAAATGCTATTAAAAATAATTGTAGTACTTAAGACAAACACAACACTTGAGCTTTGTGAAATGTATATTTGCAAATGTTTAACATGCATTTCACTTTTTGGGTACATCTAAGTATGATATTTCATGGTGAATTTTCAAACATTTCGTGTAATATAACTCTGAATGTTTCCCGAAATCTTGTCTGGGGCACTTCAAGAGTTGTTGGAGTGGTTTCAGATAAAATTATTTTTAGAAAACTACGAACAAAAGAAACACTGTGATAATCTTCAACAAAAATGTTAAGTTAAATAATGCATAACGTTGCCAGGATTTTGCGGCAGTGTTCCATCTTGTTGAAAGTAAAGCGTCTGTAAATCGACAAGGAGCAATTTATTTTTTAATTGCATATACAGGGTGAGTTTTTTTTTGATGATCAGTATGGGGATCTCGGAAACTAGCGGAGATAGAGCAATGGTTAAATTGGGAAAGATTTGCAGTTTACTGGCCCAATTTAATGACACTTTCGGATTTTTGTAAAAAGTCATGCCTTACTAGATGATTTGAAAAAACAAAATTCTGTCGATTTAGTCAAATCCCCCTAGCTCCTTTGTTTTTGAGTTTATAAAAAAAAAAAGTGTAAATATAAACATTGAAGTGAATTGTATGCCGAATATGATTGTCATGTCCTCGTTTGCGTGACAGCTCTCGTTTTCGATATATGCGACAAACTTATCTTTTTTTGACTAGAAACCATAGCTGGCTATGACCTCAAAAAGTCGGACATTTTTAGAGCTTTTCATCGATATTATACTCGATATAGTTATTCATAAAAATAACGGAGTTATGGATGCTTTTCTCTCTTATTTTCACTTTTAACGTAGGTAGCCATGAAAAAGATTGTTTTCACTTTGACGTTTCCTCATTTGAGAGTAATTCCATTAGTAGGGCAGAACTGACAATCGATGTTGTCCAGTTTTCGGATAAAATGGAATAGACTAAAGAAGAAAAATTGAATATGGTGAAATGTTATTTCATATGCCATAAAAATTCAGTTCGTGCAGCTGAGGAATACTCTCACAGATATTTTAATCGTCCTCAACCTGCTCTATGTACGTTTAAGAGACTTTAGGATAGTTTACGCAGATATGGATCGTTTACTAAACCACCAAAGGAACGTAATCAAATTCACAAAGCAGCACAAATAAATGTTTTGGCAATCTATCTATCTACATCAACTCGTGAGAGTGCGGTAGAAGCTGGCACATCTCAACGAACTGTAGTTAAGGTACTGAAAGCGCACAAGTTCCACACGTACAAACTTTCACTTTCTCAAACTATGCATTCTGGTGACGAACATATACGTATTTTGTTTTGTACATGGTTTAGAGACATGTGCTCTGACAATCCACAGTTTCCATTAAAGATGTTATGGTCAGATGAAACTATATATACTAACTGCGGTATGTCCAATACACACAGTGAGCATATCTGAGCTAAAGAAAACCCTTTCCATGTAGAACAAAGACGACCCCAGATAAAATTTGGTTTTAATGTTTGGTGTGGTATCATAGGGTCTACTATTCTGGGGCCTTTTATCTTTGACGAATCACTTACTACTGGGGAGCACTACCTGCATTTCTTGCAATACACTTTTCATGACAACTCGTTTAGAAATTGAGTGGTTCCAACATGATGGTGGAGCACATGCTCATAACTCGTTACTAGTAAGACAACACTTAGATAATATCTATCCAAACTCTTGGACAGGTAAAAATGGCCCACGCGAGTGGCCACCCCGGTCTCCCGATTTGGCAGTTATAGACTTCTATTTATAGGTTGCGCTAAAAAACAAAGTATACAAAAGAAAGTATGAGACAATTGGTGACCTAAGGGAGGCGATATTACAACAAATTGAAGAAATTGATAGGCGTTCTGTGAGGAAAGCGGTAATGTCAATCTTAAAAAGATGCAATTTTTGTCTAAATAACAATGGTGGACTTTTCGAACTTAAATTGTAACCATTATTATGTACTTTAATTTCTTAAGTTTTTAGTGAGTACTTGCTTATTTGGTTTTTTCGTTATATCTCATATACCTAATAAAAAAATTGTTCAATGTTTTTTGGAATAG
This sequence comes from Octodonta nipae, assembly GCA_034190945.1. Classification (NCBI taxonomy): domain Eukaryota; kingdom Metazoa; phylum Arthropoda; class Insecta; order Coleoptera; family Chrysomelidae; genus Octodonta; species Octodonta nipae. Next base: position 71,431,916 of record CM067224.1, read on the forward strand.
TTATTAATATATCAATCTATTCCATGGCTACCTACGTTAAAAGTGACAATAAGAAAGAAAAGCATCCATAACTTCTTTATTTTTCTGAATAACTATATCGAGTATTATATCGTTGAAAAGCTAAAAATGTCCGATTTTTTGAGATAATAGCCAACTATAGTTTCCATTCAAAAAAAGATAAGTTTGTGTCATATCTCGAAAACGAGAGCTGTCACGCAAACGAGGACATGACAATCATATTCGGGATACAATTCCCTTCAATTTTGATATTTACACTTTTTTTATAAAATCAAAAAAAGAAGCTAGAGGGATTTTACTAAATCGACAGATTTTCGTTTTTCCAAAATATCTAGTCAGTCATAACTTTTACAAAAATCCGAAACTGTCATTAAATTGGGCCAGTAAAACTGCAAATCTTTCCCAATTTAACCATTGCTCTATCTCCGCTAGTTTCCAAGATCCCCATACTGATCATAAAAAAAAGTCACCCTGTATATACATAGTGCGAAACAGCTAAATGAAATAAATTAGGTACAGAATAAAGGATTGTAGGGAAAAACACTTGGACACGTCGATTTGTATTTTTAAATGCGCATTTTTTAAAAAAATATGTATAGGGGGTGTCACCAACTTTCTTATTTTAAGTCCAAGCCGCTGTATATTATGTGTATATATGTATAAAGTTACTTCATTATAATGTTAATTCAAGTTAGTTTAAACTAATGACAAACTAGGAACAACCTACTCTATATTTGAGAACAATTTACCTGTTATTTACGAAAGTAATGAGAATTTACAAGTAATTCACTGGTATATTGTCGTTAAGAACTCAGGTTCCAGTCCAGTATTGCCAGAGATGAACTTTTGTAAACAGAAGAACTCTACAGTGTTGTTTTATGATTACATATAGTCCTTGCACCTCCACCAAAAACTAATATTATATATTATTTATACGAAAACGAATAAAGGAGGTCTTGTAGGTAAAAACGCTCTATTGTTAACAAAAATATATATATAGGGTGTGTCATGTTACAGTGGCCAATATCAACTTTCTTATTTTAAATGCATCTAACTGTATATTATTTATTTTTGGATCCTCCAGAAAATTCTAGACATAATTCATATACAATCTCCTACACCTATCTTCAACTGTTTCGGAAATATTAAGTGTTTTCAGATTTAGTACAAAAATTAACATTAAAAAAAAGAAAATTATTTTATCTCAAAAATCCCTACATGACACTCAAGACTTAATTCCCATTTATGTTGATACGGTAAGCAACAACCATTCCTGCGTTACTTTTTATTGATTTGGAAAAAAAACAGTTTTGTTTATTTTCGTCAAAACTTATAGCCTTAGCATCTTGTTGTCTACCTGCATGAAAGTGGTGATAAGTGTCAGTGCTAGTGTTTGCTTAAATTTCGTTAACTGCACGTAATAATATCATAAAAATGGTTCATTTAAGAGAAATGCACAAAATAACCATTCTACAAATGATAGGTTATGGAGATACCACACGGACACAAATGGAAGTTTTACGAAAATTTTCCAAATTTGCCTTGTGTATCTCAAGGAACAATTAGCAAAATAGAAAAGCAGTTTCGCGAGCTGGGTCAAGTAAGACAGATGAAAAAGGTAGCTGGCAATGCTGTAAATGATGCTTTAGTTTCAGGAAAACGCACATAATTCTGGTGGAAAAGTAGCCCCACTGATCAACGTTAGCCACACATAAATTTTTTGAGTATTGAAGGGAAGTAAAATGCATCCTTATAACTGATCACGACACAGGAGCTCTTGGAAGACGATTTTGGAGAACGTATTTGTCTGACCAAATAATGAAAACGTTAGATAACAATGTGATCCAATTAGAAGATGTTTAATGGAGATAAATATTTAGAACTGTTAGAAAAAAGTGTCATGCCAACTTTGACGAACTTATATCCTGATCCAGTAAACCCACAAGTTCCTGCCCATACAATATGGTTTCAGCTAAATGGGGCACCACCCCATTACGAAATCATTGTCCGGCAGTACCTGAACCAAATTTTTCCAAATCGGTGGATTGGGAGGCGCGGATCTATAGAATGGCCAGCACGAATACCTTGTTTGACTACTTTTTGTGGGGATATGTCAAAAGTACTGTATACAAAACTAAACCCCTAAATTTAGATGACCTAAAAAGATGAATCACGCTTGCCAGTAGATCAGTTCCCCTTGAGATGTTGAGTAAAGTTAGAAGACATTTCTGTTCCAGATTGGCATGTTGCCAAGACTTTGAACAATTCCAACATTAACATTAATAATTTTTTTGTTTTTTTTTATATTACTAAGAAATAATCAACGTTACTGATTAGGTAATGTAATGTAGCGAATTTGTGAAATAAAATAATTTCCTTGTTTTAATGTTAATTTTTGTAATAAATCTGAAAACACTTAATATTTCCGAAACCGTTGAAGATAGGTCTAGAACGTTGCACATGAATTTTATCTATAATTTTCTGTAGAATATAAAAAATAAGTAATATACAAGGGTTTGCTTGCTTAAAATGAAAAAGTTGGTATTGGCCACTCTCACATGGCACACTCTATGTGATTTTCTTTGTTGAAAAAATGCGAATTTAATATTACAAATCGACTTGTCCAATCTCTTTTCCCAACACGCCCTCCTTTATTTGTTATCGAATTTATTCCATTTGGCTGTTCCACACTGTATAATGTAGACATATAAATTATTTAATTTCTCTCAAATATGAGCTTCACTTAACTGAACTACAAGTAAAAAGAGAAATACCAACCATATATAGGATTAAAATTTAGTAATAATAGATATTCAAACAGTTTATCATAATTCGAGAGCTTCAAGTGTTCTAAAACCACTACCTGTCAATACTACAAACTGTATTTTCGTAATTTCTACGAAGATAATATATTACGAAGGCGGTAGGGCCCTTTTAATAAATAATGGATGTTCCTGTATGATTTATCGAGAAATTATTTATCCGATATCTTTAGCTGCGGGAATTTCATGAATATGGAGCGAGGTAAAGAGCGGAAGGACTGAGAAAAGTTATTGAGGAAAGTTGCCTGAAAGTATGGCGGGTAATCAAAAGAATAAATGTATCCTGTACAAGAGCATAATCGATTTCTAGGATGTTGGGCAATTGAAATAAACAACATTTATTATATTTTAAGATTAATTTGTTTTCCATATTGGATAAAATGCTGCCGGAAGATTATTAATTCACATCGAAATTTCTGTAAAGAATGGATCAATTCACTAAGAGCGTGGTATTAGAGGATGCGAAATATTATGGTTAAAGATGAAAAAGGAAAACTGTTTTTATACGTTCGACAAGGAAAAATATATTGATAAAATATTTCGTTGTATATATGGTATAAGTAAGCAATTGGCTTCATTCGCTTTTATGCTTCAACGGGTCATCATATCCTATTTGTAGACTATTTGATTACTACATGAAATTTGTGATATATCTACACTGATTGTTGATTTTCTATATTCCTTGTCATATGCACATATGCAGTGCTTTCATTTTAAAACTAGCAACCCAAAATATCTTTTGAAATATCTTTAAAAGAAAAAGACGTTAATTTATATTTACCGGGGGACACAATTTACACGTATCGATGACCTGCAGTTCCAACTCCTGAGCGGTGAATATCACTTCTACAAGTTTAACTATAAAGGGGTACCATGTAATAATAACACTTTAGTAAGGCCGGGTTTTTCACAATCTTTTTACACATTTTTTTTTAAATCAGATTAGTTTTTAGAGAGTAATGTCATTTTAAACTATCAAATTAAAGCAATTATTATTTAGAATGTATTTACATTATTCGTCTTGACCATACAATGTATGGCATCACACTCCCGCCATGCGTGCCTTTATGGGAAAATTCACTAAACACCAGATATCCTAGATATCAAAAGGGTTTAGCTCTGTGGGAGCCCTTGCCAGGTTTTCAGGCCCGTGGTTGGAGTCGTGGCGGCAGTTTCCCATGAATTTTCTAACCGTTCGGGCTGTTCCTATAAGGACGACTTTTTGCATCAGTTGGTAAAGATGTTCGTCCAGACCGAGGTATTTCAAATTGTTTAATAGATGTTTTGGGACTACTCCTGTTGTTGACATAACAACTGGTACCGTTCGAATGTTGTTCATGTCCCATTATCCCTGTATTTGAAATTCTAAATCACAATATTTGGCTATTTTTTCAGCCTGCTTAATATTTATATTATTGTTGTTAGGGATTGCTATGCCAATTAAGGTTGTTTTTCTATAAACTTTATCTAACAAAACCATATCTGGTCTACTATGAGCAACAGTCCGATCAGTCAGTATCGTGCGGTCCCAGTACAGCTTGTAGTTATTATTTTCTAAAACAGATTCTGGTTTGTATTTAAAGTATGGCAATCTTACCGACTGTGATAGTTCAAGTTTCAGTGCTAGTTCCTGGTGCAGTATTTTAGTCACAGCATCGTGTCGTTCTCTGTATTCAGTTGAAGCGAACGCTTGATATACTGGATAGACTCAGATGTTTGCCAACCGTACCTGCATCTGTCGTTGTTAATAGAAGGGTCTTTAACGATATACTTTAGATAGTTCTTAGTTGGGATTACTTGCTCTTGGATTGCCAATATAAATCCTTCCGTTTCAGGAAACATATGACCAAAGATCAACCAGTAGTTCGACGCTGCACTGTCGACATAATCTTGGTTGACGTCATTTATATGTCTTTCATGAAGGGGCTTCTCTTTCCATTTTAGCAGTTTCTGATCAATGGTCTGGTGGTGTAATTGGACAAGTTGTTGTGTCAGTCGCAGTGGTGTTGAGTCATCAACCTGGCACATGACTCTGTATAGATCAGAATATTCTGCGAGTTCTGGAAATTACTTCGCAAAATAGAAATTTGTTGATCTAATAGTTTGCTTAGATCTGCCACTCCTCTTCCTCCTTCATAACGTGGCAAAGTTGTACGTTCAACAGAGCTCTTTGGATGGTTATCTTGAGCTTTTGTTAGTAAAACTCTAACTTTTCGTTTCAATTTTGCAATTTCAGTCTTGCACCAATTAACTATACCGAAAGTGTAACTGAGCACTGAACATGTATAGGTGTTAACAGCGTGAAACAGATTTTTACTGTTTAGCTTTTTTTCAGCAGTCGTCTTACCCTTCTATAAAACTCTGTTGATAGGTCCTTTTTCATGGTGGAGTGATCAATTCGTTGAGCCTGCTGGATGTCACTAGAGAACCCTTCTACTATTTTAAGCATATCATGCAGCTGTTGTTTCGTAGCTGCCATAAACTTTAAGTCGTCCATGTATAACAAATGGTTTATCTTCAATGCTTGTACGTTGTTGTGTTTGAGACTGAACCCAAAGTTAGTCGAGTTCAGTTTGTGTGAGAGTGGGTTCATGGCAAGGCAGAACCACAGCGGGCTAAGAGAGTCTCCTTGGGTATTTACATTATTAATATTGTATTATTTTGGTGAGAGAATGGTAAAGTCGCAGCTCGAATTCCGCCCGCAATTTTTGAAGCGTCTCTGGTGTAATCCGCTCACACTCTTCCACTATTCTACGTGTAAGTTCAGGAATATCGCGAGAGTGTATTTTATACACCCCATAAAAAAAGTGAAGGGGCGTTAGGTCGGGTGATCTTGCTGGCCATTCTATAGCGCCCCTTCTTCCAATCCATTTTTCTGGAAATGTCTCATTGAGCCAATTTTCATAGAGGCAAAGATTCGGTTATCAGGGGATTTACAACATTTTCTAATAAGTCCAAATACAGTTCTTCGCAAAAACATTTAAGGATTCTTTTTCAGTTGTTTATCTCGATATTTATAACCAAGTTTTTTCAATTACAATTCAAAAATTTTTGTTTTTACAGTCAGATTTAAAAAAATATTTCAAACGATTGGCTAAAAAGAGACCTTCAAAAAGAGTTATCACATGATACCCCTTTGTATTTAAACTTTTAGAAGTGATATTTATCTGCGATTAGGGGTTGGAACTGCAGGGTGACCGATACGTGTAAAATGTGTCACTCTGTAAATATAAATTAAATTTTTTTTGTCTTTTTCTTTAAATATATTTTAAAAGTTATTTTGAGTCGCTAGTTTAGAAATGAAATGTATATAATTCAACTGTACTAGAAGTTGCACCAAATGAAAAAAGTTAGATTTGGCGTTAATAGTTAATGTTCTTAATTCGTCCGAAAACGACTGAAACGATTTTGATAATTTAAGCTTTATTCTCTTTAGAAAGATACCCAAGTGGTCCAATATATACGTCTATGACAAAAATCCTGAATCCCCTAATGAGGACATGGAGATTGATGGTCTGTGTTTCGCTTTGTCGTCTTTGGTTACAAAGTTGATATACCGATTTCTTCTATTCCCTATTGTGAGTCTCAGATAAAGCAGATTTGTCTACGTACAGATATAATCCAAACATAATTAATTTTATGCATGTGTATTCGCCAGCAAGAATTGTTTGATTGGACAGCGCTTTTGTTCTTAGGCCAGTCCTCTCGTCATTGGTTGCTCGTTGTCGTGGGTATGTTTTCTGTGTGCTGCTGGGCTTTTGTCTAAAATATATAGCGTGCAACTACCCAGCGGGTTGGGTTGCTAGCCGTCTTCTCGTTTATTAAAGTTCCCCAAAGAGTCTCGGTTTACATTTTTTGACTTTCTCCAACATAAGTAGTTTCTAAATGATTGAGGAGGTAAATGATTATTTTGAATGTTCATCTAGGATTTTCTCTCTTCGCAATGGTTTCTGAAAAATACAGATAAGTTAAGTACTTGAATATCAAAGTGTAGTATCTAAGGGCAATTTGTGGAAACTGCCCGGAAAACTAGTTGCCCTCTTATAGAAAAAACTCTCCCGCAGGATTAACTGTGAGAAAGTAGGTCTACAGATTTGTCAACTAGTATTCCAGTATAATATGTTGTGTATTTTGTGTTGTACTTATCTGTTTTTTTGTGACGTTTCGATTCCTTATCAGGAATCGTTGTCGAACAATGTTTGCTTGAATGTTTTGCACAATATTCGCTTGACTTTTATGGTAATGTCAATTGACTGATTAATTGACTTTAAAGTTTCCTTTTTGATGTTCATTCGTCTGTAGAGATACCGGTTGCATGGCAACAACTTCTGACGAATGAACTTCAAAATGAAACTTCAAAGTCAATTAATCAGTCAATTGACATTACCAAAAAAGACAAGCGAATATAGTGGAAAAAATTCAAGCAAACATTGTTCGACAACGATTCCTGATGAGGAATCGAAACGTCACAAAAAAACAGCAAATACACAACATATTATACATACTGGAATACTAGTTGACAAATCTGTAGACCTACCTTCTCACAGTTAATCCTGCGGGAGAATTTTTTCTATAAGAGGGCAACTAGTGTTCCGGGCAGTTTCCACAAACTGCCCTTAGATACTACACCTTGATATTCAAGTACTTAACTTATCTGTATTTCTCCAACATCTTCATGTCTGCAAACTTTTGCCAGTGTGCTGATTGTGTTCTGGGCCAGGGTAGATTTTGTGTTTTTTTAATTAACTGCATTTTTATACTAATCCCTGCTTGCACTTCGTTTGCGGGTTATTTGCCTATTTGTCTGAAGTGCGAGAGATTGCCATTTTTGCATGGAATTTCATATAACCCTTAGTCTCATGTGCAGTTAAAACTGTATCTATTTTATACATTTTAGGATCCTCCTTATTCTGTCTGTTGTTCTGGTATACAGTTAAGAAAAGCTGTCGAAATATTATCTTTTATCTTTATTCATTTCGGTTTTTGTGTAAGTTTTTGTAGCAGTTCTATGCCAATTTCATTGTTGTGATTTCCGTGTTGTGTTTTTGAACTCTGTTATAGTAAAAGATCCGTGTCTATCTGTTACTGTAAGTGTTGTTCCGAGGCACACTATGCCCTATTTCTCCTTCTGATTTCTCAATTATGATTGAAGTGAAATAACACCGCCAGAGTACATCGTAAACCTAAGAAACAACTGTATAGCAAACAAAAATTTAAGAAGTACCGATGACTTCACCTCTGTCAATAGTGTCAAATCTTTTTACACACACTTTTGAAAAACCAGAATACAAACCTAAATTCTGGTTGCGAAATATAGACGACACCTTGATAATGTAGCCACATTGAGAAGAACAACTACATAATTTCTTAGAACCAATTACCATTCATCGACCTTCTTATAAACAAGAAATCTGACGGAACAATTGGATACATGCTGTATTCCGAATATCACACATACAAACAGATACCTAAAAGTAAACTTATTTCACATTCGAGTACAATTATTGTCAGTAACCCACAGATCCTAGAATCCAACGAACCTCTAAAACTGCAATACTGACGAAGGCGTCGGCATTGAACAGCTGCAACCACTATATGACAATGAGGTTACTTAAACATAAGCCTAAAGACAGCTGTTTCTCACTTTTTAAGAGGAACAACAGACATATTAGGGAGGATCCTAAAGAAACATAAAATAAAGACTGTTTTTACTACCCATAAGACCATGGGACAAATGCCACCAACATCCGTGGAGAAATATCTCTTGAGGACCAACGTGTATATGTAATTCCCTACAAAACTTGTAATCTTTTGTACGTCAGCCAAATAAACCGCAAAGCAAATGCACGCAGGGATGGGTATAAAATTTCAATAAAACAAAAAACTACGGGTACAGGACATAATCAACATATGATATCCAATAAACTTTTAAGATGTTGACCAAAATCGAAAAGGCTCGTAAATCGAGAGGGAGAATGCTTAACACCTCTAACCCACCTGGAGAGTTGCACAGACAGGACGCCATATTTCAGACAAAAGTCCAGCAGCACACAGAAACACAGAAAAAGTGGACCATTGACCCGTCTAATAACAAGAACGCTGATTAGCCGAAACAAACAGACCCATAGGACTCTATTTTTCTATTTGCGTTCTCATCTAAACGTCGAAAATCTGTCTTTTTCAGACAAATCAATGTTCAATTCATAGGAAATGGAAGGCCAAGATATATCCAAGTATGTCAAGTATATTGAAGTTACTGATTAAACTACAAAGTTTTCATCCTTATATTGTAAGGGAATCCATTGAAATCGAGAAACAACGAAAAATTAACTTTAGTAAACGGGACGATGCCCAACACCTCCAACCCACCTGGAGGGTTGCACTGACAGGACGCCATATTTCAGACAAAAGTCCAGCAGCACACAGAAACACAGAAACATTTGACCTTTGACCCGTCTAATAACAAGAACGCTGATTAGCCGAAACAGTCAGACCATTAGGACTCTATTTTTCTCTTTGCGTTCTCATCGAAACGTCGAAAATCTGTCTTTTTCAGACAAATCAACGTAAAAGAAGAATTCAATCAAATAAATAAACATCTGAAGTTCTCGAAATGACAAAGATATAAAATTGCTTAAGATTTATCTAATTCATTGGAAATGGAAGGCCAAGATATATCCAAGTATGTCAATTATATTGAAGTTACTAATTAAAATACAATGATTCCATCCTTATATCGTAAGGGAATCCATTGAAATCGAGAAACAACGAAACAATAACTTTAGTAAACGGGACGATGCCTAACAACTCCAGGCCACCTGGAGAGATGAACTGACAGGACGCCATATTTCAGACAAAAGTCCAGCAGCACACAGAAACACAAAAAAAGTGAACCTTTGTCCCCTCTGATAACAAGAACGCTGATTAACCGAAACCGACAGACCAATATGGCTCTATTTGTCTATTTGCGTTCTCATCGAAACGTCGAATATCTGTCTTTTTCAGACAAATCAACGTACATGAGGAATTCAATCAAATAAATAAACATCTGAAGTTCTCGAAATGACAAAGATATAAAATTGCTTACGATTTATCTAATTCATTGGAAATGGAAGGTCAAAATATATCCAAGTATGTCGAGTATATTGAAGTTACTGATTAAAATACAAAGTTTCCATCCTTATATGAAATATATACCCTTCAACTTCACTACTAATGAAAATGTGTTTTCAATACATTCGTAGGAAAAATCTAACAAAAATTGAAACAGACCGCAAGTTAACCGAAGATACGCTATCTTCAAATTCGACTCGCTGAAGTAAAAGTAGTCCAGCATTTCATCAGCGCAAATGAATGATCGGGAACTCACTGGCTTCCAAAGTTTAAATTGAAATGATACATCATCGGTTTCATCAGATACACAACCATAATATAGTCCCGGATATATAGTACAGGAGAAATTTATTCGTGCATTCCGGAAAAGTTTTTAACTGTCAAAAAAGAAAATTGAATTTTATATTTAATTCGACTACATCCATTCGGCAGAGCGAATATGAACGCCATTTCGGTCGGCTATTCTCGGGAAAATTTACATGATTTATAAATTCTACAATTCCCCGAAGTCGAGACGAACTTTCTTTCCTCTTTACGTACATATGGGTGAAGATTTATGAGTAAAAGTTCGAAAGATGAATCAGCGGCTCGATGCACGCATTTTTTATTATTTTTGAATTTATTTGGCGAATTCATTTTCAGAGTAAACAACATTCCACTGTAAACAACTGCGATGTAATATATTACGACTTCGTTCCTCGGAGAAGGTTTCAGCGTAGAGCAAGCAACACTCAAGAAAAGACGACAGAAACATCTCAGACAATTTATATCTATGATAGTTGGTGGGATTTTTATGATTACTTGTGTGCTTTTCTTATGTGTTTACTTTAACTAGTACAATCATTTGTTTTACAGTAGACAGAAAAATGAAATGCGTTTCAAGTTTTCAGCAGGTATGTTCTCAAACTGTTCAGCTAATGTATCAGGGTCTCTCTTTTTATTACACTGAGTTCCCTAAATGATGGAAGCTTCATAAGATACAAAAAATTAAGCAAAGCTTTACAATTTGAAGCAATATATACTCACAAACCCAATATCTGAGAATGAGTTTAATAGAATTAAAAACAGCACTCTTAATAGCTACAATAAAGAATTCCTTTCACAAAAACAAAGACATTTACATAAATTTAACCAACTTATTTTAAATAGAAACATAACAAAACATAAGAAACATGAAAAAAACTTTACTGTAACAAAAATCTTTCACATAAACAGCTAAATGCTACTGAAACTTCAGTATTACCAAAAGGACTTAACTATGCAGTTACTCCAAAAACAATTCCTAAATTTGATATAATAAGTGCTATAGAACAAACCGCAAATAAACTAAATTCTAGTGATGCTCAAGAATATAGAATAAGAGGAAAAATTGAACTCGAAAAACCTGTAAATGTTAAAAATAACTTTACTAATAATGAATTATATGCAATTACAAATTTAAAAATTTTACCTGCTGACAAAGGCAATGCAACAGTAGTTTTAAATACAACTGATTACGATGACAAAATTCAAAATATAATAAACCAAGGACAATACTCTAAACTAACAAGAGATCCAACAAGCTGAATAGAAAACAAAATATACCGTTTACTGTACAACCACAAACATGAATTCACAGAACAAGAACGTAAAGCACTCACTCCACACTATACTAAACCACCACATTTCTATGGGTTACCAAAAATTACCATAAACCTAATATTCTTTTAAGACCAATTGTCAGTTCTATAAATTCTCCGTGGAGTGAACTTTCAAAATTTCTTTTAAACATTATTCGTCCTCTTACAGGAAGTTCTGTTTCTCATCTAAAAAACAGTGCACATTTCTTGGAAAAACTGTCTCATATACAATACAAAAATACTTTTACAATAGCAAGTTTTGATATTGTAAATCTTTATAACAATGTTCCTGTTTTCAAAACACTTCCAATAGTAAAACAACTACTAGAACGGGACTTTTCATTAAATCAACGAAGTCAGTTATCAATTGATACAATAATGGAACTAATAACATATTGTACCAAAACTACATACTTTCAATTAAACGATGACTTTTACCAACAGGATTTTGGCAACAAAGAGTTAAACAGACTTGAACAGAAAACAAACCTTCCGAATCACCCCAGAACTTCTCTTAACACTACTACAACTCAAGGCAACAACATTACAGTTACAACTATACCATATATACAGGGTCTGTGAGAAAGATTGAAAAGAGTGGGCAACAGATTTAATGTTAAAACAACATTCCATACAAGAAATACACTGACATCTTTAATTTCGAAAACAAAACCAACAAACAAAACCCAGAACTCAAAAAATTGCACATATAAGATTCCTTGCGAATGCAATAAATTTTATATTGGAGAAACATCGAGACCATTAAACGTACGAATAAATGAACACAAGAATTACATAAAGAAACGACAATTTGAAAAATCAAAAATTTGTGAACATGCCATAAAATACAATTTGACAATTCAACTATACTTCACAAAGAACAACATAACACAAAACGAAAAATAAAAGAGTCTGCCTTAGTGGTTTTAAATGAAGAGGATTGTATCGCTTCTACTTCTGTAGAATTTAATCGTATCTGGTTACCGACAATTAAGGAAGAAATTATTTATGGTAACCTCCTTTTGAACCACCCAACATCGGGATAGTTCATAAGGTTTTTCCTAGGTTTTCCCTTATGACGTTAATGGGATCACTGAAACAATAGAATCCTTTGATCGCATTTTTGGCGAATGCGCTATCTTATAACAAAGTCGTACCTAGGAACGCCAGTTATAAATTCCAAAGACAACTCTTTCAAATTCTTCTAATTTGGAAGCTGGTTAACTATAATTCATGATCTTTAAAATTTTTTGTGCCACCTGTATATCTAAAAACAACAAATTTTCTGTCAATTTTCAATGTCATAAATCAAATTTTCATTTTGCAATCTACATCAATAAATATAAAGCCATTGACAACGAAGTCAGAATAGACTTTGAAACGTTTGGTATTCCTGCAATATACGTCACTTTATTTCTATTGTGGTGTTATTACCCAAAAAAGCATAAAAGTAACCAATATCCTCCTAGAGTCAATTGTCAATTTTCCTTTTCTATTTATTCCTGAAGGGAAAGCCTCTTAACGGAAGCCCATAATTACACATAGGAAAATAGATGACAAAGGTACTCTATTTCCGATCTACACACCCATGCGCGAGCACAGGAACTAGATTTGCCCTTTAGAAAATTTTACTGATGAGCACTTCCAGCCCCCTTGCCATCTACCCCCTGAGACTTAACTCAGGTCCTCATGCTAACGCAGTTTTCCTTCTGCATAATCCCTATCTTCTTGTTGGTATAGCTTGGCTTTGGTTTGGTTCCGTTGTTTTACCTTATTGGTACTACAGCAACTATCTTATTTGTGTTACATGGCTCATTCGGTGCTATTACATATAGCTAATTGTACCCTTCTGTGGGCGTGCACGTTGTCGTCGCTTGTTTTGTGGGTGTGTGTTCTTCTCTCTTCTCTTTGTCTGGTTGGTTGGTTTCCCCTCGGGCCCCTCTTGTTGTCTCCTGAAAATAGATTGTTATATACTTCATTTTTTCTTACCTGTCTTCTATCTCTGGGCTTCTTCATCCTCTTCCCCTTCGCTAAGGCAGAGCTGGTTCTTAGGCAGTTTGTATCTGTCAATAAATCTGAGGTCATAGTCGATTAGTTGTCGTAGGTGAAGGTTTGGGTGTCGTTCCAGTTTGGCGTGAGCCTCTCTGGCCCTCCTCTTCATTTCTACAAGCAGTGGTTGGTGTCGTAAGTCATTGAAAATCACCGTGTTACGAACGAACTAGGGTGCGTCGACTGCGAGGCGTAGGCATAGGTTCTTCTGCCTTTGGATGGTCTGCCTGTTGCTCTTGCTAGTGTATGCCCATACTATTGAAGCATACGTCAGCATTGGCAAGATGACTGTCTTGTTGAGAGTCAGCTTGTTTAAGAGTCCCAGCTTGCTTCCTCTTCCTATTAAGGGGTAAAGTTTGGCACGGGCAGCCCGGACTTTATTACGAGTCTCTTGGACATGCCTCGGTTAAGTCAACCCCTTTTCGATGATGACTCCTAGGTATTTGACTTCGTTCTTCCATGGAATTTGTCTGCCATTGACGGTCAGGTTTCCAGTCGGAACGATCGTGCGGTTTCTCCCGTTGACGAACAGAGCTTGGGTTTTGTCCTCGTTGATGGCTATCTTCCACTGAAGGCACCAGTCTGCTAAATTGTCAGTGGCTTGTTCCGATCTGGCATTGGAACCAGGTCTTGGTCCCGAAATTTGTAAATTAAGACTTAACCCGTGACGGTTACGGTGAAGGATTCAAGCTCTTAGACTAAGCGGCGGTATGAGATACTGCTAAACAAAAAAATGTTATAGGGAGTATCCTAAAAACAAATTGTATTGCATTTGATGAAATTTTATTGATATAATCCTTAACAAAATATGTTACTAAGGAAATTAATAAAATCTATTCTTAATTTAAGACAAATACAAATTATTAACACTTTCAACAAATATGTCAATTATTTAACCTACATTTAAAAATCTGATTTTGAAAAATAACTAATGCGTTTCTTAACAGTATCGAATATAGTAAATAACTATCTATATATAAATAGGCAAAGACAAAACGATTAGGTACCATTTTCTCCTCTGTTTCTCAACCGATTTTCTTCATTTTTGTTTTGTTTAGTAGCTACTGACGACCTTCAGATTCAGATTCAGCAGAATGCTAATCTTAATTTATAATATGGCTTCATTCATTAAATAAAATATAATAAAAATTCATTATTTACGTCAATAATGTCAACGCCAAACAACTGAATGTGCCGCCGCCGCCAGATTCAAAACATTGAGTAATTATATATAGACAGACTAATGCTGTTATAGACTTAGAGCATGTACTTTTGGAAGTGGCATGCAAGCGTTGTTATTGTTGAGTGGGTAAAGTAATCGTTGTATATTATAATTATACAGGGCGTTTCCAGATACTTTAGAAACCATTTTTTTCGTGGTGGTACATAAGCAGTTGCATATATAGGGTGTTTAAAATATAGAGTAGAGTGCAATTATAACTAATAAAATAATTATATAGGCGAGCCCATTAGCGGTTGAATTTACAGGTTTCTTGGAATAGAAGGTGCACTAGAATTACAATTATTCAGGGTGGTGCAAAAATGTTTTACATAGATTTATATACAGGGTGGCGGAAATGGAAATGCAACATTTCGTAACTCATAAGCAGTTGTATATATAATTTCGAATTTCGACCACTGGGCGACAGCTAGTATACAGAAAACTGCAATTTAAAATTTAGCTAATTTATAGTTATATTCATAAAAAATTAGCTTGTAGTGTGTGTGACCTATAATTATAATAATAAATCTAGAAACTTATTGTTTCAATTGTTGAAATAATATCTATTTAGTAGAGTTTTTTTCTGGCATCCCCAGTAATGTTTCTCCTCGCTACCTAAAGCCTAAAATTTTTAAATTAATTAGGCGTACCGGGCCTCACTTGAACCTTATAAGACAAAATAGTAGAAAACCACAATATTAATTTTCGCAAATTATAGAATTAAATAGAAAATATTAAATTATTTTGTTTACGACATCATGTAATATATCAAGCAAAAGGGCTCATTATGATAAATACAAATATATTTTTTCATATTAAAAAAAATCTTTAATAATTCCCGTTTTCCCCCTTTATCTTCCAATCTACTAAGCCTAAAATTCAGACAATAGATTATGTAGGGCTCCACTAAAGGCATTTTGTAAAATAGATCCCAAATGTTAATTTTAGGGGCCTAATTAGAAAATTAAATTTATTTATTTTTATAAAATTCAACCATATCATGCAGCAGACAAAATAAGTCTCTACGTGAGAAATAAAAGTGTATATTTTTTATAAATTTAGGTTAAAATATATTAAATTAATTATATGAAAATGCACTCATTCCCTGTTTGTCTGAAATTCGTGAACTAGAATAATAAAAATATATGCTTCGATTCACATTGTCTTCTAAATGTTATTTGTGGCATATTCCTATTTTTTTATGTGTTCTTGGGAAATAACATCCTAATCGAAACAAAAATCTGTATATTCAAGAAAAAACCAAACGTTTTCTGGTCTATTCTAACCTCGTTTTCGATGGCTTTGAACATCTATTGAAAATATTAAATTCAAAATAAAAGTTTGATATATGACATTTAAGTTGACATTAGAAATATTTGTGGTTTCTAGATATACAGGTAGCAAAAAAAATCTAAAGATCATGTATTACAGTTAAACAGCCTTCAAGTTGAATGAGATCAGTAATGGCCATCTCCGTTTGAACAACACAGTATCGGGATACTTCATCAGGTTTATCCCAGTTTTTCCCTTATGTCGTTAATGGGATCGCTGAAATAAAGGAATTCTTTGATCACATTTTTTCACCTACGAAAGCCACTTCTAATTTTTAAAGATAACTCTTTGAAGTTCTTCCACCTTAAAATCTGTTTAACTGTAATACATGATCTTTAGAATTTTTTGTGCTACCTGTATATCTAGAAACAACAAATATTTCTTATGTCAACTTAAATGTCATATATTAAACTTTCATTTTACATTTTATATTTTCAATACAGGTTTAAAACCATTAAAAGCGGGTCAGAATTGAACTGGAAACGTTCAGTTTTTCCTTGAATACATATAAAAATTGATTCACATTGTATCAAATCTTTAAGGTGGTACGGAATCCTTAGTATGCTAGTCCAACTCGCACTTGACAAAATTATTATTTTAACTATGATCCGGACCTCTGACTCATATGTTCCACAGGATTGGATGTAATGCTTTTGTTAAAGTCTTTCGTCTATCTATTTTCTTCATTTTGTCTTTGCCATCTTTTTCATCTTCACAGAATGTAACCCCAAGATACTCGGATTACTTTAAAACTGATTGCACCGAACAAACATCACCTCTTCATAATTTCTGTAACAGAATAATGAAAGATTTAAGACGTCGCCCATTACCTTTCGTCAGGCTAATTTATCTTTCGGTAATGATTTAATAAAGTTGCTTTTAATTACTTTAGTGGTATGATTTAATTAAACAAATTATTTGCTTTATTTCCGTTGTCGCTAAAGAACAGAGAAAATTTCTTTGAAAGACAAACGAAGTTTTCTTTAGTTAAGCGCATAATGTTTGCTTTGATGTAATTATAAAGACTCTTCGCTTCTGTGATGAGAAACAGTATCCTTTTCAGGTATTTTAAGCAAATAACATTGTTACTGTTTTTATTATGCAAAATGAAACCAGCGACCTAAGAAAATGAGAAAATACTTGCTTAGATGAAACACTATACCTTATATTGCTTCGAAAAATGTC
The DNA here is from genome assembly GCA_034190945.1 of Octodonta nipae. Taxonomy (NCBI): domain Eukaryota; kingdom Metazoa; phylum Arthropoda; class Insecta; order Coleoptera; family Chrysomelidae; genus Octodonta; species Octodonta nipae. The sequence goes on from CM067224.1 coordinate 71,449,276, forward strand.
TTTGTTAGATAAAACTTTCAAAGATTGTAATTAACAATAGAGCTCCCTTAAAGCTGAATAAGAATTAGGCAGATTTTGTTAAGACCTGAATTGATCCGGCCGGAAATTCATTATAATAATTAACTGATAACACTACAATCGCAATTTCCACCATTTGCGTTTCGACTAATTACTTTGTCAAGGAACTAGTCTAGTTCCTTGACGAAGACAACATTTCCTACAAACCGATAACAGCGCCCCCACCGGTTCAAATTGTAAATCTAACCCACTAAAGTACACACATCAGGTATCATCGAAATTGGCCCAACCCAAACAAAAAATTGCATACAACCCGATCGCAAGGCCACCTACTGGCTTAGATTTACAACCTTACCCACTTTATATCTCATAAAAACTTTCATCAAAATCTGGCCAATGGTTTAGGAGGAGCTAAAATACTCTTGTATTATGTCTGCTTGCCTTATACATCTTATAATTTGTTTTTCTGTATTTAATTTATGCTCATCCCTTCCTTATAAATGTTGTTTATAAGTTGTATATATCCCGAGTCTATTCTACTGTTTTAAACAACAAATATAGGTTATTAGTTTATGTTGTACTCTAATGTATTTTCTAATATGTTGCGAAGGGTCTGGTTTCAGGAAAAACTAGTTTACAGAGACCTTAAATCAGTAGTCATCTGCGTGTAAAGCCTGTTTCCTGTGATTCGCTGTGACTCCTAGGCTAGAAATCACACGAAATACTTCGTAGATCAACTAAAATCTATAGACATTTTTGTATCCACTAAACACATCATTGTTTCTCGTTTAGAGTCTTCATCAGTTGCGCTCCACTCAACTAATTGAAATCTCAGGAAAGGTTAAAATAACTGAAAACAAATACACTGGCAAGTTCAAAATCGAGAGAGCTATCACAATAGGAGATGCATTCCCTCTTTAGTTTATCATTAGGTTACTACAATAAAGAAATTAATATTGATAGATTAATCTCATACCACCACTACCCCGCCGACGAAATTGTTCTAATAAAAAACAATATGAAAGAATCGGAATAAATACTGCACAAATGTAAGTTTTGTAGCATAGATTTTCAAAAGCAGGTTTGGAAATAAGAAATTCGAGACAAATCTAGTGGTAGGCGATTCCATCAAAACGTATTCGCTCTGTGCGCGACTTCAGCGCCATGGTATGGTTGAACTACAGGGGGCTATTGTAATATATTTTACTAAGTATTGAATGGCTGTCAGTAATAATAATATCGAATGATAAATAAAAAAATGCTTTTTTAATTAAAGGGAATATTTATAATAAATATTTGTTAATGTAAAGTGTTCTTGTGCATTACAAAATAAAATGTAAGTATAGTTAATACTGAAAAAGTAGCATAGAAGTTAGCACACATAAAGATAGGTTAACTGAAATCAAATAAAAAGAAAATAGAGAAAAATTTTTATAAGTAAATTTAGATTGAACGAAATTACCAAAATATTTTATTGTTTCAAAATTCTACAAATTAAAAGTGCTGATTGTTTTTGAGTACAAAAAAATAGATTATGTTTGCTAACTAAAATTAACATATTACAATTCAATAATAAATCTGAGAAAAATTGTTAAACGATTAAATTTATCATTTTTATTTTTAGATTTGGATTTAAAATGGAAACCATAATAAAAACGGGATTTCAATCAATAACCCACGAAATTCAGTTCCAGCCACAGACATTGGTAAAAGGAAAAAAGCTGGTTCTTGCTGAACATGTCCGAGAGGTAGAAGAGACGTAGAAATCTCCGAATTGGTGTCTGACTGTCCGTTAAAACAAATTTTAATTGCTCAATCTAGTAAAAATAATTTCCACACTGTTCGAAATGTCCTCAACTCTTTAATAACGCAAGTTGAACTTAATATCGAGAAGGAAGATTGTTCAGAATGCGTAAATAATTTTTTAATTTTTTACAAAGAACATCCTACGTATTCACGTATTTATGAACTAGATAACAATATTAAAGAATTTTATATGAATAATATTGTGTTATCTGAAGAACATATTGTCGCATTAGCCTGTGAAACGTTGGATCAATCATTATGTGAAAACTGGTTCAAAGCTAGGCACCTGAGAATTTCTGCTAGTACAAATGTTCATAACATTAAAACACTTTCTATCTCAGACTTTTGGCCTCCAATAAAATGATCACTACAAATATAATCATGTGCCTTTGGAGTCCACAATGAGCCATCAATACTGCAAGGAAAATTGAAAATTTTTAATATTTAATACTTAAAATTTATGATCATTGGTATGGATAATCTTTTTGTTTAATATAATAAGTGGCAAAGAGTAAATGAATCTTAAATAATTAATGAAAAGTTTATAATAAAAAAATTCAATCTTATTTTTTAATATATAATTATGCTAAATTTAAAAATGTTTAAAAAATTTTTTTTTTTTAATTAATAATAATATTTCCTAGTATTTTCTAAACTTACTTTTTTTTAAGTTTCACTCCTTTCAAGATTTTTATTATTACGGATAGTAAGGTTATGATTCTACTTACTTTTGTCTCCTAACAGCAGCTATCCATTTTTTCCTTTGATTTATTTTCCAACTTGCTGTAGGAAATTTATAAAAATGACAAGCACTTTTTCTACCTGTATTCTTACAACTTACAACACAACAACTTTTGTGACTCATTTTATGTTATTTTATTTAAATAAATTTTAAATAACAATTCACTTGTATATTTAGCTAACTCGAAACATAAAAACAGCCCGCCGTAGTATCGGATATAGTCACGGGTAGCGCTGACGGTAAATCAGTTTCTCCCCACCATGGCTTCGCACTGAGCGAATAGAAATATTAAGTTTTTCAAGGTGCTTAAAAAGAAAGGTATTAGTTATATTGTCCTACCTCGTACTAACATATGTTGGAGAAACGCTGATATTAGCGGTCACAATCAGGTAAGGAATCGCGTATACTGATATTTCCACCCTTATCTGTAGATCCGAGGGACAGAGAGTATAATAAAAACATTAAACCTCTGTCCAACTAATGACAATGTCACCTCACACATAAATATTACATAAAATGAAGTTTTGGTGGAGGTGCAAGGACTACATGTAATCATAAAACAAGCCTGAGTCTTACTTGTTACAAGAATCCATCTCTGGCAATATTGGTCTTAAATTTGGGATCGTATTGAACAAGTACCAGTGTATTACTTGTGTAAATAACAGGTAATTGTTCTCAAATATAGCTTGTTTGTCCTTAGTTTGTCTGTAGTGTAAATTAACTTGAATTAACCTGAAAATCCATTATCATGACTACACTGAGTCCATCATGTGAAGAAACAAAGGTGTCAGAAAAAACTTCTTGATTCTTTTTAACCGACTTGAAAATAGGAGGAGGTTTTCAATTCCGTTGTATGTTTTTGTTATAATTTCTTACCTCAGTACTTCGGCAACTAAGAACGGATTTTGGTCATTCTTTTTTTATTTGATAGAATATACCTCCACATTGGTCAAATATTTTGTTAAAACTTTTTCAATGACATGTAATGCTCTATTTTGCAAAAAAAAACGGAAAAATCTTGTAACCGACTTCTTAATATATCATAATATATGGTGAATGCGCTGGCATTAAAACATCTTAATTATTACTATTTGAAAGCTAGGATGAAATAAATTGAAAAGAGTTTGGAATTTCATCATCAATGACTTGAAATGGTTCAATTTGAAAAAAAATTGAAAAATATTGTAACGGAGTCCTTATGTATCATAAAATTTGTGAAGACCCTGCTTTTAAATTTTGGTTATTCTTATTCGAAATCTAGGATGAAAGTAATTGAAATTAGGTTAGAATTTCAACAAAATATTTCCCAATGAATGTTTTTAATTTGTCTGCATATATATAGGGTGCACTTAAGTTAGAATTAAATGGAAAATTTTCGTATTAATAATATTTACAAAATAATAATTTATTCCCTATAAAAATATTGCATAGTCTTGAAACCCGAAACGAAATCATCACAGTTTACTTTTATTAATAATGTCTACTAGGGTTGTCAAAAAGATGCATTTTTCTTAATATGAAGCACACATGAAGGTGAGTTCTTTGTTTCGCTATCATTTCCTATCATTACTATTGATATACAAGTTTATCATTATCCATTATACAAAATGGTTAAAACATGTTATTTGTAGCAAATAAGCAGTTTCATATGCTTATTTAAATTCGTTGAAATATAGGGTGATTTAGAATTAAAATTAATGGTCAAAATACGTTAGAAAATAAATGTTTTGTTGGGTGCCATATAAGCAGTTGCATACACACAGAAGTTAGAATATAGAGTGGAGTGGAGAAAAATTTTAGTTATATAGGTTGGTTCGAAAGAAGCTCCAAAAAAATTATATTGTGAAACCCACAAGCAGTTAATTACTTATGATAGTTGAAAGATAGGGTGGAGTACAACATAAGTTATGCAAGTATTTTTAAAAAATGGCAAAATAATGTTATACCTGTAGTGTAGCTTCTTAGCAGTTACAAATAAAGAATGGTTGGAGTATAGATTAGAGTGCAATTATAGCTTAACAGAGTGGTTAAATAAAATAGAACAAAAGGGCTATATTCGTAGCATATAGTCACATATAGGGTGGTTGCAATATACGCTGGAGAAAAATTGTAGTTATACAGGGCGATTAAACAAATTTTAGAAAAATAAATATTTTATTGGATACTTTACAAGGTATTCTATGTATCCGATGGGTTGAAATATAGGGCGGAATAGAAATAAATATATAGTAGGTGTTTAAAAAAAATCCAAACAAAAAGTGTTTATTATAGTGTGGTCCACAGGCAGTCGCATATACAGACTGGATGGAAGATAAAGTGTTTTTGTTATACAGGATGGTTGGAATATAAAGTATGGTAACAATTGAAACACGAGTTCAGTTACTCCATTCATTATACGAAAGCTGACTTTTATATTTCGGGATTAGAGACCAAAAACAAATATTAATCATCGAAAATTGCTTTATTGTTTTCCAAAATATTCCCCATGAAAATCTATACACTTTTGCATGCGTTTGTACCAATTGTCGAAGCACCTTGTCCACTCTGATTGAGGTACCTCCAAAACATGCATTCTGAACGCAGCAACCGCTTCTTCAGGTATCGAAAAACGTTGACCTCTCAGTTTGTTTATTACGTACGGGAATAAAAAAAGTCATTTGGTGACAAGTCAGTACTATACGACGGATGACTCATCAAATCGATGTTTAGAGTGGTCAAAAATGCAGTTGTTTGAGCCGATGTATGAGAGCTCGCATTGTCGTGGTTAAAAGTGATCAGTCTTCGGCGGTTGGTTTTCCTCATTTCTTGGAAGACAACTGGCAAACAAATGGTTGTGTACCACTTAGAATTGACTGTCCTGTGTTGTTCTAGTGGTACGGTTGAGATATGTCGAGTTTTTCCGAAAAAACAGGCGATCATTTGCTTGGAAGTGCTTCGTGCGCAAACAACTTTTGTTGGATTCGGCTCATCTTGAAACACCCATACAGTCGACTGCTGTTTACTTTCGGGCTCATACGCGTAAATCCACGATTTATCACCTGTAACTATGTCATAAACGTGTTTTGAAGCACCGCGATCGTATTTTTTGAGCTTTTCTTTCTTCCAATCGACAAGTGTCTTTTTTTGAACGATTGACAAATTGTGGGGGATCCAAAGCGAACAATTTTTTTTGACATTCAAATGTTTATGCAATATTGAATGTATGCTGGTCCCACTAAGGTGTGTAAGGTTGACTCAATCTCACGATAGGTCACATGGCGATCTTGCAATATCAGTTCGCGCACAGCATCAATGGTTTTCGGAACAACAACTGTTTTTGGACGACCTTCACGAAATTCGTCTTGGAGTGAACTACGACCTCGATTAAATTCACCATACTATCGATAAACAGTGGTCCTTGATGGAGTTTCTTCGCCAAAAATTAAATTAAAGTAAATTCATCCATGCACTCTTGCTGACTTAATCTAAGTCGAAAGTTGTAAAAAATAATCACACGAAAATGTTCAAGATTTAATTCCAGTTTTTGGCCGAGATGAATCCTTTAAGTTACTGTAAACAACACATAGCGCTCGTATGTCAATACGTTCTGAGTACGTATAACCTCAAAAATGTCAAACTTTTACGATAGAGTTGTCAGTTGTCAGATTGCAACACTAGGGTTGTCAAATCCCGAAATATAAAAGGCAGCCCTCGTATTACTAAAAAGCACAGAATAGTTAGTTTAAAATAAATCACCGACTTCAATGCATGGTAATAATAATGACACTAAAAAGTAAAAAAAATAATTCAATTGGATATTTAAAACGAAAATTTCTTCAGGAGTGTAATAAACTGAGAAATAAAAATTGTTATAGGGTAAAAAAAATTAAAACATCAGGTAACATCGATATGCACCAAACAAAAAACAGTCGAATTAAATCTTATTTTTTGGAATAAACTCCCAATATATAAATTAACAATTTAAATTATCAAATACAATGCCCTAGTAACTTGTCCTGTCTCATAAGATAACAATTCATTCCGTCTGCCGCGTTTTCAAAATTTAATCAAAACATTCCAGCTGCCTGCCGATGTTGTTAAGACATTTTTCAAGGGGCGTTGAAGTTTTTGATGAATGAAATAAATATTTGGCATGTTTTCCAATTTGTTGTGTAATTACTTTCCTTGTTGCTCAGTTCGGATCTCGTATTTTTGTTAATAATTCTTTGTAATGAGTTTACAACTTCCCGACAATAAAGGTGTTGATTAAATTCGAAACTTTTTCGTTATACATTCGGTGATACACCGTTGTTAATTAATTTTAGAATTAATTGAGTTATCACACCAGAAAATGAGTGGTTAAAAATAACAAATAGTACCTTAAGGCAGTAATACATTATAATCTAAGATCCGGCTGTGGAATTAGTGCACCCATCGAGTGGTTGCTAAAAACCCAATTTTTACGCATATTTATGATAAGAAGAATATGTGTCTACCAGGTTGCCTATCAAAATGTGGCGGCTAATATTTTGAATTAAATTATTAATAATTGTTTTTTTGTCAAATATCACTGACTGGTTTTTTCTATAAAATATCGTCCACTTCACGTCAATATATATATAAAGTAATTTGCTATTGCGCACCTCTTTGCAGCCAGGTGTACACGGGCATGATATTGTTGCATTTATGCACCCTTAACGTACATTTATTATTTATATATCAAATTAAAAGTATTTTTTTCTGTTTATTATGATGTATGGTTGCCTAATTATGCCTTGCCGCAAATAAGGGTTGCCAGTTGTTAAAGATGATTATAAAATTAATTTCATAATTCTCATGTTTGTGCTCTTTTTCAAATTACAATCACAATTTACTGTAAGTATTTAAAAAAATTATCTCACATATTATAATTATAAATATTGTTTGTAGTCAAAAGTCTGACGAAGAAATTAAAGGATTTCGAAAGCTTTCGCAAAGTAAAAGTGTATTTCACTTCTTTATAAAATCGGTCATAAAAGGCTGCTATAATACATTTATATTGTAACATTTTTATAAACACTTTGTATAACCATAATTCCGTTTCACCCTATATATGCATGACGATACTTTTACTCCACCCTGTATGTCAGCTATCAGTAATTTCCTACTGCTTATAACTCTAAACAATTATTTTTCTCACTTTTTTCTAATCATACGTGTACTATAATTCCATTTGACACTATATTTTAACCATACTGCATAGCAACTCTTATGGACCATCTAACATATTTTAAACGACCCTATATAATTATAATTTTACACCTCCAAATGATATTATGTGCATCAAATTAACATGCGAAATCATTAGATATTACTCATTAAAAATTGCCTACCGTGCAGAGTTTTTCACCTTGAAAACTTAAAATGCCTAGCTATAAAAATATAATGCTAGGAAAATATGAGGGAGGCATAAAATAGTTACATGTTCGGAACATACAAATACAATTTGTATTGAAAGTATGTTTGCAAGAAGAGTTTCACTCTCAAAAAGGTCACCAAATCACCTTGTATTGAAAGAATTTTTACTTTTTTAATTGAACGCTTTTAAATTACAATGCAGCCGCCTTGATTGTCACAAACTAACAATTAATTAAAAAAAAAAAAAAAATTCTCAGTTAAACGATTTTTCCCAAAGATCCCTCACCAATCGATTTCTAGCGATCGAAATTTCCGAATGGGAAAATTTCATCAAAATCGTTAGAGCCGTTGTTTTCCAGAATTCTATTATATATATATATATATATATATATATATATATATATATATATATATATATATACAAACATAGCTCCTATTATAGTATTAGATATAAATAATAAATGTAAGTTAAGGGTGGATAAATGTACGTTAAGGGTGGATAAATGTAACAAAATCATACATGTGTACACCTGGCTGTGAAGAGGTATGGCCAAGTACCCAACGGCAACCGTGAGTTTTCATATATATTGCCCTGAAGTCGACGATATTTTATTGAAAAAACCAGTCAGTGTAATTATTTTTGAAATATCAATTAAAAATATTAACGGCCACATTATGATAGGCAACCTGGTAGATATGTATTCTCCTAATCATAAATATGGGTAAAATGGGTTTTTAGCAAACACTGGATGGGTGCACTAATTCTGCAGCCGGATCTCGTACTAATACTTTTGTGTTTCACTTCGAATCGCAAATGTCTTTGTTCATGGAAACTTTTATGCTTCATTCGTAGTTCTCTTTAATCGAATCAAAGAGTAAAAGTCATTACTATTTATGAGAAGATGACGAGTCTATTTTCGTCAAAACTTCTGTCTACGTTTTAGCCATAAAATGTGCACTTAAGTGTCTTTCGTGAGCTTTTTCTCCCCCAACTTCATTTTATGTCCTTCAGATGTATATTTGATAGCCCTTGTAAGTTTGCTTTAAAGTCGTAAATATTGATAAAAATTCTGATATTCTAGCGTTTACTCAGTGTACTTGTTTATTCAAGAATTTCTCAGAGAAAAATGAAACAAAACGTTATTTGCTCTGTTCTTCGGAACTGTCAAGAACTAAAAATATTTATAATTTTGATGGAAATCGTTACAATTAGAGTGCCCGTCGGCAAAAATGATACGATACGTGTTCGCTCCAAACTTCTTTTATTGATTCATAGAGCCTAGTCTGCCGTCATTTTCTTCCATCTGTTATTTTTTTGTTTTGGGGTGTTTTCAATTCAATTTGTACTCAAAGTCATTTTGACGACAGATTAAAAGTTGATAGATATTTATTTTAAGTAATTTCGAAAAGATTGTTGAGGAGGTCTTGAATTATTTTGTCTATTCATGGGTTTTCTCTCCTCCAACTTTTTTCCTGTAACAGATAAGTATTTAAAAAATTGTATATGTAGAACAAAGTGTAGTAAGGCAATTTCGTAAAATTGCCCGGATTACTGGCTGTCTGTACAGAGATTCTTCCTCACAGTTTTTCTGAGAGAAAGAGATGTCTATAAAATGATCAACCAGTATTCCTGTATATAAGTAATGTATTGTATATTGTGTAATACTTATCTGTGTATGGAGACGTTTCAACTGTCAGTGTCAAATTTTTTGACAAACAATAAATTCAAAATCAAAGAGAAAATTTTTTAGAAAAAAAACTCGAAAACAACACTAAACGATTGACAACGACTCCAGACTCGGAGTTGAAACGTCTCCATACACAGATAAGTATTACACAATATACAATACATTACTTATATACAGGAATACTTGTTGATCATTTTATAGACATCTCTTTCTCTCAGAAAAACTGTGAGGAAGAATCTCTGTACAGACAGCCAGTAATCCGGGCAATTTTACGAAATTGCCTTACTACACTTTGTTCTACATATACAATTTTTTAATTACTTATCTGTTACAGGAAAAAATTTGGAGGAGAGAAAACCTATGAATAGACTAAATGATATTTATTTTGTTTTAAATTTTTTCATTTATTTCTCTACGGTTAACACATTTTTATAATGTAATATTTATAAAGACTACAAGAAATATTACAATAAAACACGCTAGGACACTAAATTAAATTACAAACCAAGCATCACAATTATCTTCTCAAAGTTAAAAAGATTTTTAATATCACATTTAAATTTCTGAAAAGAGATTCAAAAAATACCAATACGGTCCTGAAATAAGTTCTTGTTAGTGATTCGATTGACCCATAGTTAGTCATATGAAGTCACACTTTAAACAGCTCAGTATGCCTACTGCGCCGACACATTTAAATGAATCAAATTCCGTAGATCTGGGCATATTATACATGAGTTAACTAGTTTATGCAAAAAGCATAAATCTGCACAAATTCTCCTGCTCTCAAAGGATAACAATCCTAACTCTGTGCTAATGAGATCATCTGAGTAATCATCTCTACGAAGTCCCATTTTATATGCAGTAATTCGTAGAAACTTGTTTTGCACCTGCTCCAAAAGATCGACATGTGACCGATATGATGGTGACCAGACCACACAGCCATATCCTAAAATTGATCTCACTAAAGTGCAGTACAACAATTTAAATGGAATTATAGAAAATTCAGAGGATGACCTATGAATGAAGCCCACAATCTTTAGGGCAGGGGATGTTATATCTTCTATATGTGATCTAAAAGATAGCTTACGATCATAGGTAATTCCCAGATCCTTGATTTCTGAATAATTATTAAGACTATTGTTTTCTATTTGGAATTGAAAGGTGATGGGGTATGTTCGTCTACCAAATGATATTTGACAACATTTTTTTATATTTAGGTCAATTTTATTAACCTTGCACCAATAAGAAAAGTGATTTATATCTTCTTGGAGAAGTAAAACATCTTCTAAGGTATCAACCGATTTGAACAAGTTGACGTCATCAGCGAACATCAGGAAAGTGCTCTTATTTTGGTAGATAGGTTTTAAGGTCAACCATAAAGAGGCTGAAAATGATAGGGCCACAATGTGACCCCTGTGTTACTCCAGATAAGGCAAGTATTTCTCTTGAGACTGAACTATCAATCTTCACCATGTGAGATCTGCCTGTAATAAATGTTTTAAACCAAGATAGCAACGGATCCCTAATACCTAAGGCTTTCAGTTTTAGGATGAGAAGATCGTGGTCAACCCTGTCAAATGCCTTCGAAAGGTCAATATAGACAGACTCAACCTGTCTTCCCTTTTCCACTTGACTCAATATAAAATTTTGATATAACACTAGATTCGTTTCAGTCGACCTTTTCTTGACGAACCCAAACTGTGCTAGGTTGATTATTTGATTGACATCCCATGTGAACCGTTGGCATACAAGCTTATCCAAAAGTTTAGGGATCTCGGATTGACCTGTGTTTTAGGGATTGATAAATTCATTTAAGATAGCTAAGCTTCCAGAAATAGGCAATTTGACCTGTGTTTAGGGATAAAAATAAATTACAGAGCATTTTCTGGGAAATAACACCAAAAGTCACGAAATTTCTGTATATTTCCAAACGTTTTGGAGTCTAGGTCAGACTCCGTTGTTAATGGCAATATCTACAATTTGACTTATGACGTAACTAAGAGAGTTTAATTTGATAATATACAGGGTAGCACAGAAATTTTGAGAGATCATTTAGTTTGTTTTTCTTATTCGAGTCAATCCATCTTACGATTTTCTTTCCAAGCAATCTGGTGGCACTGCTTGGCATCGACAGTGCGGATATAAATTATGATTTTATTCAATGATAAAAAAAATAAACTTTAGCAATCTGCACTAAAGGTCGTCAGTAGTAACTAAACAAAACAAAAATAAAGTAAATCGGTTAAGGAGCAGAGGAGAAAATGGTACCGAACCCTTTTGTCTTCGCCTATTTATTTATAGATTAACTAATTTTTCCTTTTTATAATTGGTAAAATATTGTATAGTGCAACACCATAACTGTGTCGTTCTTTCCATGCGATAAGCATTAAGTATATCCGTCCGTTTTTATCCCCAATATCCGTTCAAATATCAATTCATTTGACACAAAGGAATTTTTATCACGCCAGAAAATCCACTTTATGATCTCGATTATCCTGATCTCAGCAATTTTGCTGCGACAACAGATCTCCAGATAAAATTCGATATGTTATTTTGTCATCCCAAAGTATACAGTGTTATCTCAAACGGCAATGCTATGAGAAAAGAATGAAGGGAAAAATTGTTTTTGTTAGTAGGCCATCAAAATTAATTGTCTTAATAAACTTAACGAAGTTGAATTATGAGGAGTTTCCATGTGGAAGAATATTTATTTTACCACATTTTTTTTATTGACTTTTATTACCCAAGATAGTGTACCTTTATAGTCAGGTAATATTAAAAAAATTGAAAGAAATTATGTATTATCAGGAATAAAATTACATACTATTTTACTTATATTACTATAGCTACTAACTTCCTTATTACACATGTAGTTTTCAAAAAAAAAAAGAATTAAAACTCTTTCATATGATTCTTGATAAAATGGCATATAACCTAAGTTTAAAAAATGACTAAGTATACAAGTAGTCAGGTAATATGGTACCTACTGTGTAAATCAAATTTATCGTTTCCAATAAAATTAGAAGTAGATGATGCCTTATATTTCTTAAATAGTTCTAGGCTTTCAAGAAATTCAGTTTAAAATTGTAAAAATGTAATATACATGCTTAGGAAAAGTATGATATCTATATAAACATTAATTAGCAACGGTGTAATTACTTTTGTTTATTCAAAATAAACTTTAGTGGCCATCATAACGAGTTTTGAAGTTTCTGCAAGTCATACCTATATAAAGGCTATTACACTCTACACAGGTTAATTTAATAATCCCAGATTTCATTTGTATTTTTAAGTTTTCCTGTAAATAACACCACAATTGCCGGAAACTATGTATATATCTAGTACCTCAAATATTTCGGGGTCTAAATTAGACTCCGTTTTCAGTGGCAATAAAACAAAATAGAACACAACTGAATAAGAAATTAAAAATTAAAAAGTTCGGAGTGATGAATTTAGAATGTTGTTTTTCAATTTTATTATTTTTTCATTGTGAAGGTTTCAAAACCGCTGAAATATTCATTTCATCGGCAATCGATATAGGTTAACCTGCAGCTCATAAGTCAATTGTTCGCTCATTTTAGTTGCCTGTCATGAATCAGGAAAATTGAATGAATTCATCCGCGTAGTTGATAACTGATAACGTCGTCATTGATGGTAAAATGACGACGTTTCGGCAGAGTCACATCTGCCCTCTTCAGGTCGGTTCGCATAATTCCCATAGCCTTCTGCTTTCGCTTCTAGTTACTCGAATACTAAGATTTTCTGAATCGAGCGCGCTGTTATATAGCCGCAGCTCGGCGCCTATCGGTTGACACCGTGAACGGCTGCGCGTGATTGGCCCTTGGCGCTCAGTGGGCACGGCTCCATCCTGCTGATTTATTTCCGGTTAAGTTGTTATTGGACGGGTAGGGGCCGGTACGGTGTTTAATAGGATTTTCCAACAATTTGATAAGTTCTGAATTTCATTGCGTGCGTTTAGACTGTGAGGTCTCTTCGCTATTTCAATTGCCTCTCTTACGAGTCTTGATTTCGGGTATTCTATATTTGCCAGTACTCTGGTGTTCTCAAAGTCTATTCGGTGTGACATCGTTGTGGCGTGTTCCGCAATGGATGTTGTTTTTTCCTGCTTTCTTTCTTACAGCGTTCTGGTGTTCATCACGTCTAGCTTGAATTCTTCTATTAGTTTGCCCCACATAGGTTTTATGACAGTCTGCACATGGAATCTCGTACACTCCCTGTTCTTCTAAAGGGATCCTCGTCTTCGGAGTTCTCAACACCGTGCTTATTTTTCTGTCTGTATTGAAAATAGTATCGATATTGTGTCTCCGTAGAATTCTTGCAATACTGTCCGTGGTCCCCTTGACATACGGTAAATAAGCCTTGGTTATTGGTGTCTCATGCTCCTCGTCTGTTTGTCTCGGTTTTGATTTTAGGGCTCTTTGAATATTTCGGTCTGTAAATCCGTTTTGTCTCAGAGCTGTTTTCAAACTGTCCATTTCCTGTTTAATGTTATCCTGGCAGCTAGCCTTTGTGATCTGGTTACTAAAGTCCTGACGACAGCTTGTAGTTGGGCTGGGTAGTGATGAGAATTAGCATGAAGGCATCTGTTGGTGTGAGTTGCATTCCTATATACCGTATGGCCAAGGGTTCCATCTTGCTTCCTATTTATGCGAACATCAAGGAATGGCAGTTGATTGTTGGCTTCAACCTCCATGATAAATTTTATTTTGTGATGGATGCCATTAAGGTGATCTAAAAAAGTATTGAGGTGTTCCCTCCCATGAGGCCAAATCACAAATGTATCATCCACATATCGCAACCACAAACTGCGTTTAAGAGTTGTTGTTCTTAGTGCAAACTCCTCAAAGTTCTTCATAAAAAGGTTCGCTATAACTGGTGAGAGTGGCGATCCCATTGGAGCTCCTTCCACTTGTTTGTATCGTTAGTTTTCGTAAACAAAATATCATCAGACAGTGCCTTGTTAAGTCTACAAGGTGTTGAGGTGGTTTGTATTTTTCTATTATGATATCCAAGGTTTCGTCGATAGGCATGTTGGTGAAAAGGGACACTACGTCAAAACTTACAAGAAGACACTCTGGTTGTAAGACCGTTTTTCTAATAATTTCGATGAAATGTGTCGAATTTTTTACATATGAGTCTGCCCCCTCTGCAAACGGTTGAAGTTGTTGGGCTAGGTATTTGGCTAGGTGTTGTGTTGGGGATCCAACTGAGCTTACTATTGGCCTCAAAGGTGCACCTTCTTTATGTACTTTTGGTAACCCATAGAATTTCGGACATCTCGCTGACTTTTCACGCGGAATGAGTTGCAGTTGGAGATTTTTGTCGATCCTACTTGCTTGGATTTTGGCCTTGGTTGTTTTCTCTAGATAAGTTGTTGGATCAGTAGTAATTTGTTTATATGCTGGATCTTGTAGCAATATTTGAATTTTGTTTTAATAATCCGCTGTATCTAAAATTACAGTCGCATTTCCTTCATCAGCAGGTAGAATGACAATGTTCTTGTTGAGGCGCAGTTGTTTCAAGGCCTCATTTTCTTCTATAGATAGGTTCCTTTTGGGTGGTTTAGACCTTCTTAGAACATGTGACACATCTTGTCTAATTATTTCAGCGGTGTTCGCAACTAATTTTGAAACTGCTGTTTCCACGCCACATATTATGCTCTCTGCTGGTATGTGAGAGGGAGCAATAGCGTAATTGAATCCCTTAGCCAACACGCCAATCGAGGAAGTGTTCAATTGGACCGAAGATAACTTATAAACGGTTTTATTCGTTTCCAATTGCCGTGAGGTTAGACTGTGACCGTTCTTTTCCGAGACAAATTCGTTTTTGGGCTTCAGTTGGAGCTTCAATTTGTTAAATTTTGCCTGTTGTTGCATTGTTGTTAACTTTGCATTCGTTTCGGCCCTAAATTCGCTAATCTCATCGAATTTATCCCATATTATCGGGTGGAGTGTATTGCTTACCTGTAGGTGGATATCTAGGAGTTTAGTATCAAGAACATCCAAATCTCTTCTGACATCACGTATGGCTTCCCTAAGTAGGGCACAACTCGCTTTCCATAAGATATTCTGTGTTTTTCTGTTGTTCTTCCAGAACTTTACCGTCATGATTTTCGAAATAACTCCTTCATCGCGGCATCGTTGTAAAAAATGTAGATCGCACAAAAGTTTGCTTCTTTTCGCGGGTAATTTCTCAAATGTTTTACACAAATGAAAAGTATTCTCCCCGTAGAGATTCACTATATTTGTTTTTAAGTTTTCGCGGGCACTAAATGTTTTAGGCGGTTTCCGGGAATTTATCCGCGTAGTTGATAACTGATGAATTCCCGGAAACCACCTTAAACATATATATATATATATATATATATATATATATATATATATATATTTGACATTAAAATCTCTCGCGACCGCAGAATTTTGCTACGCGACCCCATTTGGGGTCACGACCCATACTTAAAGAAGCCCTGATTTAGATCTATGGAATATGATCGTCAAATTTTTATAAGTTACTTTTGTTGCTTTATAAATTGCAAAATACATATTTTTTGCAATAATTAAATACATATGTAAAAAGCGATCTAGAAATAGACTTCTTGACTGATAATAAATTAACCAGGTTGTAATCAAATATTCTGTAATTTAGCAACAATTCATATTAAAACTAATTATGTATAATGTTGCATAATTGACTTTACAGCCAAAAAAGGCTGATGTATGCGTTTTTGTGAACAGTAAATTTAGTATCACACTGCATTGATAAAATGACGTTTAAAATAGTGATTTTTAACATTAAAACATACCTAGGGCCCAAAATGGATAATTTCACAACAAGAAAGTAGTTTCTCGGTTTAGTGGAATTTGGCCAGTAAAAAAACAATTTTATTTAACTTTGTCATTGGACAGACCTTACTATTACCCATAACTTTCATAGGCACATGTTTTGATTATAATTTTTAACATATATCAAAAACCTGAAATTTTGAATATTTTCAATTTTTCCATTTACATCGCTTTGCCAGGGAGGAAAAATAAGTAAAAAATGTATAGGTTTTCATGTCATAGATAAAATATATTCAGTACAGCTATTTACTTAGACTATAAGCAGGACCGTACTATTTTTTTTACTGTGACGATTATTTATTCTCTCAAAACTCGTATAAAATTTAATTTCACGTATTGATATTCTAATGCGAAACCAGAAGCAGCAGTGAAGATTTGATGATGCCTTATAATTTGTAAAATTATTTTTTTATATTTTCTTAAATAAAAGTGCAAAAAATTAAATTTAGTTCTAAAATACGGTATTTTTTTTCTCCTTTAATAGTATTCTTATATCTTTCTGTTTCTTAGATAGTAATGTTATACTTTCAAATCTGAGACATCGTTTATATACACTAATTTATTTCAATCCAATTCATTTTGGCTCTCTTCTTTTCTTTTTAAATAGAACTAGCAGTCGCCCAGTTGTCGAAATTCGACCCTATTTTATGAAATTGAAAAAAGTATATCTTTATAAGAAATAGAGTTGTGGAGAATTCGGAGAAGTAGATGTAATGACCAAAATTGTTCACTCATATTGACTAATCTGTTGAAATGAAAAGAAAATCAAAACATAATCAAATATCGGTATTCGAAATATTCTGACAAATGAATGACACCCTAAATTTTTGACTGGAACCGCTCATGGCAAAATATTGGATATAATAATTGGAAGATTGTTCTTTGCAACTTAAAAGTTTCCGTCATTTGCGGTTTCAATCAAGTTCAGGAATATTAAAGAAAAGAGAGGACCATCAATCCTAGGAGAACTTAAATATTTAATAAATTCTCTATTGTCGGCTGTCTGACAATTTGTTACACAACACCTTCGGGAAGGTTGTCATAATATTATATTAATCAAATAATCAAATTCACATTAAAAACAGAATATTTAATATGAAAGTTACTGCAACGCGTCCGAAAAATCAATACTGATTTGCTACATTGACTATTTTACCACTAAACAATAACAATACTTGCATGCCACTTCCAGAAGTACATGCTCTAAGTGTCTAATAGCATCTAACGATCGTTCCGTCCAAATATAATTACCCAATGTTTTGTGTTTTGACCGTCTGCCGCCGGCGGCACTGTCAGTTGTTTGGCGTTGACAGATGTACGTAAATAATTATATTTTATATAATGAATGAACCAATATTATACATTAATATTAGCATTCTGCACTAAAGGTCGTCAGTAGCTACTAAACAAAAGAAAAATGAAGAAAATAGGTTGAGAGACAGAGGAGAAAATGGTGCCTAATCGTTTTGTCTTTGCCTGTTTATATATAGATAATTTCAAACACTAAGTACTATTTCTTACTTTATAGTTTAAGAGTTTATAAATTATTCAAAAGTAATTTTTACAATTATTTTATTAAACAAAAACTTACGGTAAGCCATAAGCCTTCCTAAAAGCATTTCCAAAACCGTTTTCCCACAAAGTTGGAAGTTTTTACAAACAACCCATCATAATAATAAATAATCCTGAATTCTCCTTGTGTCTCACATTTAATTTAGCCCGATAGTCATGCTGCAGAATATTACCGATCTTAAATCTCCCTCCATAAGAAAGTTGACCGGTTCATGAAGTTATGCTTTTTACTCGTTATGAACTCACGAAAGGTAAACTTCTTGAAATGGTTCTCTTGAGCTATGAAAACGACCGAACTTCGAACAAACATATTTCATAAAGTTTTCTCACTTTTCTCGGGAAGAGCATTCCACATTTCACTTCACAAATGACTGCCAAACTTATAGTTTACAGGAACAAGGAAAAGCTATTACACCCTCGAAAAAGATATGGAGAACAATTCATTTGACTAATGTTGGGGTTTTCAGCAAATTTTTGCGTGTCAGAAATGCGAATAGAGCTTAAGTTCAACGAAGTGAATGCAAATTCTTGAATTGTGCTCGAGAGGGTTCGCTTTTAAGCCTAGAATAAATTTCTATAATAAATTTTGTGATCGGCAAACACAGAACAGCATTCTTTACTGTTGCGTTCTACTGCAAGTTTCGGAATACTGTTTTAAGTTTGACGGTAATTTATTGACTTGGAAAGTCTGAATTACTTTAATTCATTTCTATCATTGTCTGCGAAAGAATTATGTCTTCCGGATTAATGCTGATGAAAAGGAAATTCATGGCCCTGCTTGATGAGTTGGAAGTCATTTATTTGATTCGAATACGTAACAGGAAATAAAATAACGAACAGGCTTCATTGGAGTACCTAAAAAAATGTAATTCATTAGCATATAACAGAATAAAATGAAGTCATCGAAGAAAGTTTTGAGAACGCTAACATTTTATTATGTAAATCTATTATAAAGTGAACAAATAGAGCTTATTGGGGATCATAAGTAATGTAACTGATTCAAATCAGACACCGTTTCATACATAAGGGTCAGTTTTAATAGAATTCGGATATATCGCCTCTATATACACTTGCGTGCATAGAAACTGGCTCAGTGCAAACCTTTGAATTTAGCAACTCTGTGTTTGATCAGACTCAAGAAATGTATAAAATTCAATCGCAAACCGCCGATGCCATTATTTCAGGAGTAGTTCATAGCTGATATCTTACATGATTTGAACAGCAAATTGCGAGAAATAATTTATTTAAACAATAAAAACAAGCAAAAATGTATGTTTTCTTGTTTTCGGCTGTATTGAGAAAAATAATGAAGGAATCGTGATCTTGCTAATAGAGAAGTTGTAGACAATTGGAGAACCTTGAAAATGAACCATAAAATCACGAATAATTCTCGAAGCCTTCTACTTACGCTTCTATACAGGGTACGTTTTTTTTATGATTATTATGGGGATCTCGGAAACTAGCGGAGATAGAGGAATGGTTAAATTGGGAAAGATTTGCAGTTTTACTGGCCCAATTTAATGACACGTTCGGATTTTTGTAAAAAGTCATGGCTTGCTAGATATTTTGAAAAAACGAAATTCTGTCGATTTAGTCAAATCCGTCTAGCTCCTTTGTTTTTTATTTTATAAAAAAGTGCAAATATCAAAATTGAAGAATATGTATTCCGAATATGATTGTCATGTCCTCGGTTGCGTGACAGCTCTTGTTTTCGGGATATGACACGAACTTATCTTTTTTTGAATGGAAACCATAGTTGGCTATGTCCTCGAAAAATCGGACATTTTTACAGCTTTTCAACGATATAATACACGATATAGTTATTCATAAAAATAACGGATTAATGAATGCTTTTCTCTCTTATTTTCACTTTTAACGTAGGTAGCCATGAAAAAGATTTTTTTCACTTTGACATTTCTTCATTTGAGAGTAATTCCATTAGTGCTGCTGAACTGACAGTCGATATTGACAAGTTTTCGTGATAAAATGGAATATTCTAACGAAGGAAAACTGAATATGGTGGAATGTTATATCATATGCCATAAAAATTCAGTTCGTGCAGCTGAGGAATACTTTCATAGATATTTTAATCGTCGTCAACCTGCTCTATGTACATTTAAGAGGCTTTACGATAGTTTACGCAGATATGGATCTTTTACTAAACCACCAAAGGAACGTAATAAAGTTAACGAAGCAGCACAAATAAATGGTTTGGCAATGGTAAATCAAAACCCATCTACATCAACTCATGAGATTGCGGCAGAAGCAGGCACATCTCAACGAACTGTACTTAAGATACTGAAAGCGCACAAGTTCCACCCGTACAAAGTTTCAGTTTCTCAAACTATGCATGCTGGTGACGAACATCGAGGTATTTTGTTTTGTACATGGTTTAAAGACATGTGCCTTGACAATCCACAGTTTCCATTAAAGGTGTTATGGTCAGATGAAACTAGATTTACTAAGTGCAGTATTCAATAGACACAATGAGCATATCTGGGATAAAGAAAACCCATTCCATGTAGAACAAAGACGACCCGAGATAAAATTTGGTTTTAATGTTTGGTGTGGTATGATAGCGTCTACTATTCTGGGGCCTTTTATCTATGACGAATCACTTACTGGGGAGCGCTACTTGCATTTCTTGCAATACACTTTTCAAGACATGTTGCATAATTTGAATTTGAGAATTCATTTAGAAACTGAGTGGTTCCAACATGATGGAGCACTTGCTCATAATTCGTTATTAGTAAGACAACACTTATGTAGATAATAACTATCCAAACTCTTGGATAGGAAGAAGTGGCCCAGGCGAATGGCCACCCCGGTCTCCCGATTTGGCAGCAATAGACTTCTATTCATGGGGTGGCTAAAAAACAAAGTATACAAAAGAAAGTATGAGGGAGTTGGTGACCTAAGGGTGGCGGTATTACAAGCAATTGAAGAAATTGATAGGCGGTCTGTGAGGAAAGCGGTAATGTCAGTCTTAAAAAGATGCAATTATTGTCTAAATAACAATGGTGGATATAAATTGTAACCATTATTATGTACTTTAATTTCTTAAGTTTTTAGTAAGTACCTACTTATTTAATTTTTTCGTTATATCTGATATACCTTATAAAAAATCGTTCAATGTTTTTTGGAATTGTTATTAATAAATCAATCTATTTCATTGCTAACTACGTTAAAAGTGAAAATAAGAGAAAAGCATCCATAACTCCGTTATTTTTATGAATAACTATATGGAGTATTATATCGTTGAAAAGCTCTAAAAACGTTCGATTTTTTTGAGGTCATAGGCAACTATATTTTCCATTCAAAATAAGATAAATTTGTGTCATATCTCGAAAACGAAAGCTGTCACGCAAACGAGGACATGATAATCATATTCGGGATACAATTCCCTACAATATTGATATTTACACTTTTTTTATAAAATCAAAAACAAAGGAGCTAGAGGGTTTTGACTAAATCGACAGAATATCGTTTTATTCAAAATATCTAGTAAGCCATGACTTTCTACAAAAATCTGAATGTCATTATATTGGGCAAGTAAAACTGCAAATCTTTCCCAATTTAACCATTGCTCTATCTCCGCTAGTTTCCGAGATCCCCATACTGATCATCAAAAAAACTCACCCTGTATATATTTTTTAAAAAAGTATTTTTTTATCGGTCTTTCTGGATTTTCTCAGCGAAAACTCCTCTGATCAGAAATTGTAAACGCTCATTTTAAAGGTTTTCCGATTCGCACAACTTTTCCATTGAGAGTATTACGATTCCTCCATAAGATTTCATAACACAAGCAAAAAACAAAAGAAGACAACATTCTTCTGGGAATTTATTGTTTAAATAATTTATTTCTTCGAATTTGATGTTAAAATTAGGTCAGTTATTGTCTATTAAGTATTACTAATGTGATTGCATAATCAGTGGTTCCCAAATTTTGCACCTGCGCCCCCTTTAAAAAAAATTGTTGCGCCCCCTTAATTTTTTTAACAATCTAATTGTGGATTACGTATACCTATTTTGCTGATTAAGTTTTTTTGGCACTTATTCGACTTTTTAGGTTTGTATTCGAAAATGATATTTCGGAAACTGCTAGAAACCTAATAGAAGCTGTTATGTTGCCTTCACAGAAAAAAAAATACGAGGGCTGCCTTTTATATTTCGGGATTGGACAACCCTAGTGTTGCAGTCTGACAACTGACAGCTCTATCGTAATGTTTGACAATTTTGAGATTATTTTTTACAACTTTCGACGTGGATTAAAAGTCAGCAAGAGTGCATGGATGAACTTAATTTAATTTTTAGTGATGAAACTCCATCAAGGACCACTGTTTATCGATGGTATGGTGAATTCAATCGTGGTCGTAGTTCACTCCAAGACGAATTTCGCCATTGATGCTGTCCGCGAACTGATATTGCAAGATCGTCATGTGACCTATCGTGAGATTGAGTCAACCTTACACATTAGTGAGACTAGCATACATTGAATATTGCATAAACATTTGAATGTCAAAAGAATTTGTTCGCGTTGGATCCCACACAATTTGTCAATCGTTCAAAAAAAAGCTCGTGTCGATTGGTCGAAAGAAAAGCTCAAAAAATACGATCGCGGTGCTTCAAAACACGTTTTTGACATAGTGACAGGTGATGAATTGTGGATTTACGCAAATGAGCCCGAAAGTAAACAGCAGTCGACTGTATGGGTGTTTCAAGATGAGCCGAATACAACAAAAGTTGTTCGCGCACGAAGCACTTCCAAGCAACTGATCGCCTGTTTTTTCGGAAAAACTGGACATGTCGCAACCATACTTCTACAACAACGCAGAACAGTCAATTCTGAGTGGTACACAACCATTATTCCCGTAAGTACAAAAAAACTGAGAGGTCAACGTTTTTCGACAACTGAAGAAGCGGTTGCTGCGTTCAGAATGCATGTTTTGGAGATACCTCAATCAGAGTGGAAAAAGTGCTTCGACAATTGGTTCAAACGCATGCAAAAGTGTATAGATCTTCATGGGGAATATTTTGAAAAACAATAAAGCGATTTTCGATGATTAATATTTTTTTTGTTCTCTCCATATATGAGTAGTTATATTATTTTGGAAAGATTCCATTCTTTGTTAAAATCTGCATAATTGCCAAGGACTGTCCATTTCGAAAGAGATACTATGAATAGATAGTATAATGTTTTTCGTTCTTAAGAGCTTACTAATTACAATATTAAAGAATTCATCAATGTGCAAATTACTGCAAACTTAGCCTGTCGCCCAATAAAATTTCCCGGCATATTTTATACTAAAATCTTAGTGTAATCTTCATCCATAAAGATCTTTGGCGAATCTTTTTAAAATATTTCCGCTCAGTCTAAAATTAAGTTTTAAATTTGAATAATTAGTGAATATAATTTCCTTCAGCTTTGCGTATTTTGAGAACGCCAATCTTTTCCTCGCTTACCCAGTCGTCGCAGTAGTTTTATTTTTTAGGCGGGCTCTTCAACTTTCTATGTTAATTTTTCTTTTGAACTCTATTCATTAACTCTTGATCCCTGAAATGCATTTATAGAATTTCTGCTGGAAACTCGACATTGCTTATTTAATCAAGACAAATTGATGTTTACATTTTTACTCCAAGCCTTATTAGTTATGCGGTGCTTGACGATGTCTTTTCCAGAGCAATTTCCAATTTATACGGTTTAAGTAGTTGATAACTTTTTAATAAATAGCTTCGAAAAATCGTGTAAATTTGCTGATGAATATTTTCAAAAACTATTTAAGAAATATATGTTCTCATTTTTTGATGATTTTACATATTTGGGGGAAACGGCTATATATTAAAAAAATATAATCGTTTCAAAGTCTTATTGTGCCTTTGTGTCAATGGGATTAAAATCTAAACAAAATATAATTATGGAATTGTTAGTTATCGGTTTGACAATTTTATGTGACATAAATATAAGTAAAGCTACTTTCAAATTGAATGAAATTGAAAGTATTGTCTTCAGTATTTATATGTGGCGCTCCTAGGGGCAAATTTGTTGTAAGAAAAAAGAATGTAAATGCCGTGGAACCTTTGGTGTGCCACAAATTTAAAAATACAGTTTTTACACCCTATCTCCAAACCTTTATATAAACACTCAACGCCGTTCCAACAACTATAAGTTGTCATCATCAAGGAGTAAACCAAGCTTAGATGTTTAATTAATCAAAATTGCCCAAGCCGTTATTGAATAATCACTAATAAAGGATGCCGACCAAATGATAACCTCCTCCTTTTTGGAAGTCAGTTAAGAATATCGATTAACGCCCAAACAGTGCATCTGAGGTAACATGTAGGATTCAAAAAGTAACACTAACTGAGGCATCCAATCAAATTCATAATATTATGCAGGGTGTTCATTTTAAAAACTGCAACTATGATATGAATTCCGATATGTCTCGGAATTTCAGCAAACAACTTTAGTGAGATATATATATATATATATATATATATATATATATATATATATATATATATATGATGATCAGTATGGAGATCTCGGAAACTAGCGGAGATAGAACAATATGGTTAAATTGGGAAAGATTTGCAGTTTCACTGGCCCAATTTAATGACACTTTTGGATTTTTGTAAAAAGTCATGGCTTACTAAATATTTTGAAAAAACGAAAGTCCTCGTTTGCGTGACAGCTCTCGTTTTCGAGATATGGCACAAACTTTTTTTTTGAGTGGAAACCATAGTTGGCTATGATCTCAAAATAATCGGACGTTTTTAGAGCTTTTTAACGATATAATACTAAGTAATTTCGAAAAGATTGTTGAGGAGGTCTTGAATTATTTTGTCTATTCATGGGTTTTCTCTCCTCCAAATTTTTTACTGTGTATGGAGACGTTTCAACTCCGAGTCTGGAAAAAAAAATTTGACAAATTTTTTTGACAAACAATAAATTCAAAATCAAAGCGAAAATTTTTTAGAAAAAAACCTCGAAAACAACACTAAACGATTGACAACGACTCTAGACTCGGAGTTGAAACGTCTCCATACACAGGAAAAAATTTGGAGGAGAGAAAACCCATGAATAGACAAAATGATATAATACTAGTTATAGTTATTCATAAAAATAACGGAGTTATGGATGTTTTTCTCTCTTATATTTACTTTTAACGTAGGTAACCATGAAAAATATTGTTTTCACTTTGACGTTTCTCATTTGAGAGTAATTTCATTAGTAGTGCTGAACTGACAGTTGATACTGACAAGTTTTCATGATAAAATGGAATATTCTAAGGGAGAAAAACCGAATATGGTGGAATGATATATCATATGCTATAAAAATTCAGTTCGTGCAGCTGAGGAATACTTTCATAGATATCTTAATCGTCAACTTGCTCTATGTACATTTAAGAGGCTTTACGATAGTTTACGCAGATATGGATCTTTTACTAAACTACCAAAGAAACGTTATTATATTAACGAAGCAGCACAAATAAATGGCAATGGTAAATCAAAATTCATCTACATCAACTCGTGAGATTGCGGCAGAAGCTGACACATCTCAACGAACTGTAGTTAAGGTACTGAAAGCGCACAAGTTTCACCCTTACAAACTTTCAGTTTCTCAAACTTTGCATGCTGGTGACGAACATCGACGTATTTTGTTTTGTACATGGTTTAGAGACATGTGCCTTGACAATTCACAGTTTACATTAAAGGTGTTATGGTCAGATAAAACTATATTTACTAACTGCGGTATGTTCAAAAGACACAATCAGGCTAAAGAAAACTCTTTCCATGTAGAACAAAGACGACCCCAGATAAATTTTGGTTTTAATGTTTGGTGTGATGTCATAGGGTCCACTATTCTGGGGCCTTTTATCTAAGACGAATCCCTTACTGGGGAGCGCTACTTGCATTTCTTGCAATACACTTTTCAAGACATGTTGCATAATTTGAATTTGAGAACTCGTTTAGAAATTGAGTGGTTAAAAAAAAACAAAGTATACAAAAGAAAGTATGAGACAGTGGGTGACCTAAGGGAGGCGGTATTACAAGCAATTGAAAAAACTGATCTGAGGCCTGTGAGGAAAGCGGTAATGTCAATCTTAAAAAGATGCAATTTTTGTCTAAATAACAATGGTGGAGTTTTCGAACATAAATTGTAACCATTATTATGTACTTTAATTTCTTAAGTTTTTAGTAAGTACCTGCTTATTTAGTTTTTTCGTTATATCTGATATAACTAATAAAAAAATCGTTCGTATATTTTTGAAGCAACGACTTCAAAAATATACTAGATTGATAGGTAATTAATTTGTACAGAATGAGCACCTTTTAATGTTTACATTTCTTAGTTCCTGGGGAGGTATCAAACAGCATTGAATGTGTTATTTGTTTGCTAGAGTTGTATTTTGTTATAAATATTTTTAGCTTTTTAGTTATAGGTAGAAGTTGGTTATTTTTTTTTAAAAAAATGTCTTATTTTCAACTTTTTAGTTTTTTTTTTGAACTCAGGTAGTTTTCATTCTTCATTTGTTATTTTGTATGTATAACCTTAATAGAGAGAACCAGGTAACATCGAAAGCCTCAACATTACACAATGATACTTTGTCATTTAAATTGATAGGAAAATTTTTACGAACAAAATGTACTAGTACGGGTTGACTTAATAAGCCCAAAATGTATTTATGCCCTTTGGGCTACGCCATGTAATTTTCTTTCAACTTTTTTGACAACCCTGTATAACTATAGATAATTCCACTTGAACCTATGTACCAACCATCCTGTACATACGACTGCCCACGGACAAGCATAAATTTGTTAGCTGCTTTCTGTAAAGTATAGGACGGAGAAGAATCCATCCCATATTTACGGAGTAAAATCCGTCCTATATTTAAACCATAGTATATAACTCCTTGTGGGCTACCCCATAAATTATTTCATTTTTAACATTTTATATTATCGCCCTGTGTAACATTAATTCCTCTCCACACTTTATGCAACTTCTTATGGGCTATAAATTAAATAATTTTGTAATCACACTGTATAAATATAAATCAACTCCAGCATATATTTCAACCATCCTGTATATGATTTGCTTATGTCCACATCAAATAACAGTTTTTTAATCACCCTATATAATTTTAATTTCACATTTTGTTTCCACATTTTTATACCACCAAACGTCCAGGTCACCCTATATTCCAACCATCCTGTATATACGGCTGCCTACGGACCACTATCATACTAGTCCGTCCTATATTTCAATCTTCATATAAATGCAAGTCCTTCTACCACTTTACTTTGTGATTTTGTTTGCTATAACTAAATACCCGGTCTATAAACCCACCAAATAACAGTTTAAAGTTTGACATGTGATGTCACTGAATTTTCTATTAGGCCGGGAGAATGTGACAACCAAATACACCGCCTTCGCAAAATGGAAAAATTTGCATTTAAATAGGTATTTGCCTGTTATACAAAGAAAACCAGCTTGGTACTCATTGATTTAAGGAGCCGAAAATACTATGCTTTACTACCTATATGCTTGAGATGTACATTGAAAATTTTCAAATTCGCAATTAAAACTTCTAATGCCTAAAATTACCGCACCATTACGTTGGAATTAAAATATTAATGAGGAAATGTCCGTTATGTCATTTCGATGAAATTTTTATAAGAATTTTCGGCGATTTTCTGCAAAACTGCAAGTTGCACGTCGCAGAAAAGTATATGACACTACCTAAGGATCTTCCTTAATAGATTAAACGTTAAAAAGCTATACACATCCATAAGAAGTTATCGAAAAATCGACTAAAATTTTAGGGATAATGGTTGATTTTCATGCACGCATATGTTCATTCACAAATTTCATCACTTTACCAATAGAATTCTTTTCCAAAATTTGAAGTTTCACCAATCCGGATATATATTCTATTAAACAAGACCACATTAATTCAAAACGGTGCACCACAGGAGAAGAAATCAGGTTACATACATACAAAAAAAAAGCTAAAAAATAAGCGACGAATTGATAACCTCCTCCTTTTTGGAAGTCGGTTAAAAACACATGTATCATAATATGAGAATTCACTAGAGACTATGTTGAATTGGCTGCACGTGTTGCTGATATTCTGCTTCTCTTTGTAATTGTTCTCTTATCGGAACGGGATGCATAACTCGAGTAACCAGTTATATACTAAAACACAGGAACCAGTATCGCCTACTCAATTGGAGAAATATATTTTTATCTAATGTTAGTCTGAAGCTATTAGACAATGTAACTCGTTCCTCGAAGTTTCCTTGGACTTGAAGTGGTTGATCTCACGTTTCAATAGCTTTGGATCTGCTATCGTCGTCAGGTGATCCAAAGCTATTGAAACGTTCAAACATTTTAAGGCTATGAAAACTTAGAGGATACTTTTATCTATTTGTTGAAAAGAAAACTGTATAGTCATAAAAGAAACAAGAAAAACAATTAGTTCAAGAAAACTTTTTTAAATCCGACAACTTTTATTATCACTGGAGCGACCCAAATAACATTACACTACTTTCTGGGAATCCCCAGAGCTGTAGCTTCGCATATTCAATGAAAGCAATTTGTTACAGTTGAATTTGCATCGTCTCAGGGCCCCGTCTTCATTAATCCGAATAACGCTGCAGCTGCCGTTGCACTCCAGACGACACCGGCAAACCAAGGAAATTACGTCACCCAGACTGTCTATGGCTTTCTCGATTTTACGACCACCATAGGAAACACCGTCATGGTTTTCTCACCGCAGAGTGCCGCCGCTCCAGAGCCAGGTAAACGACCTCATTTAATAAACAGTTAGAGCTAGTTGCACATTTTGAGAGGGAGTTTAAATCACGATTTATTATATCAGTGGTAGTTTTTGCTGTAACGCGAACATAGAAAGAAGAATACCTGTCAGATTTTTATTAATGAATGCTCCAGATTTAGTTAAAGCGAAGTGTTTGCAAAATAATTATATGGAAAAATTCAACAACTGTAATATATTTTATATTATTCTTTGCAAAATAATGAGTACGTTTAAGACAACACCTCTTATATGACTATAAAAGTAACCTAGTCAACCCACAAGTCAAAAATAGTTAATTTTGAATTCATTTTAAAGACTTACTCAAGAAGTCCTGTAAACTACGTCTTAAAGTTGTCATTTTCAAAAAGTTCTAACTAAGAGGTCCTTTTTTGACTTGTTAGGAATTTGTAAATATGAAGTCGGAAAAGTGAAATCAGACACAAGTCTTTTTCGGACTTCTTTAAGAAGTCGGAAAATGCAATCAGAAAGTCTCGTTTCTGAACTTCTTTTTCAATTTAGTAATGTATAATATAAAGTGTGTATCAGAACCTAATATTTTAAAGTGCATGACGTTCTATCGATATCCACAAAGAACTGATCAATCATTAAAGTGAAGTCTCTGTCTTAGTTGTTTCTTTATACTGGTCATTTATCCTCAATGTAAAAAATATATTTTGTGGAAGTAAAGTCCGATATCTCACCTGACTAGAAAAGTAAGCCATCCACGATACAAGTCCAAAAGAGATCACTTTGAATATATTTCAATGACTACTCATTAAGTCCTAAAAATTACGACTCAAGATGTGATTTTAAAGATGTCTGCAGACTTCATTTTTTGACTTCTGGGGATTTTGGAAATATGAGATTTTGAAGATGGCATTTTCAGACTTCATTAATAAGTTCGGAAAATGAAATCAGAAACAAGTATTTTTGACTTCTTTAATTTCGTATCGGTAAGCTTTATGAAACAAATATAAGAAACAAAAAAGTTGTTAAATAAATCGGGCTATCCAAATCATAGTAAGTAAGAGTTTGTATAATTTTAATTGTCAAGAAGAATAGGGGTGCTCTACTTCAAGCCCTTCCACGCATTTTAAAAAGTGTAAACATATGCAGATCATGTATTAGAGCTGAAGTTGTTCCTGATGATTTTAAAGCAAAAATGTATGAAAAATAAAAGGAAATTCTGGGATACAAAGAAAAGATCAATGAGCTACAACTAGCAACTCAAGACACAGTTAGACTAAAAGATGAAATTCAGTCATTAACAGAATTAGTGGGGTAATTAGCAGATCTGGAACTTTAAAAAGCTTCATATAACAAAAGATTGGTGAATTATCATGATATGAAAAAAAAATCTGCAAAAACTAGAACAAAAAAATGAGGAATATTTGCAAAAAACTTAGAACTTGAGCTGGCTAAAACCAATAGATCGAACACTCAGTGTGACACTTGCAAGGTGAATTTTTTTTAAATTTCAACACAAACAGGAGGAAACACAAAAAGCTGATAAGGCTTAATTCAATCTTGACAAAATCAAAGCACAGTTAATCTCGGTACAAGGTTAAAAAAAGAGATTGATGTTAGAAAGTTTCTTTAAAAAATGCTCATTATTCTTCGTTTTTTATTTTTAAGATAAAAAATAAAAGAAATTTTTTCCGCCATCTTTGTATCGCAATATTTTCCTACTGATTTGATTTGTTTTGAGACACTCTGTACATAAGTGTTTATCATAACCTAATATATTAAATTGTACGAGATTCTATTTGACAGTCACAAAGAACTGAACCGGAAGTGAAGTAAAGTCTATCTTTTAATTATTTATTTATATTTCTCAGAGTGCCATTTAAGTTCTATTAAAAATAACGTTTTGGAAGTTAAATCTGATATCTGAAACAAACTTTCTGCGGACAGTGTCAAAATTTTTCAGAATATAATTTTTTCATTTTCATTACCCGATTTTGCGAATAGGTGGGTAATTAATTTGTACAGAAAAAGCAGCTTTTGTTGTTTGTATTTAGATTTTGTTTTTGCAAAATTGATTTAACTTCTTACAGATTTAATTATATACCAATCAACAAATAATCTAATTAATAACTTTGTGTGTAGGTACTTAATATTTGTGAATTTTCTATTTATGTACTAGTGTTATATTTGAAGTTTTTAGTTTTGTATTTTTTCGTTTTATTTTGTTATTACGAGGGCTGCATTTTATATTTCGGTATTAGAGAACAAAAACAAATATTAATCATTGAAAATCGCTTTATTGTTTTTCAAAATATTCTCCATGAAGATCTATACACTTTTGCATGCGTTTGAACCAATTGTCGAAGCACTTTTTCCACTCTGATTGAGGTATCTCCAAAACATGCATTCTGAACGCAGCAACCGCTTCTTCAGGTGTCGAAAAACGTTGACCTCTCAGTTTGTTTTTTACGTACGGGAATAAAAAGAAGTCATTTGGTGACAAGTCAGGACTATACGGCGGAATGACTCATCAAATCGATGTTTTTAGTGGTCAAAAATGCAGTTGTTTGAGCCGATGTGTGAGAGCTCGCATTGTCGTGCTGAAGAGTGATCCGTCTTCGGGGGTTGGTTGGACAACTGGCAAACAAATGGTTGTGTACCACTCAGAATTGACTGTTCTGCGTTGTTCTAGTGGTGCGGTTGCGACATGTCCAGTTTTTCCGAAAAAAAAACAGGCGATCATTTGCTTGGAAGTGCTTCGTGCGCGAACATACAGTCGACTGATGTTTATTCTCGGGCTCATAAGCGTAAATCCACGATTCATCACCTGTCACTATGTCATAAACGTGTTTTGAAGCACCGCGATCGTTTTTTTGAGCTTTTCTTTCGACCAATCGACACGAACCTTTTTTTGAACGATTGACAAATTGTGTGGGATCCAAAGCGAACAAATTTTTTTGACATTCAAATGTTTATGCAATATTAAATATATGGTGGTCCCACTAATGTGTAAGGTTGACTCAATCTCACGATAGGTCATGACGATCTTGCAATATCTCTGCGCCCAGCATCAATGGTTTCCGGAACAACAACTGTTTTTGGACGACCTTCACGAAATTCGTCTTGGAGTGAACTACGACCTAAATTGACCATACCATCGATAAACAGTGGTCCTTGATGAAGTTTCATCGCCAAAAATTAAATTAAATTCATCCATGCACCCTTGCTGACATAATCTACGTCGAAAGTTGTAAAAAATAAGCGCACGAAAATGTTCACGATTTAATTCCATTTTTTGGCCGAGATGATCCTTTAAGCTACTGTAAACAACACATAGCGCTCGTAAGTCAAAACATTCTGAGTACGTATAACCTCAAAAATGTCAAACTGTACGATAGAGCTGTCAGTTGTAAGATTGCAACACTAGGGTTGTCGAATCCCGAAATATAAAAGGCAGCCCTCGTATAACTTTAAATTTTCGATTTACTAAAACATTTTTTAATGTTTGCCTTGAACAACTTTGAATGATACCAAATACCGGACTAGCAGATTTGAGTTTCAATATTTATTAGGCGATATCAGTTTGAAACTTTATTGGTGCATTTCATTTACTAACTTTTTCGACGTACTTGTTACCCTTGTTTTCTGAATGATTTGCATGTTTAGACTTTATGGGAATGACACCACAATTTCAGGTTTGTTACTTATTAATTTCGTTAAGTTGGTTCTGTCAACTTATTATTGTCCTTGAAAACGCGGTCTGGTTTAGACACTGAAACGTTTAGAGTATTTTAAATATACAGACTTTCCAGTAAGTGTGGTGAACATCCCGAAAAATATGTACCTGTTACAGGCTTTAGAAAAATTTGTGGCACCACCATGAGACTCTTGTTAATAGTATTCAATTTAAATAAGTACCCAAGTTGGTAAGACGTTTAGAACTAATTTGCCAAGAATGCATAATGCATGTGTGTTTTCAGTATGGAATTTTATCCACATACGGATAGATGGTTTTAAGCAATGTTGGAAGTAGTTTCACATTAAGAATGGTTGAAATATAAGGATGAAGTTGAATTATAGTTTACAGTATACCGTGTGGTTTAAAAACTGATAAATTTGTTCGCACAAAAGAAGTTGCGCATTCAAGGTAGTTGAAATAAGGGCGGAGTACAATGATAGTTTGACAGATGGGTGCAAAAAATGTTAGAAGTATTTTGTTATAAAACGTAAACGATAAGTAGCTCGATTTAAGCTATATCTGAACTATTGAGTGAATATAAAATATAATTATGCAGGGTGATATAAACAATATTAGAAACAGTTGCATACAAGGTGTGGCTGAAATATAGGGTAGAGAATATAATTCTTTCATAGGGTTTATTAAAAAATATTTGGGTAGTTGCAATATCAAGTTATAGTTATACATGGTAATTCATAACGTCATAGACAAATAATTTATATTGGGTGAGCAATATACAATTAGAATTATAGTTATACAAGGTGACCAAATACAAAAGATATAAAGCTGAAACACAGGTAAAAAGAAATCGGGAAGAATGTAAAAAATTAAATAAATGCAGATTACAGAGAGAGATGGAGTTGAACAAAAGAGGGCTACGCTTGTTGACCTTGCAAAAATACAATAATGTAATCAATAGAAATGTACATATTAAGTCACGTCTAAGGTTGACAAAAATACCGTGAGAATTTTTGTTACTGGCGGGTGTGGATAATTTTTTAGTGTGCATTTAGTTCTTCAAATTTATAGCACTTGTTTTAAAGCGATATGTTTTCTATTACATTATGAGAATTTTCTGAAGAAGTAGTATACAGTAAACACAAAATGTTGGTAAGGTCTATCATTCTTACATTTTCCAACAAAATAGTATTATAATTGGTGTTCTATGTAAGAATTAATTAACGTAATTACGAAATACTCAGCAAACCAAAATCAGTCAGATTCTAAATGAACAAAACACTTTGATTTCAAAACGTGAATAATACGAATAATAATGTAAACCGAAAATGAATGTCATCGTTTTTACTTATTATAATGTTTCGCTTCGAAAAGTCAAAAAACCAACTCTCTGATGCAGCGTGCTTCTTCTACTAAACTTAATTAAACTTCCAAATACTAATATTGCGAAGTTATTACTCTAATTTTCTTTTTCAAAGTTTTCTCCTGGCCATTACTTCTAATTAGAGTAGAGTCCTCTGGGAAATTTGAGGCCTTAATATCCCTTATTGATGCTAATTCCATGGTATATTTATTTTAAGATTGTATACAGACCTGTTGAACTTTCTTCTTTAATTCAATCTTCGTAATCAATATCACATGTTTAATATTGGAAAACCTCTTAGACTTTAAATATTCATTTGCCAGACACTGTGAGACAGACTGGGACTGGCTTACTGATGGGCTCTTGAAGTTCAATCACTAATCAATTGAACGGAAATGTAAAGACTAAGAAATTACATAATTTTTACTTATGTCAATATCAAGATGATTGTTGGGTTGCGTAAAGTCTATAGCAGTTTTTGGTACTTACTTCATATATTTTTTGCTACATCCAATTGTTTTTTGTTCCCTACTGAAGGACCAGGCACCTTTCTTATGGAAAAAATTGTTTGAAATTTTGGTATGTTGTAGAAGCTGATGTTCTGCAAAAACAGTCCATGGCCTCAAACAGATTTTATAACTAGTTTACGAGTTAGAGTGTTAAACATCGAAAATGCCGCAATTTTGTTATCAGATTTACAATAATAGGCGTGCTTTATTTCCGGTTGTTGGAGAAATTGTGATTTGTACATTATTGGTCATAAACATTTCACAAAACAATTGCCATAAGTTTTGGTTGATTTCAGGGTATTTAAAAAATAAGTAAGATGTGATTTTGGATAAAATCTTTTTTGTTATTATAACGTTGAAAACATAAGAAGATGTTATTGCTTAATTAATATCTCGTTAAAGTAATAATTTCTTGGATGTGGTTCATATAACATACAGTTTGAGTAATAAATATAGCTAAAGAAGGCATATATTATTTTTTCCTAATAATGAGTCAGCCTGTACGAACCATTCGTGCTACAATTTTAATAAGACATGGAATAGATATATTATCCGTCTCTTTATACTCAACGGAATGTTAAACTGATTGCAAAAACAATACATATTGATAAAGTGGATTTGTTAATACTACCCCGTTGTTTTAAATTCTCTCCGTCAACTTTGAATGTTATTACATTTTTACGTTAACAAATGTTCAGTGTTCTACTGAACAGAATATTATTAAAATTATATGACCAGTTTTCCAGATATAGAGTGTTAGTTAAACTTCGGAAATGTCACCTTTATCGTATCAGATTTCTCATAATAGATGTGTTTTATTTCCGTTTATTGCAGAAAATGTGGTTTGCACATTTTTTGACGTAAATATTGCACAAAAAATTACAATTGATTCTTTTTTGTTACAGGGTGTTTCCCATATACGTAACACGTTTTTTTAGAAAACTCATTTTTTATTATAACGTTGAATACATAAGATGATCTAATTGCTCAGTTAATATAATGTTAAAGAAATTAATTTTTGGATATGTTCATACATTATACAGTGTGAGTTGTAAAAATTGCTAAAGTGGGCATCTATTATTTATTCCATTAATAAGTAACCCTGTATAAACCATGTGTCCTGGAATTTTTATATTAAATTATACAAATCTACGACTCATCACACTAAATTCTACATCTTTGCAAAAATTTTACAAATTAGAGTATTGTAGTTTATAGAGGGTTACTCATTAATGGGAAAAAAATTGTATATGCCCACTATAGCTATATTTACGACTTACACTGCATAATATATGAACATGCCCAAGAACTCATTTCTTATTAATTGTGCTATTACATTTTATGTATTCATTGTTGTAATAAAAAAATGAGTTTTCGGAAAAAACATGTTACATATGTTATCAAAGATAATTAATGGTAATTGTTTTATTCAATATTTTTGTTAAATAATTACATGCGAAAATTATCTTTCCTGTAATATACGGAAATAATACACATCTGTTATGAGAAATCTGATAAGAAAAAGGAGACATTTCCGATCTTTAACACCCTATATCTGGAAAACTAGTCATACAATTTTAACAATATTCTGCTCAGTTATATACTGAACATTTATTAACGTAACAATGTTATAACAGACAAAGTTGACGGAGAGAATGTAAAACTACAGGGTGGTATAAAAAACTACCTTTTTTCAATATGTATAGTTTTTGCAATGAGTTTAACATCCTGTTAAGTACTAAGAGACGGATCATAGATCTGTTTATTGTCTTATTAAAATTGCAATACGAATAGTTCGTACAGGGTGACTCATTAATAGGAAGAAACAATATATGTCTTCCTAGCTATAGTTATGGCTCCCACTTTATATTATATAAAGCATACCCAAGAAACTATTACTTTAATAATATATTAATTGTGCAAAAACATCTTATGTTTTCAACGTTGTAATACAAAAAAAATGATTTTTTCCAAAAGCACATGTTACGTATTTTTCAAATACCCTGTTATCCAGCAAAATTTATGGCAATTGTTTTGTGAAATATTTATGTCCAATAAACAATTTCTCCACCAACTGGAAATAAGACATATCTATAATGCGAAATCTGATATTAAAAATGTGGCATTTTCGATTTTTAACATCCTGTATCTCGAAAACTAGACATACAATCTGTTTAAGCCCATGGATTCTTTTTGTCAGAATACCAACTTCTACAACGTATCAAAATTTGACGTAAGTCCATTTTTCCATAAGAAAGGTGCCTGGTCCTGTGTAACTGACTATGTCCAAGAGTGATTGTCGTTCTTTCCGTATATGTCACGTCTATTTCTTTTTGCTGCCTATGTGGTACAAAAGTATGTACAATCAATAATTTTTATGACATCAGCAAAACTTAGTAAAAGTTTGGGAATCCCCTGTCTTCGTGAGCATCGTCCTAGCCGGGTAGATTAGATGGAACTTTGCTTTCAGTTAAAACCCAGAGAGTCAAATCAAATTACTTTTATGTTTTTTTAGGGAATAACACCACAATAGAAATAAAACTACGTATATTGCAGGAATACCAAACGTTTCAAAGTCTATTCTGACTTCGTTGTCAATGGCTTTATATTTATTGATGTGATTGCAAAATGAAAATTTGATTTATGACATTTAAAATTGACATTAAATAATTTGTTGTTTTTAGATATACAGGTAGCACAAAAAATTCTAAAGATCATGAATTATAGTTAACCAGCTTTCAAATTAGAAGAATTTGAAAGAGTTGTCTTTAGAATTTATAAGTGGCGTTCCTAGGTACGACTTTGTTATAAGATAGCGCATTCGCCAAAAATGCGATCAAAGAATTCTATTGTTTCAGTGATCCCATTAACGTCATAAGGGAAAACCTAGGAAAAACCATATGAACTATCCCGATATTGGTTTGTTTAAAAGGAGGTTACCATTAATAACTTCTTCCTTAATTGGCGGTAACCAGATACGATTAAATTCTACAGAAGTAGAAGAGATACAATCGTCTTCATTCAAAAGAATTAAGGCACTCTTTTAGTTTTCGTTTTGTGTTATGTTGTTCTTTGTGAAGTATAGTTGAATTGTCAAATTGTATTTTATGGCCTAGGTCCCAAGCATGTTCACAAATTTTTGATTTTTCAAATTGTCGTTTCGTTATGTAATTCTTGTGTTCATTTATTCGTACGTTTAATGGTCTCGACGCCTCTCCAATATAAAATTTATTGCATTCGCAAGAAATCTTATATATGCAGTTTTTTGAGTTCTGGGTTTTGTTTGTTGGTTTTGTTTTCGATATTAAAGATTTAAGTGTATTTCTTGTTTGGAATGTTGTTTTAACATTAAATCTGTTGCCCACTCTTTTCAATCTTTCTGACAGACCCTGTATATATGGCACAGTTGTAACTGTAATGTTGTTGTCTTGAGTAGTAGTAGTGTTAAGAGAAGTTCTGGGTTGATTCGGAAGGTTTGTTTTCTGTTCAAGTCTATGGGTTACCAAAAATTCATAAACCTAATATTCCTTTAAGACCAATTGTCAGTTCTATAAATTCTCCGTATAGTGAACTTTCAAAATTTTCTTTAAACATTATTCGTCCTCTTACAGGGAGTTCTGTTTCTGAATTGTAGTTTACGATTTGGCAAATATTGCTTCAAAAAATTTCGAAAAATAACATCACTCAGATAAGATTTTTCAATATACATTCAAACATTTTATACAGGATCAAGATTCATACAGATAAGCTGATATCGTTGTGAAGGCACAAAATCCAAATGAACTATCAAATTAGTTTCAAAAATATTTGAATTAATATGTTCATGCAGAATTCTCAATATTGTTAGTAGTACTCAAAAATCTGCCATGAATTTTTTTCACATTTCTTTTTAGAAAATATAATTGCCACAATAATTATTTTTTTATAAATTTTTCACTTAAGAAATTATTTTTTTGCTGATTCTAATCCCTTAAAGTTAGGGTAACAATACTGGGATATTTGGAAATAAATAGTTACGAAATTCAACAGTTTACCAATAATCCTATCTGTAAAGATATTTTAATGCGTTGCTCCAAAATATTCATCTGAAAATTTCGAGTGTAAGTTTACCTTGATGTGATTGCATTCCAATTATTATACGGGTGATGGTCTTAACATACTCGATGGGGCACTTATCTATAAACAAGGTGATAACTCGATATTTTAGTTAAAAGTTTCGGGTTTTTAAGTGGACATCCAATGGCAACTTCCGATTTGGCCCCAAGAAGTGCTTTTCCGACGGGAAGTAATTTTTTAATAGAAATACCCATTTTAATCGTGGATGTCGACAGAAAAAGTAAAAGCAACTAGTTTTTGTATTTGTCAGTTTTTGGGTTATATCCCCATTTTGCCAGAAATTAGCCTTAAATGTTAACGAGTGATTTATTTTGAAGCAAGGGAATTTTTTTATGTGAAACTTTTTCCAATCCGAATAGTGTTGTATTTCGAAAGATAAAAGAAAAATCCCAAAACGTCCAATAGATGGATTAAATCGAAAACCTGGCAGGAAAAAAAGTGTTTGTTTTTCAGCTTTCATTAAGAATCCACCGTCAAATTAAAAACAATTTCGGTCGGATAACATAGTTTCCTATCCAAACCGGTCATGACACGGGCCAACTTTTATGTAGAACTTTCTCGTAATAAGGGACATACGAGGGCTGCCTTTTATATTTCGGGATTGGACAACCCTAGTGTTGCAATCTGACAACTGACAGCTCTATCGTAAAGTTTGACATTTTTGAGTTTATACGTACTCAGAACATTTTGACATATGAGCGCTATCTGTTGTTTACAGTAACCTAAAGGATTCATCTCGTCCAAAAAAATGGAATTAACAACATGAACATTTTCGTGCTATTATTTTTTACAACTTTCGACGTGGATTAAGTCAGTAAGAGTGCGTAGATGAACTTTATTTAATTTTTAGCGATGAAACTCCATCAAGGACCACTGTTTATCGATGGTATTGTAGTTCACTCCAAGACGAATTTCGTGAAGGTCGTCCAAAAACAGTTGTTGTTCCGGAAACCATTGATACTGTGCGCGAACGGATAATGCAAGATCGTCATGTGATCTATCGTGAGATTGAGTCAACCTTACACATTAGTGGGACCAGCATATATTCAATATTGCATAAACATTTGAATGTCAAAAAAAATTGTTCGCGTTGGATCCCACACAATTTATCAATAGTTCAAAAAAAGGCTCGTGTCGATTGGTCGAAAGAAAAGCTCAAAAAATACGATCGCGGTGCTTCAAAACACGTTTACGACATAGTGACAGGTGATGAATCGTGAATTTACGCATATGAGCCCGAAAGTAAACAGCAGTCGACTGTATCCATGGGTGTTTCAAGATGAGCCGAATCCAACAAAAGTTGTTCGCGGACGAAGCACTTCCAGCAAATGATTGCCTGTTTTTTCGAAAAAACTGGACATGTCGCAACCGTACCACTAGAACAACACAGAACAGTCAATTCTGGGTGGTACACAACCATTTGATTGCCAGTTGTCTTCCAAGAAATGAGGAAAACCAACCCCCGAAAACGGATCACTCTTCACCACGACAATGCGAGCTCCCACACATCGGCTCAAACAACTGCATTTTTGACCACTCAAAACATCGATTTGATGAGTCATCCGCCATATAGTCCTGACTTGTCACCAAATGACTTCTTTTTATTCCCGTACGTAAAAAACAAACTGAGAGGTCAACGTTTTTCGACACCTGAAGAAGCGGTTGCTGCGTTCAGGAATGCATGTTTTGGAGATACCTGTCAGTCAGAGTGGAAAAAGTGTTTCGACAATTGGTTCAAACGCATGCAAAAGTGTATAGATCTTCATGGGGAATATTTTGAAAAACAATAAAGCGATTTTCGATGATTAATATTTATTTTTGTTCTCTAATCCCGAAATATAAAAGGCCGCCCTCGTATTTCGTAACGATTTATGGCTAATTTCTGGTCAAACTATGAATTAAATGGAAAACTAGTGTTTGTTGGTCACCTTTCTGTCGTCACTGATTGGTCACAGCATTTCAAAACTAGCCAACCAAAATAACTTTTAAAATGTCTTTAAAAGAAAGATATATTTACGGGGGATTTTAAAAAATGATGTGTCAAAAGATTGGCACATGATACACCTTTGTATTTAAACTTGGAGAAGTGACATTTACCCCCGCTTAGGGTTGAAACTGCAGAGTGGCCGATACGTTTAAAATGTGTCCCTTGTAAATATAGATTAAGGTGTTATTTTATTTTTTCTTATAAAGATATTTTAAAAGTGATTGTTTGGCTAGTTTTGAAATGAAAGCTCGATATAAATAATACCACACAATTTCCAGAATA
Organism: Octodonta nipae; assembly: GCA_034190945.1. Lineage (NCBI taxonomy): Eukaryota > Metazoa > Arthropoda > Insecta > Coleoptera > Chrysomelidae > Octodonta > Octodonta nipae. The sequence continues at coordinate 71,490,082 of CM067224.1, forward strand.
TGAATTTCGACTAAATAAGTAATATATTTGGATCCTATTCTTCAATCAGAAATCAGTTTTGCTCATGAAATTTTGTGATGTACCAACCAAAATATATTTTAAAATTTTTTTATTTTACTAACCAAGAAAATTACACATTTCTGACGAACATATTTTTTTTACAGCAACACCAAAGCCTGCCAAAGATGTTATTTCAAACAACATCATAGAAACCAAACCCATTGAAAGCAAGATCAATGTAGAAATCAAACCGTCTAAAACAATTTCAAATGAAAAGAAATCTGCTGAGAAGAAAGCGTCTACAGTGGTGCAAGTTAAATCGCAAGCACCACCTGCCGTTTCTACGAAAATAGAAGTTAAGTCGGCTCCAAATTCCAAAATTAATGTCATAGAAGCAAGGTCAAGCGTAGCTGCGCCACATCCTCCATTAGTAGTTAGTAAAGTACAAGTAAGTGAATAGAACTTAAAATAGCACTTCTCGGCAGATTTAATGCTTAATTTTATCAAGATTAATTAAAAATTTATAGCTACATTGGAGAAAGTACGGAGTCTAGGTCATACTTCGTTGTCAAATGGCAAAGAAACTATGAAAAAAGGTACAATTTTAAAATGTAAAATTTGTCTATTATTTGACATATATAATATTAAAACATCATTTAAAAGAAGAAGTAGGTACACTAAAATCAATTATATCAAAATCAAAGCCAAAAAGCGCAACTCAAAATTGCATTTATAAATCTCTTGTGAATGTAATAAATTCTATATTGGCGAAACCTCTAGACTTCTAAATGTTCGAATAGAGGAACACAAATGAAATTAAAAAACGACAGTTTGAAAAATCCAAAATTTGTGAACACACTTGCGACCTTGGTCATAAAGTACAATTTAAAAATTCAGTTTTATTGTACAAAGAACACCACACGAAACGAACACTAGAAGAGTCTGCTTTAATTTTGTTAAATGAAAACGATTATATCGCTACTACCTCCTTGGAGTTCAATCGTTCCTGGTTGCCGATGATTAAGCAATAAATTGCTAATGGCCATGTGCTTATGAACAACCCAATATCGAGATAGTTCGAAGGATTTTTGTAGGTTTTTCCTTATGATTTTAATGGGATCAGTAAATCAACAATATTCTTTAATCGCATTTTTGGCCAATGCACTATCGTTTAACAAAGTCGCACCTAGGAGTGCCACATAAAATTCCGAAGATCACCCCTTTCAAAATCTTTAAATTCGAAATTATTATATGATCTCTAGAAGTTTCTGTGCTACCCTGTATATTATCAAATTAAATTCTCTTATTTACGTCATAAGTCAAATAATAGATATTGTCAAACATTTTAATTTTTTTAGAATTGTGCCATTTTTATAGTTTCTTTGCCAATGACAACAGAGTCTGACCTAGACTCCGAAACGTTTGGCCATATACAGCCATTTCGTGACTTGTGGTGTGCTCAAAAATGCTGAATCTTGTGGTGTTATTTCCAAGAAATTTATTAAACTTATGCCACAAATATCCTTCAGAGAACAACTTTCAATCACATTACAAAAGGAAAAACATGATATAAAGTGAAAATCCAAAAGTTTGTCCTAATGGTATTAAAAGAAAACAGTTTCTATGGAACGGATTATGTACTCGGAAATTCTATTAGAACAGAAAAACGATAGAACATAGAAATAGTCTACATACATTAGTTACATAGTATGAATCATATCAAAAATGTCATTCGCAGAGTTTTTTTCACTTAGCTTGGCTTTGCCTGAGTAGCTGATCTATGAAAACTTCACTTTCAGTCTGAATATGTCCTGAAACAGACTAAAATTACTGAATTAAACGATACCAGATGTCGTAAACAATATATTTTGGGAGCGACAGATGCAGATAATAAGATAAGATAATAACTCCCCCTATGAGAATTTGCACTACTGAAGTTACCATATACATGATTTTCCTAGTTTTCTGAAGATTACCTGCATTATCTGTCATTATAGCGGTGTCATCTAAATACCGGATGAACCTGATGAGAATTACTTGCTGGATGCTTTTTGTACCAGTAAAGATTGCATGAAAGTCGTATGTCCTTTCCATTCAACCTTATATCGTTGAGAAACGATACGAAATAATGCCCGACGTTGTCAAATGCTTTTTTCATAGTCGATAAAGCCATCGATTCTCTGGTCATGAAAGTTCTGCACTAACTACGAACCCGTTTTTAAAATCAAATTGATTTGTTCCTTTCACTTACTGGCTATTTATAAATTCTTGTGCGTATTATACCAAGAAATTTCAAGTGTCATAAATGTTTTTAAGAACTTAGAGCATGTACTTTCTGGTGATAGCCTGCAGTGCACAAATGTCGTGGTAAGGCTAAGGAGAGAGAGGGCAATAGAGAGGGCAAGAGGCTATTTCACTCTGTTGGGAGCTTTTTTTTGCCGAGGTGAAATCCTATTAAAGATTGGCCATGCGCTTGGTTCAATCATGACATGCTGTATGTGAGGCTCCCGGTTACCCGTATACTCACCAAAACTCCTTCAATTGCCCTCTAGGTACCTGGAACTATCAACGAAGATATTACGTCAGGTACCCTGGCCCCTAGTCCCTAACCTACCAGTTCCCTAATTTCAATCACCTCCCTCTCCTCTCTCTCTCTCTCTCTCTCTTTGTACCTTACCACCCTGGCCAGGAACTCTACAATCACTTCCCACTTTCTCTCGCTCTCCATCAACCGTTCTACGACATTTCTCGCCTCTAGAGCGCACGCCAATTCATTCTCTGCTCGCATTCTATACCCCTGCCATCTTTCACACTCAAAGAAAGTATGTTCAGGGGTATCCACTTGTCCACCACTCATCCTCCTTCCTCTTGAATCTGAACAGATACTGCCGAGAGCACCCGTGTCCAGCCATCAGCTGTGTCAGATAATAGCTGGACTGCCTATGTGGACAGCCTACCCACGCTTTCAGGTCTCTGACGAGCCTCCTCGTCCAGGACGCCGTTCCCGCATCCTCACTTCTTCATTCCATCTCCTATATATCTAAGGATCTCTCCCTCTCTTCCTTTCTCACTCTCACTCGATCCTCCCCCGTCCGGACCCTTACAAAGATCCTACTCCTTTCATCGACCTCGATTCCTATAGGAAGCTGCCCCGTGATGACGCACAGCCCCTCGTACGATACCGTCGGTAAGCACACGCCACCCGCAGAAGCATCTGTCTATAGGTGCCCTGAATCATCCGCGCATACGTTCCCACTCTCATAACCTTTTTCCATACCGGTGCGCCATATACCCAGAATGCCTAGCCAGTTGCAAGATTTTGCTCACAGCCTGTATTCTGGACCTTCCCTTTCGAAAGCCGTACTGGTCGTCCGAAAGACCTCCAGCCGCCTCAATCGCTCCCTCCACACGTCCCCTGATAAGATGCTCGTATACTTTGCCGATTACGTCTAACAGGGTAATCGGTCTGTATTTCGTAACGCCCCCTTCCCCTTGACCTTTCGGGATCAGGACAGTTTTCCCTCTCCTCCAGGTTTCAGGGAATCGTTTTCTGACTCTGTTGGGAGCTGCTCCCAATGAAATACGTTCAGCATGTTGTTCATTGGCTGCTACGACCCACTAAGTGTAATAGCCTCTAACTGTCTCTATTGCCCTCTCTTTCTAGCGTTGCCACGATTTTATGATTGACAGGCTATATCTAGATGGTAAATGATCTAAGGTTAAAAAGATTTGTTATTTGCGTTATGCTGAGTTCACTGATTAGGTATATGTTTCTGAGTACAAATGGTCCGGTCCTGAAAGAAAAGAAAGAAAAATATAAAACTACCAAGTCTATAGAAAACCAGTCACACCAAGTGATACTTTGGTGCTAATTCTCATCACTAGCCTTCCCAACTATTAGCAGTTGTCAACACTTTGGTAACCAATCACAGAGACTGACTGATAAGGAACATCGAACAGAAGATATATATGGATTGTTTAAAAAATTATTTTATTTTTCAGTCAGTTACTTTGCATTTCAGGTGTCATTTAAAATACGTAATCAAATGACGCTTCAATTATTTTTAGCGTCTACAGAATGTTAGAAGCATAACAGTAACAATGAAAAATATTTAAAATTCGTTACAAAATTGGCATAAAATATAACTTGTTCCACATCTGATAATTCATTGGAAAATTAAAACGTTGAATTTTTCCACAATTTTTGTATTGCATTTAACGAAATACTAGAAGTCATAAAATCCACCAATAAATTGGTACAGTTTTGAGTATAGGTGTGTGGCTAAGAAATAATTCACTTGATTTCGTTTAATAATGAGACTTTTACTTCAACTCCAAACATTCTCTTGTATGTAAAATTTCATTTCAAATCAGACTTAAATAACTTTATACTAAATGGGGAAGTCATAATGTTTGACTTTTGCATCTTAACTACAAGTGATGCCTCAGGACATTAGGAAAAAATCTTCAGAAATATGCACAGAGAGAACATGGGAAATATTTGCGATTTTTTAAACCAACATTTATGAAACAGTTATAGATTATTGAAGGTTGCCTAACATAAATATCCTCTTAAGTTGAAATAAGAATAAAATATTAAATTTTACTTTAAATTTCGTATTAAGGTACAAGTAACCAAAATTTCGTTACAGGTCGTTGAATCTCCACCCAGCAAAGCATTCCCTAAACTCAACGTCATAACAAAAGTCGAAGTTATCGAAGGACTGCCCACAGAATCGCCAAAGCAGCAACATGTAATAGCAAGCAAAGTGGAAATACACACAAGCAGCAGTAACAAGGAGCCGGCCAGCGTCATTTCGAAAGTTATTCAAGTTAAATCGGACGACGAGCCAGCCGCAATTGTTGGCAATCATATCGGCGAGCTGGAGTATGCTGATTTCCTTTCCAGACAACCCTCAGAAGTTGTCGAAGAAACTTACAAACTAGTCAACTTGAAACCCAGCTCGAAGTTTATTCTCAAACATCGTCCGTCGGAGGTGAAGAAAAATGGTGTCACTAAAAGGGGTGGGGCAGCTGATCACCCGACTGGATTGGTTACCAAATTAGGGGGCACTGTAGTCAAGGATGGCGTCACAACTGTAATAGAAACAAGTGTTATCGGAACATATATTTCAGGTAATTATTAATATATTTGGGATGACGGATGAAGACGTAAAGTAAACAATTTATATAAATAAACAATAAATTTAATTATTTTACCTGTTTTCTCTCTTAGTTAATTCCTGTGAGAGATAAGTAGTTGAAATAGGGAACACAGTGTAGCAAAGCAATATCGCAGAATTGTACAGATTACTGATTGTTTATACAGAAACAGTTTTTCAGGAATATTCTAAGAAAAAAAGATCTCTACAATATGATCACCCAGTATTCCTATATATCGTAGCCCTTCCTGTTTCGGAGATATCAATATTGGCACACAATATGTTTGCGGTTCCCTTCGCTCTTCTTTTTATGTACTTATTAAATACAGACAGTATAGGAGCAATTATTTCCTGCAAATTTCAGTACACATTACCTTGATTTAAAAAGGTCCATATTGGGCGAGGTATATTCTGAAATAGATATCTAACGCTGTACAGCGATGGGCAAATGTGTGGAACCAAACAAATATCTCTGGAATTATTAGAGATATCAAAACGAAATTTGGAAGGTGGATACTGCAGTAAATTGCCTATTTGTTTCCAAATTTTTTTACAATTTTGAACTTCCTGTTTTACCGGAAGTAATGTCGATTTTAAAATTTGCAATGAAACACCCTGTATAGTATTTTAGTTTCTAAAGAAACATTTTATTGCAAATACAAAAATATCGGGTTTGATATTGTTTACTTCAATACCTACCGAGATATTAACAGAAAAGTAATTAAGGAAAGGAAAAATCTAATATCCATTAAAGAAATACATAATGATAATTATTAACTAAATCTAAGTCATTTTCAAAACATTGAAACTTAACTTAACTAAACTTAATGTATTAGATGTTCAAACTGATCACCGTTTACGTCTTGACAATAAGCAAGTCGTTTTTTAAATTGTCTAGTAACATTAGCTATTACTTCTGGTGTAATTCTCTGGATGTATGAGTTATTCTTGCAGCTAATTCTTGCAAATTATTTGCTCTATCAGCATAAACCTTATACTTTAAGTAACCCCACAGAAAATAGTCTAGTGGATTAAGGTCGGGACTTCGTGCAGGCCATTCATAAGTATCCCTTCTTCCAATCTATCTGTGATGAAATGTCCTATGTAAATGATCTCGAACAATGTGAGCGTAATGGGGTGGTGCTCCATTCTGCAGAAACCAGATATTATTTGGTAATTGTCCATTTACCACCAATGCCGGAATAACTTGTGTCTCCAAGAGCTGTAAATACCTATCTCCGTTTAAAGTTTCTTGTAGGAAGAAGGGTCCCACGATTCTGTTGTTATAAATGCTGACCCAAACGTTCAATTTTTCGGGATGTTGTGTATGAGCCTCTTGTACCCAATTGGGATTACTTTGAGATCAGTAGCGGCAGTTATGTCGATTAACCGTACCATTTAAACAAAATGTAGCCTCGTCTGAAAACACCACATTTCTTATAAAACTATGATTACGGTTACAAATATCCATTATTGTTTCACAACAATTTGAGCTACCCCTTCATAACTTTCACTTTTTTAACATTCACTTTTGGTAAATTGCTAACTGTTCCAATTTTTTTTTAGTTTTCGTCACTACTGAACGGGATCTTTGTGTATTCGGATGAACAATGTTAAAAAGGTCACAAACTTCTTGATGCGTCCTTTTCCTCTCCCCATACCCAATCATCATTAATATTTCTATTCTTGCTCTTTCACTTAATTCGGCCATCAAATTAAAACGATACAATCTTTTTACGTTCAAATAAAAAAAACTATAACTATGTATAAATTTGATTCAGATTTAATTTGCGCCTGATTTATACAAACGCACGTATATTCGACTATGGAACAAGCAGTGCTGTTAGCTGTGACGGTATAATGCCACCGATTGGCCAATAGAAATACAAATCCTTACCGAGCGGTTTGTTTATATCGGGCGTAAATGAAATCTGAACCAAGTTTAGCTACCATCGAGTTTTTCCTTTCCTTAGTTACTTTTCTGTTAATATCTCGATAGGTATTGAAGAAAACAATATCAAACCCGATATTTTTGTATTCGCAATAAAATGTTTCATCAGAAACTAAAATACTATGCAGGGTGTTTCATTGCAAATTTTAAAATCGACATTACTTCCGGTAAAACAGGAAGTTCAAAATTGTAAAAAAAATTGGAAACAAATAGGCAATCTACTGCAGTATCCACCTTCCAAATTTCATTTTGATAACTCTAATAATTCCAGAGATATTTACTTGGTTCCACAGATTTCCCCATCACTGTATATGTATGAGATAAATTTAGGATAAGAAAATTTGTCGTGAGTCACCTAGATCCTAATTGAAATATTCACTATAAAAATCCCTTTAATTATTCCTGGATCTTTCCTTGGATTTCCATCGTGTTGAAATGGTTGATCTCACAGCGTTTCAAAAGTATTGTATCGTCATCAGGTGAATGATGGGAAATTCAGTTTACCCCTTGTATCTACACATTTCACCAGTCATGAGTCACCGGTCATGTTAATTGGGTCTTAGCCGGTCCAATCACCGTCGTCGTAACTGGCGGTTCGTTGTCGGTGATGCTTAGCGGCAGTGGCTGAAGAAGGGGTTTACAAATATTTTTAATTTTGGACGCTGGGCTCGCTAATTATATTCTCGTTCAAGATTATATATTCTGTTTCTATATATTTTTTTGTATACCAGTGTTCTTGCTTACGAATTACCCTGGCCTGGTCCCAGTTGATGTTATGGTGTTCGGTCCATGCGTGATTAGCTAGCCCTGACATCGTTAGGTCCGCCCTTTAAGTAGCTATGCGGTGTTCCTTAACCCTGGTGTCCAGCGGTCGCCTTGTCTCTCCAGTGTAAACATTCCCACAGTTACAAAGTATACTGTATATACAGTTATTTGGTATTGCTGGAGCGTCTGGTCTCATTGTTGTAATCATGCTCTACAATGTGTTGCTGCCTTTGAAGATCATTCTGATTCTATATCAGTGCAATTTGTCTAAGTTTCTCTGTATGTGGTAATAATAGAGTTGCTATCATGGTGTCTTCTTCCTGCCTAGGTGTTTTTTCTAGTTCTTCAAACGACTTGTTAATGATGGTTCCCAGATATCTATTCCAAAAGGTATTCTCTAAGTTTCACTTGTTCTTCTTTGAGAATTTCTGATGTGCTGAAGATATTTTTGGCTCTATGGATTAGAGTTTTGATGATGCCAGTTTTTGTTGTTGATGGGTTCTTACATTTATTGTGTAGCTATAATCCTGTTTGTGTAGCCATCTTGTAGAGTGTTGTTTAAAAATAAACCTATGGGTAATAAAATCACATCTAATTGTGATAATTTGAAGGCTTATGAAGAAGACATTGTATTGTTACTTAAATAAATGAAGACAAGACATAAATAAATGATTGAAAAAACCAGTGTTTGTTTTTTATTTTGCTTGTACACCAATGTATTAATTTACCGCCAAATCCATACAAGGTACGTCCTTGTCTCTTCAACGCATAAACAACATCCATAGCTGTGACTGTTTTCCTCTTGGCATGTTCGGTGTATGTGACAGCATTTCTTATAACATTTTCAAGGAATAGTTTAAGCACACCTTTAGTTTTCTCGTATATCAGAAATGATAAACGCTTAACACCACCACGTCTTGCTAAACGTATTATGGCTGGTTTTGTTTAACCTTGCCTCTTCCAGTCATTTTGAAATAAAACAAACGTACAATTCGACGTTAGCAGAGAAACTTACGTTCACCCTATATGCAACTTTTTATAGGCTACCAAATATAACACATTTAAAAAAACACGGTATAACTATAATTTCATACAACCATATGTTTTAACTACCCTGTATACGCATTTGTTTATGGTAACTTATTTTAATTCTTTTTGAACTACCATGTATAATTATAATTCCAGTACATCCAAAATTGCAACCATCCTGTAAATGCAAATACTATTATGCTACCCTATAGGTATAACAATCTATTAATATTTTTTTGGCGACCTGCATAACAATACTTTTACTCCGTCCTGAATGTCAGCTATCAATAATTTCCAACTACAAAATTATCTTTCTCGCTTATTTCTAACCATGCTATAATTCCATTTGACGCTATATTTCAACCATCTTGCATAGCAACTCTAATCGACCAGCTTACATATTTTGAACGACTCTGTATAATTATAGTTATGCATCATGAGATCTTACTCATCCAAAAATTGCCTACAGTGCCAATTTTTTCACTTTGAAAACTTGAAATTTCTAACTATAAAAATACAATGCTAGGAAAATATGACGGAGGCATAAAATAGTTATATGTTTGGAACATACAAATACAATATTATAGTTCCAGTACATCCTATATTGCAACAACAATGTAAATCCGAATGCTAATAAGCTACCCAATAGGTATAACATTCTATTAACTTTTTTTAGCGACCATGCATATCAATACTTTTACTCCGCCCTGTATGTCATATATCATTAATTTCCAACTACTTATGGGGTACCCTACACAATTATTTTTTGTAACCATACTGTAATTCCATTTTACGCTATATTTTAACGATCCTACATAGCAACTCTTATGAACCAGCTAACATATTGTGGACGACCCTGTAAACTTATAATTTTATATCACCAATTTATATTATATGCACCAAATTAAAATTAACATGCGAAATCACTCATGATAAGATCTCACTTACTCATCCAAAAATTACCTACCCTACCAAATTTTTCACCTTGAAAACTTAAAATATCTAGCTATAAAAATATAACGCTAGAAAAATATGAAAGAGGCGTAATATATTTACATGTTCGGAACATACAAATACAATTTGTATTGAAAGAATGTTTCCATGAACAGTCTCATTCTCAAATAGGTAACCAAATTACACTGTATTGAAAGAATTTTTACAACAAGGGTCTCACTCTTACGTAGGTTACCAAATCATTTTATATTGAACACCTTGAAATTACAAAGCAGCCGCCTTGATTGTCACAAACTGTCAATGTTTTTTTTTATTAATTTAATTTCTCAGTAAAACGTTTTTTCTCAAAGATTTTTGGATTTTGGAGAGACCCTCTCCAATCGATTTCTATCCATCGAAAACTTCTAAATTGGAGAGTTGCATGAAAATCGTTCGAGCCCTTTTTCCAGAACTCATTTATATATATATATATATATATATATATATATATATATATATATTTTGTTTTTAAGTTTTCGCGGGCACTAAATGTTTTAGGTGGTTTCCGGGAATTCATCCGCGTAGTTGATAACTGATCCCTGCCGGGATCGATAGTAAAATGACGACGTTTCGGCAGAGTCACATCTGCCCTCTTCAGGTCGGTTCGCATAAAACTCGTAGCCTTCTGCTTTCGCTTCTAGTTACTCGAATACTGAGTATTCGATTTATGCGAACCGACCTGAAGAGAACAGATCTGACTCTGCCGAAACGTCGTCATTTTACCATCGATCCCGGCAGGGATCAGTTATCAACTACGCGGATGAATTCCCGGAAACCACATAAAACATTTAGTGCCCGCGAAAACTTAAAAACAAATATATATATATATATATATATATATATATATATATATATATATATATATTCACAAACATTGCTCGTATTATCTTAAAATACTGCCTCACACAGACTCCAAATTAGAAGTCTCAGATTTGAAGTCTCTTCCTGCTAGTTTGTCCTGGAACCCCTAGAAATCGTAATTTATTTCGAGATAAAATATTCTGTTACTCATATCATTCAAAATGCGTTAGTAAAAATGTTTCTGTTACAATCACACTTTTGCTTTTACAATTGTTAAAAGACAGCGCTTTCTACATAACTTTTGTGTCAAACATCTGTCAAAAAAATATAATTAGCATATACAGCAACATTTAGTTTATTTGGGTAAGATTTTATTAAAGGAAAGATATTCCTAAATCCCCTGATATATTTTCTTATCATAATATTTGCCCAGATAAAAGAGTGAGTGTATATACAGGACTTCGTTTGTTCACTAATAAGCTGCGCTCTGCATTACATGGCAAACAGCTTATATTAAGAAGAAGCTTTTATCGCTCAATTAAACAACCCTTCGTTTATTCCAGGCAAATACGCTCAAGTTCTCCAAAGCTCCTCGAGAAAAATCAATCCGACTCAAAGTTTGCGAATATTAAAAACTACCGCTCCGTCATTAGGCAAAGGAAGTAAGCTTCAACACCAAAATCAACGTCACATCGAGCCGACGCCCTCGGCCGCCGCTAACGAAGAGTCGTCGTTGCCGGTGGAAGGTCTATTTAACGGGCAAAACGCCATAAAATCCACGAGGAAGCCTTCAGGGAGCGGTGGATCTTTTAAGAGATTCAAAAACCGACACAAAGAACCAGAAAGCAGCAACGACGAGAGCGAGCAGAATCTTGCGTCCCCGCCGCAACCCAGTTATAAGAAATCTCAGAAAAATAGGAGCCAATCGCAAATATCACGGAAGTAAGTACTATTGTTGGTGTTTTAATAGATGGATTTTAGATGTGATGGACTGGTGAAAAGGTAAATGTAAAGGGTGAGAGGTTTTTTATAAAATTGATGACTTGGTTACGGTGTGAATATAGTAAAATTATTTTTGATTTAAGAACACTTGCATGTGGTGAAAAATTTCTGGGTAGGAATTGTCAAGCTTGGTATAGCTGTATATTAAATTGGGCTCGCCTTATTCTGAAAGTTAATTTACTTCACATTATTACGGGTTTTATTGTCGTTTCACACGATGCGTATGATCAGCAAACCTCTCAGTTACAACTTGATATATATGGAAAACTACTGAGAGTATTAATCTCAAAATTGGTATACAGTGTTTTTTCGAGGATCACCATGTTTTTTATAGCATTTTTAAAATCTGCAATTACTTTTAAATAAAAAATATATAGTTTTTTGGAAACAAAGAGGTCCAGGTCAAAAATATTCAGAATTTGTGTGAATAAACCTTAAAGCGTCCTAAATGTTTTGGAAATTGTTCGAAAAAATTTTACTGGGTACTCAGAAATTGACTCATTTTTTTCACATCTCTACCTCTTTTATCTCAACGTCAATTGATTCTACGCTAGAAAATAGGGGAAGGTGAGTTATGCTTATAACCACATATCTATATTAAACGGTTTTTGTATAAATTTGGAAAAACTACAATTTCCGTGTGGTTATTAGAGATATCTGAATTATTCCTCGAAGTTTCCTTGGACTTCCAACGTTTCAATAGTTTTGGATATGCTATCATCATCAGGTGAATGATGGGAAATTCAGAAATCAATCTAAGCCCCCCCTTAATATTTAAAAAATAACAAATGCAACCCCAAATATAATTTTTCAATGGACTATATGTTAATATCATCCAAATAATTGCATCGGACGTTAAAGGATCATTTAAAGTTTTCAAATAAAGTTAAGTTAGGTCGTAATAATGAAGTTTTACATGTCAATTTCCTAATTACACAGGCCCTTAAGAAATGTATAGAACTTTAACATGTTTTTTCGCGTTGAATTCAAAATCTGATGTTTGTTTTCTTGTGGGTAAAGTTCAAGGTCATTTTAAGCTCAAGTCGATGAAAAAGCGCTCGGGCAGTAGAGCAGATTGAATCAATATTTATTTGGAGTTTCTGAATTGACATCCATGGCAAACTTGCCCGTATCACTTGGGGGTCAAGGGAGTATCATGGTCAAGAGTCCAAGAAAAAAAGTCGATTGGACCGTAATATTTTAATGTCTAGGGCGTTTCAAAATAAAAGGATGAGTAAGAGATTATAGATTCTGTTCGTATTTCTGAGATTGCTGAATTCAAACCTGAAGTTGGCTTATCATTCTTCAAGATCGCATTAAAATTGTGGACTCATAGGATATTTACAAAAATAACAATTTTTGGGTTAATCTGAGCTAAATTTTATATACCTCATAGAAAGTAAAGGTGTTTCGGAATTAAAACTAAAATTCCCAAACAGAGATACTGAAAGGAAGGTTCATATAATAAATTTTAAAATAAAGACGGTTGAATACCATTCTTAAAGTTTGGTTTTGTTATGAACCCACAGCCTGAGTACAAAATGCTGGATATGGTGACAACTTCCTGAAATGTGGATGTGTAGAATGACTCATTTTCTGATTTTAATAACGAATCCAGCGAAAGTGCTCTGTCCTTTAAGAGGGTGTTTGGCCCATAGTGTGTCTGACGACAAGTTGAGTTTTTCCTCATCATGTATGGAAAACTCCCACACTTAGACCTAGGGAAGTATGAGGGTTATCACCTGCGGCGTACTCACCTGAAAATGGACCAGGTTCCCGAACCTGCAGGTTTCTTAATATATCTGTAACTAATCAAAAACTTAATTTTAATTCTATTTCTACTACAGAGGAGTCATTCCTAAATCTACATATCTGTAATAGCGATTATAGGTAGTTTCGCCAGATTTTGATTCAGTAATCTCCAAAATACAAATAGAGGATTTGATCTTTACTCAATTTGACTTTGAAACCCTCTTGATTCTGACTCATTACTCTCTTATTAGTATTCAGCGACTGCAAAAGTTTACGTTTATAAATTTTTCTTTGGTCTGGCATTAATTTCACAAATTAAGAAGACGCCCTTGAGCCTGAGCCCGGATTTGAATTCAGCGATACAACATACTTCTCTTCTGTCCCAGCGAATTGAACTGACCTGAAGACCTGCAAAAATAAATACATGGGAACACTGTTCACAGGCACACATATTATTCATGATACTTGATAAGTGATAGAAAAAGAGAAGCGTATGGAGAACTTGTAGATTCGACTTCGGTAGGCAACAGGCCTTCATTCAACATTTGAAACGGCTCTTTAAGACAATACCTCGTGTGTGCACTGACATACATAGAACGAAGCAAGGGCCGGACATATGGCCCTCTTACCAAATCAATCGGACTGAGCCCCGACTCTTCAAACCGCGCGATATGACGAAAATGTTTCTATACATTTACATCGTCATTTATGTCAGTTTTCAATTGTTTGACCTTATCAGTCGAGTGCTAAAGCGCTCGAATGGTTATTTTAACACATAGTCCTTGGTTATACGTTCTGACGACCCGTCCTGGCCATACGCTTCATGTGAAACAGCACTAAACTAAGAATTTTTTTGTCATATAATTTTCAATGTTACACTTCTCCGAAATAAGAAATGAGGACAAGTTTCATTATTCTGTAATAATAAATGTACAGATCTCGTTTATATTTTAGTTCATAATTTTTTAACTTAAGTATGAAATACGAAGTAAATTGAATGAAAATTATAAAAACGTACGGTGAATCAAATATGAACCGGAGTTTTGTTTTAAAAATTTTATTGGTACGATCAATACAAATTTTATTACATATTGTTTTTCTACATAGTCTCCTCTCTTATGTATACATTTTTCCCACCGAATCGGAAGTTTTTTAATTCCTTCCTCAAAGAATGAAACTGGTCATGTCGAAAACCAATTGCGCACAAACATTTCTACACCTTCGTTGTCCTCAAAGTGGTGGTCTCCCAGTTCTTCTTTAAGTGGCCCAAACATGTGGTAGTCACATGGCGACAAATCAGGACTGTAAGGCGGGTGTTCAAGGGTTTCCCAATGCATTTTGTTCAATTTTCCTTGAGTCAATGCAGCTGTATGTGGCCGAGCGTTGTCATGCAACAGAATCACACTTCGGATAGACATATCCCGCTTCTTTTGCCGATAGGCAAGTTTCACTTGTTGGAGTAGTTCGCAGTAATACTCAGCATTAATTGTACGGCGTTAGTGCAGAAAATCGATCAGCAGTACGCCTTCAATCAGCTCACGAATTGCGTAGATATTCGCCTCATTGATGCTTGTCGTGGGACGGCGTGCATGAGGCTCATTTTCCACTGTCTCTCGGCCATCTGAAAACTTTTTGTGCCAGTCGTACACTTGGGTCCTTGAAAGTGTTTCATTGCCGAACTGTGCAGATAGTCGACGCAAAATTTCAGACGGTCTAACGCCCTCCCGCGCCAAAAATTTGATAACAACACGTTACGCAACAGAGGTATGCACCTCTTGCTCTGACATGATGCTACATGCGCATCGACTATGCCTTGCCAAACCGACGAACTCCCCTCTTCTTAACATCCCTACCTAACATATATCGAGACGTCACGCCACTCGAATTACCTACAGGGCGAGAAACAGAAAAGTCCGGTTCATATTTGTTTCACCCTCGTATATAGGGTTTAAAGCAAACGCAATCATATTCATCATCCTCAACCTCTAGCTGTCCACTGCTCAAATCACATAACCATTTTGTCGGTACTCCGTTTGAGAAAGCTTTGTGTCTTGGTCTCTATTTGAGATTTTTTCTGGTCCAAAGTTCCTCAGATGTTCTGGCAATATTGCTTGGCCTAGTTCCATTTTAATGTTGTGAGAGTTTTGATAGCTTCTGCGACAACTAATTCCTTCTTCTTATTTCTTCGATGATACTCTATTCCTCAAAGACGCCTCTCTCATGCTTTTAGTTAGACTCAGCCTCTGGATTCTGTACGTCAATACAGGTTAGATACACTGATGGTACAACGTTCATTTTTAAGGTATTGGTATTTCTGATATCGAGATTTATTTTAATTTTCTAAATTTTGCTGAAGTAAGTAGATTCTACTTGGAAGTTCGGCAGGTGGATGGTATCGACTCCGACGGATTTTGTATCTCAGATGTTTATTTGATGACACTTGCTCAATCTCATTATCATTTAGAGAAATTTGACCACTGAAGTTTGTCATAAATTCTGTTTCATAATTATCAACAGGCTTACAGGTTTCCACGATCATGGTTACTGCATTGAATTTACTTTTCTTAACACGTTTCTTAACACAAAGAAAATCAAATTATTATATTTTTGAAAGTTTCATTACCAAATTTATCATTCACAATTTTGTATAGGCGCTGTCTATTTGTCTTAAAAGCTCCTGTAATTGTATTTATTACTTTATCCTGACAATATACAATTCTCGATTTTGCCTCTAGAATACTTCTTATTATTGCAATATAAGATTTGACATTAGGGAAATAAGGTAATATGATAAAATAACCCAGTTCTTGTTATGAAAGTAATTATATCTTCATATATATAAATCTTCTGTACGTGTGTTAGTCATTGAACTCCTCCTAAACGGCTGGACCGATTTTGATGAAATTTTTTCTGTGTATTCAAGGGGATTTGAGGATGGTTTAGATTCACAATACGGTCAACTAGATATTGTTTTTTTAGTTAAAATATTTATTTAAAAATTGTGGTTGATGTTAGCACAACTTACATAGGATCCGGCAGACTGCGCTGTAGCCGCTGTGTCAAATATTCAAGAGTGTGCTTTAGTTTCAGTTACGTCTGATAGATGGCGTTCAGATTATATTGTAACAGCTAATTTTTAAAAGTTTACATGGGACCGGACAACGTTTGTCGGGTCCGCTAGTTTCTATATAAAACAATGTCGTTTTTTTTTACGAACGAATCGACAATATTTTGAAACTATGACTTAAAATCTAGTTATTTGGGTAATTGAGATCAACTGTGCACCGAAAATGAAAGAAAGAATCTGTCTTATATAATTTAGCTTCGACATAACTATAATCAATATCGGATCAGAAGACATTTCTGCAGAAAATAGAACTGCTATAGATTCATTGTACATATAAAAATCTCTATGCCAGTGACATCTGTAGGCCACAAATCATTTCGATTCTGTCCATTCAAACCTGTTAAATACAGAAGTCCCAAAAAGTACTTCGTCTCTTACAAAGTAATGTCTTTCATATGCTCTTGTTATTACCAAGACGACACAAAATCCTCATATTGGTTATCACATTAAATTTATAGAAGAGTAGATTATTCAACATAGGGTCTGCAATGAAAAGTGTCCAACGTCCATATTGTGTTTGGGTACTTTTAGCTGAACCTGTTGCACTTGATTGATCGCGCATAATATTTTCCGATCTTGTGTGGGTGTTTGTAAGATGACAAACTTTTTGCCATTTAGTTCCATTCTTAGCAGTAAAATAGGATCCACGTACCTCATTAGTAGACACAATATCTTCCGACTGTAGAATGTGACCTTGAGCGTCCTTTACATCAAAATCTGCATTCTGTTCCGAATCACTTTCCTCGCTACGCTTAGAGCAGTGATCAGTTGGCCCATCACTCCCTGATTCGCCACTTTCATCACTGGAAGCTCGTCCAAAATTTAAGCAAGCTGTCTCTGATTTTGCTCATAAGACATTCTGGACAACCACAAACAAGGAAATTTGATTGATATACACATAAAATTAGAAGATGACCAAAACCTAAAATACTTACACCGACTGTGAGGTATGATGTACCTGCTTTATGTTTGCGCACCTGCAGTTCACTCTACCGCCAGCGCAACACAATTACTCTTACTTAAAATCACTACTAGCACCACCCCCTCCAGCTACTGAGCCTGCCGAGTTCCAGGAATCGCATTGTTAATAAATATTTAGAGTTTTTTAAACCGGCGGGTATGAGATACCAGACCTCATTCAACCCGGGTTAAGTCAATAAAAGCGAAACCTCTGGAAGTATTTAGTTCGATTTTGACCTGTATTATGCTTATTCCCAGATTGTCTCAATTAGTTACAACTTGCACATACCAAACCATAATATACTTTAGTTATTACTTCCAAATTATATATTCACTCGCGTTGTGAAATTGCGTTTGTGAAGGATTAGAGGTTCTTCTTTAGCGTATGCACTGATCCCACTGCACCCTCACATATACATTAAGAACACATTTATTAGTTGATTGGATTTCGTTGTAGATTTCGACGAGAAAGCGTAAGAATTGAGATTTACATAAATTCCCTATGATATTCATGTTTCTTGTCTCATTTTGAGAGTTTCTTTGATGTGAAGAATGCCATTAGGAAACGCGTTTCTTAAATATCCGTTCAACTGAATTTCCGACGTCCTGCAATAAGAAGACAGTTAGATTAATATAAGATAAAAAACTCAAACTATATATACTCTGCACCAGAAACTTAGACTATGTAACACAAGAACAAACAAAAGCAACATAGTTTATAAAACTTAAAAGATGCTTCAGGCTTACTGAAACAATCACATTATAAAAAAAATTGACACAAGTTGTTTACTTGAAGCATTAGTTGATAAATATTTTATGGTTGCCCGTTCCGATACTACTTCTCATGACGCCTTTATATAGGTCTTCCTAGAGTTCTTCATCCTTTGGGTTCATAACCTCTTATTTGCATTGTTATTTATTCTCTCAATGTTGTTTTCCATCATTCTTTATTTGCAAATTTGATGTATTATGTAATATATATATTAAGTGCTTCGCTTATGTCTTTGTTTTTATACTTTTATTTACTTATCGTAGTTGTAGATCACATCACTTCCCTTGTAGATGAAGTGTGATACCGTTTCTATTGGCCCGTTGCCAATAAATCTTTAGATATAACAATATAGGTTTCTTTAAAGGCCAGAATATTAATTTTGTTTTATAAATTGTTCAGTTTACACAAATTACTCAGTTGATGGAGTGAGCTTTTTGTGCTATCTTCTGTCTCTTGTGAGATAGCCTAAGACTTCAGCATATGGAAGAGTATTTATATTTGATTGAGTTGGCTGTTACTTGGTGGAAATTGATCGTAATGAATTAAGTAATACAAATTGCACTTTATTTAGAAACTGTGACAATTGTTTCGCGGGGATGGAGCTTATTCATACAATGGTAGTACCTTAAGAAGTGGAAAATGTATAAACTCAATAAAACAAAAATAAGAATTAGTTAGTCATATCTTTATTATCACAG
Organism: Octodonta nipae; assembly: GCA_034190945.1. Classification (NCBI taxonomy): domain Eukaryota; kingdom Metazoa; phylum Arthropoda; class Insecta; order Coleoptera; family Chrysomelidae; genus Octodonta; species Octodonta nipae. The sequence continues at coordinate 71,509,094 of CM067224.1, forward strand.
TTAAATTGTTTTTACAAATGTCTTACTCCTAGTCCCTATTTTAATACTTATTTTCCTAACTTGTTTTCTATGTTATATTCAATTTTTCCCTCAGCTGTTACAATAATTTTCCCTACGCTATTCCTTAAGAAACTTCATCAAGTAAAATATTTCATTCCTTAAGATATTCATATTATGTTACTTTCCTCTACGTCTGAAGTAGCGCTAACCTGGGCCTCTTGGTCCTGTATTAATTTTATAGGTTTTCATAAGCCTTTTTTTTTGTTAATTGTTAGACGAGTTTCTAAATGACGAACTGAAAAACATAGGCCTAATATTAAATATACCAACTCAGAATTATTGAAAATATTGACAGATGAGTTTGATGTATTTGATTTAGTTAAATTACACAGGTTGGCAATTTGTCTTTGACAAACAATGAAAAACTAATACAGATATTCTGACTGGTACTGACACGGATAACAAAATTCTAGACTGGAAACTAGATACTATTGGGATTAATTCAAAAGTAGAAAGCTCGCTTTTTAATCAGACTGGCAACTCTCCAATAGATTTTTTTGACATAAAATGGCTGACGAGTATTTTCATGCATGTTTTGAGGAACCCGGGAAGCCAATGGAAATGCAAACGAATTCTTTTATTCAATACCACCAAGGAAATGTTTAGAATATGTGATTGGAAAGACTGTAGTAGACATCTGTTTTTTAATCATACTATTTATTAATGCTTGCATTTTCTGAAAATCTGACACCTGAAGAACCAAATCCAGAAGACAAATATTATAAACTATTCTCATTATTTTTTTGTAATAATAAAATGGCTGCCGGTAACTTTATCTGGACGCCTTGGTGGTGCTATAATGGATGAATATAATTCCAACATTGTATAAAAAGTAAAAGAAACAAATGCCAAATGAAACTTTACATGCTGACGAGGGTCGATAGGTCTTAAATAATAATTTGTTCTCTGTACTGGCTAGCATACCACCTCTACAAAAACTGGTCATTGTTGGGTGTTTGTTATGTTATCTGAAGTCCTGTACAACATTTACTTAGTCTAGTTATTTGTTAAAATATTCGTTTTAACAAAAACTTCCTGTTTCCAAAAATAGTCATACCACCATCGAAATGGACAGTAGGAAAAATTCTGTGAGTTTCGGTAAACTTATATGATCGATAAGCATTTTATATTAACTTACAGGAAGGTGGTCTACTACGTTTGTTTACTAAAAAAAGTGATCATCGTCTACAGTAGAACAGATTGTTATATCCTTCAATTTTAAGTGCAGATTTTGAACAACTGCAGAGTTCGCATTGATGCCGTAGGTCTGTCCCCAAAGGTTTGTTAAAAAATGGTTTGGAATTAACATTGAGAAACTACGTCAATATTTCTACAACTAAATGAGTCTCTTAGGCTCTTAGAGCAAACGACTTCCTACTTAAACATTACCTCCAAATGTCTTGTATGTAATCGTAGATATTGCGAACTCTCTCTTATGTTGGCAGTTGATTGGATTTGTCTGTGGAATTTGTAGGAAAACATTGCTTGCTAATTCCTGCAAGAGCAAGACAATGAGAAAGCTTGATAATTGTGCTTTACAGAAAATGCCCATGATATTTATGTGTTTTGTATGAAGTTTTGAGTTTTTCCTAGTTGCAAAGATTGGTGTAAGGAAATTTTTCTTTAAGATTTTGTTGAAAAACTATCTTTTTAATAAACATATGTGTCACTGAAACGGGAACAACCAGTAATAGTTACGTTGTTGCACTATGAACTCTTTAACTTATCTATGAATGCTTCTAATGTGATGACGGATCTCCTCCTGAGGAAACTCATAGCATGTGACCACCGGGAGATCATGGTGACTAAGACAACGTCAATTTGTTTCAAAGTATTACAACATAATTTGTGACCATTGTGGTATAAGACAAAATACGTGCTATGTCTCGGATGTATAGTTCGGCAGTTATGTTACGTCTTATAAAATAGCTACTTGCCGCTTTCTAGACAATTCAGAATTAAATCTGTCTTCACTTCACATTCTCACCCTTGTCCGGTCATCATGCATACCCAAATAGGATCTGGATTCAACACTAAAGGCTCCTAAATTCCATTCCTGGGTCCAGTATAGCGGATCTCTTTACCACCTCGATACTCAAGGGTCAGAGTGAAGAAAAAAAGAAGGCGGGAGGAAAACTGACCAAAAGTTCGCTTACCAATTAGTCTTTCATGAGTTAAAAATCAGTGAACTGCAACTGCCCTTCTGGATGTGAAACCGTCCCGCAAGGCCAAATATGTATGGCGTCGATTTCTCTTTATATTAGGATTTCCTTGAACCTGGAAAAGATCTGCTTCTGTCAGGCCTACCATAAGCTTTGTATCAAACATGTTAAGTTGATCTAAATTACCATTTAATGTTATTGTTGTTGTAATAAACAGATGAATGCACAACTTACTAATGAGCCAAACGAAAACAAACTGCTTACCAAAGCCAGAAACCTATTGTCTGTAACCTGGCCGTAAAATCAAATGATAAGAACAAAAACACCACACAGTTTCTTGACTTAGTCAACTGTTTGTTTCGGTTTGTCTCGCTAGTACATAATATTCTTGAAATAAACCAAATATTACTGTGGGGTCTATTTTCTATCTCATACGATAGATTTTGTGTAAAATGTAGTAATGTTTTGTATAAATTCAAGTTTGTTAGGTATTGAAAGTAAGTGACAGGTGTCAAAATCCAAAATTGTTAGAATATTATAGTGTCATCTGCAACTGTTAAAATGCACAAATTATTATGATTATACACCAAATAATAGCATGGGGTCTTGAGCACTTTCTTATTATTGCGTCAACTTGATAATTATATTTCTTTCAGCCATGTAAATATTAATATTCTTATTTATTTCAATTATCTATTTTTTGTTTTCTTAGCAACATTCTGAGCTAGTTGTTATTTTCTTTATTGTAAAAATCTTTATATGCAAGTTTTTTGCATGAACAGAGCATGTGGAAACTGTAAGCACTAACACTTACTTGTACATAAATACAGACACGACACATCTCCTACACAAAGACCTCAAAAACGGAACGGCAAACGAAAACCTACTACAACCAAACCGTCTGTACACAGTGAAGAAGCTACGAGTGCTGCCTCTTCAGGTAAACGTTTCTCTGGAAGGAGAAACAAACAGAACAAGTCATCGACCTCCTCACCGTCATCTGCTAATGAATCGAGCGGAAACAGTTATAGCAGGAGAGGTTTCAAGCCGAAAGTTCAACCATCAACGGTGGAACAAGTCGGAGCCTCATCATCCAGTTTGTTCAAGTTTAAATTGAACAGGTTTGTGCAAAGTAATACAATTGTAAATTAAATTTGAAGTATATGTTTATGAATGTGCTCCTGTATCACAGAAATTTGTTGTTGATTGAACAATGTTTATTCTAATACAATAGTTGCGTTTCAGGCCAACTTCGTTATTGGATATGAACTTTGTCACGAATACGTTAGGTTTCGGATTGAAGTGTGCTTGAAATTCGTAAGCGTGGAATTAGTTTCTGGCACATTGCAAACTTCTAATCCGCACGTTAACCGGAATTTACTATACGAGGGTGGTTGCCATGATGATACTTCGGTTGGCAAATTGTTTGTTCTTATATCACAATACAATGCAAGTTTCCTGAAATAATCTATTACCCTTTTCCCGAATTTAGGAAAATTTCATAATATAATTTAATACTTTATATGTATCTTCAGCAGAAAATTTTAACATTGAGCCTAAAGCATTTCGATTCAAAAACAAAAATCTCTGCAGAAAAAGAAAAATGCATTACCACGTAGAACAAATGTTGGTGAGTATTGGTGTGTCTCAAACAGTCGGTCACGCAATATAGCATTGACATTTCTAAAGATTTTTTTAAATAAAATAGCGGCCACAGCTAAAGGGTGCGTGCAAGGATATTTTGCAAAGGATTAAAAATTTTCTATAAAAAACCAGCCACCTTGTGACGTACCACCGAGTGTTGAATCCGCTCTCGAGTTGTTGTGGTTGTTGTCTGTTGACAGTTGAAGATTTTTTATGGTTTTGTTTCATCTGTTTAATGTGATATTAATAACAACTTAATTACAAAATGTTACGGTGCAAATATTAGCACCTTGTGACGTATGCTTTCGGAAAAATTTACATCTATCGAGAAATCCATTGTAAATTATCCTTGGAGTGCGTGAGGTTCTTACCGTGTGGAACAGCCAAATGGAATAAATTCGATAACAAATAAAGGAGGGCGTGTTGGGTAAATCCCCAGGACACGTCGGTTTGTATTTTTAAATGCGCATTTTTTCAACAAAAAAATTATGAAGACGCGAGATGTAAGACTGACATCTAGGATTTTCAAGAGAATCAGTACACAGAGGTTCCGAATCTGGAGCTGTTTCGTGTAATTGCTGTTCTCCCTTAACTCCTTGGACAGACTGTCACGATAAAATTTTCAGGTTACTTCACCTGTCAGAGATATTGACTACTCTCATCGAGGTGTCATTCCTTTGTACGCAAGACAATAAATATTATATATAAATATAATATATATTGTTTCTGGTTGGGAACCTTCATCAGTTGTGCTTCCCACAATTGAATTTCCTCTCGAACACTTCTTTATGCATTTGATGCATTTCGTTAAATTTGAAGACGCGAGATGTAAGACCGACATCTAGGATTTTCAAGAGAATCAGTACACAGAGGTTCCGAATCTGGAGCCGTTTCGTGTAATTGCTGTTCTCCCTTAACTCCTTGGACAGAATGTCACGATAAAATTTTCAGGTTACTTCACCTGTCAGAGATATTGAATATTCTCTTCGAGGTGTCATTCCTTTGTACGCAAGACAATATATATTATATATAAATATAATATATATTGTTTCTGGTCGGGAACCTTCATCAGTTGCGCTTCCTACAATTGAATGTCCTCTCGAGCACTACTTTATGCATTTGATGCATTTCGTTAAATTTGAAGACGTGAGATGTAAGACCGGCATCTAGGATTTTCAAGAGAATCAGTACACAGAGAATCCGAATCTGGAGCCCTTCCGTGTAATTGCTGTTCTCCCTTAACTCCTAGGACAGAATGTCACGATAAAATTTTCAGGTTACTTCACCTGGCAGAGATATTGAATACCATCTTCGAGGTGCCTTTGTACGCAAAAAAATTATATAGGTTGTTTCTTACTTTAAATGCAACCTCCTCTATATTATTTGTTTTTGGATTCTCCAGAAAATACTAAATATAAATCATATGCAATGTCCTACACCTATCTTCAACAGTTTTGGAAATATTAAGTGTTTCTAGATTTAAAAATTAACATTAAAAAAAGAAAATTATTTTATTTCACAAATTCGGTACATTACACTAAAAACCTAATAAGTAAGAGTCATTATTTCTTAATGATATAACAGAAAACAAAAAAACAGTACTATCAATGTAGGAAACGTTCAAAATGTTCGCCACGAACGTCTTAGCAACATGCTAATCTTGCATAGAAATATCTTCTAACATTACTCAACATCTCAGGCGTGACTGATCTAAGCGTGGTTCGTCTTTTTAGCGAATTTAAGTAGCGGGTTTTAATTTTGTATACAGGACTTTTCACATATCCACACAAAAAGTAGTCCAATGGCGTCAAATCAGAATATCGTGCTGGCCATTGTATCGATCCGCGTCTCCTAATCCATCGAGTTGGAAAAAATTGCTTCAGGTACTGCTACAATGATTTCGTAATGGGGCGGTGCTCCATCTTAATGAAACCATATTGTATTGGCAGGAACTTTTGAGTTTACTGGATCGGGATATAAGTATGTCATTATTTTGAAGCAGTTCTAAATATTTATCTCCTTTCAAGTTGCCATCAATGAAAAAGGGACCTAACGATATGATTTCCAACAGGTCCTGTCCAAAACATTAACTTTTTCACGATATTGCGTATGTTTCTCTGTCATTCAGTGAGAATTCTCATTAGACCAATAGCGACAATTTTGACAATTAACGTGACAGTGAAGTGTAAATGTGTTCTCATCAGAAAACAAAACATCTTCTAAACGGATCACATTGTTATCTAACCTTACCATCATTTGTTCACAGAAATACGTTCTCCTGTCAAAATCGACTTCCATGAGCTCCTGAGTCGGCATCAGGGATGCATTTTACTTTCCTTTAATATTCGAAATATTGATGTGTGGCTAATGTTGAACAGTGTGGCTGCTTTTCGACGAGAATTATGAGGGTTTTCTTCAAACTCAAGCAGAGTATCCAATTTCGTATTATCACTTACAGCACTGGCAGATTTTTTTTATCTATATTACATGACCAAGCTCGCGAAACTGCTTTTTTATTTTGCTAATTATTCCTTGGTATACAGCCGGCAAATTTGGAACCAATCATTTGTAGAACGATAATTTTGTGCATTTCTGTTAAATTAACCATTTTTCAGATATTATTACGTACAGTTAACGAAATTCAAACGACAATAGCACTGATACTGATCACCACTGTCATGCAGGCAGACAACAGGATGCTAGGCTATGAGTTTTGACGAAAATAAACAAAACTGTTTTTTTTTCTAATCAGTAAAAAGGAACGCAGGAATGGTTTTTTCTTACTATCTTGATATCAAGATCTAAATGGGAGTTAAGTATTGAGTGTAATGTAGGGCATTTGTGAAATAAAATTATATTCTTTTTTAATATTAACTTTTGTAATAAATCTGCAAATACTTAGTAGTTCCGAAAGAGTTGAAGATAGATGTAGGGCGTTGAACATGAATTATGTATATTATTTTCTGGAGCACTCAAAAAATAAATAATATACAGGGGCTTGCATTTATAATTATAAAGTTGATATTGGCCACTGTCACATGACATATCCTATAATATTTATTTTTGTTGAAAAAATTACAAATCGACGTTTCCCTCCAAGCCCTTCTTTATTTGTTATTAAATTTATTCCGTTGGGCTATTCCACACTGTATATACTTGTCAATATCGACTGTCAGTTCAGCACTGCTAATGAAATTACTCTCAAATGAGGATACGTCAAAGTGAAGACAATCTTTTTCATGGCTACCTACGTTAAAAGTGAAAATAAGAGAGAAAAGCAACCATAACTCCGTTATTTTTATGAATAACTATATCGAGTATTATATCGTTGAAAAAGTCTAAAAATGTTCGATTTTCTTATTTCATAGCCAATTATGGTTTCCATTCAAAAAAAGATAAGTTTGTGTCATATCTCGAAAACGAGAGCTGTCACGTAAACGAGGACATGACAATCATATTCGGGATAGAATTCGCTTCAATTTTGATATTTACACTTTTTTATAAAATCAAAAACAAAGGGGCCAGAGGGATTTGACTAAATCGACAGAATTTCGTTTTTTTTCAAAATATCTAGTAAGCCATGACTTTTTACAAGAATCCGAATCTGTCATTAAATTGGGCCAGTGAAACTGCAACTCTTTTCCAATTAAACCATTGCTCTGTCTTCGCTAATTTCCGAGATCCCCATACTGATCATCAAACAAAAACTCACCCTATATAAGCTTTTAAAATATATTTTGCATATCGCTATGGAGCTATCGTGGTGCGGATTATTTCTACAAGTTATTGAAATTGCAATTCTGCAAAATCTACTTAACGTACCATATCTATCTTCAGCGTTATTAATCTCAATGTCATAAGCGGTTTGCTGTTGAATTTTATGTTACCTAAAAATCTGTATTCACTTGTTACAGTTAATCTGTATTGCTTACACTACATCTTATATAACTTAATAATATCAATATAAAACCAACATCGATTCTTGAAAAGTACAACCTTACACCCTTAATTTCGACCCCTAGAATACGAGGGCTGCCTTTTATATTTCGGGATTAGAGATCAAAAACAAATATTAGTCATCGAAAATAGCTTTATTGTTTTTCAAAATATTTCCCATGAATATCTATACACTTTTGCATGCGTTTGAACCAATTGTCGAAGCACTTTTTCCACTCTGATTGAGGTAACTCCAAAACATGCATTCTGAACGCAGCAACCGCTTCTTCAGGTGTCGAAAAACGTTGACCTCTCAGTTTGTTTTTTACATACGGGAATAAAAAGCAGTCATTTGGTGACAAGTTAGGACTATACGGCGGATGACTTATCAAATCGATGTTATGAGTGGTCAAAAATGCAGTTGTTTGAGCCGATGTGTGAGAACTCACATTGTCGTGGTGAAGAGTGATCCGTCTTCGGCGGTTGGTTTTCCTCATTTCTTGGAAGAAAACTGGCAGACAAATGGTTGTGTACCACTCAGAATTGACTGTTCTGTGTTGTTCTAGTGGTACGGTTGCTACATGTCCAGATTTTCCGAAAAAAACAGGCGATCATTTGCTTGGAAGTGCTTCGTGCGCGAACAACTTTTGTTGGATTCGGCTCATCTTGAAACACCCATACAGTTGACTGCTGTTTACTTTCGGACTCATACGCATAAACCCACCATTCATCACCTGTCATAATGTCATAAACGTGTTTTGAAGCACCGCGATCGTATTTTTTGAGCTTTTCATTCGACCAATCGACACGAGCCTGTTTTTGAACGATTGACAAATTGTGTGGGATCCAACGCGAACAAAATTTTTTGACATTCAAATGTTTATGCAATATTGAGTGTATGCTGGTCCCACTAATGTGTAAGGTTGACTCAATCCCAAGATATGTCACATGACGATCTTGCAATATCAGTTCGCGGACAGCATCAATGGTTTCCGGAACAACAACTGTTTTTGGACGACCTACACGAAATTCGTCTTGGAGTGAACTACGACCTCGATTGAATTCACCATACAATCGATAAACAGTGGTCCTTGATGGAGTTTCACCGCCAAAAATTAAATTAAGTTCATCCATGCACTCTGGCTGACTTAATTCACATCGAAAATTGTAAAAAATAATCGCACTAAAATGTTCACGATTTAATTCCATTTTTTGGCCGAGATGAATCTTTAAAGTTACTGTAAACAACACATAGCGCTCGTATGTTAAAACGTTCTGAGTACGTATAATCTCAAAAATGTCAAACTTTACGGTAGAGCTGTCAGATTTCAACACTCGTAAGATATGTTGGCATCAATATCTCTATTTTGCTCGCGGGTATTAGGTTTTCATGTAAAAAATGCCATTTGAAGTATATTGCGGGGTCCTATAAAGCTAGTTAGGCAAACCTATTCTTAAATTCTTCTAATGATTGTAACTTTTTGCATATTCTGGCGGAATATTGGATGGTGTTCGTTATTGTTGTTCTATAGGGGAATTCAACACTAATACGTATACATTACCTAAGAAAAAAAATTGTCAGTCCAAGAAACACATAAACTACACCAGAAATCAACAAATTTGTTCACATTTTGTTTTCAAATTTAACTTAACACACATTTGCACAATGCTCATTTCTTTGACAAAACAGTCAGATTTAGATATCGAAAGGTTTGGTACTTTTAAATGTACATTTCATCATCTCAATTGTGCTAGAGAAAACATATGATTGGTGTCCCAGGTTAAATTGAAATGCTTTAAGTTCACCAGCACATGTAAAACAACCAAATTCTTATTGAAAAATTCATAATGTTTAAAGAAGCTGTTCAGATAGGTATAGGGAAATATTAATTAAATTAACTGAATTTCTATATTTGCCACAAAGAGATATACCAGATTTCAAAATATCTTATTGGTTTCGTAGATCGCATACCTACCATTATTTTGAATCACCCTTTATATAAACCTGCTATTTCATTTTGATAACTAAACTGCAATTTCATTTATAATGCAGTTTCACCTGTAGAGATCACTGGGATCGCTTTTCACGTTTCCACAAATAATAATCGCACGAAGCTTACAGTACATAATACGGAATTAACCGATCGTCAGATTGTGAATAGAAAGCAATCGAAAATATAATGTATTCAAATTTGTATGGGATTGCAAAATTGGAAAAATCATGGCGTGATGTGAATTGGAATCAATGGATTTCACAGAAATAGATTTCGGATTGTTTCGCCATGCCTAGAGTCTGAATATTATTTTCCAGACCAAATTCAATAATAAATAATATTTGATGAATTTGTTAATATTCTCATTTGTTATGCATAATAACAACGCTAATAAAATATAAAGCTGTGTTTATGAATGCATTTTGTGCGGTAAATTATTGTGATTTGTATAGACTGTAAAGTGTAAAACTTTCCAATGATGAATTTTAAAATTTTGATTCAATACGTAACTGATTCAATAGATTCGCTAATGAAGTTGCAATATCGCTTTATGATTTGAATTTGTTATATTCGTATTTCATTTTTAAATAAATACTACAATGATGTCAGCCTCAAACCCAAAAAGACAAAATCATAAAGCGTCGGCTTTAATATCTGGCATGTCTTCGATGACACATTACATATAATATCCAAAAAAATGTATGAATTAGATGTTGGGCTTTTAGTTCAATGCTGGTTCAATGCAAATATATAATTGACGAAGGACCTTTAGCGGAAAAATCAATAAAACACGTGCCGTCGCATAAATTAATTCACCAAATAAAGTTAATCACTAACCTTTTACGTCGAAGCTCTGCAGGTGGTGTTTTCATGGTTCTTCTTTCTTCGGAGGCTAGCCCCGCAGCGGCAGGAACTGTTTTTTACAGCTACTGGACAACTCGTTACACAAAAAATAGCGACGTAATGTTCATTGATTGAGCAAACAAAAATGCGGACTTAACAACAAATGATGCGCTTTAGTTAACACAAAAGAAACAAAATGAAAGCGGTTTAGCGGTTGTTATGACCGGAACTAATAACTCGCGGAATCGTAACACTATAACAACAAAAAGCGGCCGTCTTTAGACGGTATCAAAAGCGTCCAAATAGCTTGGAAGTCAATACACGAATCACGAATACTGTCTATATTCTACATGCAAAAAACACTTAAAATTAGCATTAGCGCGACGAAAGGTTTTGGAAAAGGTGCAGAAGTTTAAAAATCAATGAAGTAATTCAATCAAATTTGAACAATACACTAAACAAATTGCGGGAACGCACCAATATCAGATTATGTCAGTCTCACGTATTCACTTTTCCAAGCGGACATAATGACTGACGTTTGACTTACAACTCACAAACGTATTTCAATTAAAATGAAGAAAACCTTACAACACTAAGGCTGTCTTCTAAGAAAATATAACTATTAGAAATCCAGTGCAAGATGTTGCATTTTTTTAGCAAAATTAGTCAAAGAAATTATCACATTTATAGAGCTTCCATTACTTAAGGCACATAAATCACATCGAAATAAATCACTTGGGGTGAAGATATTCTAATAAACTCCTTTCCTCTTCGTATACCACTTTTTTCTTTATATTCATGATTGCAAATTTTAACTAGGACGTCGTCAAATTCCATTGTGTTTAAATGTTATTTCTATTTTTTTTTGCATATTTTCAACATATTTCCAATATCTTCATTTCTGTACTCTCTTCGGGGTGTCATTCTTTTGTACGCAAGACAATATAAATAAAATATATTGTTTCTGGTTAGTGAACCTTCATCGGTTGCGCTTTTCACAATTGAATGTCCTCTCGAACACTTCTTTATGTATTTGATACATTTCGTGAAATTTGAAGACGCGAGATGTAAAGACCGACATCTAGGACTATCGGGGAAACTACCACATTGAGGTTCCGAATCTGGAGCCGTTCCATGTAATTACTGTTATCCGTTATTCCTAGGTTAGGATGTCACGATGAAATTTTCAGGTTAACTTCACCTGTCAAAGATATCTAATACTCCTTTCGAGGTGTCCATCTTTTGTAAGCGTACACTTCAATATCCCGCAACTATTTTTGTAATATATACCCCAGAACTTGTTATAATTACCTCTGATAGACCTTTAGTTTATACGATAAGTACTAGAAGAGTTTTTTGTTCCATAAACTACATAAGCAAAATATGGTCGTTTATTTCATATTTCTGTATCAAAAAGGACACAGTCATAATTATAACATAATTCATTAAATCAACCACAGAAATGTTTCGTTATTGATCCAAAATTTGCTATTTCATTAGAATATTGCGTGATTAATTGTTTTGTGAATGAAACCATTACATAAACAGTTTATTATCAATCACACGAACTTATCGGTGGATTAAATAATTTTATACATTTGTAAATTATTGTTTATTGTGTACATTCTCTGAATATTTTAACAATTGTTTAGTATTATGGATGTTCACGAACTCAATAACTGACTTCACTTGCTAACGTCACACCTGAATTTCACTAATATAAAGTACTAATTTTAAAGTACAGTTATTCCAATATTCTACAAGTCAATTGTTAAAGTTTAAAATTTTGCTTTTGCAATGGTCTCAATTTTATTCCCGTTAATAATAATTTAGGTGAATGCTGATACAGGAGGTTCATATCTATTTTGATAGTTCAATTGGGTATTCACTCTTCATAATGATTTCTCAAAAGCAGATAAGTTAATTGATTGAATATCAATGTGTTGTTGTCGAAACTGCCTCCTTATTGAAACAGTTCCTCATAGGATTAATTGAGAAAAAGCAAATCTATGGAATCAAGAAATTTTCCTGTTGTATCTATTTCAATTTATATTGCATGATACTTATCATTGTGATTTGGTCAATTTCTTCCTTAACCATCGGCAACCAAGGAAGAAATTGCTAATGGTCATGTCCTTGTGAACAACCCAATATCGGGATAGTTCATAAGGTTTTTTCCTAGGTTTTCCGTTATGATTTTAATGGGATCACTGAATCAACAAAATTCTTTGGTCACATTTTTGGCGAATGCATCTTATAACCAAGTCGCACCTAGGCGCGCCACATAAAATTCTGAAGATCTCTCTTTCAAATTTTTCCAATTTGAAAGGAACTTTGTGATTATTTGATCTTTAGAAGTTTCTGTGCTACCCTATATATTATAAATAAAATCTTTTACTTACGTCAGAAATCAAATAATACATATCGTCAAATATTTTAATTTACATCTTAGAATTTGTGCCTCTTTTATCCATAGTTTCTTAACCATTCACAACGGGGTCTGACCTAGACCCCGAAACGTTTGGAATATAAAGCAATTTTTTTAACTGTGGTATTATTTCACAAGAATACTTATAGATTAATTACATCGATATCTCTATTTCTTTCAGACACATTAAGTTTCTTTTAAATAATGCCTGTTGCCCAATAGTGCGAGGCTGGTGCCAGTCATCGTGGAAACCAAGTACTCGGAGATCTTTTGCTATCACAAAACCATATGCAGCGACAGAACAAACCCCCGTGTAAAAAAATTGGAAACATTTTCGACATTATTTACCCAAAATGTACTTTTCTTAAGTACTGTTACAACCTAAACTCATTGATCACTAACTTTGTTCACAATGAATGGATCGAATGCATAATACTCGATCTATCTTTCTGCAGAAAAAATCAGGATTAATTTTCTCCTATAGAGTGTAAACATAATGTATAAAAACGCATATTTTGAAAACGTTATATAAGTGAGTAGAGCTGTCAAATTCATATTTAAATCATATGTCATGTTATGTTTGAAACTTTTATAGTACACCCACAAAAAATAATCCTGGAACTTTCTCCGGGCTTTTCCTGTTAAATTGTTAAATTTTAGCAATTTCATATAAAGTGCCCTCAACGTCTCTGCGTCTCATGAGTAAGGGACCACCCTCTATACTTATTCCTTGATTAGGATGAACTACAGAAAACAATATTGAATATATGAGGTGTGTTCAAAAAATACCCGGAATGTTTGGAGAGTCCGTATGTCAATTTTTGTTATGTTGGTATACATGCCTTTGAAATATGATACAATTTTCAGCTTTATTCTTTGTTTACTTTGTCTGTGGCAGCCGTTAAAGTCAGATGTGTTTTTATAAGCTCGGCGATTTTCGATTGTTAAAACAAATGAATCAAAGAACTTGTGTTAAGTTTTGCTTAAAGAATGAAATAAAACGTAAAGTGTGCGAAATCTTAACAAAGGCCTATGGTGAGTCTGCTATGAAAAAAAGTGTTTACGGGTGGTATAGGCGTTTCCAAGATATCCGTGAAACGTTGAAGATGACGAACGCCCTGGACGCCCCAGTACATCAATAACCGTTGAAAACGTGAAAAAAGTGAAAGAAATGATTATGAATGATACTCCAATGACATTTAGAGAAGTCACTGATGAAGTTGACATATCTATTGGCTCATGCCATGGCATTTTTGCGAACGTTTTGGGTCTGAAACGTGTGGCAGCAAAATTTGTCCCAAATATGTTGAATTTTTAACCAAAAGGACGGCGTATGGAAGTTGCTCAGGAGTCACTAACTGAAGTCAACGTCGACACAGATTTGCTCAAAAGTGTAAAATGACACGCGACGAAACATGGGTTTACGGATGTGACGTCGAAAAAAATGGTCAATCGTCCCAATGGAGGCATTCTGGCTCTCCAATAAAAAGGTTCGGCAAGAACAGTCGAAAGTCAAGGTTATGCTTACTGTGTTCCTTGATTTTAATGGCATAATTCATCTTGCCACAAGGGCAAACGATCAATAAAGAGTACTATCTACAAGTTCAACGCCGTTTGCGTGAAGCAGTGCAAAGAAAACGTTAGGAATTTTTGCAAAATAGTTCATGGCTTTTGCATCACGATAATCACTTGCTCACACATCGTTGCTTGTTCGTTTAGCAAAAAATAACACTGTAATGATGCCCTAACCTCCATATTCTCCAGACATGGTCCCTTGTGTCTTTTCCTGTTTCCAAAAATAAAAAAACCTCAAAGGGTCGTCATTAAAAGTGCATCTTTGAAAGGGCTCAAAGCTATTTCAAACATCGAGTTCCAGAAGTGTTTTGAGGATTGGAAAAACTGCTAGCATAAGTGCATAATACTAGTGGGGAATACTTTGAAGGGGACAAGATCGATGTAGATGGATAAATAAATTTTTTTTCAGAAAAACGGAAATTCCGTGTAATTTTTGAACACACCTCGTTATTACTTATGGTACTTGAAATAAAATAGTCTAATAGGAAAAACTTAATTATTAAATTAAATATTGTGCTTTAGTTATCTATCTACAAATATTAAGAAACAATATTTCTGTGTTTTTAGGACCCCCGGTAGATGGCAGTACAAGACGACGAGCAAGCCCCGGGTAACGATTCGAAAACAGAACGGCGACGAACCTGGCAGCTCAAATAATAACGAAACATTAGGAGCAACGTCGCCATCATCCTCCACGTCACAGGAAGTTTCTCAGGCCCTCATCAACGAAGTTGTTACACCTCAGGCCAGATCTGATGACGTCGACAGCCTAGAAGGTTCGGAATCAATTGCTTCAATTATAGACGATGAGAGTTCGACGGAAAATAAAGTGGATACGCCCGCTTTCCCCATAGAAACTATTAAAGTCGAAATTTCAACCCCTCCGGATTTCACGGATGTCTACTATGAGATTGCTACAATCAAGTCGCCCTATACTTTCCAGGTAATACGATAAGTGAACGATAAAAAGGTTACAGTTTTCTTTAAATTGTGTAGATAATGGAAATTGGTTTCGATATCGGTTTTCAGTAATGATGATACACATTCAAAATTTGGGCCTATCTTGATAAACGTTACTTTATATCCCCGTAGGCTGGCATCGTTCAATTACTATTATTATTTGAGTCAGTACTCTGCATTGATGTAACTGTGTAATTAATAGACAGATTTATTTTTCATAATATTTATTCATTTAAGTAGAAACTATATTAATTTTAACACTAAATAGAAATGCCCAGCTATCTTGAAATCATTAATTTTAAAAACCTTAAAGCCAAACTAATAACAACGTTACAAGGGATGTATACGTTTGTATTATTATCTATTTAAGTGATTAAGATATACATTTGATTTGGTTAATCAGGACAAAAATCCCATTTATGCATCATTTTCCTCTCTCATCCGGTTTGATCGGAAACGACAAAGATACAATTTGTAACATCATTGGGATATAACACTGAATGATACACAAATTCCTTACCCTAATCTATATATGAATAATAATAATAATAATGTCTTTATTAGCGAAGTAGCTATCAATTACATCAACAGGTTATACATAAAAAAAACACAACTAAAAATTATTCTTAACATAAATACATAAACATCTCTTAAATGTATAATAATTTCCAGAATTTTTAATACTATCAGGTAAAGAATTATAAAGGATCAGACCTCCATACAGTGTTGATTTAGTCAGTTTATTACTATTACTATTTGCTACATAAAAGTCTCTTATTTGTCTAGTATTATATTGGTGTATATCGCCGACATGAATTAAGTTGTTGTATAAATATTGTGGTACCATTTTGCATTTAATTTTGTAAATAAAATCTAAATTTTTAAATATAATTCTTTGTTTTACATTCATAAAATTTAAAACGTTTAACATTAACTTAATAGGGGTGTATTTGCTACATTTTAAAATATTTCTCATACATTTATTTTGAATTTTTTGTAACATTTGTACATTATTTTGATTTAGGTTACATAGAATACTTGCACAAAATTCAATGTGGGGTGAAATGAGGCTCTTGTATAACAGAACCTTACAATTAATGTCTAAATAATTACCAATACGGTTAACAAGATACATTTTTTTGACATTTTGTTCGCAATATAGTTCGCATGTTCTATGAAATTCAAGTTTTCGTCTATAATTACTCCTAAATATTTCATTCGGTTTACTTTTTCTAATTTAGTGTTATTCAGTTTAATGGATAAATTATTTTTATCAATTTTATTCAAATTATTCTTAGAACCTACTATCATGTATTTGCATTTTTTAATGTTCACACCCAAATCATTATCACAGAGCCATTCATATATTCTCGTAAGATCTTTATTTATGGATTTGAACATTTGGTTAGGATCGGAACCAGTTAAATATAACATTGTGTCATCTGCGAATATTTCAATTTGAACATGTTGTACATATTTAACCATATCGTTGATATACAATATGAATAGTAATGGACCCAAGACTGTACCTTGGGGTACACCATGTTTTACTTCATTAATTTGAGAAACACTGCTGCCATATTTTACTCTCTGCTGTCTATTTGTTAGGTACGATTTAATAATAGGTAAAGACAAAACAGTTAGCTACCATTTTCTCCTCTATCTGTCAACCGATTTTCTTGATTCTTGTTTTGTTTGGTAGCAATTAACGATATTCAGTGCAGAATGCTAAAATTTATTTATAATATTGGTTCATTCATTAAATAAAATTTAATAAAAAACATTATTTACGTCCATACTGTCAATGCCAAACAGATAATAGTAACAGTGTCGCCAGATTGCTTAGAGAGAAAATCGTACGATGGATTGACTCGAATGTGAAAGACGAATTAAATTGTACTAAAAATTAACAAATTTTGACCCGTTCCCACAGTTATTCTACATCGTCATGCTATTGAAATAGAACCCAGGAAAAAATATATTACATAATATTGGCCTTTCTTTGGGCTCTCGCAAGTTTGCAACTTGCATTGCTTCGTAATTATGGTTTGTCAACTAAAATAAGAATTATGTTGCAATTGATGAATTTATTTCTGATAATATTTTATTAATTTTAATGTTATACTTTCAATTTAAATATTCTTTTAATTTTTCCGCTATAAATTTCATATTATTTGAATAAGATGACAAAAAAAGTAAATTAATGCACTGATTGTAATATTCAAGACATTGTTAGATCTGGCAACCCTGTATTCATGACTATCATTGATGTGGCGCCTTAATTTGAATTTTGACATTTCTGAATATTGTTTGGTGTAAGATTATTAGAGCAGGATGGTAAAGGTAAGTTGTAAATTCAATATGTAAAGTTCAAAATTTCAGCTTCATTCACTGCGAAAAGTTTTTAACAAATGTGAGTATTCCTTATTTATCATTAATTAGCAGCAGGTGCTAATATTTCTTTATATTTTCCATGCAAAACAGAAACAGTCATTGCGTACTATGTGTTTCATTTAAGTTAATGAAATTATATTGAATCTTAATATTTAGGTTGAAGGTTTATTAAAATGTACTTATATTTTGTATTTATTTATTTATTTAGCGTATGGCAATAGTATAAATGAATTGATCTTCTAATATAAAAATACGAAGTTACTTTTAAACTTTAAAAATACACAAGAACAATAATAAAAGCGTACAGAGTAAAAATATAAATAAAAAAGAACAGAAATAGAGCATTTGTAAATAACTAGTCCACACATATAGTAATGACAAACTAACAGATAGGTTCTTTAGCCATTCAGTCGCTGCAGGAGGGATAGTATATATATTCGTTATTTTTACCTGGTAGGCCGTAAGTTTACAGTCTTGGTATATATGTTTGACTGTTTAATAGGCTGCCTCGCATTCACAATTGTGCGTGGGTTGTTTATTCCATTTCCCGTTCTAATTATATTTGCCTTCTTCCCCATATATTGCGAGGTAAATCGAAACCCGCAGGTTCCTCATGGATGCTCACATAGTCGAGTACCTCTGGAGGGCCATCCTCCCTCCAACCTGCATCCAATTCCCGGAGACCCCTGAAATCACTTTCATGCAACGCTTTCGCAGTCTTGATTGGTGGATGTCTGGATTTCAGTCTTGTGAGGCAAGCAGTTTGTATATACTCATGGATGGGCAACTCCGGGATATCCATTATTTTCTCGTATTCTCGTAAGAGAACTTCTTTCCGTCAGATATTTGGCGGCATAATATGGCTGAGAGTTAGGAGCCAGTAAGTTGGTGTAGATTTTATGCATCCCGTTATGATACGCATGCTCTTGCGGAGCTGAACATCAACTTTTGAGACATGGTGGCGGTTCATCCATACTCGAGCAACATACTCAGCCGCGCTGAAGACGAGACCCATTGGCGAACATCGTAAGATATCGGCAGTTGCTCCCCATGAGGTTCCACAGAGCTTTTCCAGAATGTTATTCCTCGTTTGAATTTTTGCAACCGTGTTCTCTATGTTTCCTAAAAGAGAGCGTTCTGTCCAGTGTAATACCCAGGTATTTTGGGTTCGGATTGTACCTAAGGCGTTCACCATTCCATAATTCCATTTCAGGTTCTTGATTAGCCTGTTTGTTATTTGAAAAAAGGAACACTGTTTTGCTGGGACTTGGAACTAATCTCCATTTTTTGTAATAAACATCCAAAGTTTCGAGATCTTTTTCTAACATTCTCTTTGCTGCATCAAAAGATTTAACTTTCAACGCTATAGCCAGATCATCGGCGTACGCAAATTTATGTGCAGTCGTTGCAGGAAGATCAGTGGTGTATAAATTAAAAAGGACAGGAGCAATTACGGAGCCCTGAGGAAGGCCATTCTTTAGAATCCTCTGTTTGCTGGCTTTGCCGTTCATGATCACTTGGAATTTTCGATCAGAAAGCATGTTATTCAAGAGCCTTCCAAGTTTTTTACAGGGAATCAAAGGCAGAAACTTATAAAGCAGACCTCCTCTCGAGACTGTATCATAGGCAGCTGTTAAATCTATGAATACAGCTGTGGTTTTAAGACATTCCTGGTATCCTGATTCAATGAATGTTGTCAGGCTTATCACTTGGTCCGTGCAGCTTGTACCTGGTCTAACTCCAGCTTGTTCGATTGGAGTTTTTGTGGTTATTTGGAATGCAATAGTAGGTATAACACATTCATACTAACTTTTGAGTTGGTTGATTTCATTTTCTGCTTACGGGCTGAAATCGTTAACTTGAAATTCCAGAATGAAGGGTCTTAATTCGTTTAGTTTCTTATTTTAAGATTATTGAGAATTTTCAGTCTCAAATCACAAAATATTTTTGAAAAATATAGGTATTAACTAATGTTTTAAATATTACATTTAATATTAATTTATTATTTAATATAATGTTAATAGTTTTAAAGAGATTAATTTTTTTATTTTAAAAGTTATAACTACATATTTGAATATATTTAACGACAAAATCTTTCAATTATTTTTTGGTAGGGAATCAATTAGTTCAGGCATGGCCAACAGTTTTTGTCACGGGCCAGATTGAAAAAAATTGTTAACTACTTACGAAAAGCATTGAATGAACTGGCGTACTGTTCAACTTCAAATACCTAGATTATTGAGTTTGTAGTGTAATTATAGATAACAAATAAGCACGAAAAGTTTAATTCATATGAAAAACCAGAAATATCTTGAATTTACTTGATTAATACTATGTTAGTGTCATGCAAACATAAATATTGAAAAATTACTCGAGGGCCGCATAAATTCGTTACCCGGGCCGGATGTGGCGCGTGGGCCTTATGTTGCCAATGCCTGAGTTAGTTACTGTTTTGTGTTCATGCATTTTATCTAACTAGCTGTCGCCCAGTGGTCGAAATTCGACCAATTGTGTCAATATCTCTGGCAGGTTAAGTAACCTGAAAATTTTATTTATATATTTATATTTATATATTTATAATTGTGACATTGTATCCTAGGACTTTAGGGAGAACAGCAATTACACGGAACGGTTCCAGATTCGGAACCTCTGTGTGATAGTTTAATCGAAAATCCTAGATGTCGGTCTCACATCTCGCTTCTACAAATAAGTAACTAAATTTAAGTTTGAAAATTCATGGGACTTTATTTGTGTTCAAATTCGTAATTCTTAATTTAATATGACAACTCAACCGCTAATTGGCTACCCTACATATTTATTTTTTCTAAACTCCCTGTACATCTATAATTGCACTCAATTTTCTAACATTTATTAAAATCCTCATTATAATAATTCCATCTCATTATATGTTTCCACCACCCTGTATATGTCACTACTCATGGACCACACATAATATTTTTTAACATTTTTGAACCACCCGGTAAACCATTCTGTATATGCCACTGCCTATGAGCCACCGTATTTACTCTTTTTGTTTATGAAATTTTTAACTATTTTCTCTAACTATAATTTTACTCCGACCTATATTTCAATCATCATATATATGGAACTCTTCCTGGGCTACTCTATAAATCACTTCCTTTTCTAACATTTTTGATCATCATCCTGTATATCTATAATTCCTCTCAGCCTATATTTCATCTTCTCTATATATACAACTACTTTTGGGTTATGAAATGTTGCATTTCCATTTCCGCCACCCTGTATATGCATCTCTGTATAATATTTTTTGCACCACCCTGTATAACAGTAATTCTACTGCGCCTTCTATTCCAAGAACCCTGTAAATTCAACCGCTAATGGACTTCCCTATATAATTATTTTATTAGTTATAATTGCACTCTACTCTATATTTTAAACAACCTATATATGCAACTGCTTATTTGCCACCCACGAAAAAAATGATTTCTAACTGTAATCTGTAATCGCTCTGTATAATTATAATATACAACGATTACTTTACCACTAAACAATAACAACGTTTGCATGCCACCTCGAGAAGTACATGCTCTAAGTATATAACAGCATTGGTCTCTCTATATATAATTACTCAATGTTTTGAGTTTGGCTGCGGCGGCACATTCAGTTGTTTGGCGTTGACATTATGGACGTAAATAATGAATTTTTATTATATTTTATTTAATGAATGAACCAATATTATAAGTTAATATTAGCATTCTGCACTGAAGGTCGTCAGTAGCTACTAAATAAAACAAAAATGAAGAAAATCGGTTGAGAAATAGAGGAGAAAATGGTACCTAATCGTTTTGTCTTTGCCTATTTATATATAGATAAACAATTTTGTTATTATTACATGGTGCCATTTCTGGAATATCCTAATTTTATTACAAGACTTTTACCTAAAATAAACACGTCATTAACATTTTAATGACCTGTATTTAAACTATAAAGAAATTAAATACGTTTACTGATTTCAGGTGGGTAGCCTTAAAAACACTCGATACGTAACAGTTACGTCGACCTTCGAGAAAAGCTTGGAACCCACGCCCGACCCGACGCCCACAAAAGTAGCAGAACCCCTAACCGAGAACATCCTCGCCACGACCAGCAACTACGCGAAAGACAACAACTTCTTGGACTCGAGCATCGCAACGCTGCCTCCGATTTATCTGGCATCGGACGTCGAGACGCCGCCCCTGGAAACGCTAACCGAGACCTTTAGTACGACCCAGACGATGCTGAAGACACACATTTTGCCGGTGGTGCGCTTCGGTAACGACACCATCAGCTCGACTTTGGTGCAGACTTATTTCGTAACGAGGTGAGTTCAAGCAATGAGAGTTTTCCTAGATGGAAATTATTAAGGGATTTCCAGATGAGTGCATGAATAATGAGAATATGTCTGGTAACGTATTTCGAGTATGCTAATTTGTGCTGCATGTGCTCCAGCACAAGATTTTCTAAGATGGGGATGAAAATCCTTGGTATAACTATAGGATATATACCAAATAGGATTATTGTGGCTTATGCTTGAATAACAGTAAATTAAAAATGCAACTTTACGTTTGAATTTAATGAGTGCTAAATGATATTTGGAAAATCTGTCAGAATAATTCTTGCCTGAATTGGACGAAGAAAATTTGGAATTTAGAAGAACAGTGGTATGATTGTCGCTGCACAGTAATATTTTTTGTGGGTATCTTAAACAATAATTTTATGCTCACGGTAATACATGATGATATTGATATATAAATAATTTAGTCAAGTGCGAGTTGGACTCGCATACTAAGGGTTCCGTACCACCTTCAAGATTCTAATATTCCAGTTTCAGACAAACAGGGAATGACTGCATTTTCTTATATTTGCCCTAATAACTTTTAAAGGAAGCGTTTTTGTTTTTTAAACAATATACACTTTCATTTTCCACACATAGACTTTTTACTTTATCTGCTTCAGGATTCGTTTGATTTTTATAAGAATACATATGTATTTAATTTTCTAATTTGGCCCCCAAAAATTAACATTAGGGTTTTATTTTATTAATAAATTTTCAGAGAAGTCTTTTATAATCGACTGTCTTGAGTTTTGAGACTCTGTAGATTGGAAGATAAAGGGCAAAATAGGTCAAGTTTTAAATTATAAATTATTAAATCTATTATTCAAATTATTTAAACATACAAATAAAATGTATATTTCAAAATTTAAATAGTGTAGTTTCTAAAGTGGAAATTAAGCCGATGTTTAATATTTTTGTTAATATCTTTTAAACAAATGATTTAAAAATATGATCTATTTGTAATTCACATAATGATATGATGCGTTTGAATATTGAATTTTTATTTTCCACTTAATTGTATAATTTGTCCCTATGGTGGTTTTCTAATAATTTTTCTTATAAATTTCAAGTGAGCACCAGTACCCCTAACTATTTTCACAATTTTAGATTTAGAGATTTTTTTAGGGTTCCGTATATACAGTATACGGATACCCTTATAATATCACTCCGGATTTCTGCCTCTGTCACATCACAGCAATTTTCTCCTAAACTACTGGACGGAAGAGGTTGAAATTTGGTATGAAGGTATAGTTTGGTGACTTGATCAGGAGCACATATCGCAAAAGAAGAAATTTTGATTTAAGGGGTACTTCTGGGGGGAAAAACTAAAAAAATCGACCCTGATCTCCGAAACTACTGAACCTAAAATTTTGAAAAAAATAGAAAATATAGAACGTTGCCCGAACTTTACAGGAAAAATAAGGAGAAACATCTAGTTTTCATTTTGGGGGGCAAATAACAGAATTAAATGGAAAATATAAAATTAAAATGGTTTCTAACCCATCATGTAATATACCAAATGAAAGGTCTCATTACGACGAAAATAAACATATTTTTTTCATATTTTTAAAATAAATAAATTAAAAGATATTAACAAAAATATAAAAAAATTTACCCATTCCCCCCCCTTATCTCCGAAACCATAAGCTGGAAGAGTTTGAAAAAAAATTGAGTTATAGCCCCTCACCTGAACTTTACTGGAAAATTAAGGAGAAACCCCTAATATTTATTTTGGGGGGCAAATTATAGAATTAAATGAAAAATATAAAATTAAAATTATTTCTAACCCATCATGTTATATATCAAATAAAAGGGCTCATTATGACGAAAACAAATATATTTTTTTCATATTTTTAAAATAAATTAATTAAAAGTTATTAACAAAAATATAAAAAAAATTACCCATTCCCCCCTTATCTCCGAAACCATAAGCTGTAAAATTTTGAAAAAAATAGGTATAGCGCCTCACCTGAACTTTACTGGAAAAATAAGGAGAAACCCCTAATATTCATTTTGGGGGGCAAATTATAGAATTAAATGGAAAATATATTAAAAAAAATATTTAAAAAAATACCCATTCCCCCCTTTATTCCCCAAACTATAAGACCTAATTTTTTTTATTTACAGAAAAAATACGAAGAAATCTTTAATATTAATAATGGGGGGCAATTTATAGAAATAAACGGAAAATAAAAGATATTTTTTTAACGTGTCTTGCAATATAACAAATAAAGGGGCTCGTTATGAGAAATACAAATATATATTTTTAAAATTAATTGTTTACAAGATATTAACATAAAGATATAAAAAATTCTCATTTCTCGCTTTATTTCCGAAACCATACTACCTAAAATTTTGAAAATAATTAGGGGTACTGGGGCTCATTTGAAATTTAAAAGAAAAATTATTAGAAAACCTCCATGGTAATTTTAGGGACAAATTATACAGCTAAATGGAAAATAAAAATTCAATTTTCAAACGAATCATGTAATATATTAAATAAAAGACTCATTATGTGAATTACAAATATATCATATTTTTAAATAATTTGTTTAGCAAAGATATTAAACATCGACCTAATTCCCATTTTAGAAACTATACTATTTAAATTTTGAAAAATATATTTTATTAGTATTTTTAAATAATTTGAATAACAGATTTAATAATTTATAATTTAAAACTTGACCTATTGTGCCCTTTATCTTCCAATCTATAGAGCCTCAAAATTCAGACAATAGATTATAAAAGGCTTCCCTGAAAGTTTATTAGTAAAATAAAACTCTAATGTTAATTTTTGGGGGCCAAATTAGAAAACTAAATACAGCGAATCTTGAAGGTGGTACGGAACCCTTACAATGCGAGTCCAACTCACACTTGACCAAATTATTATATCTTTATGTCAATATCTTGTAAAGATTTAATCTTAAAATATGAAAAAAAATTAACTGTATTCCTCATAATAGACCCTTTCATTTGATGTATTGCATGATGCGGTAAAAAACATTTTCTTATTTTCCGTTTAATTTTATAATTTGGCCCCCAATATTAATATTAGGGATTTTGTGGTATTTTTCCTGTAAACAAAAAAATTAGACCTTATAGATTGGGGAATAACGGAGAGAATGGGTAATTTTTTTAAAATATTTTTTTAATATATTTTCAAATATTCATTTTAAAAAAATATATCTTTTATTCGTTATAATTAGACCTGTGATTTGATATATTACATGATCCGTTAGTAACAATTATAATTTTTTATTTTCTATTTAATTCTACAAATTGCCCCCCAAAATGAATATTAGGAGTTTCTCCTTATTTTTCCAGTTAAGTTTAGGTGAGGCGCTATACATGCATTTTTTTTAAATTTTGCAGCTTTTTTTTTTTTTGGTTTTGGAGATAAGGGGTGGGATGGGGAATTTTTTAAATATTTTTGTTAATATCTTTTAAGTAATTTATTTTAAAAATATAGAAAAAATATATTTGTTTTCGTCATAATGAGCCCTTTCATTTGATATATAACATGATGGGTTAGAAACAATTTTAATTTTATATTTTCCATTTAATTCAGTAATTTGCCCCCCAAAATTAAAAGTAGACGTTTTTACTTATTTTTCTAGTAAACTTCAGGTCAGACCCTATACCTCTAATTTTTTTCAAAACTTTACGTTTTATAGTTTTGGAGATAAGGGGGGGGGGAATTCGGTAAATTTTGTTATATTTTCGTTAATATCTTTTTTTTAAATATAAAAAAATATATTTATGTTCCTCAAAATGGGACCCTTCATTTGATATATTAAATGATGCTTTTGAAAAAAAAATTTCATTTAATTCTATAATTTGCCCCCCAAAATTATTATTAATGGTTTCTTCTTATTTTTCCTGTAAAGTTCGCGCAAAGATCTATATTTCCTATTTTATTCAAAATTTTAGGCTCAGTAGTTTCCAAGATCAGTGGGGGAACAGTCGATTTTTTAAGTTTTCCCCCCAGAAGTACCCCTAAAATCAAAATTTCTTCATTTACGATATGTACTCCTGATCGGGTCACCAAACTAAACATTAATACCAAATTTCAACCTCTTCCGTCCAGTAGTTTAGGAGAAAATTGCTGTGATGTGACAGAGGCAGAAATCCGGAGTGATATTATAAGGGCATCCGTATATTGAACCCTAAAAATAGTATCACTAACGCCACTTCTACAGTACCAATGCTTATTATGAATTTTGGAGAAGGATAGAGAAATGTGTTGATGTTGGAGAGTTTCATGTTGAATAATATTTACTGTCTGTTATTTATCGTATTGTATGTATTCAGTTAAAAAATATTGTTTTTTTTTCAGTCAGTTTTTTGCGGCGGATAGGTCCTTCTCGTAGTAAAGTAATGGACATAAAAAATTAATGCAGTATAATTTTACTACAAGATTGTTATCATTAATTTTTGTCGAATGTTTCTGGTGACCATAATTTCCATCCAAAAACTTAATTTTATTTTTCGAATTGTCTTGCGGGCTTCTTTCTTTATTTAGCTTGTCTTGTTTATTTATCTGTTTGGGTCAAAACTAATATTTAAAATTGCACCCCTTCCTTTTAACAGATTGATCTGACATTTGGCGCACACATTTAGTTTTGATGACAATACAATTTAATACATTTTGTTTCATTGTAAATTCAAGATGACCGCCACTACAAAATGGCGTAAAATGGCGGATTAAGTATTTATTTTTTACACTTTTTAATACAGATATCATATTATTTCACAACTACGTCAATATGGGTACCAAATGAAAGGACTAGTTCACTTTGAAAAAAAGAAGAAATTACAATACTGCCGCCAACAAAATGGCGGATTAAGTATATTTTTGTTCACACCCCTTGAATTTGGGCATCAAATGAAGGAGCTTTGATACAAACATGATCTCCCATCCAAGTTAAGATTATGTATCGAGTCGAGAACTATGTGGCATTAGGGTGGACAAAAATGATTCAAGACTTGGACGCATCTTGTTGTTTCTAGCCTTGCCTCTCTATTGGCCCCCGGAAGTGGGGGATGTCATGACAGTTTGATGTCCATTACTCGTGGGAAAAACATGTTTATATGTCACAAATACTAATTAAAAAAAACAATAATAAAACAGAAACTGCTACACAGTGAAAAAGAAGGCTTGATAAGGCCAATGAAAAATATAGAGCACAACGTGCAAAAGAGACTGAAAATGAAATTCATAGTCGAGCACAAAAACGGATAGAACATTAGAAACTCTTGAGCAACGTGATAATAGATTAACATTAATATGAGGAGTATAATCTAAGAAAAGAAGAATTTAAAAACTTGAAAATAAATTAAGGAAAAAGATTTTTAAGTTAAATGGTTTTATTTTAAATTAAGTCAATATTGATGTTAGTAATTTACTAAAACTAAAAACTAATTCGGTAGGTCGTAGGTGCCACTCATCACACCACTCCTCATCAATCTAGGAAATTAATCAGAAAAAATAATTAAATTGTTGGGCATAACGTAATCTGAGTAAATACGTGGGTAAATATCATTTAAATGATATAGCGGTTGACTTGATGTCTGATAAATATCCTAGATTGATGAGGAGAGTGGTGCGATGAGTGCGACGACTTCCGGTTAAGATATCGGGGCAGCCGCATGTGTCTGTTTATCCTAGGTTAACAAATTAGTCCCCTACAGAATGGTGAAAAACGTTTTTGATAATATTCTTCTTCAATATCTTTGTCACATTAACACACGCTTTTAAAGTGATTAATGACACTTCAAGAGTTATTATTGACAATTAGTGTTCAGTGATCGTTAAACCGGAGATTCAGGCTGTCCTGATCATGTAAATAGATATACTTTATTACATAATTTCCTTAAAAAGCACTTGTTTATGGTCAATAAGGTCGGTAAAACCACAACCTGCCTTGAAGGCTACAGGCCTGATAGGCAACCTTGAAAGAAGAAGAAAAAGATGAGTGGTACCTACAGCCTACTGAGTTATTTTTTAGCTTTTAGTACAATATTAACATCAATATTGTCTTAATTTTAAATAAAACCATTTAATTTAAAGATCTTTTTACTTAATTTATAAAGAGGTAAGATTTAACATTTATTGTCATAATGTCTTTACATAATGAAAGCAAACAGAATTTAATTTTTTTTATATCACTTTTTATTTGCACTTTTCTGTGACTTTACTGATGAATGAATTACAGATTGTTATAATGTTACAATTTATACACAAATATACAATGGGTGTTACTTAAGTGTAATGATGGATTATATTTATGACATGAAATTTGGGAAAAACCCATGAAGGTATTATTTTATTACCTTAAAAAGGTTATTAAATTTTTAGAACACAGACATACTAGTTAAAAATAACGGTTGATTAAAGTATGACAGCCTGATATTTTGGGAAAACGCACAAAGATATTTTTTGAGTACTTCGAAGAGGACACTTGTTTGCAACTCTACTTGGTCATTTAAGATTAAACTCGATGACAAAGGGTCGTTAATACTCTTGAAAATTTGAACTGATTCTAAAATGGTGATTATCGGTTTAAAACTGTGTACGTGAATAATTTCTGTATCTTCTAATTTTGGGAAGGGATGGCCTGTTTGTAAGCAGTGGTTTGCAAATGTTGAGTTTGTTTTGCTATATCTATTTTATTACATTGTAAAAAGGTTATTAAATTTTAGAACACAGACATACTTACTCTACTAGACTTAACCTTAACACGCCAAAATAATACCATAGATGTCAACATATACAGGAAACCCACTTTTACGTATACCACAGTTCCATTCTCATCCTTCACCCCCTACAGTTACAAACTATCAGCGTATAGATACATGATTCACAGGGCTTACACATTGCGCCTCTCTGAGAATAATTTAATAATCGAACATGAAAATATTAAATTAATAGCCCGTAACAATGTCTATGACCAAAAGTTGATTAATAAACTTATCGACCATGAAGAACAACAATTAGTCCAACGTTTAATTTGTCCTACTGTATGGGCTATGGGCAAGTCATCAAAATACGTCTCTCTTACATATTTTGGAAA
The DNA here is from genome assembly GCA_034190945.1 of Octodonta nipae. NCBI lineage: Eukaryota > Metazoa > Arthropoda > Insecta > Coleoptera > Chrysomelidae > Octodonta > Octodonta nipae. Next base: position 71,538,520 of record CM067224.1, read on the forward strand.
CGTGAGTGAGTGACAAAATTGCCAAAATTTTGTCCAAACACAACAAGTCAGTTTTAAATCCCAACACAAACTTGGTAATCGTTTTTCAATGCCAAAGACAAAACAGTTAACAAATATCTAAATTCTGGAGTTTATAGGCCTTCATGTTGGGAATACAACAGTTTTTACATTGGTATGAGATGTAGAAATTTCAACATCCGCTACGATGAACATTTTCGATCATTTAGATATAACAAAACAAACTCAATATTAGCAAATCACTGCTTACAAACAGGCCATCCCTTCCCAAAAAATTAGAAGATACAGAAATTATTCACGTACACAGTTTTAAACCAATAATCACCATTTTAGGATCAGTTCAAATTTTATTAACGACCCTTTATCCTCGAGTTTAATCTTAGATGACCAGGTAGAGTTGCAAGAAAGTGTCCTCTTCGAAGTATTCAAATAATATCTTTGTGCGTTTTCCGAAAATTTCAGGCTGTCATATTTTGACCACCGTTATTTTTAACTACTATGTCTGTGTTCTAAAAATTTAATAACCTTTTTATGGTAATAAAATAATACCTTCATGGGTTTTTCCCAATTTTCATGTCATAAATATAATCCATTATTATACTTAAGTAACACCCATTGTATATTTGTGTATAAATTGTAACATTGTAACAATCTATAATTCATTCATCAGTTCGCTCTTGTTTGACAATGGTATAGCCTCTTGCCGAAGCTAGTCACAGTAAAGTGAAAATAAAAAGTGATATAAAAACTAAGTTAAATTCCTGTTTTCTTTCACTATGAATATGATCGGGTATCACAAAGTAACGGCTTCCGCAATGAATGATGCCTCTAGTTTAACATTCAAAAAGAAAGTGTCAGGAGCAAATAGTGTAAGGAGTGCTGGGTTTGTGTAAGCTACTTAGAATTGATTGCCTATTGGTATAAGATATTAAGAAGATAGATCCATAGCTCATATCGATAGAGACGCATTAATGACATAAATCCATTTTTCCTGAAGGATCCTTAAGTGCCGAATTGACAGATAAACAAATAATGTACCTACGTGGAAATAATTCATTTTTAAATACAGTTAAACTCAATCAATTCTACCTAATTTTTATTGGGACGTTACATATTTTGAAGTATCTAGTTATTTTCTTCTAAATATTCTCACGAAATCATGTTATAACTTTACTGGTAATTTGAATTAGCATTCGAACGAACAGTGACCATCCGTTATAAAGAACAGGAGCTCTCAGCTATTCATCTACTAAATAAAATCCATATCGGCTTGTAATTGTAATTCAATCCCCTGGATTCACTCTGCTAAAACACAACTACTTTACCACTAATCCGCTAAAAGTCTTACTAAAATTTGATTTTACACTTGACTAATGTTACTGCTATAAATATTCCCTATCCATGTAATTAATCGTTTTATAGCGTGAGACAGTAAAATTTAACAACCTTTTAATTAATACTTTTTTATAGCCATTATTATTTTATACCAAGCTCAAATGCTTGCATGCACATGCATGTTGCAACGTAATCAATAAAAAGAATGATTGATCGTTTAATTTATTGCACAATATCTCTTCTTTGTCGAAGTTTTAAAACGATAAAAAAACATTCCATTACGTTAAGAGCATTATAAAAACAGTTATAGTTTTAATAATCTTTTCGCTGCTATTAAGTGCTTAAAATTGCTACTTTTATAATGTAATTTAAATAGAAAAGATACAAAATGCATTCGTTAAAGTTAACTAGTAAATGATTTTCTACGCTACTGTGGTGTTAATCTGTTTCTTCATATGAGTTGGTAAGTTAAGTGTTTTAGGAAACTAAAGATGTCAGAGATATAAACATTTGGGTATGGAGTTTCTTGAGTATACCCTTTTTAGATATAAAATTGATTCTATTCTAAATTCAGTAACGTGCGAATCAAAATTATGGAACTTAGTAAGTTAGTCGACAGCATTGCTGTTTTAATGTTTAAGCAGTTTCTGGGAAATAACACCACATGTCAAGAAAATTGCTGTATATTTCTCAACGTTTCGGAGTCTAGGTCAGACCTCGTTGTCAATGGCAAAGAAATTATGAAAAAAAGTATAATTCTAAAATGTAAAGTTGTCAAAACTTTTAATTTTACATTTTAGAATTGTGCCGTTTTTGATAGTTTCGTAGCGATTGAAAACTGGGTCTGACCTAGACCTCGAAACGTTTGGAAATATACAGCAATTTTCATGACTAGTGGTGTTATTTCCCAAAAAGACCTTAAACATTGAAAAAATATGCTACAAATATCCTTCAGAAAATAAATTGCTATTTTTTGTTTCAATACCTGTCGATAGGCCTTTTCATATTCGAAAATTTCTAGTGGGCAAGCGTCAACTTCTGAACATTATACGACTCTAGCAACTAAATAACACATTCAATGTTGTTAAGTACCTACCCAGAAAGTAAAAAATGAAAACATTAAAAGCTGTTCATCCTGTACAAATTAATTACCTACCACTCTAGTATATTTTTGAAGTCGGTTCCAAGCAAATCTAAAATCCTGCATTGCGTACTTATCTACTACTTCATCAAACTTGATTGTTGCTTGGCGCCGACTTCAAAAATGTACTAGATTGGTAGGTAATTAATTTCTACAAAATGAGCACCTTTTAATTTTTTCAATTTTACTTTCTGGGTAGGTACCTAACAACATTGAGTGTGTTATTTATTTGCTAGAGTTGTATTATGTTATAATTATTTTCATCTATTTAGTTATAGGTGGAAGTCGGTTATATATATATTTTTAATGTTGTTAGTTTTTTTGAACTCGGGTAGTTTTGATTCTTTCTTTTTATTTGGTATGTATAACCTTAATGACAGGACCAGGTAACATCGACAGTCCCAGCATTACACAATGATAAATTTTCATTTAAATTGACAGGTAAAAGTTTGACTTAACAAGCCCAAAATATGTTTAGGCCTTGTAAACTTTTTTCAACTTTTCTGACAACCCTGTATAACTATAGATAATTTCACTCCACCCTATATATCAACCATCCTGTACATACGACTACCTACGGAAAACCATAAATTTGTTAGCTGCCTTCTGTAAATTATAGGACGTAGTAGAATCCATCCCATATTTATGGAGTCAAACCCGTCCGATATTTCAACCATCGTATATAACTCCTTGTGGGCTACACAATAAATTATTTCATTTTTAACATTTTGTATTATCACCCTGTATAACAACAATTTCTCTCCACATTATATGCAACTTCTTATGGGCTATGAAGTAAATAATTTCTTAATCACACTGTATAAATATAATTCAACTCCAGCATATATTTCAACCGTCCTGTATATGATTTGTTTATGTCCACATCATATAACAGTTTTTTAATCACCCTACTCCGCCCTATATTTCAATCATCATATATGAATATGCAACTCCTTCTATCAATTTACTTTGTGATTTTGTTTGTATAATCGCACCAAATAGCAGTTTAGAGTTTGACATGTGTTGTCACTGAATTCTCTATTAGGCCGGGAGAACGTGACACCAAAAGCACCGTCTTCGCAAAATGGAATAATTTTCATATTTGCCTGGTATACAAACAAAACGAGCTTGGTACTCATTGATTTAAGGAGCCGAAAATACTATGCTTTACTACCTGTATGCTTGAGATGTAAATAGAAAATTTTCAAATTCCTAATCAAAACTTCCAGTGCCTAGAATTACCGCACTATGAAGTTGGAATTAAAATATTTATGAGGAAATCTCCGTTACGTTCGATGAAATTTTTGATAAGAATATTGGAATTTTCGGCAATTTTCTGCAAAACTGCAAGTTGCTCGTCGCAGACAAGTATATGAGATGACCTAGGTATCTTCCTTAATTGATTAAACGTTAAAAACCTATAAACATCCATAAGGAGTTCTTGAAAAATCGGCCAATATGTTAGGGATATTGGTCGATTACCAAACACGCATGTGTTCATTCACAAATTTCATTACTTTACCAATAGAATTCATTTCCCAAATTTGAAGTTTCACCAATCCGGATATATATTCTATAAAACAAGACCATATTCATTCAAAACGGTTCACAACATGAGAAGAAATCTGGTAACGTACATACAAAAAAAAACGCGACGAATTGATAGTCTCCTCTTTTTTGGGCGTCGGTTAAAAAAATTATGTTCTTTCCTAGCACGCTAATTTTAGGTCCAGTATGAGGCATTTCAGCTAAATCTGACAAAAATTTCTGAATTCCATCTCATTTCCTTTGTAAGTTAAAAATTTTATATTTTGGATTGTATTGCAAATTTTGTTTATTATATTTTAAACTACCTCAGAAACTGTTCATGGTAGCCACGTTATATGGTTAAAAAATTTTTTGAGTGGTATAAAAATTTGTCTTAAAAAATACATTTTCGATTTACAATAACAAAGTTAGAGCCAACTTGAGGTATGACCAGAAGTGGCCATATTTAACTAAAATGAGCATACTCGAAAACACCGAAACCCAAGTTTTCAAATCACAATTGCCCTAACACTCGGGAAAACCACTCCTCTTGAAAGAACCATTTATATGTTGTGTAATTCTGAACGTCTACTCGTGTTGTACACTTAGCTGGATGCGAATTTTAATAAGTGTTTCACTATAGTCATATTTTGAGAGATTTAGCAAAATTTCAGATGAAGCATAAAACTTTCTTTCTTTTCTAGATTGGTGACAGCAACAAAAACTTTACCTCCTATGGACGCATACCATTTCAACCCAAGCAGAACACTAAACGAATTCAATAGTCATTTGGATGAAGCGGGTTCCGAACTACATCTGGAACTTGAATTTGGTGACAACAACGAGCAAGATGGTCAGTTGAGGAAGCTGTTGCCGGCAGATCTTGATTTAGCCAACGTTGGCTCTAAATTTGATCTTTCCGAAGTTGACAAAAATAAATTATTGGAGGCACATTTGAGAGCTAAGAAAAACCAGTCTCCACCAAAACCAGCACTAAATGACTTACAAAATCAAGGACTAAATCAGGATCAGTTACAACAACTTGCATTGTACAGGCTGCTCAATCCTGGAGCTGCACAAGGCCAAGTAATAACTACATCAAAACCAGTAGTTAAGCTTGAAACTCTTTATGAAACATTCGTCCTTCCTGTAACTCAAGGACACAATACAATACAAAGTACCATTTCCAAAATTAAAGGAACCATTACCAAAACGGAATTCGAGTTTGGAACCAGCACCATACCTCCGGCATTGCCACTTGGCTATCAGCAGATGCAGCAGCCTTTACAACCTCAGATTCCACAAATCCAACAACAAATACCCCAAATTCCACAACTTACTCCACAAATACAACAAATTCCACAATTGAGTCCACAAATTCCTCAACTGAATCCATTCGCTCCACAACCACAGTTTGCGGTTACATCATCACCTATAGTACAGAATACTTTGGTTACTCAAACAAACAGCAAAATTCTGAAGTTAACATTTGGTGCAAAAACAGCTCAAACGACCATTTTCTCTACAACTGTAATTCCATCTATGGTGACATCCTACGTGACAGCTTCTGTACCTGTTGCCCAGACGGCAGCGTATCCTGGATACTATCCTGCCCCATTTGCTGGGTACCCTTATGTTGGTTAAGGGTTTTTAATGCCGGAAGAGCTTCATGAAAGACTAATAAACAGTAGTTTCTAGCAAGTCTTCTTTAGTGTTAATCGTGACTATTCTGTGACTGTTTTGACAGTGATGGTGAAGAACAATTTTTGAGATTTGGACTCAGATATCTATGTGACTCAAATTTACTTTCATGTTCATAATCTGTAAATAAATACACCCTCATATAAAATAGTTATTAAAAGATTTTGTAATATAACATGTATAGGTAAAAATAGGTAATTTTGTACTGAAATCATTATTTATGTAATATTTAGATGTATTGTCGACATATTTTTTGTGTACATTCCATGGAGCCAGGTTGTTAAGTGCAATATCCTGAATATATTGTCAATAAATATATATATGTAATAGTAATTTTCTTTTAAATATGAGCCCGTGTGAAGAATCTGGAATTAAAGCGTCATAATTGTTAAGATGATGTCTTACAAGGTAAATGAAAAACTAAAATAAAAAGTATTGAATTAATATACTTACAAGCAATTACTATAAAGGCTTGCCACAAGGTGTACGGCACTCGTATTTAATAGGGGTTTTCGCGGAAGCAGTTCTGAATCGATTCAGAATCGGCTCATTATTTTTAGTTTTATTTTTGTTCTATCCCTAAATCGGATCACCGGAGTTCACATAGTGTTTTGTTTCATGTCATCTGTAAAAATCATTTTGTGGTTAATTTCTATGGGTTGAATGGTGCGCATGAACAATCTGTAAATTTTTCGGAATTGAAAATATCTCCTGAATTTAAATTTTCAAATATTGAAAATAGAAATTTCTTTTCAGTCAGCATTATTATTCGGAATATTTAATTTATATTTAATTTAATACTAATGACTCCACAAAAGGGCATATAGACCATAAAATAACTAAAAAATGCTTACAAATTAATCACCCTATAAATATTACTACCCTGAAAGTAGCCGACAAACGGAAAAAATCTGAAAATATTTTGGTATTAATATTTAGCAAGCTACATGGGCTGTAAAATTAAACTTTTTGCAAATGTAATGAAATGCACATCTTTATTTTGATGAAATGTAAATGAGCATTTCTTTATAATTGATATTATTTGATTTCTTTCAAAAAACATTCTAATTCAAATTTTCAGGTATCCGACACTCAATTTAGCAAACTGCATGGGCTTTCAAACTTTACATCTTGAAAATATAACGAAATGCGCCTGTTTAATTTCATAAAGTCTAAATGTGCATTTATAAGTATTTCATATCACAATTCCATATAAAATAATCTATGCCAAATTCTAAAATATCGGTCTTCGAGTATTTGGCAAGCTATTATATCGGCTGAAAAATTCGATTTTGAACACGAAACTAAATGGTCCTCTTTATTTTCATAAAGCAATTTTTTTTTCAAATTTCACATTCACTTACAAATATGCTTTGTTAAATTCTGATATATCTGCCTTCTGATGTTAAGGAAAATGTTTATCGGGACTTAAGATTTCATTTACTTCAACTGAAAATTACCGCAACCTCTGTATTCTAATCTTTATGTGCATTGGTATATAATTAAATGTGTATTTTTAAAATAGTTTGGAAACAGTTTTTTCAAGTTAAAAAAGTTCTGAAAATGTAGTAGTATACAAAGCTAGGACCTGGTTATATCTATGTGTCTTTATTAATATTAAAAATTATAATCCTAACGGTTTAAAAAAATTAAATTGTATTATTAAAAAAATGTAAATTTATAGCAAATGATATTTTCACCCAAAGAACATGCTAAAGTATTTTAAAATAAAAGATTAAAAAAAAATGTAACCGACTCCCAAGTATTTAGTAATATAAGTTGAAAATAAATATAACGAAATATAAGTCTAGACAGTATATAACGCATTCAATTTTGTTAGGTACCTACACACAAAGTAAAAAATTTAAACATTAAAAGGTGCTCATTCTGCACAAATTAATTACCTACCTGTCTAATATATTTTTATTTACGTTAAACCAGTCAACACCATATTTTAAGTTACTTAACTTATGCAGCAAATCATTAAATATTATAATACATTTCAATGATTTAATTTAGGGTCTCAATTCGGCCAATTAATTTGAAAATTGATTATTTTTGTATTTATTGTGACACTTCTAGTACCTATATTATATACTTCTAAAAATCCATCAGTCCTCATCACTAAACAAACTGTAGTCTTTGTTAATTAAAAATATTATTTATGAAAAAATACTATTTTAAGCTCTAACAGGAATTAGTAATAAAATTGCAACAATTTTATTACTTCTACATTAAATTAATAATAATTTATAGAAGGAATTTAGGTTATTTCCACTTAACTCCAACTGCTAAATTTAAATTCAATCGAAAGCTGAACTAAACATACTTCCATAGACTTCGGTCAGCCGAGTGGGTTAGAAATCAGGTCGAAGCGCATAATTCTTAGAGCTTTTACTTATATATGCTCTAAGGTATGATCGAACTAAAAATCCTTGCTTCAGAGCAAGAACCATTTGAAACACGTGATTTCAGCAGGACAGTGCCACATATCATAGCGCTCGTGAAACATTAACTGCCTTACACGTCTTTGCTTCTGGTCTTGTCATTCCGCGTTTTGGTGACTAAAATTGGCCGCCAATATCTTGTGATTTAACACCAATGAACTTCTTGCAGTGGGGTTATCTGAACTCACGAGTTTATACCACCAAGCTTGCGAGCACCAAAACGTTGAAAGCCGAAATTAGAGGCTGTATCAATCAACTACCGCCACATGTAGGCCATTTTTTTACAACAGTCAAGAGAGTTCGCATCTGAAAATAAAGCCGTGGGGATGATTTTCAAGATATTTTGTTTCATATCTATCTTCTATATATAAATAGCCAAAGACAAAACGGTTGGGTACCATTTTCTCCTCTGTCCCTCAACCGATTTACTTTATTTTTGTCTTGTTTGTACCTATTGACGAGCTTCAGCGTAAAACGCTTACGATTTTTTATAATATTGCTTTATTCATTAAATGAAATAAAATAAAAAAGTCATAATTTATTTAAGTCCACACTGTCAATGCTAAACAGTGCCGCCAGACTGCTTGGAGAGAAAATCCTAAGATGAATTGACCCGAAAAACAAACTAAGTTAAACAAAAAAGTTACAATTTCTTATGGGTTCCCAAATTTATTTCATATTATCACGCTATTCAGATTTCAGGCATAAAAATTTAGATTAGGTATATGATAATAATTATTTATTTGGTACTCGCAAGTCTGAAACATTAATATGTTTCTAAATATGGTTCGTCAACTAAAATTAGAACTGTGTATTGTGTGTCAACTGACAATGTGTTTCCGATAATATTTTATTATTTTGACATTACGCTTTTAATTTATATTGTTTCTATTTTAAAGGCTAATAGTTTCATACAATTTAACCAATCTTACAATGAGCGAGATTTAAGATAAATAGTTATTTCTGACATCAAGGCAATATTTCTAATTAATTTCGAAAATATTGTTGAGGAGGTCTTGAATTATTTTGTCTGTTCATTGGGTTTTCACTCCTCAATTTTTTTTCCTGCAACAGATAAGTATTTAAAAATTGTATATGTAGAACAAAGTGTAGTAAGGCAATTTCGTAAAATGGCCCGGATTACTGGCTGTCTGTACAGAGATTCTTCCTCACAGTTTTTCTGAGAGATAGAGATGTCTACAAAATGATCAACCAGTATTCCTGTATATAAGTAATGTATTGTATACTGTGTAATACTTATCTGTGTTTGGAGACGTTTCAACTCCGTCTGGTGTTGTTGTCAATCGTTTAGTGTTGTTTTCGAGGTTTTTTCTAAAAAAAATTTCGCTTTGATCTTGAATTTGTTGTTTGTCAAAAAATTTGACCTTAAATCAATACCTCTGTCTGTGAATGGCATATTTGGTAACAAACCCTTTGGAATTATTCCTTCATTTCGGCATTTTATTAGGAACGTTAAGCTGTTCTGTGATCGTGCTAGTTTCTTATTTAGGTTTCCTAATTTTCTAAAATTTGTTGTAGAAATTGGCCCATTCCTCATTCGTAAGTAATTTCGAAAAGATTGTTGAGGAGGTCTTGAATTATTTTGTCTGTTCATTGGGTTTTCTCTCCTCCAAATTTTTTTCCTGCCACAGATAAGTATTTAAAAATTGTATATGTAGAACAAAGTGTAGTAAGGCAATTTCATAAAATTGCCCGGATTACTGTCTGTACAGAGATTCTTCCTCACAGTTATTCTGAGAGAAAGAGATGTCTACAAAATGATCAAATTTTTTGACAAACAACAAATTCAAGATCAAAGCGAAAATTTTTTAGAAAAAACCTCGAAAACAACACTAAACGATTGACAACGACTCCAGACTCGGAGTTGAAACGTCTCCATACACAGATAGGTATTACACAATATACAATACATTACTTATATACAGGAATACTTGTTGATCATTTTGTAGACATCTTTTGCTCTCAGAATAACTGTGAGGAAGAATCTCTGTACAGACAGCCAGTAATCCGGGCAATTTTACGAAATTGCCTTACTACACTTTGTTCTACATATACAATTTTTAAATACTTATCTGTTGCAGGAAAAAAATTTGGAGGAGAGAAAACCAAACAGACAAAATAATATTTAGCGAATCAGATTATTTTGATTTCAGTTTGAGATATCATAACATTGTTAGCCGCAAGGTTAATGTACCTTTTCAATTCAATGTGAAAATTATCAATATATTATTTGAACAATTTTAATTTCCATGCACTAACAAAAACTGTCAACATAAAAAGTATTATTTAACATAAATTATCAGCAAGTGTATTTCTTTATATTTTTGATATAAAACAGAAAAGTCATCGTTAACTTTGTGTATGAAATTGAAGTTATTGAGATTATACATACAGTGTAGTTTAAGGTGGACTAATATTTAAGTACTTATGTACCTACTTGTTTATACTGCATCTGCATAGTTACTTATGAGTTTGTTTCTTGCATTTTCTTCTCAGTAACTGAAATCGTAATAGTGAAATATCCGAATAACGGTAAAACATTTTGGAAAACTAAAGTTTAAAAATGTTACTTACGTTTAATATTAATTTATTATTTGATTTACCATGCCTGCAAAATCCTACCTCTTAATACCGGGTGAATTACTTGCCTAAAATGAATATATTGTCATTTCAAATATGTGTAGTTTATTAATATATATATATATATATATATATATATATATATATATATATATAGATATAAAGACACAAATGCTAAAGAGTTCCGTACTATTTCATTCTGGTTGTGAACCAATTTTTTAATTTTTTAATTGCTAATTGACGGGCTTTAGTGTTATTAATAAAAATTTTGGATCAAACGGCCAACATTTTACGTTAATAACAGTTATTGCCCCTTCTAATCCAGAGCTAGAGGACAAAATTATTTCATATATTTTCTAATAATTCAAATCAAGGTTTTTTATAAATTCTTGATATTTATTGACGTTTTCAATTCTCGAAGTGTTTTTGTATTGTAAATTTATTCCATAATAGTATGATGGCATGAAAATGAGTATATTATTTTTTCTTTGGGATCAGAATATTATTTGATTTTGCTTACTGAATGTACATTATTGTCCTTGGCGAAATAATTTTTTTCTTAATTATAATGGTAGTGAATTATTTAACATAGGTACACAAAAAGGTGCAAATATGCAAATGCATATACGTATATTATCTTGAAATTTTTAAAATGAGTTTGGCCGAACTTCGACTACTGGGCGACCGCTCGTATAATAAAATATTCATATTTTAATTCGTTCCTGCAGAAAACCATGTTTTAATTACTTTTATGTTTTTGGGGCAATAACACCACAATCAACATAAAACGACGTATATTAAAGGAAAACCAAACGTTTGAAAGTCTATTCTGACTTCGTTGTCAGTGGTTTTATATTTAATTATGTAAATTGCAAAATGAAAATTTGATTTATGACATTTAAATTGACATTAGAAAGTTTGTTCTTTTTAGATATACAGGTAGCACAAAAAATTCTAAAGATCATGTATTATATTAAACAGCTTTCAAATTAGAATTTTTTGTGCTACCTGTATATCTAAACACAACAAATTTTCTAATGTCAATTTAAATGTCATAAATCTAATATTCATTTTGCAATTTATATCAATAAATATAAAGCTATTGACAACGAAGCCAGAATAGAATTTGAAACGTGTGGTTTTCCTTCAATATATGTCGTTTTAGTTCGATTGTGGTGTGATTGCCCAAAAAAAACATAAAAGTAATCAAGAATATGTAACTTTGGACTTATTGAACCTTAATTTTAGAATAATATTTTGAAGAAGAATTATTTAAAGACTAAACTCCAACTTTTTCGGGAATTTTTTAATGTAATAAATTTTCTATATTGTCCTACATAAAAAAGATTTGTAGTATTATATAATATTGTATTTCACTTATAAGACGCAATTGCAATAATACTTTAAATTCGAATTTAATTAGCTTCATTCCAACATAACAAATAAAATAATTCAAGTTATGCAATTAAAAGATAAAGAAATATATTACAACCCCATATAATTCTTTCTAGAAGTTTGGATTCATAAAACGCAAAGTTCTCAAACTTTTCACATTTCACTAACTTAAAAAACTCTATAACAGCCAGCTGCGCCGTACAACTTCATAACAATAAAGAAATGATTTTCCGTCGTCTTTTATTACGGTTTTGTTCATTCAGAAAAAATAAACAAGTTTGGAGTTTTTGTCGGATATAAGGATAGATGGCTCGCTTGTCCAAAATAGCTGGCTTCAACGTAAGGGCGGAAAAAATATTGCTCAGAAACTCAAGCTCAGGACCACAGCTATATATTTTTGAAGCAGAAATTAAACTCTATACAGTCTATTGGTGTCCGAGAATTATTAATGCATCATATTACATCTTCCAGATATTCAATAGATTATAGATAAATATAGATATAAATTTCAAGGGAATATAGCATCTTGACACCATTCAAAACAATTGGTTATTAAGCTTTAGATCATTTAAAAAATATGTAGGAACATAGTGATCAGATTTAAATGCTAATTGAATAATTACTTCTTTTATTAGACAAAAGTAGAAGATGTAATAGGAACAATAAGAGAAATAAAATGGAATTGGGTGAGATGTGAGGCTTGGCAGGAAAGCAATCGAGGGGCCAACCGAAATATGTTGTGAAGACCCCCAGGAAAATAAGCGAAGCACAGACAGTCCATCAAAATGTTAGACAATATTTTAGCCAACAGTGGGAGGATCTTGGGACCAATTAGCCCAAAACCGAAGGATTTGGAAAATTCAACTTAAGGCCTCTATCCAGAAGTGGATGCACTTAGGCTGTCAGAGGAACAGAGAAATAGAGACCAGTCAACAGAGACCGAAATTGGCTGTTGTGTTAGTCTAATGCCTATAGATATGAAAGTATGCGAGAAGAAGATATTATACCATATAAAGCGTTTCTTGGAAGATATAATGGAGTTCAAGTGATATGAGAGATCGATATGTATGTGGCAAAGGTTTGTGATATGAATCCAGAAGGGGGTCAGTGAACTAAAACCTTGAGCCCAGAGATAAGACCTTGGCTTCGAAACAAGCATCAGATCCAGTTTATGATGGCTCATTGGTCATTTTTTAACTTGCGGTATGGCAAGGGAATATCATAAACCAATGAGGGGCTGGAGGTTCTGCTCTCGGGGCGGGCTACAGAGACTAACAAACGGGTGGTTTTAGTGATTAAGGGTCTCGCAACTTGCTACTATCTCAGTTGTTTCGGCTGAAAAAATAGACTTTTGACCGAAGTGATATCAACACATTTGGAAACTACTGTAATAATATTCGAATGGAATTAAACCTGCACTTTGATAGTGAACGTATAAAACGAGTAGAAGTGTCTAGGTGTAATAATAAACTTCAATAATCCATAGCAAATGAAAACAGTCTGAATTAACAAAAATATTTACTCCTGAATTGATCTTGTATTATTATGACGACCTGACAAATTTATAACTCTCCAAACAGTAGGTATAGCTTGGGATGAAATGATCGAAGAGAGTATTCAATATCTCTAACAGGTGAAGTTAACCTGAAAATTTCATCGTGACATTCTAACCTAGGAATTACGGGTAACTGCAATTTCGTGGAACGGCTCCAGATTCGGAACCTCTATGAGCTAGTTTCTCCGAAAATCCTAGATATCGGTCTTTATATTTCGCATATTCAAATTTAACGAAATGTATCAAATACATAAAGAAGTGTTCGAGAGGATATTCAATTGTGGGAAGCGCAACTGATGAAGTGTCTTTAACCAGAAACAATATATATTATATATTATTTTTAATTTTCATAAATGACCTAGGTGATTAATTAGATGGTATTGTATTAATGATTGCAGACGATTTGAAGTTGTACAAGAATATATGAAACTTTGCAAACACAAATATTTGTTATATAATTATATTATAGTCTGAAACTAAATATAAACAAATGCAAAAGAACTGTCTGTAATTTTTCTTCACAAAATATTAACTAGCAAAGTTGAGTGTCCTCTGTTATTAAGGCAAAATGATATATCATTTCCAAGAGTATCAGCTAGATAAATTAAAACATTTTTGAGCAAAAGAGCTCAGACAAATATCTTACTGAAACCTCCAAATGTGTGGAAATGCTAAGAAGAAATGTTTGTAATTTATTCTGATGTAGTGTATCCGAACTGAAAAATAAATGTCAGTATTATTTATAATATATTTTTTTATTTTATTTTAAATGTTTAAACTTTACATAGTGGTAATTGTATTTTAATGGTGTTTTACTTTTTATCTATATTTTATTTTGTTATACTGTCATGGTATTATTTTATATATTGCTCTGTTAATGGTGAGCTGTTGGGCAATAAACGCTAATAAATAAATAAATAAATAAATCACTATGTGTATATTTTGTACATACCTTGTATATCTATGTCATCAATGTTCGTTCAATGTTATTAAATAAATTGGAATCTCCGTTAACCATCCTCATTTTGTCTTTAAACGTTTTATTTTATAGTTTTATCCACTATAATCCAACTGACATTTTTTAAAAAACCTTTGTCTGTGGTACGATTGAAAATATCACAATTTATTTAATGAATCTGAAAGCTAGGAGATTACTGTGGGTGAAATTAATCAAGGGCTAATTTTTTTCCTTTCATCCTGTATTTCATTGATGTCCAAAAACATCCTGAAGATGTATAGAGCTGGGTTTTTAGTGAAAATCGTCTTCGTCGGTTTTCTGAGTAGCTAACCTTAAACATGATATTGTTTTTTTGGCGAAACAGCACATAGTTACACTTTTTCTATAAATACCATTACTGCTGTTTGTACAAAAACATATTTTCAGTGTTTATCTTTATTAAGCAAAGGTGTTTAGAAAAAGTTTCTTCAACATGAACAACCAAAAACTATTTCTACTCTACTCCTACTAAAAATGCAATTACCTGGGCAATTGTTAGAAACCCCACCTTAACTCGATTCTCGATTTCAATGATGTACAACAATAAAGCATTAGTATAGAAAAGAGTGTAGTTATAAAGAAAAAAGTGTGTAATCGAATACAACATTACCTTATTACTAACACATTTCTCAGTAAATAATAAGTCAGAATCAAACAAAGAAACGAGGTGATTCACTATCAAGAAACAGTTTTTATTTGATTATTGATAGCTTATCTAATCTGTACTAAATAGGCGAGGCAAATCTATACAGGTGAACAGTTAGTCAAGTGCGTGTTCTTTTTGGGTAGAGATTCGCTATTGTTTTAAAAATTTTAAAGTTTGTCTTTAACGAATTAGTGCGGAAATGGCCGGTAAAGGTGATGGTGAAGGTGAAGGAAATGCCCTGAAGCTGGAAGGACAAATTACTTTGATTAAATACGTGATGCTCTTTCTGAATGTGCTAACATGGGTATGTAAACATTATATTAACAACAAGTTTTTGAACACCCGCACTTTACTAACTATACTCTTATCCATTGATTCTGTTTTTTTTCTGCATGTAGTTAATATTTATTTATTAACGTCTGAAACCTGTTATTACATATTTTTATCTAACAGGATGATTTCATCACATATCATCCACAAGTACTCTGATATACTTCGTTATCAGAGATAACAAGTTTAATGTATTTCGGAAAATAATGAAATGGTTTTGGTATTGGTATATAAATACAGTCTGTAACACCTAAATGAAATACATTTACAATTTTATATATTGTACATATTTATATTAAATTCTAAAGTCGGCAAATTCAGGTTACGAATTAACATCTTATACCTATATTGAGTGTTAGTTACAACCATTTTTTTTGGGAGCACTATTTTCTGTTAAAATATTTCCATTTTTAGGGATTCCTATATTGTATACACAATATACTGATATGATATATCACTGCAGATTTTTCAGTCTTCCACATTACAGTAATTTTCTCCTAAACTATCAAGCGGAAAAAGTTGAAATTTGGTATCAGTATATATTTTGGAGTACATATCGCAAATGAAGAAATTTTGATTTTCGGGGTACCTCTGGGGAAAAATAAAAAACATCGACAATTCCCCCTTATTTCCGTAAAATAAGAAGAAAGCGTTAACATGAATTTACATAGACGAATTATAGAATTTTATAAAGAGTTAAAAATTAAAAATTGCATCATGTAATATATTGAATAAAAGGGCATATTCTAAGGAACACAAATATACTTTTTTCATATTTTAAAAATAATTAGTTTAAAAGTTATTAAGAAAAAATTACAAAGATTTACACATGCCCCCATTATATCCGTAACAAATTAGAGACATAAGGCCTCAGCTGAATTCTACCGGAAAAAATACGGAGAAACCCCTAATAATAATTGGGGGGGGGGCAAATTATAGAATTAAATGGAAAATATAAAATTAAAATTATTTCTAACGCATCTCGTAATCTATCAAATCAAAGGGCTCATTATGAAAAATACATGTATATTTTTTCAGATTTTTAAAATAAAATACTTAAAAGATATTAACAAAAATACATATTTTTTTAATCACCCCAAAACTATAAGACGTAAAAATTTGAAAAACATTAGAGTAGGGCCTTACCTGCATTTAAGCGGAAAAATAATAGTCTGGATGAGGAGTTTAAAAGGGTGTTAAATCCACATACTAATGCTAAAAATATGTGTTATGGCTCATTTGATAGGGAATCGTGTGTAGATAATTGTCCATGAAAAGTGGATTAGCACATTAAAAATTTTAAAAGTTATAAACAATTAAAGATGTTGAAAAAGTAATGCTTGGTTTTTCGCTTGTAATTCGTAAACAAATAATTTTTTTGGATTTTGAAAAAAAGATCCTTAAAGAGGAAGAAATTTCCTACAAATAACTTTAGATCACCGAAACTGTACCTCCATTATTAATAATTTTAATTTAACGATGAAAATTGCCGTCCGCGCGCCATTCTTAGGTTGCGCGCATGCTGTAGCAGGTCCGTAAGTTGTAATAAAAATTTTTTTTCGGGTACTTAGAGTGAATTAAAAAATCTAAATAAATTACGATATCATCTAAACACTTCAAAGAACTAATTCCCGTTGGAATTATCATTAAATTAAATTTTCCAATAAACTAGACAATTGTTAATTAACAACATTTTACTGGATTTCTCTGATCATTAAAAATTAAATAAAAATTGCAATAATTGTTCTAAAATTATTTCCTTTCGTGGAGTCCTTTCAATTTACACAATAAAAAAGAATACGTAATGAAAGTTTAGAAAAGTGCAATAGTTTGTTTATAATATATATTTTTAATTAACAAATAAAGAAAAGTCGCCGTAATGTTGTAAAATTTTTTTTTCTATTAGTCATAAGCTTATCGTTTTTATGTCAATAACAGGCATTTATTAACTTACAAAAAAAAAATTATATACATTTGTTTATAACAAATTTATAAACAAATGGACTATTTCAATATTAATTTTTTTTTTGCAACTTTATAAAGAATTGTCAATCATGATTTGAAAAAAAAGATTTTTTCTTAATAATAATTTTCAATTGTTTATAAACTTTTTTTCCATATAAATATTGTTTAAATAATTAGTTAAGAAATCTTTTTTTTCTTAAAAATCATAATTGACAATTCTCTATAAATTTCCAAAAAAAATTTTTATTAACATATACATTGTTTACCATGTTAACAATTTGTTATGAACAAATTGTCAACTTTTTTTAATTTTTTTCCTAAAAGTAATAAAAATTACAAAAATGACTCTGTGCAATAAAATACGATTTTTTATTGGATTTTGAAAAAATACGTAGAACAAAAGTTGCAGCTGCTGATCAATTTGTTTATCTAAAATCTTATATAACTTTTAAACTATTAGAGATACGACAATAAACATTCAGGTCAATTTTGTTCATTATAAAATTCTCTTTTAGATAAAAAAATTTCGAAGATTAGTAAAAAATTGCAATTGTTAATAAAAAAATTAATAAAATAGCGTAATTTTTACATAATTTTGAACAGAACAAAGTTATCTTAGAGTGAAATAAACAAATTAAACTTAATTATGGAGCTAGAAGGCAAAAAAGTACGAAAATTATGAAAAAAAAAAAGAAATGTTTATAAACAAATGCATATGACAACAGATAAACAATAGATAAAAAATCAAAAAAGGGTTATCTAAAAGACAATTTTATAATGAACAAAATTAACCTGAATGTTTATTGTCGTATCTCTAATAGTTTAAAAGTTATATAAGATTTTAGATAAACAAATTGATCAGCAGCTGCAACTTTTATTCTACGTATTTTTTTTCAAAATCCAATAAAAAATCGTAATAATTTTTTTCATATTTTATGCACAGGGTCATTTTTGTAATTTTTATTACTTTTAGGAAAAAAATAAAAAAAGTTGACAATTTGTTTATAACAGAGTAATTTATAAAGGTAAATGGAAAACAAAATTTAGTTTTATAAGGTGCACCCGTAACGTAATGTATCAAATGAAAAGAATCATGATAAAAAAAACAAATAAATTTTAATTACATTTTCAAAATGTTTTTTTAAAATGATATATTAATTTATTATTTACAATTTGAGCCATTCTCTCATTTATCCTTCTAAAATTAAGACAGAAGTTAATACTGAAAATTTATTCGTAAAATAAAACGAAAATCGGAATCTTAATTTTGTGGCCAATTAAAAAATTAAATAAATATTTTTAAACATATCATATAGCAAATAAAA
Organism: Octodonta nipae; assembly: GCA_034190945.1. Classification (NCBI taxonomy): domain Eukaryota; kingdom Metazoa; phylum Arthropoda; class Insecta; order Coleoptera; family Chrysomelidae; genus Octodonta; species Octodonta nipae. The sequence goes on from CM067224.1 coordinate 71,557,503, forward strand.
AAACTGTGTGAAAAATAAAAGTGTATAGTTTTTACAAATTTAAAACGCTTAGTTTAAAATATATTAAGTTAAATTTAAAAAAAAACACTCACTTTCTGCTTATCTGAAACTGAGATATTAGACAAATAAATACTTTGATTCACGTATATTAATTATATCAATTCTTAAAGCTAGTACGGAACCCTTAGCATACGAGTCCAACTCCAACACACAGAACGTAATAAGTAATAGTTTCTTAATGATAACTAAAAAATATGAAGAAAGTGATTAAAATATATTTTGGTTGATAGTCATTCAACATTGATCGACTTAGTTGCAAGAGTTATTCTTCATCGTAACTCAGACAAATAAAGAAGTTTATTTGAATGCAAAATATTACTCATATTACTTTAAAATGAAGTCTAATAACGTAAAATCTGGTGACCGTGCTGGCCATTCTACCGATTCATTGCTACATATGCATTGATTTCGAAATAATCAGGTCCAGGTGCTGCTGTATGTTTTGTTGGTGAAGTAGCTATATAATGTTCTATACAAATTGAAGGTTTGCTGTCACCATCATCATATAGCAGGTTATCTCGTCCACCAAGCATAAGCCTCTCTAAACCTAAAAACATTTTAGTCAGTTTTAGGCATCTTGGCTCCAGTTCGGAGATATCCATTTTAAGGTTTGCTATATTAGAGTATAAGCTTTCCAACCATATGGACTTGAATGAAAAAGAACCATTGATAAGGTTTCTAACAATCCCTGCCCAATTATTAGGTTTTCGGGGTGTTTCGTTTGATCTTTTGTCAGTTAAGATTGTTGTCAAACCTTTAAGTGCCGATTATGTTGCTGCTTGTCGACACGGTGTATACTCAAACGTTACTATGAATTTAGTATGAGATGCTTTTTTAATCTGCCTCACATGTCCAAGCTCGAGAAACTGCATTTCTAAATTTTTTCATGATATAGGCTAATAACTTCCGATTGTATTCGTAAGTAATTTACCGAAAAATGATATGAGTGAGTGTCGCTTGTGGCCAAAAGCTTAAGATAAAGACGTGCACCTTTAAGGAACGGTAACAATTTGCCACATTTTTCTCCATTCTGTCAATCGGAACAACAAAATTTCATATCGTGATATGGTGAATACTTCATAAAAGGTTTGCGTATGGCAAAAGAATTTAAGGACCTTTTCCTTAACGTTTCTACAAGATTTTCCTATCCATAATATTACATAACTATTTTGCCCACGGTATAAATGGTCATTCTTCCGATTGACAGAAAGAAGAAAATTGGGGTAACACCTTAGCTTTCCTTACAGGATCATGTCCTTATCTCAACCTTTGACCACGAGCAACACTTCTGCCTATCATTTTTCTAGGCTAGGTTTATTAATAGACCTCGTTTAGTAATGTCAGAGGAGAGAAAATCGGAGCCTACAATTAGTTTTTTGGAAAATTTTCTTCACTATTCTAAGATCTTGCATTATGTCTACATGTTTTTTCTTGTGTTTTGTGTGATTCTTTCGTTGTTGTTAAATGCATACTGAATTTGTCGTTTGATATCCACATGATTCCCCCACAAATATATATATTAAACTATTGAGCCCTCACCGAGCCACAAGAGAGGAAATGCTGGTTCTAAATCTGAAATATTATAGCAAATCAATTTAATTTTTTAATTTTTAAATATTTCTGCTGAGTAGTTGCTTCCTGTGTCAAATCATACAGATGGTTACGTTATTATGTAATATATTCCAAATGTAATAATTATCTCAACAATCATAAAAAAAACAAGTTAATAAATTTTAAATAATTACGACTCTTATGACAAGCACTTAACGATTTTAAAGCTGAATAAAGTTTCTGTTGTTATTTTATTACTAAATGTTAGTTTTTTTATTTAAAAGAGGTCAAAGACCATAATAGCTTTAGAAAAAGTTATTATTGTAGAGAAACATGTTAGTAATCAAGAAAAAAGTTGAATGGAAGAGCAACATTAGTTAGCATTTATCAATTTCTTACGTTTGAAGGCATAAAAATGGCTGTAAATTCATTAAATATTGGTAACAATACTATTTTTTCAGAGTCAGTTCTTTTTTTCTCCCTAATTTTTGCGATTCACTCAAAAAAATTGAAAAATAACAATTTATCCCAAAAACTGCACTTTGATCGCTCCTACTGACGACCCAGTGCAAGTTACGAAAAAAAATACTAAAGCAATTTTAAAGAGCCTGGAATTTTCCGTAAGGTCCATAAAACCGATTCACAAAATGTTAAAAGGTGTCTGAGCATTAGGAATTTGAAAAAAAAAAAATTACGTGCATTTTAAAAGAGAAAACTTCATATTTAAATTGCAAGTACTTAAAATTAAAATTAAGAGCTCAATCTTGGTGAGAATTTTTGTTTCTATGGGTAGATTAAAATTTTGCTTGAGCACCGAGAAAAAAAATTTTTTGCGGAAATGAATCACTCTAAGTGAGTGCCCTTAGGGAAATCGTTCATCAGAGTGTATTTTTTTAAGAATGTGATAGTTTTGTCTTCGTATTTTCCTTTACAAACTAGATTTTTCCTCAGTAGGTCCCCAAAAACAATCTAGGTAACGTAAAAAGTACTTTATTTATTGCGAATGATTTCAAAGTTATGAAAATCTTCTTTTGAGTTTTATTTTGATAGGAAAACGACAATTTTTCATTCCCCGTTTTATTAAAGGACCGTATGAAAGGCAAAACAATGTGGTTTCCACCCAGGAGTATATCTAATATCATAAGTGACTCTTTACTATCAATCTTTCGGGTCGGCTTAATCCGAAAATTCCCTCAAAGCTTTGCATATCGTCTTCCATCTTCGGAACTAACCTTATCTCGAGCTTTCTCGTTCACGCAAAGAAAAAATGCGTTGGAAAAACGTCTCTGTCATATGTCAACAGGGGTGCACTCGATTTATCTTTCGCATATTTCACCCTTGGGGTTAGAATCGTGACGGTTCGTGTCTGGATACCGTATTTCTGTTTGATGACCTGCGAGTACGGGGATTTGTGGCCGAAGCTTATGTTTGATATTCTCACCACCCCAAAGTAACGCGAAGGTTATCCATCTGATTACGGGGGAAGGAAACTGAAGGTAATTATTTCCCCTCTAGAAACGTTGCCGTTATGCGGACTGTACCTTGAATCATATAATGAAATGATAACATAACTTAAGCAATAACTGCGTGTGCTTTTAATTAGGGCATGTTTATAAAGATAACAGAGATGTTGCTAACAAAATAGTAACAATTACGTTTGAGCAATTGTCCAGGTAATTACAATTGTAATTGTGTTAACCAGTTGAAAATTGCCTTGACTGACAAATCTGGTATGTGATGTAATGCAAATGTTAAACAGCTGAATATGAATAATTCATTTCTGCAAAGATAGTTGAGGAGAATCTGATTAAAAGAAACTCTATCTTGTCCTGTCGTTATTATTATTAAATATGGGTTGCTTGATAATTGTTTTTGAACTTTATCTAAGTTTAATTTTGCATAGGAGCGTATGTCGGATACATGATGGCGTCATTGATTTGGTCTGATGAATCAGCCGGAAGCTGGATATGGGAACTTCTTCTTCTTCATTTCAGATATTTTAGTATCTCAAATTGTAATCAAATACACCTTATAAGAATTGAAAACTACATTGTGCAATATTATTAATTATTGTAATAAATTTAAAGTTGATTGGAAATTAATTGAAATAAATGTCAGTTAATCAACTTCAAGGTGGTGGTTCTCAATGGGTTTGTATATACAGTGTGTCTTCATAAGTTGTACACAAACGGAAAACTTTCGTATGAATACGTATTATTTAGAGAACAGTATTCTTCATAACAATATTTCCATGGTCAGAAACTTATTCTGTAATCATTACATGTTACTTTTTCAACAGTATACGAGGTTTGTCAGCAAATATGAATTTTGCTTAAAAGTAAAATAAGTACCTTTATTTTTCATAACATATAAAATTCTTATCAAATAGGAGTTTTAAGGATTTTAAAATGCATTCAATTATGCCACATTATTATTCAGATCACCTTTCCAAATTGTGTACTAGATTTGATAAAGAATATAAATTTTGTTTAATTTAAGTACCTTTATTTTTAATAATAATTCAAATCTTATTTGAAAAAGTTTATTAGAATTGAAAACTACGTCCTATTATTCTATATAATTTAAAAATTTACAACGATTTATTACAAATTTCCGCGGTGAGGAGACTATTAAACTGACTTTCTATTTAACAGTAAACGAGGTTGCTCAAACTAATAAATGATGCCTAAAAGTAAAATATTTTATTTTAGGCTAAATCGAAAAAGTTAATTAGCCATTGCATCACTAAACATTCTAATATAAATACATTTTTAAATAATTTGGTCAAGTGCGCATACTAAGGGTTCCTTCCGTACCACCTTCAAGATTCTAATATTCCAGTTTCAGACAAGCAGGGAATGAGTGCATTTTCTTATATTTGCCCTAATATCTTTTAAAGGAAGCGTTTTAAATTTATAAAAAATATACGCTTTCATTTTCCACACATACACTTTTTATTTTATCTGCTTCAGGATTCGCTTGATTTTTATAAGAAGCATTTTATAATCTATTGTCTGAATTTTGAGGCTCTGTTGATTGAAAGATAAAGGGCAAAATAGGTCAAGTTTTAAATTATAAATTTTTAAATCTATTATTATATTTAATTATTTAAAAATACAAATAAAATATATATTTCAAAATTTAAATAGTGTAGTTTCTAAAGTGGGAATTAAGTCGATGTTTAATATTTTTGTTAATATCTTTTAAACAAATGATTTAAAAATATGATATATTTGTAATTCACATAATGAGCCTTTTATCTGATATGATGCGTTTAAAAATTGATTTTTTATTTTCCATCTAATTGTATAATTTGTCCCTAAAATGAATATGGGGGTTTTCTAATATTTTTTCTTATAAATTTCAAGTGAGCACCAGTACCCATAATTATTTTAAAAATTTCATGATTTCGGAAATAAAGCCATAAATGAGAATTTTTTATATCTTTGTTAATATCTTGTAAACAATTAATTTTAAAAATATGCAAAATATGTATTTGTATTTTTCATAATAAACCCTTTCATTTGATGTATTGCATGATGCTTTAAAAAATATTTTTTTATTTTCCATTTAATTCTATAATTTGGCCTCCAATATTAATTAGGTATTTCTTCGTATATTTCCTGTAACCAAAAAAAATATCTTATAGTTTGGGGAATAAAGGGCGGAAAGGGAATTTTTTAAATATATTTTTTTAATATATTTTAAAATAAGTAATTAAAAAAAAAATAAAAAAATATATTAGTATTCGTCATAATGAGCCCTTTGATTTGATATATTACTTGATCGGTTAGAAACCATTATATTTTTTTATTTTCCATTTAGTTCTATAATTTGCCCCCCAAAATGAATATTAAGGGTTTCTTCTTATTTTTCCAGTAAAGTTCAGGTGAGGCGCTATACCTGTATTGCTTTTCAAAATTTTACAGCTTACGGTTTTGAAGATAAGGGGGCAATGGGTATTTTTTTTATATTTTTGTTAATATCTTTTAATTAATTTATTTAAAAAATATGGAAAAAATATATTTGTTTTCGTCATATTGAACACTTTCATATGATATATAATATGATGGGTTAGAAACAATTTTATTTCTGTAATTTGCTCCCCAAAATTAAAAGTAGAGGTTTCTCCTTATTTTTCCAGTCAACTTCAAAATTTTTTCAAAACTTTACGTTTTATAGTTTCGGAGATAAGGGGGAATAGGTAAATTTTGGTATATTATTGTTATTATCCTTTTAATTATTTTTTTAAATATGAAAAAAATATATTTGTGTTCCTCAGAATGGGACCTTTGATATGATATATTACATGATGCGTTTGAAAAATTTTTTATTTTTAAATTTTCATTTAATTCTATAATTTGTCCCCCAAAATTAATATTAAGGGTTTTTCCTTATTTTTCCTGTAAAGTTCGCGCAACGATCTATATTTCTTATCTTTTTTTTCCAAATTTTAGGCTCAGTAGTTTTGGAGAACAGGGAACCGTCAATTTTTTTAGTTTTCCCCCCAGAAGTACTTTTCCGTCCAGTATTTTAGAAGAAAATTGCCTTGATGTGACAAAGGCAGAAATCCGGAGTGATATTATAAGGGTATGCGTATATTGTATATACGGAACCCTAAAAACATAAACCGACTTTAAAAAAATAACTTGACTAAAAAGCATGAAATAATTTTTTGCTACAACAAATAAATACTTTTACTCAGTGCCAATGTGAACAGCTAGGTTGCTAAGTACAGCTTATATATATGTGCTTCCCAGAATATTTTCACTTTAGCTTGTTTAGTTATTTCATGCTTTTTAGTTAAGTTATTTTTTTTTGAAGTCGGTTTTTGTTTTTTATTTATTTATTTGTTTTTCAATGTTTCTCATTGTGTACATGTATAGGTAAGCAACTTTTTACCATTTTTAAGAATTCCATTTCTTGGCTTCGTAACCTATTTTCATCTTACTTGGTGATTATACAAATCTCTGCCGTAAGTCAGGATTGATACAGACATCGTTCAATAAATCTTTGCTACTTTCCTGGCTTTACGTTTAAGTGTTCTAGGTATTCTTCAAAACACAAATGAACATTTATTAAGTTTTTATTCAATGTCATTATCCCTATTATGTGATATATCGGAACCTAAATATTAAAGTTTGATATTTGTTCTAATACTTTATTATTAAATACTATCTTAGATCTGACAGGGTATTCACTTGAAAACACTATTACTTTGGGAAATCTCCAGTTAAATTTTACACCCTTATTAACTTCGAACTAGCCAAATGTGTGCAGGTAAAAACTCTAATACTTGATAATTGTTTTTTTGTTGTGGTGTTCTTTTGTTTATCTTAACTTTGATTCTTACTGTACAAAGTACCTATTCATTCAAAATCATCTAAGTGTGTCTACATCGTTTAAAATATATTTTCTATTAGTAGAGATAAACCCATAGGAAAAAAGTGTGATGCTCATATAAATGCTTACTTTCAACAAATTAAATAAAGTTCTTTTGAATTGCGAATTCTTTTAATTTTTTAATTTCTTGTTCATGGTGTGTAATAAAATTGGAAACGGGATCTGATTTAGACTTTGAAACGTTTGAACTTTCGAAATATACAGACTTCCAAGTTTATGTAGTGTTATTCCTACAGAACCAGAGACGTCACAATTATCATTCAGAAAACTTCTTTTGAAGTTATATAGTTAATATTGCTATAAATTTCGTGGGTTCAAAATCAAATTAACCCAAATATTCACATTCACTTTCTGTATTTACCCCAAAAATAATCCACTATTTATTTACAATAGCTGATACAATTCACATAGAATATAAAATGTATTAACTACGCAAAACGTCCTTATATATTTAGCATCGAATTCTCTCGTCTTTTCGATGGTTGTTTCATTGTTGCTGTCGCGTTTTTTCGGAACCTTCTCGAATTTTCCAGTCGCCCTTGCCTTCATCTGTTTTTATTAGTTCAGCTGGCTGAATGTTTTTTTTATTGTCTCCTGTATGTCGAAATGATTAATTTAGAAGATTTTCTTAATTTCTCCATTGACGACATATAAATAAATTTTATAATAATATGAAAATTATGTATACTTGTTTTGAATTTTTTAGATACCTATATTATTTTTCTGACCTTTGGACTCATGTCTTCCTATAGAAGTTTTCTCTCCAGCAAAAAAGGTCATTGCCAGAGTTTGGAATGAGTCAGTTCTTCACGTTTCAATTTTTTGCATCTGTGGACAGTGTCTGTGTGTTATAAATACCCATTCGACGTTCTTTAGGATGATCTGGGCACTTGATTTACAAAACTTTCCACTACAGAATCTTTGAGGTAAACCGTTTCTGAAGAGTAGATGTACCGATTCCGTCTCTTTTAAAAATCTCCATATTGAGTGGTTTTTTCCATAATCTTCCTCTGTTGCTAGACATGGATCCCTCCATTTTTCTCACATTTCTTTGATCGCTTTCTTCTCAGAATAAATTCCATGGCTCGCATATACGTCACTGTTATAATTCACCAGAACATAACTGTAATAGGTATGCTTTTCACCACAATCACTTTCTTCGTGACACTTCTACTTACAGGAGATAGCAAAACAGATCTCAAGAATGGAAAGTGTCTGGCATATTGATTAGGTTAAGTTGTCTTAAGTTGAGACCCGAACAAGCACTACAAAGTGCAACGCAGATGAAATGTACGAATATCTTAAAATCAAATTCCACCAAGCAACCATGAAACAGTTGGGGAAAACCTGAAAACAAAAACCATAAGTATAAAAAATATATGTTGGACAACTAAAATAGAAAAATACGTAAAGGAGAAGACAAGGCAATTTCATAACTGGTTAACAACGGGAGCCAGTGAGCATAGGAACCAATACCGACAGCTACGAAATATGATAAAAACACCGATAATTTCATCCAAAAATTCTAGTTGGAAAAAAAAATGAAGAAGAACTATAAAGCAAAATACCTAGAATCGTGGAAATTTATCAACAACCTGGAGCAAAATACCCATGATAAAGTTAGAAACGAAAGAGAAATATATAAAGGAAAATCTTTGACTGATGAAAATAGGCAATATATTGAAGAAAGCCAAGAAATAGCAGTTCAAGAGATGCAGGAAGCACTCAAAATCATGAAAATCATTAAAAGTGCAGGTAATAGAGGAATATCTACAGAATTAGTCAAATAAGAACCAACAGTATGTCATAAAATTATTAAAAATGTATATAACAAATGTCTTCATGACAATAAGGCAAGAACATTGAAGATCAATATACAAGAAATGGTACCGAAAAGTCTAATAATTACCGTAATACCTTTAATAGGTAGGCTGTATGGGCGCATAATAACTAAAAGAATTGAAAGAGTGTCACTTGAAATTGTGGAGCGAGGTGAGTTTCCCCCTGGTCAGTCTGAAATATATAAGTAGAAAATCTTTAATAATCAAGAACTGCATATAATATTCGTTAATTTGAAGATTCATGACTCAGTAACATATAAAAAAACTTTACGAAACCTTTGATCATATTGTCATCATTAAAAAGTACATCGATATTAATAAAAGTCTCTATAGGGAAAACGAAAGATTTATAAAACTAAAACGACCACTGTGAGAGCAATTCGAACCCTCTAACAAGCTGGATCTGGGGTGCACTCTGTCCTCACTGCTAAAGAAATACATGTAGAGCCCCTTAGAATAATGATTTGGAAATGACCATATATAGTTACACTATTATTTGCTGACGATGAGCTAGTACTAGCTGAAGACACAGAGGAAGCTATTTAACTCTTTAGTAAATTAATTGAGGAATTCCACAAATGAGGTCTTGATTTAAATATGACTAAGTCATAATATATGGTAATAGGAAAGTTTGAAACAGAATACGGAAACCAAGAACGCGTGGAAAATTATAAATATTTGCAAGCGGCACAATTGAATTTTTGGGGAAGAAGTGCCACACTTGCGAGGGCTGCCTTTTATATCTGACAACTGACATCTCTATCGTAAAGTTTGACATTTTTGAGGTTATACGTACTGAGAACGTTTTGCCATACGAGCGCTATGTGTTGTTTACAGTAACTTAAAGGATTCATTTCGGCCAATACATGGAATTAAATCGTGAACATTTTCGTGCGATTATTTTTTACAACTTTCGACGTGGATTAAGTCAGCAAGAGTGCATGGATGAACTTAATTTAATTTTTGGCGATGAAACTCTATCAATGACCACTGTTTATCGATGGTATGGTGAATTCAATCGAGGTTGTAGTTCACTCCAAGACGAATTTCGTGAAGGTCGTCCAAAAACAGTTGTTGTACCGGAAATCATTGATGCTGTGCGCTATGATATTGCAAGATCATCATGTGACCTATCGTGAGATTGAGTCAACCTTACACATTAGTGAGACCAGTATACATTCAATATTGCATAAACATTTGAATGTCAAAAAAATTTGTTCGCGTTGGATCCCACAGAATTTATCAAACGTTCAAAAAAAGGCTCGTGTCGATTGGTCGAAAGAAAAGCTTAAAAAATACGATCGCGGTGCTTCAAAACACGTTTATGACATAGTGACAGGTGATGAATAGTGGGTTTACGCGTATGAGCCCGAAAGTAAACAGCAGTCGACTGTATGGGTGTTTCAAGATGAGCCGAATCCAACAAAAGTTGTTCGCGCACGAAGCACTTCCAAGCAGATGATCGCCTGTTTTTTCGGAAAAACTGGACATTTCGCAACCGTACCAGTAGAACAACGCAGAACAGTCAATTCTGAGTGGTACGCAACCATTTGTTTGCCAGTTGTCTTCCAAGAAATGAGGAAAACCAACCGCCGAAGACGGATCACTCTTCACCACGACAATGCGAGCTCTTACACATCGGCTCAAACAACTGCATTTTTGACCACTCAAAACATCGATTTGATGACCGTATAGTCCTGACTTGTCACGAAATGACTTCTTTTTATTCCCGTACGTAAAAAACAAACTGAGAGTTCAACGTTTTTCGACACCTGAAGAAGCGGTTGCTGCGTGTAGAATGCATGTTTTGGAGATACCTCAATCAGAGTGGAAAAAGTGCTTTGAAAATTGGTTCAAACGCATGCAAAAGTGTATAGATCTTCATGGGGAATATTTTGAAAAACAATAAAGCGATTTTCGATGTTTAATATTTGTTTTTCTTCACTAATCCCGAAATATAAAAGGCAGCCCTCGTACTGGACTGGATACGGTCAGAAATGACATTATTTTACAAACAATTAATGAAAATATGGGGCTGGTTTTCCCAAGACAAAAACAAAAGTGTGAGACGGGGAACAAAATGAAAAACAGAAATGATAAAGATATACAATAGAGTAATCTGGAAGACAACTGGAATGATAAATGAAAATGATGAAAGGGATACGATCAGATAGGCTATATACTAAATTTAATTTCAAGAACTATTGAACATATAACAATATAATTTCCAAACATAAGGTCTTTAATTTCAACTCAAAACAAATTGTTTGATAACTTTCATTAAGTATACGGTAAATATCATCTTTACTGCCTTCCTTCATTGCAGAGCTTCATCTCGTTTAAGTGCATCTAGACGAGAACTGTACTAGTTTGCCCGGAAGATTTTTCATTAAAATTCGCTAAAGGAGCACGTCTATTTTAAATGAAATAACATTAATCGGATGATTAACTTTACGTGAATTCCGCTCTCATGCACAATTTAAAGGCTGAAGTGTTTTGCTTTGATGTTGAAATAATTAAATTCTCAAGAGGTTTTATAACCCAGTTATATGTCTTGCAGCTGATTTCAAAGGATCTAATAACTACTCCATCAATATGATTCTAGATAAGCACGATAATGTTGAATCCCTGATCTTCCTCTATTTTGAAATTCGTTAATTAAATTATCTCGTATGAGAAGCGTAGCATGTGCTTGTTGAATTATGACAAAGGCAGGAACTTTACCGCTGAAGGGTTTCAAATCCCTGAATCCTATAACATATTTAAATTAAAGTTCTTCTCTTATTATAGCTGCTTTGAAATCAACGACTTATGGGTTAGTACTTAGAGCAAATTTACCTATATTAACCTAAGGATAGTACCTACCTAAAAAATCAATCGATTCCGAAAGCAGACGTCACGAAGTGACAACTAATATTTGTACCGTAATATTTTCTAATTAAGTTGTAATAAATATTACGTAACGGGAAGACATATAACCAGAAAAACTCTTCGACTGTCAACAGACAAAGTGTACGCAAATCCTAGACGTCGGTTTTACATCTAGCGTCTACAAATGGAGGCTTTTGTGAAGAACCCACATTTATCACAATCAGGCTCTCCCATTTTACATAAATTGTTGCTATTTATTTCGGAATATATTTATCTCTCTCTATCCCTCTCTATTTCTCTTTCTCCCGTCTTTCTCTCTCTGTAGCATTATAACTATAACGTCGCTGAGTTTACAGGTTGTCGCCTTCTGGTGAAGTCTATCAATGGTTCCCCCTCTCCATTGAAGATTTCAGATCCATAAATTTCTCCACGACAACTTAGCGATAAGTTGATCATATCTCTAAACATGGCCTGCCCACCTTAATATTTCTGTATCCCCGACTTGACCATACAATGCATGGCATCACACTCCCTCTAAGGCACGCTAAGAGTGCCTTTAGGGGAAAATTCACTAAATCCCAGATATCCTAGATATCAAAAGGGTTTAGCTCTGTGGGAGCCCTTGCCAGGTTGTTTTCAGGCCCGTGGTTGGAGCCGTGGCGGCAGTTTCCCATGAATTTCCTGACCGTCCAGGCTGTCCCTAACAGGACGGCTTTTTGCATTTGCTTGTAAAGATGTTCGTCCAGACCTAGGTATTTTAAATTGTTCAATAGATGTATTGGGACTAGTCCTGTCGTTGACATAACTATTGGTACAGTTCGTGTGTTGTTCATGTCTTAATTTGAAATTCCAAATCTCTATATTTGGTTATTTTCTCAGCCTGCTTGACATTTATATTATTGTTGTTAGGAATTGCTATGTCAATTAAAGTTGTTTTCCGACCGACTTTATCTACCAAAACTATATCTGGTCTATTGTGAGCAACAGTCCGATCAGTCATTATCGTGCCGTCCAAGTACAGCTTGCAGTTGTTATTTTCTAAAACAGATTCTGGTGTGTATTTATAGTATGGTAATCTTACCGTATGTGAAGTTTCAGTGCTAGTTCCTGTTGCAGTATTTTAGCCACAGCATCATGTCGTACTTTGTATTCAGTTGCAGCGAACGCTTGACAACCTCCTGTGATATGCTGGATAGACTCAGATGTTTGGCAACCGTATCTGCATGTGTCGTTGTTAATAGAAGGGTCTTTAACGATGTACTTCAGATAGTTCTTAGTTGGGATTACTTGATCTTGGATTGCCAAGATAAAGCCTTCCGTTTCAGGAAACATATGACCAGAGATCAACCAGTAGTTCGACGCTCCACGTCGACATATTATTGGTTTACGTCATTAATATGTCTTCCATGAAGGGGCTTCTCTTTCCTTTTCAGCAGTTTCTGATCAGTGGTCTGATTGTGTAACTGGATGTCTTGCTGTGTCAGTCGCAGTGGTGTTGAGTCATCAACCTGGCACATGGCTCTGTGTAGATCAGATAATTCTGCGAGTTTCTGGAAATGACTACGCAAAATAGAAATTTGTTGATCTAATAGTTTGCTTAGATCTGCCTATCCTCTTCCTCCTTCACACCGTGGCAAAGTTGTACGTTCAACAGAGCTCTTTGGATGGTGATCTAGAGCTTTTGTTAGTAAAATTTGAACTTTTCCTTGTTATTTTCCAATGTCAGTCTTGCAGCAATTAACTATACCGAAAGAGTATCTGAGCACTGAACACGCATAGGTGTTAATAGCCTGAAACAGATTATTATTGTTTAGTTTGGTTTTCAACAGTCGTCGTACCCTTCTATAAAACTCTGCTGTTAGGTCCTTTTTCATAGTCAAGTGATCAATACGTTGAGCCTGCTTTATTCCAATTGAGGTGCCATCTCCCATTTCGAAGTGCTCCTGCTCTATTTTGCCTTTAACTATGTTAATAATTCGGCATTTGTCTAGGCCAAATTTCATATGGATGTCACTAGAGAATCCTTCTACTATTTTAAGCATATCATGCAGCTGTTGTTTCGTAGCTGCCATCAACATTGAGTCGTCCATGTATAACAAATGATTTATCTTTAATGCTTGTACGTTATTGTGTTTGAGACTGAACCCAAACTTTGTCGAGTTAAGTTTGTTTGAGAGAGGGTTCATAGCCAGGCAGAACCACAGCGGGCTAAGAGAGTCTCCCTGTAATATACCCCTTCTGATTGGAATGGGGTCAGTTTGTATCGAACAGTTGGCTTCATTCAGTGAGAGTTTGATTTGCCAGGTGGACATGAATATTCTATAAAGTTAATAATATAATTATTCACTTTTCAGTGCCTTAATGAGCCAATAATGTGGAACTGAATCAAATGCCTTTTTGTAGTCCACATATGCCATGCAGAGATTTCGTCGTTTGGCGTGGGCTTGATTGCAGACAACAGAATCAATTATCAGTTGTTCTTTGCAGCCCATAGAATTTTTCGCTCATTCCTTTTGTTGTTGAGTAATTATGTTGTTCAGCTCACAATGTTTGAAAATGCGATGATTAATGCACGATGTTATGAGTTTGTATAAGGTTGGAAGCCAAGTGATTGGTCGGTACTTTGCTGGGTCCTGTGTACACAGGTTATCCTTTGGTAAGAGGTATGTAGCACCGTGCGTAAGGAAACTAGGCATCTTGTGTGTATCTATTATTATCATTTCAGCTGGCTGAATATACGTTTTATTCAATTCTCTCGTTTCATTCTGTATTATTCTGTGTGGGGCTGTCCTTGTCTAATCCCTATATATCTCTCTAAGAGTTCTAAATATATTTCTTCGTCGACCGTGTTTTACATTTTAGGCTTTATTACTGAATAATGAACTCTCATCTCTATACGGCCATATTGTTAAATCATGGATAATCGTAACTTCTATACATTTTAACTCATAACTATGTCCCATTTCGTTTGCTCCGAAGTTAATTAACTGATTTTTTATAATTCACAAATAAAACCTGGGTTTTCAATTTAGTTATAGATCATGATACTTATTCCATTGTAGGTGTTTCCACCCGGGTTCTGACCGTAAGATACAAATTTACTCCTGAATTTTTCTGGGCAGTAATTTCTGAATTCTTCAACCCTTTTCTCCAGGTCTCTATTACTTCAACTTGACATGGAATTAGTTTACCTTCGTCATTTCTTACGGTAGTTCCAACTCTGGGTCTAACTCAGTGTTTATGTCTTGTACTTCATGGAAGAAAGTGTAGTTATTTTCGTAGTGAGCGCTTTTTGCCTTAACAGAGACATTCTCTCATTTGTCGTCTGACCAGTTCTACATTTAGTAACCTTTCTGCTTCGGTAGTTAGAATTCCGTGAGAAATTGAATTCTTACTCTTTTCTCCACACTGTGTGTGGATTTGCTGTTTATTGAAATATATGTTCCAGAGTTGTTTGATATTCAGTTACTTTGTGTCTTTTAAAACCCCAGTGTTCCAAGTCGAAATACATTCTGGTGGTACTTCTTTGCTAAGGAATACCCTCTTCTAAATGTTATTTGTGGCATGTTCTTGATTATTTTTATGTTATTCTTGGGAATAACATCACAATTGATACAAAAAGCTGTATATTGAAAGAAAATACCAAACGTTTCAAAGTCGATAATTTAAACTCATTGTCAACGAACTCAGAATCGGCTTTGAAACGTTTGGTATTTTCTTTGAAAATACAGCTTTTTAATTCAATTGTGGTGTTATTTCCAAGAAAATATAAAAATGATTAGGAATACTGTACTCTCTTCGAGGTGTCATTCCTTTGTACGCAAGACCATATATATTATATATAAATATAATATATATTGTTTCTGGTCGGGAACCTTCATCAGTTGCGCTTCCCACAATTGAATGTCCTCTCGAACACTTCTTTATGCATTTGATGCATTTCGTTAAATTTTTAGATGCGAAATGTAAGACCGACATCTAGGATTTTCAAGAGAATCAGTACACAGAGGTTCCGAATCTGGAGCCGTTCCGTGCAGTTGCTGTTCTACCTTAAGTCCTAGGACAGAATGTCACGATAAAATTTTCAGGTTACTTCACCTGTCAGAGATATTGAATACTCTCTTCGAGGTGTCATTCCCTTGCGTACAAAGGAAGAGAGTATTCAATATCTCTGACAGGTGAAGTAACCTGAAAATTTTATCGTGACATTCTGTCCTAGGAGTTAAGGGAGAACAGCAATTGCATGGAACGGCTCCAGATTCGGAACCTCTGTGTACTGATTCTCTTGAAAATCCTGGATACATCTCACGTCTTCAAAGGAATACTGTCTCTGATCTTGGTCCTAACCAAAAATGAACACTGTCTTCGTCTAGATCCCGTATACTTCTAACGTATTTTGTATTAACCTACGTCATAATATCTCTGATGACGTCAATTAGTCTTTTGGAATGCTATAATGGAAGGTAATCACGCTATCAACATTTTCTTCTCAGAATTGTAATGAACCATGCATGTTTACTTAGAATTTTTTTGCGGTATTAAAGAATTTCAGGGCAGGTTTGTTATTAACCAGATTATGTAATACAATTCTTATCCCTCGGTGTAAAATTGTATGTCTCATGAGTAATTACGACCCTACCAACTAAATTTAAAAATATTTGCACGAGAGGCTTTAATGTCAATTAAGTTAATTTAGAATGGGACTCGCGCTGGTAACATTTTTAATTTTCCAGTGGCGGATAAATCGGCTGAGTATGCAAATGTTGCGCTTAACCAACTGTTGTGACCATAAAGATTGTAAGGAAGTTAGTTGGCATTTTCTTGAAACATATCCCGTTGCATGCTTACTATCACTTTTGTCAGATAATTTACTTTTATTAATGGCTTTTTATTGCTGGAAACATTAACGTGACTACCACCGCGCCATTACCTGGTTTATTTATTATTCCCAAAGTACAATCTTTCGCACCTTGTTCCACGAAATAGATTGTTTGTCTGATGATGTTCGCTGTGGTGCTTGACTTTATAAGCACTTAAAAATATGCATAACTGTATTAATTTTTTATGTACAACAAATTAAGTATATTGTAGTTTTTTGTTGCCGTTTGATATTTATTCAAGAGACTGACAATCCCAATAGCCAAAAAAAACATTAAAAAAATATAACCACACATTGAAATGAATCCATACATCTACTGGGCACTATAGTGAGTATTGAGTATGTCCAATTTATAAATTGGACATACTAGGGCTCAGCTGGAAGTTTTCTACATTTCACTTCATGCGTCACTAGTGCATAGAATATGAGACTGCTTCTGTGTGTATAACAACAGATGAATTTTAGATGACATATTAGAAAGTTAGCTGCACTTCTTTCATGGTTTCAAACCTTAATTTAAAAATAAAATATTAAAAAAAATCTAAGCGACTTCCACCTATAACTAAAAAGCTGAAAATAATTATAACAATACAACTCTAGCAAATAAATAAAAATGTAAATATTAAAAGGTGCTCATTCTGTGCAAATTAGTTACTACCAATCTAGTATAATATTGAAGTCGGTGCCAAGCAAATCTAAAATCCTGCATTGCATACTTATCTACTACTTCATCAATCTGGATTGTTGCTTGGCACTGTCTTCAACAATGTAATAGATTGGTAGGTAATTAATTAGTACGAAATGAGAATCTTCTAATGTTTACATTTTTTACTTTCTGGGTAGGTATCTAACAACTTTGAATGTGTTATTTACCTGCTAGAGTTGTATGATGTTATAATTATTTTGAGCATTTTAGTTATAGGTGGAAGTCGGTTATATATTTTTTTAAAATGTTTTATTTTCAAATTTTTAGATTTCTTGAACTCACGTAGTTTTTATTTTTCATTTTGTATGTATAACCTTAATGACAGGAACAGGTAACATCGAAAGCCCCATCATTACACAATGATACATTTCATTTAAATTGACATGTAAAAGTTTACGAACAAAATGTACTAGTAGGCGTTGACTTAATAAGCCCAAAATATGTTTATGCCTTATGGACCAGCCACCTAACCTTTTTTCAACTTTTGTTGACAACCCTGTATAACTATAGATAATTCCACTCCACTCTATGTACCAACCATCCTGTACATACGACTGCCTACACGCAACCATAAATTTGTTAACTGCTCTCTGCAAATTATAGGACGGGGTAGAATCCATCCCATATTTACGAATTCAAATCCTTCCTATATTTCAGTATATAACTACTTGTGGGCTACCCCATAAATTATTTAATTTTTAACATTTTGTATTATCACCCTTTATAACATCAATTCCTCTCCACACTATATCCAACTTCTTATTTATGGGGTATGAAATAAATTATTTTTTAATCACACTGTATAAATATAACTCCGGCATATATTTCAACCATCCTGTATATGATTTGTTTATGTCCACAACATCATATACCAGCGTTGGAAAGTGGAAGAGTTGATATAGACACCCCTCTTCTCAGTTTTTTAAAGTGTTAAGTTTTTAAACACTAAAGTTTTTAAATATATTTAGGCAGACAGAATATTTGGTCATTGTAGAGTGGTCCACATGGACGGATCAATCGAAAATCTACTAAGGGGTGGTACCTGAAATTTGTTAGATTTTGAAAAGACGTTTTGATGACCTTTGAATTGTGGTGTCATTTGACCTTTTACCCCATTAATTTTTTTATGTGTTGCAGCTTACCTCTGCTGGAGGTTCAAGTGAGAGTGTTAAGAATAAGTACAACATTTTCCTCTCAACGGATCTGTACATTTTACCACCAACTCTTATCTTTCCAGAATGCTGCACCAAATTTGCCAAACTTTAATACATTCAACAGAGAATTGGATAACCGTTCAACAAAGGTACTATGCGACCTCTATATCCATGTAAACTTTTGCTAGTGATGTATGCAAAATCTTTCCCAGGGGATATTAAAATCGTGTGCGCCCAGAAATTTTATTTAAGCGAACGGTATGTGAAATATTTCAGGTGTTTTGTTTAGAATAACCTACCCGGGATAAGTATCTCTTGTCGAATGATGAAGAATACCCTAATAATTATATTAATTATTCTTATAAAAATCTGCAATAATATTGGTAAACTATTATTAACAATCTTCCTGTAAATTATTCAGGCATGTTTCTGCCATATTTTTTTATAAAAAGGCAAAAAGACGAGTCCTTATGCTGAAATCGTAAAAGTTAATATAATATCCTCATCCTAACCCTAAGATCTTGCGATAAGAATTTCCAGCACTCGTTTATTTACGAAATATATTTAAGCTTATATGAACACACACTAAAGAGTTCAAAAAGTGAAATTTTATTGTGCACGAAGTAAGGCATTCTAATATTTACAGAAGCGAAAAAGCAAACAATGCCGTTATCTCTAATCAACATTCTCTGAACTTTTAAATATATCAGTGTAGTTTTTTTTAGGTATGAGATACGTCATTACCAGATAAATTCACAACGTAATTTTAGCGTGTTTGTTATGTGAGTCATAATTTGTTGCGGAATAACAAGCAGATATTTTCTCATGTCTTAATGAAGAAATATGTGCTGTATAATGATTATTCTTCAGATTAGTACCCCGTTGATTCACTAGATATTACATGACTGGCTCAAAAATCTTGCTTCTCGTTGTTGAGTAACTAAGGATGACCAATGGCCTTATGTATTTATAGATTCTTAGGTAAATAACACGACAATTGAGCAAAAGGTGCGTATTCCAAAAAGAATTAAATGACATTAAAATTTTAATTATCACAGCCCCACAAAAAAAATAAAGTTTTGTGCATCGGACCGGATCTATGTTTTTGAGGTGGCTGAATCCGAATCCGGGGTCGGTTTGAACTCACAAGGTCACATTCAAGGTCAAGCCAAGGTCAAATCCCCAAAAACTAATCAAAAATTCTGAAAAAAAATCGTACACATGTTTTTTGGGTCGCTAAACCCGAATCTGGAACATGACCTGATGAAGTCAAACCTACCCTCTATTCGAATTCAGCGACCCCAAAAACATTTCTACAAATTATTTCAGATTTTTTGATTAGATTATGGTAATTTGACCTTGGAATGACCTTGACCTTGACGTGATGAGGTCAAACTGACCCCGGATTCGGATTCAGCGACCACAAAAACATATGCCTACATAGGTCCGGTCCGATGCAAAAGACTTTATTTTTTGTGGGGCTGTGTTATCAAAAAATATAATTTGAAACTAGAAGCTTTATCGTTTTAGTAATTTTACTTAACACAACTATCCAAATAAGTCCACTACTCAGTAGCGAAAGTAATTTATCAAAAGAAAAAAAGTAATCTGAGATTTAAACATAAAATACTCAATAAATTTAATTTTGACATATTTATGGAGAATATCTGGTAATCCACCAGAATTTATTGCTCAGAATTCTTGTCTGTTGCCATTCTGTTAATACGTGAACTTTTATTTGAGATTTATTCAAAAATGCCCGGGATGTTTTCTTACTCTTACTGAATGTTTATTTTCTCAAAGCGAAACTCGAGGATTTTAATTTATCAACGAGACACCCGTTGCCTCAAATACAGAGTTATCGGAAAATTTAATGGGGAAACTTTACTGCCTTTACGGAATACTGCACATGAGACTCATGTATTTTTCTTTTTTATTCGAGTTTGATGGAGACTTTCTTTTGATCAGGTGTTTCCGCACGGCATAATAATAATTCAGGACTTTTTGTGAGGGTATTAATGTTCTACCTGCCATTGTGTTCTATATACCCCTGGAAATTGATATTTTCAATTGCAAAAAAATTTACAGGTATGTAATCAGTTCTTCTTCAAAAAGGTACATAGAATAACACATAAAATGTGTGTTCTTTTATTTAATAATAGGAAGTGTTTAAATTTGTAAAAATTGCAATTTTGTGTTTCTGAGGCTTTTCGGTAACAAAATGAAGTCAAAAGTAAGTTTATTAAACGATTTTAAAAAATTAGGAGGTTATCAATTCGTGGACACGTTTTTTAGGGTTCCATAAATACAAAATACGGATGCCCTTATAATATCACTTTGGCTTTCTGTCTTTGTCACATCACAGCAATTTTCTCCTAAACTACTGGACGGAAGAGGTTGAAATTTGGTATCAATGTATAGTTTGGTGACCCGATCAGGAGTACATATTGTAAACGAAGAAAGTTTGGTTTTAGGGGTACTCCTGGGGAAAAACTAAAAAAATCGACCGATCCCTCCCTGATCTCCGAAACTACCGACCCTAAAATTTTGATAACAATAGGAAATATAGATCGTTGCGCGAACTTTACAGGAAACATAAGGAGAAACCTTTAATATTCATTTTGGGTGGCAAATTATAGAATTAAATGAAAAGGTAAATTTGAAAATTTTTCATAAGCATCATGTAATATATCAAATGAAAGGTCCCTTTCTGAGGAACACAAATATATTTTTTTCATATTTAAAAAAAAATTAGTTAAAAAGTTATTAACAAAAATATACCAAAATTTACCCATCCCCCCCCCCCCCTTTATCACCGAAACTATAAAACGTAAAGTTTTGTAACAAATTAGAGGCATAGGGTCTGACCTGAAGTTTACTGGAAAAATAAGGAGAAACCTCTACTTTTAATTTTGGGGGCAACTTACAGAATTAAATGGAAAATATAAAATTTAATTTGTTTCTAACTCATCATGTTATCTATCAAATGAAAGGGCTCATTATGACGAAAACAAATATAACTATTCCATAATTTTAAAATAAATTATTTAAAAGATATTAACAAAAATATAATTTTTTTTATAGATTCCCCCACCCTTATCTCCGAACCATAAGCTGTAAAATTTTGAAAAAAAAATTATAGAATTAAATGGAAAATAAAAAATTATAGTTGTTTCTAACGGATCAAGTAATATATGAAATCATAGGGCTCATCATGACCATTATGACGAATACTATACAAACAAAATGGCGAACAGTGAATAGGTACAAGTCAGTACGCTCCCAAAAAATAACGAATTTTGCTAGCAAATACAGCTTAAATTGTACTCCATTTTTGCATACGTGCTGCCCTGGATAAGTATTACCGAGTGATAATGAAGGCAATTCGCAAGAGTGCCAGAAACTCTGGAAAATCAAGCGAAACCCCAGAATCTCTAAATGCACGTGTTAATCAGCTACAACAAGAATTACAGGCAGGCCTTCGGGACATTAGAGAACATTTAAAGGATGAAGAAGATCTTTCGAACGAACCATCATCGATTACAACAATGATGGAAAATTTTGAAAAAAAGATGTCACTCTCAATAAACGAAATTAAAGCCGATATAAAGAACCTACAAAAAAATATCGACACCTGCATGCAAGGAAATACATTAAATGGTATAATTATCAATGGCTTAATGGAGCGGGATGGTGAGAATATTTACGAAGAGGCAATCCAAGTTTTAAAATCAAAAATACAGGTTAACATTTCCATTAACGATATTAATTATTGCCACCGAATAGGAAAAAAGTCACCACAAAAAACCAACTCAGAGAAAAATAATCCTCGACCCGTATTGTTAGTGTTTATACATCGATGGAAACGCGATGAAGTTTACAATCAGAAGAAAAAACTTATAAACTGTATACAAAAATGCGTGAAGTGATCGGTGTGCGAAATTGTTGGACCTGGAGAGGTCAAATTTATGCATCGGTTAATAACACGAAAATACGTATAGACAAAGAATCTGATTTGGTCAATGTATAAAATTATGTGAGTACTGCATAGCTTCGTTAATTTCCTTTTGTTTTGGGTTTGTACTGATATGTATAATCATACCTAAATTATATCAAAACCGACATTTTCTGCATTGGTTTCTGTTTTGTTTATGGTGTTTACATTTTTTATTTCACTTTGTGTTAGTATTATTTTTCTTGGTTATATTTGCTATATATTGGAAATTTTTATAGGTTATCGTATGATGTTTAATTTAAATTCCTATTCTAAATTGTGTAATATCACTAAGTTATTTAAACCGGATCAAATAAAATATCAAAAATAAAAATACTTACTATGTATCATTAATATCTATATCTATATCTATCTTATTATAATAACTCCATCATCTCTGTATATAGGGTACCAATACTAACATTATTTACAATTTATTCTAGATGAACAAATAATGAATAATATAAAATGTGCCTATAAGAATATTAGATCACTTATAGCTCACTTTGAGGATTTCAGGGCAATTTGTAGGAAAAAGTTATGACATTGTTGAACTAACTGAGACTTGGCTAAATGGTAATATATTGGATGATATAATAAAGATTAATGGATATCACTTAATTCGTAACGATAGAATAAATAGAGGTAGAGGTGTCTGTATTTATTTGAAAACTAGCTTACGCTATTCTGAGATAAAAGTTAGTAATGAAATTGAACAATTATGGATAAAAGTTATGGTACGTTTTGAAAGTTTTGCATTTGGTGTTGTTTATAAACCCCCACAACATAATTTAAATACTTTTCTCCATGTTCTTGAAACTTCTATATCTGAATTGGCTGTTATATCCCAAAACTTAATATGTGTTGGTGACTTTAATACAGATTTGTTAAAGTTTCAGAATAGAAATGCAACTGAAATGGTAGAGTTTTTTGAAAGTTTTGGTGTAAAACAATTAATAAAGCAACCTACTAGAACGTGTGCTACATCAGCCAGTTTAATTGATTATGTGATAACTGACAATGAAAACATTATTAAAAACATTGCGCTACAACATCTTCCAGAAATAAGTGACCATGACCTCATATTTTTTCTGGTGAATATAAAATTTGAAAAATCACATGTAATGCACAGAACAGTTCGAGATTTTAAAAATTTAAATTATTTGCAGTTTGATTCAGACCTACGTTCCATTACTTGGCGTAATATTTTTGACATACCAGACATAGATGGCAAAGTAAAATTCTTAAGTGATAATATTACCATATTATTAGACCTACACGCTCCCTATAAAACCTACCGTATTACTAAACCTTACGCACCATGGTTAACTGAGGGTTTACGCGCTATGATGAAAGATCGTAACAAAATATTAGCTAAGTTTAAATTATCAAAAACTGCCTCAGACTGGCAAAATTATAAAATTTTACGTAATTTAGTAACATCGACAGAAAGGAGAGAGAAAAAGGTTTATTATTCCACAAAATTAGTGAACACAACGAGTTCTAAACAAAAATGGTCCACATTTAGAGAACTGGGGATTGGAAAAAATAAATCTGCAAGTGAATTACCACCTGAAATAAGCGATCCTACTCAAATAAATAATTATTTTCTTAACTCGATTCCTGAGCTCCCTGAAAACGATGACTTGTTGTGGTACTATAACACAAATAGAAGAATAAATTCCCCGCTCGATTTTTTCGAGCTTTCAGAGCTCGATGTTCTCAAAATAATAAACAGTATCAAAGGAAAAGCCATAGGGCTTGATGGAATTAGTATACAAACTTTGGAGTTATGCTTGCCTTTCTTACTACCATTTATTACCCATATAATTAATTTTTGCATAATTCACTCAGTATTTCCCACTCTATGGAAAGAGTCACGAGTTACACCTCTCCCCAAAACCTCTAATCCTACTTCTTTCAGTCATATTCGACCAATAAGTATATTACCGTCCATGTGAAAAATAATTGAAAAAGCGATAGAAATCCAATTACGTGAACATTGTACTAAAAATTCGCTAATACCAGCACATCAGTCTGGATTTATAAAACAGCATAGTTGCAACACAGCGCTACTTAAAATTACAGATGATATATTAGAGGCAACTGATAATGGGAAACTTACTATTCTGATCCTGCTTGATTATTCCAAAGCGTTTGACACCATAAAACACAATATTTTGAAATCTATACTACATTATTCTGGTCTATCAACAAATGCTGTTAATCTACTGAATAGTTATTTAGACAACAGAACGCAATTGGTAGAATGTAAAGGCAATAGATCTCTGCGCTCAGTAAACAGGAAAGGTGTGCCCCAGGGGTCAATTTTGGGCCCCACACTTTTCAACTTATATATTTCTAATTTTCCAGCCGCCTTCCTGTCCTGTTCACAACATTTTTATGCTGATGATACTCAAGTGTATCTATCATTCTGCCCACAGGAAAGTGAACAGGCTATATCTGCAATTAATTATGACTTAAGTGCATGGTTGCAGTTATCTCAAAATCACTGTTTGTTACCCAACACACCCAAAACAGTTTTTACAATTTTCGGTAGAAAGAAGGATAGGGAAAGTTTTCTCAATAGATTTAACAATAGCCTAAAATTAAATAATTATGCAATTCCTTATCAAGAAAAGGTTAAGAGTTTAGGTATAACTTTAGATCAAGACTTAAGATATACGGACTACATCAATAAACGCCTTCAGAGTGGTTATCTATACTTAAAATTAATTTATCAGCAAAGGCATTATTTAAATAGGAAATCGAAAACCTTACTCTGTGATGCATATATACTGTCCCAATTTACTTATTGTGACAGCGTTTATGACCCATCTTTAACAGTAACCGACGCCAGACGTATTCAAAAAATTCAAAATTCATGCTTGAGATTAATATTTGGAGTTCGAAAGTACGACAGAATAAGCTTTACCTTAAAATTAAATAACTGGCTCAACATGACTAATCGCAGATACCTTCACTCTATATGTCTATTCAATGAAATAATTCGTAATAAATCTCCTCAATATTTGTACCGAAAAATATCATTTAGGGCAGATGTGCATAATCTAAATATAAGGTTTAAAGGAACACTCACACCCCCTTTTCACTCTACTACACTATATGAAAGATCCTTTTCATACGTCATAGCAAATCGTTTTAACAATCTGCCTATTGAGCTAAGAAATCTCATTACAAAGATACTAAAGAAACAGTCATTTAAGATCCTTTTGGACAAGCAATAATTGCCCCGAAAAAAGAAAAAAAAATTGCCTCCTAGTGAATAAATAGTTATTCTTTTTTTTAATTTATTTTCTATTATAAACAGAGTACACATGTACACCAGAAAAACGTCATATTGTATGTAAATTTAGGCCTTAATATCTTAATTTTTTTATGTTTAAAATAATTCATCAAACACAGGGTTAGTTGTAAGAACAGCTAGCAGGGTAACCTGCGGCTGAAACTCGCCCAATTCTTGTATTATAATTATTTTTGTTATCTATTATCTTATTAATAAAAGTCCTTTGTTATTATTATTATTATAACTAATATATTTTGGTATTTTTTTAATAAATATTTTAAAAAATATTTTAAAAAAATATATATTTAAAAAACTACTTATTCTCCCCATTATTCCCGAAACTATAAGACCTACATTTTTTTGTTTACAGGAAAAATACGAAGAAATCCCTAATATTAATATTGGGGGCCAAATTATAGAATTAAATGGAAAATAATAAAAATATTTTTTAAGGTATCATGCAATACATCAAATGAAAGGGCTCATTATGAGGAATACTAATACATATTTTTAATATTTTTAAAATTAACTGTTTACAAGATATTAACATAAAGATATAAAAAATTCTCATTTCTCGCTTTATTTCCGAAACCATACTAAATAAAGTTTTGAAAATAATTAGGGGCACCGGTGCTCACTTGAAATTTATAAATAACATTATTAGAAAACTTCCGTATTAATTTTAGGGACAAATTATACAATTAAGTGGAAATTAAAAATTTAATTTTCAAAGGCTCATTGTGTGAATTACAAATATATCATATTTTTAAATCATTTGTCTTCTAAACGTTGTTTGTGGCATATTCTTGATTACTTTTATGTTTTTTTTGGGGAATAACACCTCAATAGAAATATTAGCACGGTTCAGAATGTTAGACTGCAAATCTATGAAAACACCATTTGAAGCTGGTATGAAACTTGGTGACAAAAATGATGAAGGAAAAATCATTGACTGTCCATACCAACAGGCTATTGGCTCCTTACTACCGACAAACATTTGTATTGTAAAGATCATGGGGTTGCGTTCCTAGGGAGGGTGTTAGTATATGGAAGGCAACTACGATAGTTATTTATTTATTTATTTTGCCCGTTGCGTGACTGTTCTGTCGGGTTGTATGTCAATGTCAAATATCTATATTAATAGGCTAAGACAAAACGATTAGGTACCATTTTCTCCTCTGTTTCTTAACCGATTTTCTTCATTTTTGTTTTGTTTAGTAGCTACTGACGACCTTCAGTGCAGAATGCTAATCTTAATTTATAATATTGGTTCATTCATTAAATAAAATACAATAAAAGTTCATTATTTACGTCAATAATGTCAATGCCAAACAAATGAATGTGCAGCGTGCCGCTGCCGCCAGACTCAGACCATTGAGTAATTATATATAGACAGACCAATGCTTTTATATACTTAGAGCATGTACTTCTGGAGGTGGCATACAAGCGTTGTTATTGTTTAGTGGGTAAAGTAATCGTTGAATATCATAATTATACAGGACGATTCCAGATATGTTAGAAATATTTTTTTTAATGGGTGGCACATAAGCAGTTGCATATTTAGGGTGTTTAAAATATAGAGTAGAGTGCAATTATAACTAATAAAATAATTATATAGGGAAGCCCATTAGCGGTTGAATTTACAGGGTTCTTGGAATAGAAGGTGCAGTAAAATTACAGTTATACAGGGTCGTGCAAAAAATGTTATACATAGATGCATATACAGGGTGGCGGAAATGGAAATGCAACATTTCGTAACCCATAAGCAGTTGTATATATACTTAAGGTGAAATATAGGGTAAGAGGAATTATAGATATACAGGATGGTGATAAAAAATGTTAGAATAGGAATTGATTTATAGAGTAGCCGACGAAGAGTTCCATTTATATAATGATTGAAATATAGGTCGGAGTAGAATTATAGTTACAGAAGATAATTAAAAATTTCATAAACAAAAAGTTTAAATATGGTGGGTCATAGGCAGTGGCATATACAGAATGGTTTACCCGGTGGTTGAAAAATGTTAAAAAATATTATGCGTGGTCTATAAGCAGTTGCATATACAGGGTGGTGGAAATATATAATGGGATGGAATTATTATAATGAGGATTTTAATAAATGTTAGAGAATTGAGTGCAATTATAGCTATACAGGGGTGTTAGAAAAAATAAATATGTAGGGTAGCCCATTAGCAGTTGAATTGTTGTCATATTAAATTAAGAATTACGAATTTGAACACAAATAAAGTTCTATGAATTATATCTGAAAAAAACCTGAATTTCGTTACTTATTTGTAGAAGCGAAATGTAAGACCGACATCTAGGATTTTCGAGGAAACTATCACACAGAGGTTCCGAATCTGGATCCGTTCTGTGTAATTGCTGTTCTCCCTAAAGTCCTAGGATAGAATGTCACTATAAAATTTTCATGTTACTTAACCTGCCAGAGATATTGACACAATTGGTTGAATTTCGACCACTGGGCGACAGCTAGTTTTTCTAATAAGAGAATAAAACATTCATGCACAATAAAATTACGTTTTATTGTTTACCACAAACACGAATTATATTCCTTTAGTTGGTCCCTAAGCAGATGTATATACAGGGTGATTGAAATATAAAGCCATTGACAACGAAGGCAGAATAGACTTTGAAACGTTTGGTATTCCTGCAATATACGTAGTTTTATTTCTATTGTGGTGTTATTCCCCAAAAAAACATAAAAGTAATTTAAATCATTTGTTTAAAAGATATTAACAAAAATATTAAACATCGACGTAATTCCCACTTTAGAAACTGCACTATTTAAATTTTGAAAAATACATTTTATCTGCATTTTTTAATAATTTGAATAACAGATTTCATAATTTATAATTTAAAACTTGACCTATTTTGCCGTATATCTTCCAATCTACAGAGCCTCAAAATTCAGACAGTAGATTAACTTCCCTGAAAGTTTATTAGTAAAATAAAGCCCTAATGTTAATTTTTGAGGGCCAAATTAGAAACGTGAATACATATGTATTCTTATAAAAATCAAGCGAATCCTGAATCAGATATAATAAAAAGTCTATGGCTTATTACGGTTTTCCAGAAAATCACGAAACAGAGTAATTATGAGACTACATTGCAGTGAATTTCAATAAATCTATATTATTTTCTCTAAAAGGGGTCAACTAATTTGAATACTTTAAATTGTATTCTACAAAGAGATGTGCTTGATTCAATATAATTATCTGAAATGTAAAACATACCGTTTTTCTGCAAACCGTAAAAATAGTTGCAAAAACACGGTAAACACAATGTGAATGTCAAGTTTTATCATTATTAACTAGCTCTAATGTCAAGTTATGCCATAAAAGTATAACGTAAAGGGTGTTTTTAACGGTTTTCATTGCAGTCGAGTGAAATGGCACAAAATATTCCATTAGTGTAACGAAAAGAACATTTTTTACATGAGCGATGTTTCTATATGGTATACGGTGTAGGCGTAAATCGATATTCAAGCAGCAAGTAATGTGCATACTTGAAATATAGGGCGAAGTAAAATTAAAGTTAGACAAGTGGGTTCAAAAAATCTTGCAAATATATGTGACATTGGGTGGTACATAAGCAGTTCCATATACAGGATGGCTGAAATATAAGGTGAAATAGAATTAAAGTTATACAGGGTGGTTCAAAAATGTTACATTAGGTGGCACATAAGTAGTTGCGTATACAAAGTGGTTGAAATAAGAGTGAAGTAAAACTATAGATATACAGGGTGGATCAAAACACTTAAATATGGTTAAAAAAGCATTTGCATTAACAGATAAAACAGAAACAAACTTTGATTAAATTAACCACGTTCTATAGGCTGCCAGCTACAACCCACATCTTCATGACAAACATTAAAAAAACTATATAACACTATCTTGCCGCCAAGATAATATTTATGAAAACAGACTTCCACCAAAGAAACACCTATTGAGCTCACCACCAACACAAAAGAATCAAAAAGGAAACAAATACCGAAAAACGAATTGCTTGATAAACTACAACGCTAACAAATTCACCCACACGCCGACTTGACATAAGACATGAATAAAGAATAAAACATAGTGTCGCCAGTCCTTTTCAGCTCGTAAACACTGGACAATATTTACATTTGTCGGTGACGTAGTGAGATGTGTTTGAACAAGCACGTCTGTTGACTTTTCTAATGCAAGCCGTGGAAAGCAGTCTCGGCTATTTGCCTCCAACATTTCCTGCATCTCAAGTGCGTTTCATATACTAAAATATCCCATTCCAATAGCGTTCCACAACACTTCAACAAAAATTTATTTAATTTACAGACTGAAGCTGTTCCGAGAGTTTACTTTATTGATATGGTGCCGGACTTTTATACCCAATAGAACGAAAGTTTTGCAAGTTTTGTTTTTCCGGTATTGTCGAGCTTTAAACTCCATGCGGGAGAATAAATATATAGTGCCATTATTTCCCAGATGGTAACTTGGCGAAAAAGGAAAACTGGACCAGCTTTAGTTTTCTCTAGCAGATGTAAGGATCACCTTCGATGTTGGCAGTTTTCTATAACTGCGGCAGGCTTATTGCAACAGGTGTTACGATCATACGCCTACATTTTTTCAATAGGACAAGGCCCCTTTTATTACTGTGTAATGTCCGGCATAAGAATTATAGACTTTTATCTGTTTGTTTATCTGTACAACAGATATAAAGGATATATATTATCATGATGGTACCAAATAATTTTTTAATATTTTATAAACTATTTGTGAAACTAAAGACGTTTTCTGAGATGAGACAGCTTCAACTAAAGCCTTTTTTTAATCAAAGTATGTTGCTGTTTAATCGCTTTTATAAAAACTAGAACACAGATTTGACACCTTTAGTTAATACTCAACACCATTTCAACAATTTAGCTTGTTGTTAAGGTACCGAATTTATAAATATTTTTAGAAATGAGGTCTGTATGCTGGGGTAGTTGGGTCTCCAGAAAGCAAGAATGAGGACAATTATTAGCAAGAATAGGATTGTTGCAGCATTTTATGTGAAGAATAAAAATCGCAAGTAACCCTCAGTAAACTATATCAAGGTGCTTAGAGTGAGATGGTGGTGGCAAATAGAGCTGGAAATATTTTTACACGATTTCCGATCAAAGTATACCTCATAGCGAAAAATGTAGAGATTTGAAAAACATTTAATTTTGTTCTAAAGTATTTTTGACCCACACATCAAAATTTTCCAGAGAATGCCGAATCACAGTTTTCCGCATTTTCATTGGTTTTTAATTTTTCATTTATATGAAAAATATTCTAAAAAATTATCAAATCTTCACAAAGTGTAGCTAAATGTGTTTTACTCTCTTCGAGGTGTCATTGTTTTGTATCAAATACATAAAGAAGTGTTCGAGAGGACATTCAATTGTATACAGCACAACTGATGAAGGTTCCCTAACCAGAAACAATATATAGGGTGAGTTTGTTTTGATGATCAGTATGGGGATCTCAGAAACTAGCGGAGATAGAGAAATGGTTGAATTGGGAAAGATTTCCAGTTTTACTGGCCCAATTTAATGACACTCTCGGATTTTTGTAAAAAGTCATGGCTTACTAGATAATTTGGAAAAACTAAATTCTGCCGATTAAGTCAAATCCCTTTAGCTCCTTTGTTTTTGATTTTATAAAAAAAAGTGTAAATATCAAAATTGAAGGAAATTGTATCCCGAGTATGACTGTCATGTCCTCGTTTGCGTGACAGATCTCGTTTTCGAGATATGACACAAACTTATCTTTATTTGAATGGAGTCCATAGTTGGCTATGACCTCAAAAAATCTGACATTTTTAAAGCTTTTCAACGATATAATACTCGGTATAGTTATTCATACAAATAACTGAGAGTTAGACATGAAATAGATTGATTTATTAATAACTATTCCAAAAAATATTGAACATTTTTCTTATTAGATATATCAGATATAACAAAAAAACTAAGTACTTTCATTTGTATACTTTGTTTTTTAGCGCACCCCATAAATAGAAGTCTATAACTGCCGAAACGGGAGACCGGGGTGGCCATTAGCGTGGGCCTTTTCTTCCTATCCAAGAGTTTGGATAGATATTATCTACGTGTTGTCTTACTAATAACGAGTTATGAGCAGGTGCTCCATCATGTTGGAACCACTCAATTTCTAAACAAGTTCTCAAATTCAAATTATGCAACATATCTTGAAAAGTTTATTGCAAGAAATGCAAGTAGAGCTCCCGAGTAAGTGATTCGTCATAGAAATAAGGCCCCAGAATAGTAGACTCTATGATACCACACCAAACACTAAAACCAAATTTTATCTGGGGTCGTCTTTGTTCTACATGGAAAGGGTTTTCTTTAGCATAGATATGCTCATTGTGTCTATTGAACATACCGCAGTTACTAAATCTAGTTTCATCTGACCATAACACCTTTAATGGAAACTGTGGATTGTCAAGGCACATGTCTCTAAACCGGGTACAAAACAAAATACGTCGATGTTCGTCACCAGCATGCAAAGTTTGAGAAACTGAAAGTTTGTAGGGGTGGAACTTGTGCGCTTTCAGTACCTTAACTACAGTTCGTTGAGATGTGCCAGCTTCTGCAGCAATCTCAAGAGTTGATGTAGATGGATTTTGATTTACCATTGCCAAAACATTTATTTGTGCTGCTTCGTTAATTTGATTACGTTCCTTTGGTGGTTCTTAAATGTACATAGAGCAGGTTGACGATTATTAAAATATCTATGAAAGTATTCCTCAGCTGCACGAACTGAATTTTTATGGCATATGATATGACATTCCACCATAT